>CM058240.1:13359543-13959543 GCA_030180135.1 Orychophragmus violaceus
TAATTCTTTCACTCTTTTCCTTTCCCAAATTCTCACAAACTTCAATCCTAACCTATTGCAAAGCTAAAGAATGTCAAGCTTGCTTCTATATGGAAATTTCTCCTACTCGCCTCCAACTCAAAACTTTTTGCTAAGCTCATTCCAAAAGGCCTTACCTCTCAATAGAGTGTTTATGGATTGAAAGAAGGGTGGTGAAAGGCATGGAAGTCTATTTGAGCAAGCAAGAGTGGTAAAAAGGATAAGAACTCTCAAATATTTTCCAGGTATCGATGAGTTCAATCACAATGCAAGAGAAGGATAATTAGATGTCATCATTTAGGTTATCACTTAGATAGAGCTAGTATCAATTCAAAGCTAGTTTCAATCTTAAATTGAGGTTAAAGGCAAGCAATCCAAGTAGGGTTCGTCTTAACTTTCTTGCTTTTCTTGATATGCAATCCTAGAACAATCAACTAGCTTAAACAACTAGCAAAAGGAACATGTTTTCACTCAATAAAGTCTTACAAGGAAATCAAATCATTTCTCCCTATGCATGCAACCTATATGACAATCTAGACTCAATCCTAGAATGCTAATGCAACTACATCTTTTTGTGAAAATTTTCAAAAAATTTGTTTTTTTTTTTTATATTTTCTATGCCTTAGATGAATACATGAGACTCAAGGGATGCAAAAGAGAAAATAAGATCACAAAACACATTATTAGAAACTAGTTTCCTCTCCCAAACTTAAATCATACAGTCCCTTGTGTGAGAGAAGCAAGAGAAAGAGACAAAAGACTAAATAAAAAATGCAAAATAAAAAACACAAAAGTTGGAGTGTTACTTGGAGAGTGGAATGGAGAGGAGGAATGGGAGGTGGAGGCATCTTAGAATGTGGCATGATAGTTCCCCCAAATTTAGACCATTGCATAGGCTTCATCATCCTTGGATTTGGCATTGAAGCCCTTTGCACCCAAAACTGTTTCCCTTCTTTGCATTGGCCCCAAATCTCTCCAAAAGTATAGACATGGGAATTCCTCCCAAGTGAGCTTGTTTTGAGTCACTAAGCTTGACTATCCCTTTACTCATTTTGGTTAGGGATGTGGCAGGAGTTTGTATCACCGGGATCATACTCATCGTAGAACCACCCCCTAAACTCCTTCATCCTTATTTCCTCAAAAAGGATCTTCCTTGGATCATGAAAGCTCAATGGTGTAGTAGAGACTATATCAAAGTAGTTGTGAAAGGGTTGAGCCATTGGAGATCCATCTTCTTCATCCTCTTTGAAGGCTTCTTCCTTGAGATCATCTTGCTTCTCCATATTTTTTCCTTCAATTGGCTCTTGCTTGGGATTTGGTTGCTTTGGTTCCTCTTCCATGATTGAGAGCTCATCTTGTGTGCTCTCTTCCTTTATCTCCTTGCACTCAACAACCAACCCATCTTCATAAGGCTCTTCCTCATCTCTCACAAATTCTCTTACTCCTTCATTGTTTCTATTGGTTGAATGACCCATGAATGTCTCTTCATCATACTCTTCTTCATACCTAATCACAAGGTCTTCACCAACAGTGCAACCAATAGGAATTTCGAATTTCTTGATAGTCTCTTCAGCTTCTTTAAAGAACTCATCTTGGACTTGAGAATTCTCTTCATGTGTTGGCTCAACAATGCTTACATCTTGAGGCAAAAGAGAAAAATCAGTGTTGATACTCCTTATGCTCTCATTATACCTCTATTGTCCTTCCAATGCCAACCTTTCCAAGTTGAGAAGCTCTTCCTCACATTATTGGGAAGAGTAAGTTTCTTGATGCTCATGCTCCATGTTCCAAGATTGGTACCCATAACCATATCCATATTGGTACTCATGAGAAGAGTACTCATTTGGAAGATCACCTTCATAAGTGGATGTGCTTTCAAAACCATGATGACTTGTAGGGTCCCAAGACATCTCTCTTTCTTGAGATTCCAACATAGCCCTCCACATTGAAGCTATCTCTGAAGCCATGCTCTCTCCCTTATGATTGCACCTTGCAAAAAGGACAAACACTTGAAAGAGAGTTAGTAACCACACAAACAAAAACAAAATAAAAGCTTAGTCTAAAGTAGAATCTAAATCCTAATGGGTATTGCTACACCTCCCTGGCAACGGTGCCGAATTGATGAGGGATAATTTTAGATTCCTAATCAATTACCCAAATGCACATGCCATTGTATCATTTGAGATATCAATCCAAGGAGGCAAGAAGAGTAGCTAATCAAGAATACAAGATACTACTAAAGCTAAGGAAACTCTAGAAAGGATTTAAACTAACAACCTAAAGACGAATCAAAACAAGAAAGCAAACAAAGCAAGAAAGAACAAAGCAAAACACTAAACAAGAAGACAAATAAGATAAAAGGAGGGTCCTAGGATGAGGCTATGGAGACTAGATGGTCTAGAGACAATCAATGATGCTTCAATCAATCAAACAATGCTAAAAAGGCTAATGATCATCAATTAAGCTAATCCCATTCTCATGTTCATAACTACTATGCTCATCATGAAATCATTCAATTCTCATTTGCAAATTACACGAAAAGCATGCATGAATATCCATCAAATACCTTTTAGCAAATCTAATCCTTAGGCTAAGAACACTAATCATTAGACTAACTCAATCTCTTAGCACTATTCCCTTTGTCTAATCCCTAATCAAGAATAAATTCTCATTTGTGATTAAGAGACAAACAAGCATTAATTTCAAGTTCTAATTACCAAAAATCACCTTAGACATCTAATCTCTTAGGCTAAGATGTGAAAATCCTCTAAAGAGTTAATTCAAGCATTTCATCACACTTTGTGGGCATTGAAAAGCCTAACATCAAGATTCAACAATTCTTTGCAACCTAGCATAGAGATCAACTAATGAGAGAAGGATCATGCATAAATAAGTACTAAGCATCACTAATCATCACATAAACCACCTAAATCAACCTCACCCACAAGACCCAAAAACGCTACTCCATAATCATAAAAAAAGATATGAGAAATCATTAAATAAAAAGAGAGATTAAGAGAAACAAGACAAGTACTTGATTAATACTCAAAATCCAAAGTTTACAAACCCAAAATCATAAACAAAAACTTAAGAGAAAGAATATCTAAGGCTTAGGTAGCTTAGGGTTCTAAAGACCCTTAAATGAGTATTTATACAAGGGAGCCTCGCAAGGGAAAAATTGTAAATAAGAGAAAATTGTGGCTGCTTCGAGAGGCACATACCGGACCGATTTGGTCGGTATTACTGGTCAGTATGGCTATATGGAGCGTGACTGGTCGGTATTGGCAGTAGGTATTTCTTCTTGTGAAAATGAAAATCTGATGAGTGAGGCGATACCGGGTGCGTCTGGTCCATATGGGCAGTCAGTATTTTTTTTGCCAAAATGTAGGAGCTTTGGCGAGTCCTCATACCAGGTCGGTATGTCCTGTATCACGACTCCATATCTTTCTCTGTTAAAATGTGAAACTTGGCGAATGTGGCGTACCAGGTGCATTTGCTCCATATGGAGAGTCTGTAGTATGTCAATTTGTGCAAGCCAAGCTCCCAACTCCAAAGTCTTCATCCTTCAAGCTTCTAAATACCTATAAGATGCAAGAAACACTCCAAAGAGAACCAAAAACAATGCAAATCCTAGTCTAACTTCCTAGACTTCTAGATGCAATAAAAGACAAGAGATAGCTAAGAAATGAATGCAAAAAGAAACCAAAACATGAATTAAATGTATTCCTAAATG
Organism: Orychophragmus violaceus; assembly: GCA_030180135.1. Classification (NCBI taxonomy): domain Eukaryota; kingdom Viridiplantae; phylum Streptophyta; class Magnoliopsida; order Brassicales; family Brassicaceae; genus Orychophragmus; species Orychophragmus violaceus. The sequence goes on from CM058240.1 coordinate 13,363,295, forward strand.
CATCAAAATGCAACAATATCATGCTTCTACGGAGCACTTAGGCAAGGCGAAGAAAACGAAACCACAGAGAAGACCCGCACGCTAAAGGAAGCATATCCAACCATCTGCCATAGCCATTATTCTTGGAAAGCTAGAGCGAGATTGAGAGGGTATAGCCACCACATGACAAGGGGCCAGTAAACTTTGATGACTTGGAGAACACCAGACGGCGGAGAAACCCAAGGGAACCTCTAAAATGAAATCCCATATCTGCTTAAGCCAAAAGCGAAATCCTTCAAAGAGGAAGGGATCCCTCTCATGACGGCAATGAGTAACACCGACCACGGGATGGAGAGATCGACATCAAATGTTAGATATATATATATATATATAGAGAGAGAGAGAGAGAGAGAGAGAGGAGAGAGAGAGGAGAGAGAGAGAGAAGAGAGAGTGAGAGAGAGAGAGGAGAGAGAGAGAGAGAGAGAGGAGAGAGAGAGAGAGGAGAGGGAGAGAGGAGAGAGAGAGAGAGAGAGAGAGAGAGAGAGAGAGGAGAGAGAGAGAGAGAGAGAGAGAGAGAGAGAGAGAGAGAGAGAGAGAGAGAGAGAGAGAGAGAGATTGTCCCTATGTTCTTATATAATAGTTTTGATTGGTAACCTGATAACAGAAATGCTCTTTACTACAAAATCATGTTTTAAATATTATTCCGCCATATTACCAATCAAAAACCAATGTTTTCTTAATCATTCAAACAAATGAACTTCTTCACTTCGAACATATCAACATTCTCTGGCCATACATTTAAAAAAAAAGGATTTGTGCTCATACTTGCTACTTGACTTGCTAACTAAAATTTGTTTCCGTTTGTGCTCTTAGAGGATGAATTTTAAATGATACTAATATTAAAATTGTAACAACGGTTTTTTTACAGCTTATTACAACGATAGAATAACATGTTTTCTGGGAATGTTAAAAAAGAAACCCTCATGTTCATCCTCCTCCTCCTCTTTTAGTAAATCCTTGTTACAAAAAAAAAATGTTCACCCTCCCTTAAATTAATTTTGAAATTTAAATTAAACAAACAACTTCTTTATAAACTCAATTGCATTAATATAAAATCCTAACAATTAATTATAAAATTAATCACATCAATGTATAATACACGATAACAAAAATATTTATCGGTATATAAATCTAAATTTTAACCACTTTTTTATATATAAAAAAAATCTCCATAAAATGTTTAGGCGCATCTTTGATATTATTTTTATGTGGTCTTCAATTAAAGGATGTGTTGACTAAATAACATCTTCTATCCAAGTACAACATTGAGCTATTTACTTGTAGAGCGAAATTCTCTCGTTCAACACAACAATCTTATTATAAAAAGCACACAAAGCCTTACCTCATAGATGCAACTAGAGCTTAAGAAAAAAACATCTCTTGTTTTCTCACATATGTCAAGATTGATCCGTACTCTTAACAATGTCGTCGTCGTCATCATCATCATCATCGCTTGTTCCTGATTACTTGGGAGATGAAAATTTGTTAGGCTGATCTTAGCCATTCATTATGTAATACACGTGTACAGCTAATTATCTTTTATAGTCTTGTATATAAACAAGAATGTACATTTACATATACTTAATGAGAGTTTTATTTTTACAAGCTTTTATGTTTTTGTCACTCTCCCTCCCTTAACAACTCAAGCTGTAACATGGTATCAAAGCGATATCAAACTTCCGCGACGATATTGAGCTCTTTCTGATCGGAATCTTCATGAGTGTCACAAATTAATTTGATTCGCGACTTTTTGTTTCAATTTTTCAATTTCTTTTCGAATCGATTGGATTTATTTTGTGTTACTTCTTGTTTCTTCTTCGAAACTGATAACATCTCCGGCGAACATCAATGGCGATAAATCCGTCGGTGAATCGTAACAATCCTGAGCTGAATCATAACTCGATGGATCATTACAAAAATCCTTTTTATCTTTACCATAATGACCATGCCGGTCTTGTTCTTGTTTTTGATCGATTGACCAATGACGCCGATTTCCATCCCTAGAAACGTTCCATTCGACTTGCGCTCAGTGTCCCCAACAAACTTAACTTCTTCAATGGTACAATTACTCAACCTCCTATATCTCATCATTTTTATGGTAGTTTGTCGAGATGCAATGATATGGTATCAACTTGGTTATTGAAATTTGTTTCGAAGACGATTAGTGCGAGTCTTATGTACATGTCGACTACTGAGTATATATATATATATATATATATGGAATATATTTATGAATAGATTTAAGCAGGATGACCTTGCTCGTAAATTTGAGATAGAACAAAGCTATGTCTAGTTCATCAAGAATCTTGTGAAGTAAGCATTTATTACACGAAACTAGTCACTTTGTGGGAGACATGTTGAGATGCTTCTTTTCACTTCTGGAAAGTGTGAATGTGATGCTGCTAAGAACTGGAAACTCATGATGGATATAAGCCGTGTTATGAAGTTTTTAATGGGGTCGAATAAAGCATATGAAACATCACATAGGAATGTATTAATGATCAAACCGTTACCAACAATAGAGGAAGTATATAACATGGTACGTTAGGACGAACATCAACGTGTTTGAAGCCAGCTACTACTGTGGATAGTGTGTTTTTAGGCTTCATGTCCTGCTTCTGATAACAATGATGAATACTTTACTGCTTCCAGTAGTTACAAGCAATGCCCTCGTCCAGTTTGCACTCATTACGGTATGACAAGACACGTTATCAATAAAATCTATCAGCTTCATGGTTATCCACCAGGGTATGAAGGATATAAATGATCAAACTCAACAAATTCTTATCAATCAAAGAGTACAACTTATGTTGCTAAACCTTCTACCCGGTATCAAGTCCTGCTACCACAAATCAGAGTTGGAAGCCAGAGCATAAAGGTTAAAACAAAGAAAATGCTATAGAAAATGTGGTTCATGATGTGGTGACAACATCAAACATGCATGTCATGCATTCTACTCGAAGTAATACTTTGGATCTCAGCACATTTTCGGATGCACAAGTTCATCAAATCATTTCTCAGCTAAGTGCTCATGCTCAGTTCAAAGAGTCTTCAGCTTCTCAGTCTTCACCTTCTATCACTGAACATGAAATTATGGCTTCCAATGCGACTGCAGGTACCGTATCTTTTCCTTCTAACTGCCTTCGTTTTGAAAATGATAAACTGACTTACCATCACCATTGTCTCTCTTCCCTATCAACCCTCGTACCACATGATGCTTGGATCGTAGAAAGTGGAGCCAATAGCCATGTATGCTCAGATTTAACATTGTTCACATAGTTTAAGATAGTTGAGTTGTTGATCGTAATAATTCCAAATGGTTCATGAGTTCCCATACAACATATAGGAAGCATTCATCTCACTGAAAAAAATAAAATTCCATAATGTTTTGCATATTATTTCTTTTCAAATTATTATTTTAAATTAAAGTTAACACAATAATTAGCTTAATTTCATTAATCACAATGAACTTTATCAGTGTTAGTTCATTGTTAAGTAATAGTTCTTGGTCAGCTCATTTCTTTCTTGATCCTTGCATTATTCAGGACCTTTATCCTAGGCTTGATGATTGGAAAGTGTAACATCTTTCATAATCTCTATGTCTTTACATCAGCTGACTTGGCTGCTTCCTCTGTTGCTTTTTGTGGATCCTTGGTTGCTGACAGAGATCTTTGGTATCAACGCCTCGGCCATCCTTCTACATCCAAGTTACAACACTTTCATCAACATTATCTTTATCTAAATCACAACATTCTTCTCATTGTTACATTTGTTCTTTAGCTAAACAACGTCGATTGTTGTTTCTTTTTTATAACAATTTGGCAAGTCATGCTTTTGATCTGGTTCATTTTGATATATGGGGTCCATTTACTCATGAGACTATTGGAGGATATAAATACTTTTTTACCATTGTTGATGATGCTACTCAAGTTATATGGAGTTATTAGCTTAAAAACAAGAGCTCTGTTCAAACAGATTTTTCTTTTTTTTTGAAACTTGTTGAAACTCAATACAATGGATTTGTCAAAGCAATTAGATCTGACAATGCACCTGAATTGAAATTTGCTGATCTTATTTCATCTTAAGGCATGATTCATTATTTTTCTTGTGTAGATACTTCTAAAAAAAATTCAGTAGTTGAATGCAAGTATCAACATCTTTTGAATGTAGCTAGAGCTTTGTTTTTTCAATATAATGTTCATATTTTTTTTGGGCGGAGTGTGGAGACTGTGTTCAAACTGCTTGTTACTTAATCAACAAGACACCTTCACCATTGCTAGATAATAAGTCTCCTTATGAAAAACTTCTTAACAACCACATGACTATATTTTCTTGCATTGTTTGGTTGCCTTTGTTATGTCTCCACCCTACCAACATTCAGAACTAAGTTTTCTCTTTGTGTTAAACCTTCTGTATTTCTTGGCTATCCTTCTGGTTTCAAGAGTTATAAAGTGTTAGATTTAGTCGGTTCTTTTGATTTTCTGATTTTAGTATTTTTTTCCCCAAACCTAATAACAGAGACAAAAGTAGAATTCATGATGTGTGCATGTACTAATCACTTAGAGCATCTTTATTGATAATTTTCCCACAAATATTTTTTCATATATTAAACAAAAATAAATTACTAAATAATATTATTATATTAAGAAAGTTTCTTAAAAAATAAGAAAGTTTCTCCAAAAAAATAACTTTTTAAGAATTTTACTATAATATTATTATTTATTTGATGGGTGAGAGATTTTGGGAATATTTTTAGAGCATCTTTATCGATAAATTTTTTTATTTTAAGAATAATTCATCAAATCAGCAATTAACAAATATCACAAGAGATTCTAAATTAAAACGAAAAACTAAGTTTCTTAATTAGATACTCTCGTTGACAAAAAAAATAAAATTAGATACTCTCATCTCTCTCCCCTACATTTCCTAATTCTTTATTATTATTTATAACAATTATGATTCGTTTGCACATTGGACGAACACAAATTTTATTAAACAAAAATTTTTAAATAAAAATTTATCATTTAACAATTATATAATATTATAATAATTTATATGAGACTATATAATTAAAGATACATATATTATTATATTTAATAATAATTTATTATAAATAAAATAATAGTAATATATATATATGTATAAAATTAATACGTAAATATCTTATTTAAAATATTTTATCATTTATATAAATAATACAAATTGACTATATAAAATTCAAAAAAAAATATTTATTAATATTTAAAAATATTCATAAAAGTTTTCACATTTATCATCTTTTTATTGAATTTTATGTATGTTTCTAAAATAAAATTAAAAAGATATAAATATTTTCATATTTATCATCTCATCTTACTTTTTTATCTTTTTATTCAAGGTATGTATTTCTCAAAAATAAAATTTAAAAATTCTTCATAATATTTCATAATTATTATCTCATTTTTTTAGCTATGGTTATGTTTATCTCCATTGTAAATGTTTTTAAAATATATATAATAAAATTAGAAATATAAATTATGGTTAACACAGTAAATAGTTTAATTTCATTAATGATAAATTAGTAATCAAAAATTTTGAAAGTGAATATAAGGCCAAAAGCAATTTCCAATTAATATAAAACTAGTTTGATTCGTTCGCACCATGAACGAGCACAAATATTATTAAATATAAATTTTTAAAAACTAAAAAATTATCAAATTTTTAATAACAATGGTAATTATATATAAAACTATATGAGACTATTTATAGTTAAACATACATACACTATTGTATTTAATAAGATATTTATAGTTTATTAAAATAAAATTCATAGTAATAAAATAAATTTTAATTTTATATTTTGATGTATAAAAAATAGTACATAAATATCTATTTAAAATATTTTATCATTTACATAAATAATTCAAATTATATAAAATCCAAAATAATATTTAGTAATATTTAAAAATATTCATAAACGTTTTCATATTTATTATTTTATTTTTCATTGAAAGTTATGTATATCTCTAGAATAAAATCAAATACCTTCATAAATATTTTTATATTTATCATCTCATCTTATTTTTTTATTCAAGATAATGTATATCTCTATAGTAAAATTAAAAAATGTAATAAAATTATTATTTTAAATTAAAGTTAACACAATAATTAGTTTAATTTCATTAATCACAATTTAGTAATCAACCATTTTGAGAGTGAATATAAGAGCAAAAGCACTTCTCAATTAATATAAAGATATATTTTTATTTTATAATTAAAGTTGTAATTTAAGAATAATTCATCAAATCAACAATTAACAAATATCACAAGAGATTCTAAATTAGAACCTCAGCTTCTTAAATGAGAAACTAAGTTTCTTAATTAGATACTCTCGTCTCTCTATCCTACCTTTCAAATACTCTCTAAGATACTATCATTAAAAATGTTCTTAACGTGTGTATAAGCATATTCACTTCAAGTGCGTCACACCTATGTGATCGCGACATGTCCAAAGCAACAAAACAAAAACATGTGTTGTTTATTTAGAAAAACCAAAACAACTTTGACAAAAAATAAAGGTCGCAAATTGCTTCTTGAAAAGATAAGATTCTTATCTCGACAAGTAGACACTGAACAGTGGATAGGTTATGTGTGGCTTAGGAAGCACCTATGATTGAAACGTGTACAAGCCCCCTAAACACATGTCTTGTCTATAAACATATAAATATTTGAGACCGGATTGTCGAAAGCATCAAATCAAAAACTCTTTAATCTCCTTATCTTGTTCACTATCCTTTTGTGTACACGCAGAGAAAAAAATTGTCACAATGGAGGCTTGTCAAGAACCTCACCTTCCAAACTACATGAAAGACGACAAAGTTAGCCAAGAAACCAAGAACTTGATACCTTCTCTTCCTTCAGACAATGATTTCATGGGTTACCGTCTCTACAACTACAAAGGTTGTTGGTACTATCCCAACACACTCCAAGCGGTTCTTGATGTCCAAAAGCATTTCCGTCCACGAAACACCGATATAATCCTTGCTTCTTTGCCCAAAGGTGGTACCACTTGGCTCAAATCCCTAGTTTTCGCCGTTGTACACAGAGAAAAAAACCGTGAAAATCCTCAAATCCATCCTTTGCTCTCACAAAACCCTCATGACCTTGTCCCATTTCTTGAGATTGAGCTATACGCTGGTCGTCAAACTCCGGATCTCACAAAGTTTTCTTTTCCTATGATCTATTCAACACACATGCACTTAAAAGCATTGCGTGAAGCCACCACAAAGTCTTCTTCCTCACCTTGCAAAGTCGTGTATGTGTGCAGAGGTATCAAGGATACGTTTGTCTCTGGTTGGCATTATAGAAACATGTTGCATCGCACCAGGATGGATCAAGCCACTTTTGAGCGTATGTTTGATGCATATTGTAGAGGAGTTCTCTTATATGGACCCTATTGGGAACATGTGTTGGGCTATTGGAAAGGGAGCTTAGAAGACAAGGAGAATGTTCTATTTATGAGGTATGAGGAGATCATTGAGGAGCCTCATGTTCAAGTCAAGAGACTCGCTGAGTTCTTGAATTGTCCCTTCACTGAGGAGGAAGAAGAGAGTGGATTGGTGGAGGAGATCTTGAAGTTGTGTAGTTTGCGTAATTTGAGCAATTTGGAGATTAATAAGAATGGGACTACGAGAATTGGTATAGATTCTAATGTATTCTTCAGGAAAGGTGAAGTTGGTGACTGGAAGAATCATCTCACTCCTCAAATGGCGAAAACGATTGATGAGATTATTGAATGTAAACTACGAGGTTCCGGTTTGACATTTCAGTAAGGTTGTGTTGTGTTATGTTTGTTTTTTTTGTTTGTGTTTATTTAACGACACATTAATCTTCAAATAAAGTTGTGTTATGTTATGTTCTTGGCTGATGCGTGGTTAAATCTCAAGGTTGTTATTACAAACTTGTAAAGGTTTTCAGTTAAAAAAAACAAAAGTTATGTACAATGCCGGTTTGGGTATATGGGGAAAGACTTAATTTGAGAATCCATATCATTAAAGTGCATTTAGATTTTCAGTGATTTGTCTAGAGAGAATTTTAAAGTTAAGCAAATATGTGAAGTGATTTGTAGTATCGTTCACATGAAGATAAAATACGGAAAAGATTATGTGGTTATTATATAAACAATAAACAAGTTTTCTGAGTCTTCTGGACTAGAGCAATGGTCATCGTCCAATAAAAATGGATCCACATGTTAAGAGTGGGTGTGAGACCCACAAACATTGGCGGCCGGTCCATCACACGAGATATCAAAGCCGAATTTAAAAATCTATATGGAGTCATATAGACTCACACTATCAATGATAATGATTCTGATGTGCAACAAAGGTGTTATACTCTGTAAATGGGTGATTATAATATCTCGATTTGTAATATATGCAGAGAGGTTTAAACGGATTGATTTAGCTGTCTATATGTTATCAATGTACACTTATATATTTTTCATTTGTGCAGAAAAAACTCTAGAGTTGAACGTACTCCTGAAATAGTTAAAAGTTGAGTGCTTTATTGGGAAGTGATTCATGATATCATGTAAGAAAATATCATGTGATGATTGTAACAACATTAAACAAATTTTAGAAATTCCCAAAATAGCGCATTGATCGTTAGACGAAGATGGGTCCACATATTAAAAATGAGCATGAGATCTACGGTTAGTGACAGCCAAAACGTTATGGATTAAGTTTCTAACAATGGTCTCTGATATACCATGGATTTTAGGTCTTTTAACCATGGTATATGTCTTATTTATCGAGTCTATTACTATGTTTTAGAGTCATTTCAGGTATTTAACAGGTCTAAGTATTTTTGGAGCTGAATTGAAGATTTTGGAGCATTTTGGAGTGTTTGGCCGAGAGACAGAGTTCACTGTCCAGATTTGAGGATTGCGTCGATCGTTGCACACCTGCATCGATCGATGCATAGCGCGAATGGGCCAGACTCGGCGGTTTAATGAAGAATGCTGATATTGCAGAAAAGCCCAGATATTTGCAGAAAGGCCCAAAACGTGTTTTAGACTATATATTAGGGTTTTTAGCCACTTGTTTAGACTACGCTTTATTTTATTCAGAGAGAGTTTTAGGGGCTGATCTTGTTCTCGAAAGAGAGAGGATTTCGAACCCCAGTTCTTTATTTGGTTTTCTATTCATGATGTTTTCTGTTTCGATGAACATGTCTGAGTAGATTACCTGTTAAGTTTAGGGATTTTCATTAGGGATTTCATGGAATTATAGGTTAATCATTCTGTAGGGATTCATATCTGCTAGTTCTTTGTCTAGGATTGTTCTTAATGCTTGATCTAAATTGGCCACTTAGATTATTGATGTTAGGTTGATTGATGCAACGACAGTTGGTTAATTAGCTAGAAAGAACCTAGATGAGCAATTGAATTATTCGCAAAGAGATTTGGCTTAGTTTAATTGTGAACATATCGAACTTGAAATTAATGCTGGTTTAATCTGTTAGTAATTGCAAAGAGATTTGGATTAATGCACTTAGACTTAGAGAATTCTCGCAAAGAGATTTGGTTAATTCTATATCTGTGTTTGAGTTCTAGAACAGTTCTTAATTAGATCCCGATTGATTGATTAGTTTATGTTCCTGATTTCCTGATAACTCCCTAGACTTAACGCTTCGCTTCCTTGCTCACAAACTCGCTACTTATTTACTTTCTGCTTGCTTGATTTACTGCTTTCTCATTACTTTCACCTAGTTTAATCTTTTCTGTTCTTAATCTATCGTTGACCGGAGTCCCTGTGGATTCGATACCCTAAGTACTACAACTACATCACTGTGCACTTGCAGTTAGTATAGGGATAAAACTAGACCTATCAGTCTCCCACTTGTTGTAAACCATGTTTTCATGCTTCGGTCCCAATAGTACTTCTGCTACATAAGAAAAAGTACTAGCATTAGTACACGGCCTAAATAACAGAGACATAATGAAATATAAACAATACTAAGACTTTGATCAAAAAAATGAATTGAATACTAAGACTTACCACAAATGCAGCCCACCATTCATCCTTCTTCTCCTTTGGAACCATGCTGTAATTCCACCAAGGCCCTCAAAAGTTGGAATGATAAGCAGTGACTATATCCTTTCGGATACAGTCATCAATTCCAAACCTAAAAAAGAACAAGAGCAATTAGAAGACAACAATGGCTATCAATACTAACATAAATATTAATCACATGAGAACATAAGAAAGCTAACAATACTATCAAAGCTTTAAACAAAACATACACATAATCAAGGTCTAATCAATAAGCACAACACTAATCAGTTAACAGAACCGAGACAGAACCGAGACTCAACTCTAACTCAACTCTAACTTATACACGAGTAAAGACAGAACCGAGACTCAAACTCAATCAGAACATAACAAAGCATACATAACCAAGCAGTCATTACGAAGCAGACATAGCACATTTTGAGTCTATGTAATTCAACCTAACCAGAACATAATAAAGCAGTCATATTCACAGTCACAAGATAACCTAAGCAGAACCGAGACTCAACTCTAACAAAACTCTAACTTATACACAATTAAAGACAAAACCGAAAAACTAAATCAGAACATAATCAAGCGGACATAACCAAGCAGACATAACCTAAGCAAGCAGTCATTACGAAGAAGACATAACACATTTTGAGTCTATGTAATTCAACCTAACCATAACATAATCAAGCAGTCATATTCACAGTCACAAGATAACCTAAGCAGAACCGAGACTCAACTCTAACAAAACTCTAACTTATACACAATTAAAGACAAAATCGAGAAACTAAATCAGAACATAACCAAGCAGACATAACCAAGCAGACATAACCAAGCAGACATAACCTAAGCAAGTAGTCATATTCACAGTCACAAGATAGCCCAATCAGAACCGAGACTCAACTCTAACAAAGCAAGCAGACATAACCTAAGCAAGCAGTCATTACGATGCAGACATAACCTAAGTAAGCAATAACCTAAGAAAGCAGTAACTCAAACTCAATCAGAACATTACGAAGCAGGCATAACCACACTTACCAGAGACCTCCGTTGATTTTACGTGGGTGGATAAGGGACATGTTCCGACGCTCCGGTGCGTTCATGATTGCAGTCAGACTCGGCATCGAGTGTTGAGAAACCGATGAAAAGGACGTCGTCATTCCACGAGGAAGAGTCTTCTGTCGTTTTTGATTCGGTCTCCTGGATCTAGGAGCGGGAAGCATGTTCATCTGTATGCACAGAGATACAATAGATTAATAACGACAGAAGAACATAAACCATAAAATCAATTAGGGTTTCAACAGAAGAATATAAACCAAGAAGATCCACCCACAAAGAAGAAACAGAAAACCCTAATCTATCAACCCTGAAAACCCTAATCGATCTACCCCTAAAAACCTAATCGATCTACCCAGAAACCCTAAATCAATCTACCCAAGAAGAAAAAACATAAAACCTAAATTGATCTACACATGAAACCCTAATTGATCTACCCAGACAGATGAAGAAAAAACCCTAAATCGATCGACCTTGAAACCCTAAATTGATATACCCAGAAACCCTAACTTGATCTACCCATAAACAGACAGACAAACTTAAAACCCTAAAGCCAACTGCCCAGAAAAACGAAGAAACCCCAGAAAACCCAAAATCATTTTACAGGAAAAAAACACAGAAAATCGATCAAGTGAACGATTCTTACCGCGATAGAGAGCGATTGAGAGCGATTGAGAGAAGGAGATGAATCAGAAGAAGATCGGAAAGAGATCGATAGAGATCTTTTGTGGGATTTGAGAGAAGAAGTTTCGAGAGTTCGAGAGAGAGAGAAGAAGAAGTTGAATCGGAAGAGAAATGGAAAAAAGTTTCCTAAGGCATGAGAGCTAGGCTAATTCTTCGCGGGCTCATTTTGGGCCAAATTTAATTCGCTCGTTCACCCGGGAAGGCCCGAATATTTGGCTCCATATGAAATTGGCTTAGCCAGGGAAAAAACGTGGCTATCTCTGGCTATATGGATAACTTAAACCGTGAAATCTAATATAATCGAATCAATTACACTGTTTATGAAAAATTTAACCCGCGAAATCGGAATTCTTGCCGGTTAAATTGGATTTTTGTATAGCCACGACTTTATTCGTGTCAATACGTGGCTATACGAAAATTGATTATTTTGACTAATTTTTGTTTTAGGGTATATATAGGTTATATAATAAAATTTATGTTTTTAATAAGTTAAGGTTTAGGGTTAAGGGTTTATTTTGGGTTTTAGGTTTTAAAGTTTAAGGTTTAGGGTTTAGGGTAGGTTTAGGGTTTAGTTAAGGGTTAAGTGTAGGTTTAGGGTTTAGGTTTATAGTAAAATTTGGGTTTATAATAATTTAAGGTTTATGGTTAAGGGTATATTTTGGGTTTTAGGGTTTTAGGTTTTAAAGTTTAAGGTTTAAGGGTTTAGGGTAGGTTAAGGGTTTAGTTAAGGGTTAAGTGTAGGTTTAGGGTTTAGGTTTATAATAAAATTTGGGTTTATAATAATTTAAGGTTTAGGGTTAAGGGTTTTTTTTGGTTTTAGGGTTTTTTGTTTTAAATTTTAAGGTTTAGGGTTTAGGGTAGGTTTAGGGTTTAGTTGGGGTATATGGTAGGTTTTTAATATATTTGAGTTTAGGGTATATGTTTAGGGTTTAGTTTTAGGGTTTAGGGTTTATTTTTATGGTTTATGATTTAGTGTTTAGGGTGTATAGTATTGAAAACATATACAATTAGAGGATTATTACGGAATGATACAATAATTTTATTCAAACGGAATCATACAATGATTTAATGAAATCGGAATCATACAATGATTTTATAAAACGGAATCATACAGTGGTCTTATGAAAACAGAATCATACAATGATCTTATGAAACGGATAATACAATGATTTTATGAAATGGAATTCACTCTGAATGAGAATCAGAATATTCACTATATTGATCAACAAATTCATTTTCTTCTATATATTCATCGTTTGGATTGACCGTCGGCATGGGCTCAAAATCCGAAGCATTTGGGACCGCATGTGCTTCGACCCGTATAATATCAGTAGGTTGAATCACGCGGTCAACAAAGTCGTTTTGTTTCGCGGTCTGAGAAACTTCTTGATTTTCTGTAAATCCTCTCAGCATTACCTTCGTTGTTGCCCACCATGCGTCTCTAGTTGGTCTTAGTCGCGGATAAGGAATATAACATACTTGATCATATTTCTCCGACAGTATGAAGGGATCGTACTTGTCGTAATGCATCTGCGGGCAAACATCCACAATACATGATGGATTTCTTCGTATTCCCCACTAAACCACTGGTATTTGAAAACTATGGCTTTTAACCCAACGCACCAACATACTCTATCATGAATATCTCCTCAGTCAATCCATAATACTCAGTCTCAGTGGTTCCACGAACGGAAACTCCATAATTCATCGTCTTCCTATTTTGCATATGATTTTGAGTATCAAGATGGCATCCCCTCGAGTAATACATGGGCCACGACGTAACTTGATGTTTCGGACCTTGTACAAATTCTAACATCCACAATGGGAATTCGCATGACTTGCTCACACCATTAATCTGCGCCGTATACAAATTAATATATACAATAACACATATGAAAACATAATTTGTACTACTTACGTATTTTTTGCACCAAACAGAAAATGATCATCTTTTTCTTTTGTCATCGCATCTGGAGTAATGTTCGGGATGTCACGCGTCATAGCTTCTTCAAACAACATGCGTAAAAACAGCCTCCACAAAATTATATATATAGTTATATATATAAAATAAATATTAATTTTCAAGTATAAATAACTTCATACCGCTCGTAGGGTTGACCCTTAACTAAACCCTTAATCCTCATCATTAAACCATTCCCTAATAGATCTCCCGCTGATTCGTCCTACTTGCTGGAACATGAGCTGAACATCATGATATCTGTAAGTGAATCGAATTTCGTTGACATCTTCTGTAGGGTCTAAAACTTCTGGAGGTGTAATGTAGTTGGCAGTGACGTAGGAAATTTCTTCGTTCACACATTGAGCTAATATTGATCATCCAATTCGAGCATTTTGTTTTTTACTTTTTTCTTCAGGTGATACATGTATCGCTCAAAGGGATACATCCGCCTATATTGGACCAGACCGCGCTTAAAGTAGCTTCATTTAGAATATGAACAGGTAAATGCTCCATCACATCAAAGAATGTCGGTGGAATGATTTTTTCCACATTGCAAAGCCTCGTAGCTATATTTTCTCTCAATACGGCAACATCTTCAGTGTTCAGAATTCTTGTCGATATATCTCGAATGAAGAGTGCAATATCTACAAAAATCATTAAGTAAAGACATTAAAAAACAATGTGAAAACTTGGATACATACCCATCAGGAAATTTGATATCATTCTTCAACCACGTTAAGATTTTTCTTTGGCGTCCTTGGACAATCTAAAGATTAGAACAGGCACTCTGCCATCTTCGCTAACCTCCAAGTCTGGTCTTCTGCAAAACAAAGGAAGATCCAACCTTGATTTTATGCTATCTTTTGTCTTCCCAGGAACATTTAGGACCGTGTTAATTAGATTCTCGAATAATTTTTTTCTCAACATGCATAAAATCAAGGTTGTGTCGCAGAAGTAGTTTCTCCCAGTACGGTACTCCCAAAAGATACTCTTATTAACCCAGTCGTGGTGAACACCATAGTCTTCAATTATCCGAGCTGGATTGTCATTTCCTTTGCCTCCATAATCCGTTGTTTGTACAGCCCATATATGTTGTTTATCCTTTCACGTAAAATTTCTTCTCCATCTAACCATGATGGATGATCATCATGAACCTTTTTCCCCTTCGTGAAAGCTTTACCATTATGCCTATATGGATGATCTTTAGGCAAAAACTTTCTGTGCCAACCTCCCATGTGTCATCCATCTAGACAACATACCGTACGCAGGAAAATCGTTGATTGTCCACATCAAGGTCGCTGATACATCGTAAGTCTCCACGCCGTTACTCCATAAATTTGGTAATTCTTCAATTAGCGGTTGCAGATATATATATCCAAGCTTTTCTTCAGGTGTTTTGGCTCTAGCACTAATATGGAGAGGAAGAAATATTCCTTTTTCATGCACAACCCGGGAGGTAAATTGTATGGTGCCACAAGACGGGCCAAACAAAATATGATTGCCCGTTCATACCAATTGGATTAAAACCATTCGATAAGCCTAGATAAATATTGCGACTCTCAAAAGAAAATGCAGGATATACCTCTTTAAAATGCTTCCACGCCCTTCTATCTGACGGATGATCCATTTCCCCTTCGGGAGATACATGCTCAGCATGCCATCTCATTTGTGAAGCGGTTATATTTGATTGATACATGTGCTTCAATCGATCCGCATTTGGCAGATAAAACATCATCTGCTTTAGTATCTTCTTGCTTGAACGACCTACATTTGCCTTGTACCGATCTTTTTGAAAAACCGACAACGTAACAAGTCTTGGTCTTCTCCCTTCTAAAATAGCATACAATTATCCTCACAGACATCGATCTTGTGACAAGGCAACCTAAGAGAACGTGTCAACTTCTTTGTCTCATAGTAATACTTAGGAGCAGTATTACCTGACAAAAGAAAAGAATAATTAAAGGTTATAGTGATCAAACCACATCGTAATTCAATTATTTGTCCAGTAAAATAATTTATTAGTAACAATATCTGATGGAAGGACATGATTAAAGGTATTAGCCACGAATAGCTACGATAACCGATCGTCGCTATATAGCCACGACGATATTCGTGGTTATCCGTGGCTATGTTCTTCTACAACTAGTTCGTGACTATTTGGCCACGGATAACCACGAATATCTACGAAATAACCATAAATTTTAAAATTTAAAATTGATGGCAATGACTATATGTGGCTGGAAAAAATAGCCACAACTAATATGTGGCTCGGCCGTGGCTAAATCCAAATTTTTTTATAGTGTTCGTCATTGTTCTGAAAATACATAATAGGAGGAGATATTTCGAGAATTAATGATATGGTATAAATTTGTTAGTATTTTGTTATCTTCCTGACTGAATAGTTTGATCTTAACAAAGGATTGCAATTTCAGATGATACTAATGATTATGTTGATTTTTGTTTTTTCTGTTTAGTTTTTCGGCTGTGAATTTTGATATGTGTGTAAATTTAGTATGTAATTTTAATCTATTTATATGTCTCTTTCAATAAAATCAAAACTTTTAGTTTTTTTTTTTGTTTTTAAAAATACTTTCGTCGTTCTATATCTATTTTTTTTTTTTAACCTGGGGGTATTTCGGACCTATGGAAGGGCCCAGACTAATCCCCAAGGAGAGGTGCAGCCCATGGATAGACCCTCTCTCCGGATATTCAAATGGGCCGTAAGCAATGGGCCCATATCCATGTGGGTGAGCAGAGGAGGCATTTTTGTTTCCGCCTGGGCTCGAATCCGGGTGGTTTCTAGCCACCACGAGCCCCTCAACCAGTTGGACTACCTCAACCGCTCTATAATACCGCAGTTTAACTAATCCGCACCGCTCAATCCGCTCAACCCGCACCGCTCAATCCGCTGTTACCATTCGGAGCCTAAGTTAGAACAAACAATAAAAAGTTTTTTAAGTGTGGTCTAATTAACTGAAATGCACCACACCTTAACTGGTGTAATGAATGGTGACATATACTTTACTTTTTTTTGTCCCGCACCCAATAAGCTGTAAACATTCACAACCTTAATAATAACTACATGCTCAAAACATTTAACTTTAAGTAAATACTAAAGTCCATTTTCCACTCATATGTGTGTGTGATTTGGGGACAAAAGTTTTGGACACAAAGTTTTTGAACATGCTCAAAACTGATGTAAAACGTAAGAAAAATAATTTTTTTTTTTTTTTGTCATTTGATGGAATTATATTCAAAGAACTGAAATACAAAGTTCGATATTGAAACCAAAGCCCAAACATCGGGCAACTTAAGCCCAAACAACGGGCAACAAAAGCCCATAGAACGGGCAACAAAAGCCCATAAAGGGTTGCTAAACCTACAGCTAAAGGAAACATAAAACAATAGCAGCAAGGTTAAGCAAAGCAACTCGAACTTGGCAAATGTGGTAACCGCAAAAGAAGAAAGAACGAGATAAGTCGCCGTAGCCCACGGCTCACCGAGCGACAACATCAACCACCTGGAGACTCCCAGAGAGACCCTCTCTCACCAACTCAGAACCCAGAAACAGAACTTCACAATCCGACAAGTAAGAACCTAAGAAAGTTCTCTAAAACCACTCTCGGATACGGCACAAACGCACTCATAAGCGTCTATGAAAACCTAGATAGAAGTCCTAAACCACCCAAATCTCCAACGAAGTCTAAACAATCCAAATATTCGATCTAACTCATAAAAACCGATTGAAAGACGCTCTTAACGGAACCAAGTTAACCACAAAAATACAACCTGAGAAGCTAATGCTAAAACCTTACCACTATTTATCCTAATAGCAGAGGGGATTGATTAAAACTAAACCGGATAAATCAAACTAAACCAAATATGACCAAACTCAATCAACTTCCCAACCCAACCTGAGATTACCTCTGCACAACGCTAACTCACCGGCAAGACTTCTAGAGAAATCAACCGGGTCGAGAGGGAAGCCAATCAAACCATCATCATGCGGCAGCGAAAGACCGGAAAACGGCGACACCGGCGAGAAACCTCAAGAGAGGGAGCGGCGACGAACCCCATGTCGAGCAAGGAAGCTACGGACCTCCATACGCCGGGATAAGAAGAGACCGTGGACCATCACACCTCGAAGAGCACCACCGCCATAAAGAACAACGCCGTGACCAGATTAAAACCGTCGTCGATCAGTAGCCGGAGACGAGGCGCATCATAGCCAAAATCGGAGAAGAGAAGCGCCAACTACCCAAAAAGCTAAGCAAGAACATGACCTCTCCGGCGGCGTCATGAGGAATCGACGCCCGCCGGAGAGTAGGGAGGCTCACAGTCGAAGTTTTGCGCCGCCTCGATTCGCGTGTCTGGGAGCGATCAAAACGTAAGAAAAATACTAAAATGGATTTTCTTTAGTCACTTTCACGTAATTCCTAAGACTCTAATCAAATTTTTTTTGGACAGCTGGACCACGGCTTTCGTAAATTAAATGGTTTTTTATAAAAAGTAAATTAAATGTTTCGTATAAGTATATTGAATTCTGATGATTTTCTTCACAAGGTATTACAAAATTATATATATATATATATATAATTTTTTTTGTAACCCTAAAGCGGACTATAGAATTTACATTTAATACTCCCTCCGTTTCACAAAGAGTGTCGTTCTAGCATTTTTCACACATATTAAGAAAACAATCAAATTTTCTGTTTTATCCTTAATTAATTACATTATATAATATGTTCACACTTATTAATAAGCTAAAAGACAAGGATAAAATTGAGAATGTATTTAAAAATTTACATTGAAAATGTAAAACGACACTTATTTTGAAACAAAAATTTAATCTTAAAACGACACTTAATATGAAACGGAGGGAGTATCAATTAGTATGATTCAACCACACGCGGCTACAAAATTTCAAATACTAATATATTTAATTTTTTATTATTTAAACTTTCTGTTAAAAATGCATATGATCTAATGGGCTTTATTGCGAACCTTCTCTGTAGAATGAGTTTTACAAAACAATGGGTGGATCGAATACGGAGGTGCATCACTTCGTTACAATATTTTTTTTTTTAAATGACCAGTCACAGAGTTTAATAAAACTAGAGAGGGAGCTCCGACAGGGACATCAATTGTCACCATATTTATTTATTTTTATGCACAGAAACTTCAATTGCAATTGTAGAAAACTGAAAGAGAGAAACGATTAATATGTTTAAAGGTAGCAAGAGCATCTCCTTCAATATCACATTTGCTATTTATTGATGATAGTTTTTTCTTCTGTAAAGCCACTAAAAAGGAAGTCAAGCAATTTTGAGGATTCTGAAAGACTATGAGGTAGTCTTGGGACAACATATTAACTTTTCGAAATCTTCACTTCAATTCGGCCATAAGGTAGATGAGAGGTACGTGATGAAATGTAGGAAATATTAGATATCACAATGAAAGGAGGTATGAGATCGTATTTGGGTATACCAGAGAATCTGAGTGTAGCAAAAATCCAGATATTTAGTTTCCTATAAGAAATGCTTCATGGTCAGGTAAATGGTTGGACCACAAAACTCTTATCAATAGGTGGCAAAGAGGTTCTGATATAAAATTGGTAGCAACGGCAATGTCAAACCATGTTATGTCGTGCTTTTGGCTTCCAAAAGCAGGAACCATAAAATTAACAAGTGTAGTCTCGATATTCTGGTGGAGTTCAGGGGGAACAAATATGGATATGCACTGGATGGCATGAGATAGATTATGCAGTGACAAACAAGATGACGGCATTGGATTTCATGCTTTTAGAGATATTAACACATCATTTCTAGCGAAACAACTATAGAGGTTAATTGAAAAGCCGGATATTCTTTTTCAAAAGTGTTTAAAGGAAGATATTTCAGGAAAACGGTTCCACTGGATCCGATAAGATTGTATTCACCATCATATGGATGGAGAGTATTGTATCAGCTAGATCTCTAGTTAAAAAAGAACTAATCAAGAAGGTGGGTATAGGAAAATCCATTTCTATATGAAATGACTCATGGACCCCATCCTATCGCCTGAGACCAGCAAAACTAAAAATGAATTCAACTTACAATGTGTTAACGGTTGACCAATTGATTGATCGTCAACATCAAATCTGGAATAAACATCTGATTGAGATAATAATGATCCTGAGGATGCATCAATAATTGGGAGTATTGCATTCAGTCGTCTACAATGACCAAACACAAATGAATGGCATTATAATCATGTAAATACACAGTAAAATCAGGTTATATGACGGAAAGAGATATTTCGGACTCTGGAGAGGTGGCCCAATATATGGGACCTATAGCCAAAATCTTACAAGCCTTTTTGGAAGATAAAATGTCCATCCAAATTATGACATTTCATATGGTGATCAATTTCATGATGTTTACCGATTACAAACAATTTGAAGACAAGAGGGATAAAGTGTGATACAAGATGTGTTATATGTGGAATAGAAGAGGAATCGATTAATCATGTATTGTTTGAATATCCACCGGCGGTTCAAACGTGGGCACTTTGAAAAATAACGACAAACCCGAAACTTTTTTCTATCGCCATCTATTTACACAAATATGGACTACTTGTTTTGGAGGTTACCTTCGGGGACTAAAAATGATTACTACCCATGGATCTTGTGGTATATTTGAAAAAGCAGAAATGATATATTCTATCATCAGATTAACCGAAATCCTCAGGATAAACTAAGGATTGCTGAAATAGAATTGGTAATATGGGGGGGGGGGTGCACATTCATCTGAAGTACAAGCACCAATGAACAGTTTCAGAGAAGCTCGGGAGGATATAAGTGAGCTAATTCAAACTAGAAAATGGTGCTTTGTTGATGGATCATGGAAGGAAGGGATCGTTACTCGGGACAAGGGTGATATAGTTGCTTTGAAAGAGGTGTAAATGTGATGATGGATTCTATGAATATTAGGACAAATTTGTCTCCTCTTCATGCAGAATTTGAAACTCTAATTTGGGCAATGAAATGTATGAAGATTTTTCAACAAGATCACATCACATTTACAACAAATTGTTTAGAATTGACGAAGATAGTGCCAGAAGAATGGTCAGCATTCTCGATTCACCTGGAGAAGTTCCAACGAAAGAAGGTGTACTTCACGACCTTCACTCTCAACCTCATTCTTCGCACAAAGAACATGATAGCAGGTAGACTGGCAAAGAGCGCTCGTCTGAGGCCGTCGTTAAATGCTCATGTTGCACCGGAGCCGCCAACATGGTTAATTAAGAATTATGTTCTATTTTGTATCTTGTTGACAAAAAAAAATGTTAAAAATAATTTATGTTAATTTTTAAAAATTTATTACTAATAAAAATATAATTTCTTATATAAATTGTATATAGATTCAAATCTTGAAAATATATTATAGTAAATATTATTTAATTTTTAAAAACTTTTATTACCACAAATTATGTATATCTCTAAAGGAATAAAAATAATTATTTAAATCAATATAATAAATAAAAATAATCTAAACTAAGATTAACATAGCAAAAATCTAATTTCACTAAAGGTAAACAAGTAATCAACCAATCTGAGAGTCACTGAGAGTTCAAAAACACTTCTCACAAATTATTCATATCTCCAAAATAGAATAAAAATAATTATCTAGATCAATATAATAAATAAAAATAATCTAAACTGAAATTAACATAGTAAAAAGCATAATTTCATTAAGTTTACGCAAGTAATCGACCAATATGAAAGTCAATGAAAATCCAAAAAGTTTCTCAATTAATATAAAGATTAGTATAATTTACCCGCATCATATGCACACACAAGATTTCATACATCAATATACTTAAATGTTTAACTTAGTTTTCTTTTATTAAAAAATAACTTATGTTATCTATTTTTCAAATTTAATAGAAATGAAAACAATACAATATTCATTATATATAATTGTATTATCTATAACAAATATATTTATTAATATCTGGAAATCAACTAGAAAAATATTATGGTATAAAATTATCTGATGAAATATTTATTACAGATATTATTCATGTTTCTAAAACTGAAGAAAAATAATTATTTAGACCAGTATAATAAATATCTAAATTTTCAAAATTATTTTTTTAAATAAAAAATCGAAATTATGCAAATCTATAAAATAAAATAAAGGTTAATTTTTAAAAATAATATAATAATTAACCACTTTTGATTTAAATTAAGATTAATATTGTAAAAATATAATTTTATTAAGGATAATTAAATAATCAACCAATTAAAAAATCAATAAGAGTTTCTAAACACTTTTCATTTAATATAAAAGATTAAGAATTTTGATATACATCTTAATCAACGTTTGGTCAAATTTGGTCGACACAAAAATATTTTGAAGTGTATTGTTACTGTTTCGGTTCTTGGTGGGTTCAAAAGTCGTTGATATTTGATGCTTATCTGAAAAAATGAGTGGAAATGTATTATTTTTAAACTAAAAAGACTAATCTAATCACACACAAAAAAAACACACAAAAATCATTGGACAAGTACGCAATCTATTAATTTGGTTGCTTCATTATTTACTTTCAAATGTTATTTTATCTATGAAAATCGAAAGTAAATTGATTCAAACTTAGAAAAAACTACCCAAAACTTTAATGTTATCCAATCTCTTAGATTAATTGCTCCCACTATACTTTTTTCAGAAAATAATAGTAAACTTATACTTTTACAAAACCTCTTGCAGTTATGTATCTTTTTTGGTGATTTGTATGTGTTCTATTACCAATTTAACCTTAATTAGAATGCAAACAAAAATGACATTGTTCCAAACCAAAAATTGTTAGTTTTAATTGTTAGTTTTAAATAGGATTAGTTAGTTAGATTGAAATTAGATTTTCCATTTAAATTTCAAGTGACTTCCCCTACATTAAGATCGTTGGTGATCATGTTTTGCTCCGCTGCCAATCCGCCGATGCCGGAAAGTCCCTCTTCTTATGAGCTTTTGCTCTCTTAAAGCTTTCATCATGAATAAACAGTTCCGCACATTCATGTTTTTTTGCTCGGCTGCAATTCCGCCGATGCCGTAAGTCCCTTTTCGGCTGATCTTTTGCTACCTTGAAGCTTTTCCCGGCTGTTGAATCAGCGTCCTCTTCCATTAGATTAATTTAGTTGCCGATTGTAATTTACATTTCTTATTTACATTTAGTTCGATTTTTAGCAAAAGATCCTAGTTCAGTAAAAGCTCTCATCACTCTTTGTGTAACTGTATAGGTTTTAAGAGGGCTAACAGGGCAATTGTCCGAACATATTTTCGCCAATTGTCGACGGAAACGATTTCCTGATAACAACTTTCATAAGAATCTATAATAATAGCTTGATACAATTATCTAATGTACATGTATCTTGCTCTGTCTAATAGCATAAGATCTAGAATCCAGTTCAACTATCCATCAGTTTTAGTTTTTCGCTATATTTATTACTATCCGTCATGACTGTACATAATGGATGTATTTTTCATTATTCTTCACTATCCATCTTTTAATGGCATATGAACCGTCGCGACCTAAAATCGTCTATAAATATTAGTGATGCCAACCGTATTTCCCTAACCATCCATTCCCCAAAGAACCCGTAACATGAATACCGACGATAGCCCTAATTTCGTCACATCCCCTCCCAGCTTCCTTTGATCTTCCTGATGAACTTCGGAGATCGATTTTGGTCAGAAACGCTAGCGAAGTCGTTCGTGAGCACTACGTAATTAGGGCCGTCTGCAAAACTCTTCGAGATGATTCAGACCACGTGGATACCCTATCCCAGATTGATCTTATTAGTACTAATCATAGCTTTCTAGGTGTACGTCGCTTGCAACATGCATGTCTACTTGCCAACAATCCATCAGCGGTGTTTCTAAAAGCCATATCGGATTTCATGGATACATAAGGAGTGGCCGCAGAAGAACGAGCTGACGCGCTTGTCCGCCTAAAAAAATGTGCTGTTGCTGGAATCAAACCAGCTTTGTATTGCTACAAAGTTATCCGCCGTTCCATCTGCCCCCCACTTGGTTTCTGATTCAACGTTCCCTCATCTGTCTCACATTACTATTCGGACCCTTAGGAGGCATGTCAAAGCGTTTCAGGGAGTAAGTTATCCCCACTATACCCCCCCCAATATATCAGAACCATCCGTGACTCTGTCGACAGTGAACGAATTGCAACATGCCCTTGTGTTGTCCATCGTTACTGGCTTGATTTGACGAATGAAAATATGAAAGGTCTAGGCATGTGCGATCTCTGTTTCTGGTCTCTCGAGACTTATGTCTTCTTCGATATGATCCCTAGGACATTTCCTAGATGGGTTGAATTAGCTGATTGGGAATATCAGCCGGCGAACCAAGGCGCTGTGGCCGTCGCTAATATGCAGGCCGTCGGTGTCCCAGAGGGTGGCGGTGCCAATATACCGAACGCGGTAGACGTCGGCGCTGACAATTGACAAGCAGCCATTGGTTTTGATGGTGGAAATAACCCTGACGACATACTTGCGGGTTAGGGTTATTAAACAATTTCCAGTAGTGCTGTATATTTCTTTCAATCTAGCAAATTAAGTTGAATGGATTTAACACTACTGTTTTTTTTATATTTTGTATCCCCCTTGTTATTATTTATGTTACTCTTCTCTATCCCCCATCTATGTTTAGTTTTTTTTTTTTAAATTACCTTCTATCTTACATGTTCACATAAATTTCTTTACGTTCTCCGTTAAAAACAGCTTCCTCTTGCATTTTTTAAGCTTGATGCGATTTGTATATTTCACCGGTCAAAACCGACTCCTCTGCCCCTAAAGTAAGCTCGCCGGCGATTGTGAAGCTTTCATATGGATTGTCAATTTCTAATCAATATGGATAGCCATTTTGAATATACAAGTCTAGCAGTCATAATCTTGGGCATCTAAATATGATATCGCTATAATAGTCACTATCCTATGTACAATTATCTTGTCCCATCTCCTAAGCATAGGTAGATCCGTAATACATTTCTATCCATAACACGTTTACAATTACACGGCAATCCTATTCATATTAGTCAGGCATTTCTATCCATACTGCCTTTAATTATTCCTTTACAACTAAAAATGTTGCTAAAATATTTTATCTAATCCTGAAATTGTCGTGTCATCTCTTTTAAACATCGGTATCTTATCTATACTTATGCTATATGTTCATTTACCTTATAAAATAGGTTAAAAGAAATTGTCCACCCAGTTCTTCGAAAGCAATCTCTACCCAATAATGAGTGTGACGTCTACTTCAACTACTCCTCCTTCTGAAGAACCAGTACCTTGTAGGGATGTAGGCGTCGCAGCACCAACCATGTGCTGGTGTGGCGAAGACATCGAAGTAGGTTATGGTATAACTCATTTCAATCTTCATCGCAGGTGGTTCAAATGCCCCGAAGCTATCCGGGTTAGTCTGAAACCGAATTCTATTGTTCTTCATAGATTTACTTTGCTCTTCATTACGATTTTTTAAAAGCTCCTTCTTTGCAAACATCACCCAGATGAAGGTCACTTAAGCGAGTGGGTGGACTACTCTATTATGAAAGAGGTTGACAGGCTTGCCGAAGATCTCAAGAATATTCGAGAGGACATCAAAGTTCTAGAGAAGTGGTCGAATTCTATTGGGGACGGACTAGAGATCAATATAACAAGGAAAACCGAAGTTGATGTAGGAAGAAATAATAAGTCTTCTTCTGCCACAAGCCATACACGTACAAGAATAAATATGCTGCAGATTATCTGGATTGTCTCCATCTCTTTTTGCTCGATCGGCTGGACATTGAGCAATGTGAAGTCCCATTTTCATGGTTGAATGCTCGTTTATTGCCTAAGTGAGTTCATCGATATCGTTTCTATATCATGATTATTGTTTTTATTCTTCACATCATTAATTTCATCCTTTTCGCCTTCGATCTGTTTGGCTCTATATGGATAACGCTCTTCGAATCTTTAGGAATAGCACTTATAGATTGCACCCAAACGATGCTGCTAATGTTGTCACACCACTTGATTTGTTTCAGTGGATGGACTTATAAATGGAAATGAATCGCATGTTGCCCTTGTGCCGTTCATCGTTACTGACTTCGCTTGGAAACATATCTGTAAAAGGTCTACGCATGTTTGATTGATGTTTTGGGCCATTGAGTCTGCTGTGTCTTACGCTATGATCCCTGTATATTTTTGAGTATGGGTTAAGTTAGTTGAATGGGAAGTTACGTCGTACAACATTATGACTGCTAGACTTGTATATTCAAAATGGCTATCCATATGGATTAGAAATTGACAATCCATATGAAAGCTGCACAATCGCCGGCGAGCTTACTTTAGGGGTAGAGGAGTCGGTTTTGAATGGGAAGTTACGTCGTACAACACTGGCGGTTCCTAATTCTCTCCTAGTTTGCATCACATCCATTAATGTGTAGGATGGATGGATATCAACTTACTCCTATTTTACATCTCTATCCACCGTATTCGATCTCTATTCTTTCTATCGTGTCAAAATATCTTTTTCCTCCTCTACCAGTTTATCTCATGCGTATACTTTTAACTGTAACTCATAGTTGTGTATTGTCAAATCATAGATCTAGTTTCGCAGACGTTATATTATTATTAGGGTCCATTATTCTTACTTCTGCTTTAATTTGGCAATATTTATTAAATCTAATTACTGTCAAATCATTGTTAACTCAATCGTTATATTTTCTCCTTTTAATTCCCGTCAGCTAAATTTTAATACATTATCTCTACATAATCATGCCCTACGAAAAAAACAAATTTTTAAGTCAAACTGTCAAATCATTGATTCTTGTTCCAAGGAGGCGCATATATTATTACTTTCTCTTTTATTCGAGAACGTTTAATAAATCCTATTTACTGTCGATTCCTATTAATGTCGATTCCAAGGAGGCACAGATATTATTACTTCCGCTTTTAAATTATATATACAAGTTGCTACATCTGATTTTGTATCCATATATTTCACTAGAATGCCTATCCATTATTAATCTGTAAAAACTCTTCGCTATCCTTCTTTACATTTTCAAAGTACTATCCATTTTCGTTAACCCATTTTCTATTAGATTGTTCTCAACCCCTTCTCAACCTTAGTTTCTAGTGCAGTTTCCATTATCAATCATATCTATCTTATACCTAAAACTAATTCCCGTTTTTTTTTACGACATTGGAATGTTTCGTCTATTCGCTGATATAAATATTTGCCGTCGTTCCTGACTATCCGTGCACAGACAATACCTTCCTCTGAAAATGATTAGAACACCCCCCACGTTGTTGAATCCTCTAGCCCTAAACGTCCAGTTCTCACCCTTCTAGATCTGACGCCCAAGCTTAGGAGGTTCATCCTTGTCAAAAATGCCAGTGAACACCTTCGGGAACATTTCAGGGTTCGCGCTGTCTACCGCACCCTTCGATAAGACGCATATCACGTCGATACTCTCACTCAGATAAATCTTATCCAGACTGCTCCTTTGGACCCCATGCCCAAATGCGCAATAAGGCTGTTCAACGCCTGTTTGGACGCCAACAACATAACCGCTGTCTTTCTCAAAGCGATCTCCGACTTTATGTACACCGATGATGGAAGACCGGACGGATTTAAAAATATCAAACGATGCGCAATCGCTGGATGCAAACCCGCTGTGTATTGCTATGAAGTTATCCGTCGATCAATTACTCCCGCTTTGGATTCAGGATCCGACATCCCTTTCCTTTCTCGTTTTGTTGTACGTTCTTTGAGAAGGCACGTCCGAGAGTTTGAGTGGAACCTCTGGCCTATTGAAATCTCCATGTATCTGGCGGATGTGGTAAGGGATGAGATTGACGGAACAAGGATTCAGAGATGCCGCTGCTCCCTTTTTCGATATTGGCTAGAATTATCGCACGAAGAAATCAAAGCTTATGGTATGTGCGATGAATGTTTCTGGACTATTAAGACTTTATGCTTCTTCCAAATCATTCCCCAGTCATTCCTAGAATGGCCTGAGGTTTACGAAGTTGATTCGGAAAACGAAGTCGGTTTTCCCTACCCGGCAATCCAGTACGACGGCGGTTTCGGTGGTTGGGGTGGAGGAGAAGGTCAAAACGGTGGCGTTTGGGGTGCTTAGTTTAATATCCTAATAATTTATACTGAATATACTTTTTATTTTTAATAACGTTGTTTAAATTAACTATAAATCCTCATTTGTATCCAACAATTTTATATATTATCTATCCATCATATTGTATTACCTTATGTCATTTTTTCATTTCGTTCCACATTTCGTCTTTGTTTCACACTCTTATATAGCACTCCTTTCACACTCGGATAGTGTGTTATTACTAGCCATTAATCGCACTACATATTTTATCCCAGTAAAACCATATCCACTTACGAATATGATAACATATTATTATATCACACTATATGGCTATCCATTGATCTGGATACTATTACTGTATATACGGCACCCTTTTCGTGGATACAAATTCAAATTTCATGATTGTAACCAGGCTCCCAAATTTATATGATTTCCAAAATCCATCCATCCTTAAGTTTTTTTTTCTATCCTGGGCATTACTATCCACCTTGGCGTCGGTTGAATTACTTAACTGATATCTCTCTCTTAATTTATTTCTATACACATATAGCCCTTAAAACCGCAAAATTTTATGACCAAACTGAAACATTGCGTTGTTTCGCATCTATAAATATTTGATGTCGACAGAACTTTCTGTCCACACTCTCAATACACATAAGTCAATATGAAAAGGCTAACCCCCTGTGTTGGTGAATCATCCAGGCCTAACAGGCCATATCCCAATCCTCCAAATCTTCCTCCTAATACGAGGGGTTCAATTCTTACCAGGAATTCTCGTAATAATCTTCAAAATAACGTGTCTCTCGTGGACACGCTTCTTCAGATTAACCTTATTCACCCTCCCTCTTCCGATAACAACCGTGAATGCGTCGTCTTATTGTTCAACGCTTGTTTGGTCGCAAACAACATAACTGCTTTATTTCTAAAAGCAATCTCAGATTTTATGTACACGGAACAGAGATATGGAGGTCCAGAAGCCTTCCATCAGATTAAACGGTGCGCAGTTGCTGGATGTAAACCTGCTATCTATTGCTACGAAGTCATCCGTCGATCTATCTATCCTGCCTTGGATTCAGGTTCCACAATTCCTTTCCTTTCTCGTGCTACTATACGTTCTCTGAGAAGATATGTCAGACAGTTTGAGCGTAGTACCTGCCCTATGCCCTGTATGTCCCTCGATCTCTCGGTTATCAAGGATGCGGTTGACGAAGACAGAATACAGAGATGCCGTTGCTCCGTATTTCGTAATTGGCTAGATATCATGCACGAAGATGTTAAAGGTCACTCTATGTGTAATGATTGTTTCTGGGTCATTGAGACGTTGTGCTTCTTCCAAATAATTCCCCAGACATTCCTAGAGTTGCCTGAGATCTTTGAAACTCCAATTAACGGCGGATCGATAGATTACACAAGGAGTTGGCACGAAGCGGCAATGCAAAACGGTTCCGGTTTGGTTGACGGAGGAGTTTAAAATGTCGTTTTTTATTTTTAATTCAGACTACATATTTAATTTTAATTTCGTAGATATGTTTGATTATTAAACTACTGTAAGATCTAACTCTATATGATGCAAGTAGTTAAGTTTTTATTTTGCTTTCCCCTAATTGTTTTGTACTGTGCCCTCACTCTGTTTTTTTTAGTATCCATCAATTTTTTTTTGTCCATCTTCTAATAGTACACATTTGTCCTCGTAACAAATTAGATAAGCATTTAAAAGCACATACACTATCCAACTCTTAAATCTTTGTGCTATCACGTATCCACCACGTTCATACTATTTACGAACTTCGAATTTTATATTGTTTTTTCATATACCATCATTATTAAACTATTCTCTCCCTATAGTTCACTCTGTTCGAGGGTTAACACTTTATTAAATTAATTATGGACTCTCTTCATTATGAACGACAATTAAATCTTTAACACATTATTCTATGGGAAAAATGCCAAACAAATCGTGAACTATTCAGATCTGGACAAAAAATACCCCGACTAAGAAGCTTGTCAAAACAAACCCAAACTAATAGTTGACTTCCAAAAAAAACATGAACTTACCATTGACCTTACCAATTTGGAACACCGTTAAAAAAAAGTTAACTGAAGGATTCAAGGCCGTTAATCCAACCGTTTATGGGTCTGTTAAACAGATACGACGTCGTTTTGGATCAATTCAAAACGACGTCGTTTTGTTCAACGAGAAAAATAAAAACCAGCACTCAGCTGGGTTCGAACCTGAGACATGTAAGCAAGTGTATGAGACATGTAACTGATTACAAACAAATTATCTTAAGTTCTCTTCGTTCTTTATTTATAATAAATCCGAAATTGATTTGTAACTTACAACTCTACAATAAAAATTCATGATATAAAATTTATGTATAACAAACATATTTACTAATATCTTATAATCATATATATTATAGAAATTAATTGATATTTTAAAATTTTTATTAACAGAATTATATATATCTATTGAATATAATAAAACAATAATTTAAATCAATATTAAAAATTAAAACAATATTAATATAATAAAACTAATTTTACTAAAAATATCCTAGTTCAGTAAAACTTAAAACCATTTCATAATTAATATAAAATATATTATTGAGTTTTGACAAAAAAAACTATATGTTACTAAGATTAATATAAAATATGAAATATTTTTAAATTTTTACTGAACTTGGCTATTTTTAATAAAATTAGTTTTTATTATATTAATATTGTTTAAATTTTTACTATTGATCTAAATTATTGTTTTTTATTATATTCAGTAGATATATATATATAAATAATTCTGTTAATAATTTTTTTATAAAATATCAGATAATTTCTATAATATATATGATCGTAAGATATTAGTAAATATGTTTGTTATACATAAATTTTATATTATGAATTTTTTTGTAAGGTTTTAAGTTACAAATCAATTTGAGATTTATTATGAATAAAGAAAGAAGAGAACTTAAGATAATTTGTTTGTAATCATAAAAAACGTATTATCAAATGGCTCAATGGTTACATGTCTCATACACTTGCTCACATGTCTCAAGTTCGAACCTAGCTGAGTGATGGTTTTAATTTTTCTTGTTGAACAAAACGACGTCGTTTTGTATAACGGCGTCGAATCCTTCAGTTAGTTTTTTTAACGGTGTTCCAAATTGGTAAGATCAACGGTAAGTTCGGCTTTTTTTGGAAGTCAACTATTAGTTTGGGTTTATTTTGGCAAGCTTCTTAGTCGGGTATTTTTTTGGCCAGATCTGAATAGTTCAGGATTTGTTTGGCATTTTTCCCATTATTCTTTGCAATCTTACCTCACCTGTCACTCCTTCTTTTTTTTAATCCATTACCCTAAACACCTATTTAACTTAACTGACACCTATCTACCTCACCTGTCACTCCTTCTTATCACCCTTGTCAAATCATTCATCTAACATGCAAAATTGTCATGTTACCGTCTTAAACAGATCCATGTAACCAAAGAATTATCCTTCCAAACTCTAGCTACCTTTTTATTTCGTCTTTTTAACTTCTTTCCTCTTACGGCATTTATTCATCATGGGACTATCCTCAAATTTGTGTGCTGACTATCCACGTACTTCTATCCACGCATTCCTTCCTATTCCATTTTCTAGGTTCTTTTCTATCCACTGAAACCCATGTTCTACCAACTAAACATCCAATTTATTTTTTATCACTTCATCCTATTATAATTAATCATTAGACTCAATTTCGTCTTTCCCATTTTTAGTTTCTTTTTACTTTTCCGGTTTATATTATAACTCTATTCTTTCTCCTTTAAAACCACTTGTCTTACACAACTGTCTCTCCAACCCCGTTTTTTATATCCTTTGCATAAACCCGAGTCCCCATAAACCCCTGCTTAACTGTCATCTTTTTGAAAGGAAGACACCTTTATCTGCACTTGTCAAATCATTTAACACCCAAAATACTTTTTGTCAAATCATTTAGGTGGAGTGTGTACTCTACCTTAGATTACCTTATTTGTTTTTTCCTTATACACTACGTCGACAGCTCCAACTTATGATCCTATTGACTAAACATAAATTTCTATCCAAAAATCTTCATGTCTAATGGATACAAAATAAACTCATGTTTCACGCTTTCCTTTTATACCGTTCGATGCAATATATGTTTTATATGCAGTCTTCAGAGGGTGGATTTATTTATAAGTTAAATCTGCAAACTGTTATCTCCCTTTCGACAGAGTCAGAAAAAAAAATTACTCATTTATGAGTGACACAAATCCTACAAACGCTTTGCTCCCATCCAGCAATCTACTCCACCTACCCTCTGCATTACGGAGGTTAATTTTGGCTAAAAACGCCAGCGAAAATATCCTTGAACACTACAAGATCAGAGCGGTATGCAAGACACTTCGCGATGACGCTGACCACACGGATACCCTCTTCCAAATTGATCTTATCAAGACTCATCATCATCGGCTAGATAGCATCAAACTGGAGAATGCATGTTTCCATGCTAACAACCCAACCGCAGTCTTTTTGAAGGCCATTTCGGATTTTATGTATTCAGATGAAAGAGAAGATGCCTTCAAAAGGCTCAAAGAGTGTGCCATTCGTGGTACCGAGCCTGCCGTCTACTGCTATGAAATTATCCGGCGCTCTATTTTTCCTCAGTTCGAAACCGACTCAAACATTCCTATTCTCTCACGCAGCGCTATCCGTCTTCTTCGAAGGCATGTCAGTGAGTTCCAGAGATTACGGTGGCCTACCCAGATATCCAAAGTTCTGCGTGGGAAAAGAGAAGCTGTTGACAAAGGTAGAATATCAACTTGCCCTTGCGCGGTACATCGTTATTAGCTTGACTTACTTCATGAGCGAGTCAAAGGTTACGGCATGTGTGATCCTTGTTTCTGGGCTATTGAAACTGCAGTATTCTATAGAATTATCCCAAGGAATTTATTGGTTTGGACTGATGTCGGTGGACGGCGCGTAATCATACAAGGCCGTCGTGTACGCTGACTACTGTTTTCTTGTCATCATTTTCCATTTTCATCTTCTTAGTGTATCCGTCCTCGCGCTAAATATTATCCACTCTGCCATCTTACTTTTATTTTGCGTCTCTTCTTATATGTTGTTGCAATTGCTATCCACCCAAACACATTTGCTAAGCTTCATCAACCTTTATTTCGCAGCTCAATCACATTTTCTAACTTTTTTAGTTAATCCGTACAACCTACTTCAGCTCTACGAAAGAGGATTGTTTGATTGTCCACTAAACCTATGTTCGACCTCGCATTAAATTATTTATATTTGATAGGTTTTAATTACGTCCAAATGGATAGGTCATTTATAGTATCAAATTCTTCGACTATCCAAATTATTAAACTTGAATAAGCAATTTCTATTAGAATACCCAAACGATTTATCCTTAATCTTGCACATGGATAGTCATAACCAAAACATGCTTACAAAAATGTACACACCCATTTCCAAAACTAATTAAAAAGGCTTAAACAACAATACCAAATCTACAACCTGATCACTCGTCATAGTTTTCCCATCCGTCGTTGCCCCATCCACCATTATATCCATTGTTTATTTCAACCTCGCCCCAATTTCCTTGATTTTGCATTAGGCCGTCGTTCCAACCCTCCACGTTTTCCCATCCATCATCACCCCCCGCTTCCTCTATCTCAATTATCTCTGGCCATTCGAAAAAAGTCCTCGGAATGATTTCGAAAAAGACTAAACTTTCAATAGTCCAGAAGCAAACATCACACATACCATACCCTTTCACAGTCTCATTTAGGTAGTTTAACCAATACCAATAAACCGCACACGGGCAAGTCCTAATTATCCCCTCGTCAAATTCATTCCTTATCTTTCCAAGCTCCTCTGATATTGGGACACTCCAGTTCTGTTTCTCGAATGTCCTAACGTGCCTCTTGTGAGCACGTACAATATTCCGAGAAAGAAACGGAATCGTTGAATCCGTATCCAAACTAGGGGAGATAGACCGACGAATTACTTCGTAACAATAGACAGCCGGTTTGTACCCCTTCACGGCGCATTCCTTTATTCTCATAAAACCTTCTACTCTTCCATGTGTGTACATGAAATCGCCGATTCCTCTAAAAAATAGCGGAAATGTTGTTCGCAGCCAGGCACGAATTGTATAAATTTGTAACTTCATCGCGTACTTCTTCTCGTGGAACTTCCTGGACAAGCTCAATTTTCGAAAGAGTATCCATGTGGTTAGCGTCGTTCCTAAGAGTCCTACATACTGCTCGTACCCTGAAGTTTTCCCTGATATTCTCCCTAGCATTCTTCGTGAGGATCATCCTTCTAATTTCTGACGGCAGATCCAGAAAATTTAAACTGTTCATTTTCTTTTACTCGAGAGAATGTATGAAATTGGGGACAGACATTATGTGGTCGACATCATATTATACATCTTTGCTACTACGCAATGCTTCGGTTTCTCCCAAACGATGTTACGTTTCATCTCTTCGCTATACCACTATTGCATGTAATCAAATACCTATCCACCTCTACAATTATTTCAACCCTTACTCTCTTAAAACAAATATATAAAATTTATCGAACAAATTATCTTTACTCTTTAGTAATGCAAAGCCCCATGCAGTAATAACTCAACGGTCAAATCAATTAATTTTTTACCTGTTTTAGAGTTCCAACGCAGGCGGCGCACGCCTTCTGATTAACACTCAAAACTATTTTTATTTAGTACTGCTGTTTAAATTATACTCGGATCACAAACTATCCACCTATCATATTTCTACACGCCTTCTACATATAATCTCCATAGCAGTCAGTTTGCTATCCATTAAAACAATTGTTATATGCTTTAAAAAGATCTTAACATTTCTGTCCATATACAATTTATAAACTTTACCGCCTGTCCATGCTTCCAAACCACTCAAGTCCGTATTACCATTTATTTATTGCCGGGATTCTAACAGCTGTTCTCGATCATCTCCATCATCCAAATACCTTACGTAAGGAATGCATTCCAAACCGACGACGGAGCAGGCAACCACCAAGCTTCTTCGTTGGCTGCAACCATGATCGAAAGATGATCTAAATCACGTAGCCGAAAACCAACAACCTTCTTCTTTTGTTGAACCGCCGTAAATCACGAGAATCCTACCAGATTTAATTATCCCATACTCGATTCCGCCCTATATTGGACTCAGTGTATTTAACTAAATCGTCAAATATCACAGGTAAAACGACAAATATCACAGTTTTCATGACGCCTAAAAGACTATTTGTTGATTCAGCTCCTTCTGGTAGCAGAGACCCGATATTTGGATGACGACACTGTTGAACCCCTACACTTGATGTTTCTTTCTCGGAAGCGGATCGAAATTAAACCCGATATTAATTCGGATTCTTCTACTCGGCAACAAAACCAAGATGCACACTTTGAAATAGACAGAAACGGAAGCATTATCGGTGGAAGACAGAAATTAGAGATTTAGTTGTGCTTTGACCATTACAAACAAATTCACTTACTCTAGTTAGATGTTTTAGTTACAGTTACTAGGGTCAATTTTGTCTTTACACACGCTCAAATCAATGAAAAAGATATAGAACTGCAAACTCTTTTAGAAACATATCAACTTGCACTAAAATTAAAAAACATACAACCGGCAATTCACCCCCAATCTCTACGTTCGAATAGGATTTGTAGCCAACAATTAATGCATGCAAAAACATGCAACCGGCATGTCCCCTCCTTCTACGCTGTACTTCTCTTAACATCATTCTTAATTTTCTTCTTCTTTACATTTTGTCATTTAATTCTTTTTTATTTATTATATATTTTTATATTGTGAGAGAGAGAGAGAGAGAGAGAGAGAGAGAGAGAGAGAGAGAGAGAGAGAGAGAGAGAGAGAGAGAGAGAGAGAGAGAGAGAGAGAGAGAGAGAGAGAGAGAGAGAGAGAGAGAGAGGAGAGAGAGAGAGAGAGAGAGAGAGGAGAGAGAGAGAGAGAGAGAGAGAGAGAGAGAGAGAGAGAGAGAGAGAGAGAGTAACATGCGACCTGCGTGATCCTTCTTTCTAGGCATCATTTTATTTGCCTTTCTCCTCTCTCCCAAAAATTCTACCTTCTAAAAAAATATCTAACTCACTTGGGCAAGCATGTCAATGTATATATATGTTGTTGGCCTACGTGTGTTTTCGTATAATAAAAATGAATACACGTGACGAAACAAAGAACTAACATAGAGATGACACTGATTCTAATTGGTTAGAAACTAATCCACGTTACCCTCTGCACTTCCTTATAAAGATTCTCAAATAACAATTTAACTCCTCACTTTTGATTCATTTGCTCCCCAACACACAAACTTTTTCCACCTCTTATATAGAGAGCAACGGTAAGAGATTCTCATGGCAATGTCTATCTCCGGAGCTATGCTTAGTGGGATGGGTTCTTCGTTATTGATCAATGGAGGCAAGAGAAGCGGCGTGAGCGGTGGATCTATGAATGTTAGCCGAAAGAATGTGATTATTGCACCGCAACTCAAGAAGTCGTGGGTTCCAGCTGCCGTGAAAGGTGATAGCAGCTCAAAGAACGACC
The DNA here is from genome assembly GCA_030180135.1 of Orychophragmus violaceus. Taxonomy (NCBI): domain Eukaryota; kingdom Viridiplantae; phylum Streptophyta; class Magnoliopsida; order Brassicales; family Brassicaceae; genus Orychophragmus; species Orychophragmus violaceus. Next base: position 13,399,818 of record CM058240.1, read on the forward strand.
CCAAATGGCTCGATGATGCCTCGTAAGTCCATTATATTTGTTTGGATATACTTAAGATTCGAAGATATTAGATCATGTATCCTCATCGCTAGAGATACTCAGAAGAGGTTCTCGAAAGTTTTATATTTAGAAATCAACAAATTCTCTAAAAAAAATAAAAAATAAAAACAATTTCTCTCAAGTCTTGTTTCGTACATACTTCTCTATATCTATCGTAATAAAATTTATGAAACATAATATACCTAAATTTATATCTTTATTGAAATAGCTAGTGTAAAAATGTATTATTATCTAACCAACTGTTAAAATTCTCAATTATATATCTATACATTTGATTTTTATTTTTTATTTAACTTCTTGACATGTTTCTATAAGATAAATACCCATTTTGTTCATTGTAATTAATTTTGTAAAATTGTCACATATTAGACATAGAGCTGGCGAGTTCGTGAAGGACATGGGGAGCGAAATGGGTCACGTGTCTGCTCAGAAAGGCCAAGAAGTTAAAGATCATATGGAGAGAGCAAAAAACTACATTGTTGAGAAAGCTGGTGAAGCGATGGACTCGGTGGCTGAAAATGCTCAGAGAGCTTCGGATTTTGTGACGGATAAAGGCAAAGCGACCAAGGAAGAAACTGTTTCAATGACCGAAAAAGCCAAAGATTTCATTGTTGAAAAAGCCGGTGAAGCCAAAGATTCCGTGACCGATACCCGCAAAAAAACGGCTAAGTACGTTGGAGACAAAGCAGCACAAGCTAAAGAAGCTATATTGCCTCCAAAAACTGAAGTATAGAATATTGTGTTGGTAAGTACCGGTTCCTATATGTATATTTGGAACCCTAAACCTATAAAAAATTGAGGCAGTAATGTACTAATGTGAAAATATATTTTTTATCAGGTGAGAATAAATTGATACATACACTAAGTACCGATATACTCAGTGGTTAATCATTTGTATGCAGTTCTTAATTTATGATATATTCAAGTACTTAATTAAAGAAACACAATGGTTTCAATCTTACCAAAATGCAGACGTTTCTAACCACTAATGAGTAGACCACCGTATATTTACTTACTAAACCAACTATGTTTTAAAGTGTCATTTCAATATTTCATACAAATTTAATTTTTCATAAATAAAATTATCGTTTTTTGACAATCGTTTCTCAAACTTTCGTCCTCCTCTTTCTAAACACAAAACAACTCAACCTCTTATGTCTCTCCTTCTCCGGTGATATCATCGGTTAGGGAGATGGCTTCTTTTCTTTTCGTTTGCTTACCATGTTCTTTATATCGTGGGGAAAACTTGTTCTTGTCCCGATTTTTGTGGTGATTTATGTTGGTTTTTTCATCGCAGGAACTCGTTTGAGGTGTAGCGGTGGAGGCTCTTCTCGGATTAACGCTTTTGAGGATGAGGCTTGGTAACAAGGAGATGGGTTTTAGCCGGTGTATGCTCTTCTTTGATCTAGAGCTTAAATCTGTTCGCAAAGTCCGAGAGTTTAGATCTCATCCATCAACGGCGAGGAGGTTTGGATGACATGCATGAACTTTGGTGGACCTTGAGTAAGCTTGAAATTTCGAGGGCAACGCAAAATGTGAAAGGGGTCTCTGTTGCGATTGATTATGGTGGCGATCTCCCCGAGATTGATCTTCTTGGTTTCTTTTTCGACTCTCGTTTTTGGTTGGGATCTCAACATGTATTATGGACATGGTGTTGAAGAGGTATTTGATGTGTCAGTCACGGCATAGTACAAGCGGTAGTACAAGACGTGACTCAGGACGTGGATATGTTCGATTGATGAGATATGAACGAATCTTTATGATGTGATTTGGTTTATTAGTTGTGTGATGAGCTGGATGAAGATCTTGGAGTGAAGATTACAGCTTGGAGTTGTTTACTTATTCTTTGAATAAGTTTCAAGAAAAAAAGGAAAAGTTACAAAAAAATGGAATAGGAAATATCAAAACAAAAAGGATATTTGCTATATCTTTATTTAGGTAAACTTGAGGAGCAAGTTTAGCCTATATAAAGAGGAGAGGCGTGGCCTTATGAAGATGCAGAAGTTGAGAGAATAAAAACTCAAGAGGGCTTTTGTATTTTGGGAAAAGTCTAGGCTTTAGGGGGAGTTTAGCTCAAGTGTTTGATCCTGAAGAATTCTTGTATTGGGTAGAGCGATAGATCAATAGGGTTTGTTCTATTCGTCTGTAATTGGTGGGATTACTTTCTATTCAAGTGAATTCGAAGTCTGGACGAGGTCTCGGGGAGTAGAAAAAATCGAACCCCGTTAACAAACTTTGTGTGTCTTACTTTCTGCTTTATATACTGCCTCACCTGCGTTTTCAATTGGTATCAGAGCGGGTGCTTGATAGAGATTTAGTCTTGTTTCGGGCAGATCTAAGATGAGGATCAGAAGGTAGCTCAGGAAGTAGCACAGAGTTCGGTTCGATGGAGTCTCACAAAGAAGGAACGTCTATGACCAGACCACCACGGCTTGACTCTTCAAATTATGGATATTGGAAGGTCCGTATGCAAGCTTTCATTAGTGGTCTTGATGAGGATTGTTGGAATTCGATTGAAACTGGTTGGAATCCCCCTATGATGGTTAATGATAAAGGAGTTGAAGTTCTTAAACCTAGAGATCAATGGAATGCTGAAGAGAAGAAGACATCAAGTTGCAATTCTAAGACCAAGACTGCAATTTATAATGCAATTGATGCAAGCTACTTCAAGTTGATTTCTCAAAGTGTGTCAGCTCAAAAGGCATGGAAAACATTGGAGAACATGTTGAAGGTACCACAAGTGTCAAGAGGACTAAGCTGGATATGTTAGCATCTAAATTTGAGAATCTAAGGATGGATGAAGGAGAAACCGCGGCTCAATTTAGTGATAAGTTGTGTGACATATCTAATGAGTCATTCGCTCTTGGAAAGCATTACAAGGACAAAAAGCTTGTGAAGAAGCTGAAGAGATCTCTTCCATCAAAGTTTGAGTCAAAGATCTCTGCTGTTGAAGAAGCTCATAATCTGGATGAGATGGCGTTTGATGAGTTTGTTGGGATACTTCAAGCTTTTGAGTTAAATAAAGCGTATGAAGAACAAGCTCAGAAGGGATGTTGATGTTGGAGTTGCTCTACAAGTTTCATCTTCTGAAGATTCTATGGCGATGCTGTCAAGACATTTTTCTAAGTATTTTAAGATGAAGGAAGACAAGAAAAGTAAAAGAGAGAAGTTGGACAGCTCATCATCGAAGATACAATGCTATGAATGTCATGGATTTGATCATGTTAGCCGTGATTGTGCAAATTTACAGCATAACAAGAAGAAGAACATCAAGGATGATTCTGAGAGTGATTCAGATGATGATGGAGGAATAAAGAACTTTGTGGCATTCACAACCTTTGAGTCTGGTTCTGCTACGAAGTCTGCAATAGGATCCGCATCAGCGTTTGCGACGGAACCTGCGTCAGCGTCTGCAACAGGGTGTGCAATTGATAGTGACAAGGATGAAAGTGATGATGATCATGTAAGTGATGATGATGATTTCGCTGAGAACTACAAAGCCTTGTATGAGCATTGGTGTAAGATGGTTGAGGAGAATGCATCATTGACTAAGGAGAAAGTTAAGCTAGAAGCTGAAGTTGTTGAAGTACGAAAGTATGCAACAGAGAAAGAAGAAGAAGCACAGCAAGCCAGAGCTCAACTTTAAGAGACTCAAAAAGGTGTGAGGATGCTGAATAACGGCACAAAGAAGTTGGATCATCTTCTCACCATTGGCAAAAGTGATCGGTGTGGTCTTGGATTCAATGAAGAATCTTCAAAAGCTGATAGTGTTTTTGTGTCTGATGGAAAGATGGATGTTGCATCAACAGCTGCTACAAAGACTTTAACTATTATGAAATCTGCAACTGGTACGTCGACTGGTACGACAACTGATACGAGAGCTGGTACAAGAACTGCTACAGCGACTGCAACAAGGAAAACTCCAGAAGTGAAGAGTGCACCTAAACAAATTTGGCGTCATGTTTGTCACCATTGTGGAGTTGTTGGGCATATTAGGCCAAAATATTTCAAGTTGTTGAAGGAGGAGAAACGAATGGAGCAAGCTAATGGAGTGAGATTTCATGGTCCTATATGTTGTCATTGTGAAAGTAATGGACATGTTCAAAGAGATACTCATGGAGGCACAAGGGTCAGGAAGATTTGGAGGAAGAAAATTAATCACTTCGGAGATGGTGCAGTAGGATTTCATCTTCAATATGGAGGAGGGCGGTTCATGTGTTAGTTTTTGACCATGATGTGACTCAAGTAAGGGGAGATTGGTGTTGCTAGTTTTTATGATGTTGGATATTGCTAGTGACGAAGCCTTTGATGCTAGGGTTGTTGAGATCACATACATAGTCAAAAAGGGGGAGATTGAAGAGGTATTTGATGTGTCAGTCACGGCGTAGTACAAGCGGTAGTACAAGACGTGACTCAGGACATGGATATGTTCGATTGATGAGATATGAACGAATCTTTATGATGTGATTCGGTTTATTGGTTGTGTGCTGAGCTGGATGAAGATCTTGGAGTGAAGATTACAGCTTGGAGTTGTTTACTTATTCTTTGAATAAGTTTCAAGAAAAAAAAGGAAAAGTTACAAAAAAGTGGAATAGGAAATATCAAAACAAAAAGGATATTTGCTATATCTTTATTTAGGTAAACTTGAGGAGCAAGTTTAGCCTATATAAAGAGGAGAGGCGTGACCTTATGAAGATGCAGAAGTTGAGAGAATAAAAACTCAAGAGGGCTTTTGTATTTTGGGAAAAGTCTAGGCTCTATGGGGAGTTTAGCTCAGGTGTTTGATCCTGAAGAATTCTTATATTGGGTAGAGCGATAGATCAATAGGGTTTGTTCTATTCGTCTGTAATTGGTGGGATTACTTTCTATTCAAGTGAATTCGAAGTCTGGACGAGGTCCCGGGGAGTAAAAAAAATCGAACCCCGTTAATAAACTTTGTGTGTCTTACTTTCTGCTTTATATACTGCCTCACCTGCGTTTTCAGGTGTTTCCTGATAGGTCTTGGTTTCTTTTTCAAAGTGTGGCGACGGTTTTCTCAGTGGTTTGTTTTAGTTCGTATGGAATGTGATTTCTTTTTCTTGCGGTGGGTGGTGGTGTTGAGTTTCCGGTGTCGGCGGTTCTGCATGATCTAGGTTTCTCTTTCTATTAGACTGGTTTTATGGGGATTTTGGACTGGATCATGTTTTGCTCATGCCCATTTCAGATAAATGTGGGCCGTGTTTTGAATTTTAAATTTGTGTATATTAAAAATATATTAATATTAAAGAAAATTATTTGACAAAAAGAAATTATGTGACTTTATAAAATTCAATATGCTATGATGCGGTCTGAAACATTTCAACAATGTCGAAAAATAAACGTTAATTTCCAATGAGTCATACAAACAGAAACGACAAAATTTAAAAGAGAATATGATTCATTCCAAATTGGTTTATATTATTTAATGATGAATAGTGTCTACATTAATGTCACATTAAGAACTTCGAACCAATGTTTTCATCTTTTTAGTAAAATTGGTATAGTTAACTAGTCAAATGAATGTCCAATCTTGATCATTTACAAAAATATCATAAAATACCACAAAATAAATTTTAGTTCAGAAATTATCACTATGTGAAAGCAACAAGAGAAAAGAAGAGTTTTGAAGAGAAACTCGTTTATTGATATTCAAAGCTTGATTACAATCGTGTTATAAGTTCCTGTTAAATACAGATTGAAGAAAGATCTAGAACGTATTCAAGAAGCTGCTGGAGCAAGGTGTAACAGTTCTCCAGCTGTAGAGGATGAGGACAAATCACCTTTACCTTTTCCGTACACCGTGGATAAGGATGGTGAGCAGTTCTGCTTTTGGCGGTTAAGACCGTTGCTGGTGAGCTTTGAATTTGACGAGGTGTAGACTGTTGAATGGGCTTCATGGGCTGAATGTTATCGGGCCTGTTTACACCCCCTCGCAAACTCGTGGTGGGTGGTAAAACCACACCGAGTTTGGCTCGAAGTAAAAAGTATGGTGCTTGTGGTAATGGTTTGGTGAACACGTCAACCAGTTGGTGAGCTGCGGGAACATGATGCACAACCAGTGAGCCGTGTGCTACCTTCTCCCTTGCATAGTGATAATGAGTGGTGAAATGTTTGGACTTGTTGTGCAGAACCGGATTGGTAGTAAGTTGTACTGCATAAAGGTTGTCACAGAAGACTTGAGATGGATGTTGAAGAGTTATTCCCAATTTATCCAAGAGTATTGTGATCCATATTAACTTTGCAGCTGTATCAGACAGGGCTCTATACTCTACCTCTGTCAAGGATCGAGATACCAAGGGTTGGCATCTTGCAGATCATGAAATGAGGTTTTGGCCAAGCAATGTACAGAACCCACCAGTCGATCTTCTTGTCTCTCTGGATCCTGTCCAGTCAGAGTCACAGAAAGCTTTAAGTGTTGTCTGAATTTGCAGATAGAAGAAGTCTCATCTTGCTTGTTCGTTTTAAATACCGCATGATACGCTTCAGGAGAAGGAAATCTAAAACTGCGGATTGATGCATCCGTTGGCAAACTAGGTTCACAGCATACTAGACGTTTGGCCTGGTTAAGGTCAGATATTGGAGTTTTCATGCTAAACTCCTAAAGTAAGTCGGTTCATTGAACTTCTGATCTTGATGAGGTATTCTGTCTAATTGCAGAGGGAGTGGCATTGGCATGGGAGCGCAATCGATCATTCTTGCAACCTGTAAAATATCTTGAACATATTTTTCTTGATTGAGGAACAAGCCATGATCTGTGAAAGTAGCATGTATTCCCAAAAAGTAATGCAAGTTGCATATATCTTTCATTCTGAACTCAACTCCAAGAGATATCAGTAGTTCTTTGAGCTTCTCTGAGTTGTTTCCAGTCAAAACCATATCATCAACATATAAAAGGAGGAGTAATAGACTTGTACCATGTTTGCAGATGAATAAGGATGGATCGCTCTTGCTGCAGACAAAGCCGAAGTTGATCAAGAATGAGCTGAATTTATCAAACCATGCTCTTGGAGACTGCTTGAGTCCATAGATGGATTTGTGTAGTAAGCATACATTATCTGGATTTTGTTGATCTTCAAACCCATGAGGCTGCTTCATGAACACTGTTTCAGTTAGATCTCCATGAGGAAAGGCGTTCTTCACTCTAATTGTTTGATTGGCCACTTTTGTGTAGTTGCAAGATGAAGGACTATTCTGACAGTTGGGTTCGTACAACAGGGCTATAAGTCTCCAGGAATTCCACACCCTCTTCTTGTTCATAACCTTTTGCTACTAGTCTTGCCCTGAGTTTGTGGACCAGGCGCCAAGTCTGCGTGTCATTGCAGGTTTCTATTTCTTCTTCCATTGCACTTTTCCAACCTGAGTGTTTCAAGGCTGCAGTAACAGTTTTAGATTCTTCAGGTAAGCCTTTAATTGTATGCATAATGTACCTCGGTTCGGTTTTGTGATCCCTTCTTTAGCTCATGTGACCTCCTGTGAGCATTTTGGGTTTGTGCAGCAGGTATGGGTGATGGCAGAGGTGGGAAGTTGACATCATAATCTTGTTCAGATGTTGAGTGTTCTTCAGTCTGACTGCTGTCTGATGTCTCAGATTCCAGGGGATTGTCTGCATGATCCGGTTGTTGTATTACTGCAGGCTCAGGATTCTGAGTTGTAACGGTAAATCTTTTCCAGAAAGGACTGGTTCTTCTTGTTCCAGTTCTGGCTCCTGGTTATCCTATGTGTGCTTGATGAAGCCTTTATACCAGGCTGACATTAATGGTGCCTGTCCTCCAGGAAGAAACCGGTTGTAACAGTCTAAGTAAGGAAATTTTTGTTCATCAAAAATTACGTGTCTACTTATGTAGATTCTTCATGTAGGCGGGTATAAGCATCTCTAGCCTTTGTGTTTTTCAGTGTAACCTACAAAGACACATAACAGTGATTTGGGATCAAATTTGTTATCACTGTATGGCCTGAGATGAGGGTAACACGCACAACCAAAGACCCTGAGTGCACTATAAGTCGGAGCTCTTCTATTGAGCACTTCAAAAGGACTGAGCATCTTGGCATGAATTGATGATGGCAGGAGATTTACCAAGAAGTTGGCAGTAAACAGAGCTTCAAACCATAGTTCTTGAGGAAGCTTGGCCATGCTGAGCCCCAACTCTATCAAATGCCGATGTTTCCTCTCAGCAAGTTCGTTCTGCTTAGGGGTATGAGGGCAAGATATGTAATGCTTGATGCCATTTGCAGTCAACTGGTTAAGAAACTGAGTATTGATAAACTCTCCTCCCCCATCACTCTGAAACACTTGTATTTTCTTTTCAAATTTGGTTTCAACTAGCTTTTGGAAGTTTTGAAATATGGTAAAGACATCAGATTTGAGCTTGATTGGATATAACCAGGAGAACCTTGAGAAGTTATCAACAAAAACAACATAATATCAATATCCTTGAACTGAGTTTACAGGAGCTGGACCCCATACATCATAGTTGATCCTTTCTAGGGGTCTAGTAGATTGAAAAACTAACTTAGAAAATGGAAGCTTGCAATGCTTTCCTAACTGACAAGACTCGCAAATGGTCGATAAGACCTTATTGATTGAAATCGCTTGAACTGCTGATAGATGTTGAAGTATCTTCTGGTGAGGATGCCCCAGATGCTTTTGCCATAGCTCATCACTGGTACTTTGTTGTCTTAATGAGTAGAATACAAGGAACTGGGGATCTTTTAACCGGTATAGACCTTCATGTTTGCTTCCCCGAGTGAGGAGCGTCTTTGTCGCCTTGTCCTTAACACACACAGTTTTAGAGTCAAAGAAAAATTCACAAGGGAAATCATATGTGAGCTTAGACATTGAGAGCAAAGACTTTGTTATATCCGGGCACACCAGAACATCATTAAGCATTAGGTTACCTGAAACCATGGGTAAAGAAACTGAATCGATGTGGGAGATGGGTAAGAAGTCACCGTTTCCTACTATGACATGATCAGATCCTGAGTATGGTTGGACATGTTGCAGGTTTTGAGGGTTGCTGGTGACATGGTGTGTAGCACCGGTATCAGAATACCACTCATTGGATTCATACTCCGCATCTTCTGAGATTTTGTCAGTAGCTAGAGCTTGTGGATACTCAGTGGGCTGGTATTCTTGATCAAAACTTCGGTAACACTTTGTTGCAGAATGACCAAACTTGTTACAGATCTAGCATATGTGGGTCTGTTACTTGAGGAGCCTCGTCCATGACTCTGACCAAACTGATGGAAGAAGCCCATGCCTTAAGTAGAATAGGAGCTGCGACCACGATAGCTTCCCCTATTCTGACCACGTGCTCTATAGTTTGTATAACCCCCTCGGTCCGTGTAGAAAGCCTGATGAGAGCTGGCTTCAGTAGTGGTGGAATATCCCTGAACTTTATCATCAAACAAGATGAGTTTGTTCATAACATCATCGAGGCAAGGTGGAGGATAAGAGTCCATGGCATTTTCGATCACTGCACATATAGACTCATACTCTCGTCCAAGACCGTTGCGCACACCATAAATCTTCTCACTCTCCGAGATTGGAGCCCCAATAGAGTCTAGTTGGTCACAGAGACCCTTAATCTCAGAAAGGTAAGCAGCCACCATAGACATATCGGAGGGCTGGTTCAGACAGTGTGCCATAGATCCACGCCATGATAAGCTGGTTCTTCTGAACCCATCATATGAACTCTGGATTTGCAGCCTCGGCGACTTGATCACCATTCTGAACGGGTATCGTCTGTGGTGGTCGTGGTTGTGTACCGGTGACGTAGCCGAGTAACATCTGACTGGACAGGAATTGCTCGAACTGCAATTTCCAGATGAGGTAATTATCCTCTTTGATTTTGAGGGTTACGCATTGAGTAATAGTGAGATTAGAAGCAAAATGAGGGTATGGATTTCCTTCCATGGCTCTGATACCATGAAAGCAACAAGAGAATAAAAGAGTTTTGAAGAGAAACTCGTTTATTGATATTCAAAGCTTGATTACAATCGTGTTACAAGTTCTTGTTAAATACAGAATGAGGAAGGATCTAGAGTTTATTCAGGAAGCTGTTGGAGCAAGGTGTAACGGTTCTCCAGCTGTAGAGGATAAGGGCAAATCGCCTTTACCTTTTCCGTACATCGTGGATAAGGATGGTGAGCGGCTCTGCTTTTGGCGGTCAAGACCGTTGCTAGTGAGCTTTGAATTTGACGAGGTGTAGACTGTTGAATGGGCTGAATATTATCGGGCATGTTTACACTATGTTCAGTTATTCAAAAAAAAATCATAGCAAGTTTTTTTGTCACCGAAAAGAGTGATAGAGAGAGACAAATTTGACCAAAAAAAGAGAGAGACAAAAGAGCATATGGATCCTAAAGGTTTCACGAATGGCTATTCCGATGGAACCCAACAAGAGCAATGGTTCAACCACCACTTCTAGTTCCTTCATTCATAACGGGTTTTAAGTTCTTTAAAAATACCACAAATTATATTCGAAGGCAGATCTATTCGGACGACTAACCCCTTTCGATTTGTTTTTTAAAATTTGGGATATATTAAATCTATTGAAGAGTTTTGAGCGTTTTTAATAAAAATATCTTAATTGAGTATCTTAATATTAAAATATAAAAAAAAATAAAAAAAATATGATAGAGAAGGAGAAGAGGTTCTCATAAGAACCCCAAGTATCTTGAATAAAAACTCTAAATATTTTATTAAGATACCCATAAAATATTTGTCATTTTTTTAATTGGTTCAATTTTTCTTTTAAACTAAATTTTAATTATTTAATTAAACCTAATAATATTAAAATTGTAAGAACTCTAATTAAATGGAGGTTTTTACCGATGAAGATGCTTTTAGACCGATTTTTAAAGAAAGATGCAATTTAAGGATATATATTTTTCGAATATGTAAATAGATAAAACTTATATTTGTGTGGATGATGTGCATGATAATATTTTATAGATTTCACAGTAGATAGATCAAATTCGAAGTGACATAACGTTTTGGATCTGTTTCTTAACCATTAAACTATAACGTTCTGAACAACTTGTTTTTGTTTCAATTTTTTAAGTCGTGATATTATTTAAAACTAGACTAGAGTGCAAAAATAGTATTTTAGAATATGTATATATATATATATATATATATATATATATATATGTATTTGTAACAACTAACAATGCATTAAAAGGGTAGAAATAGAATTGAAGAAAGAAGAGAATGAGCAAACGGGGAGTAACATGCGGCCGGCATGGTCCCTCGTTCTACGCATTTCTCTTTCAATCAAACATTTGACCTACTAAACAGCATGCTTTGCCTCGTCGTTTTAAATTCTTTTATATTTCTATTACAACCCTTTTCAACAGAAATATAATCACTAATCAAACTCAAGTAGTGTTTCATGTTCTTAATTGATTTCCTAAAATATGATTTTTGGAGGCATGTCAACGTGATTTGTGTGCGGCGAATTACGATATCTCAATCATCCGAAGTCCTTTTTATATTTACAACTTTCACGTTAATTTTCTAGATCTTGAAGACATTCGTTATGTATCTTACTACTCTATACCGAGTATATAAAAAGAGTAATACTTGGGTTCACCCTTAGAGGTGAACCCTTTTGTTCACCTCCACATTTTCTAACCAATCAAATAATTCCACATAATTTAATATTAAAAATAAATAAAATTTTAAAAATATTTTAAAAATAAGAAAATAAAAAACGAAAATAAAAGAAAAGAAAATATATTTTATTTCAAACAAAACTTAAAAATATATTTTTTTTAAAAAATACTAAAACCTAAATCTTAATCTCTAAACCCTAAATTCTAAACCCTAAACCCTAAACGATATTTTGAACCTAAAATATTAAAATTAAAACTAAATCATAATCCCTAAATCCAATAGGTAAATCTTACAAAATAAAAAAATAAACCATAATCCCTAAGCTCTAAACCCTAACCCAAAGAGCTTAAACCCTAATCCATAAACCATAAACCCAAAGAGCTTAAACCCTATACCATAAACCCTAATCCCTAAATCCAATATGTAAATTTTAAAAAATAAAAACTAAACTCTAATCCCTAAACCCTAAACCCTAACCCAAAGAGCTTAAACCCTAATCCCTAAACCCTAAACCCAAAGAGCTTAAACCCTATACCATAAACCCTAATCCCTAAACCTTAATTTTAGTTTTATAATTTTATTTAAAAATAATATTACATGGCATATTTTTATTGGTTAAGAGGGGGTGAACAAATGGGTTCACCTCTAAGGGTGAACCTAAGTATTTGAATTAAATTTTGATTATCTAAATCAACTATAGGTGTTGTTCACGAATTTACATTTACACAAAATTTAAATATAAAAAACCCAAAATCTCATTTTCCTTAGATTCTTTATCTAAAAAAAGACTTGATAAATCCACCAAATTTAATGGGAAATTTAATGTGACAAGTGAAACATGTTTCCTTAAATTCTGGTCCTTGTTAACTGCATAAGTGTTCATGTTTTTTATTTGCCGTTAGGGTTTGATTCCACTCAATACCAAACATCCAAAATCTTTGGAGTGTATGAACACATGACATATTCGGCCAGTTCAAGATAACCCGAGAAAAGAGTTAATTACAAATCACACATATGCATATAAACAAACAAAATCCAGTACCTTGAATATTTATTAATATATTTGGATTAAGATCTTAATATAATATTATAGTATATTAATATTGATATTTTAGATGGCCACATTTTATACAAAATCATGAATTTCTAAACTTTGTAGATTTTTTTTTCTTTTACGTTTGTGAAAATTTAAAACACAAAATTGTTTTTGGAATAACTATTCACGAAACAAAAGGCGATTAAAAAGGGCGATTAAAAAGTGATTAATTCTAGCCGTTGCACAGCACTGATGCTCCGCCGGGAGGCTCTTCCGGCATCTCCGACTACGCCGCTTCCCCCAGATGCGGCCTCTGCTCTTAGCTTTGTTGATCCACTCGCTCCCCCGTCATTGTCACCGCCGATCTCTGCCCCGATTACCCGCCTGTCTCCTCCTTCCTCTCTAATTCCAGATTCGATCATGACTGACCAATCAATCACTGGCTCTACTCAATCCTTCTCTGATAAGGTCTCTACCCAGGTTAATTCAACCCAAACTGCTCCGACTCCTGGGTTTTCGGACTGCTTGATGCCCGATCATCATACAGTGGATCCTCCCTGTGACTCCGAAAGGGCAAAAATGTCCGCTGCTCCTGGGAATTCTGCGACTCTTACCGAGTCCCATGGTTCAGTATCGCCAACTCCGGTAGGTACTCCCTCGCTAAAGAACAATGAGAAAATGGAACAACATCCTCAAGTTGCCTCTGCTTCCTTTAACTGGGCAAAGAACTTAAGTTCTACAGGTAAGATCCCCGTCTCAGATGTCCCAGTATCCACCTCTCCTGAAGGACGACCCCGTGTAAGGATATCAAATGCGGTATTTGAAAGAGGTGCAAAGACTCACAGTAATTATATAGTTGGGATCTTCTATGGAAAGGCTCCATCGTATGGGAAGATTTGGGGAGTCCTAAACTACCTTTGGGGTAAAGACAGGAAAGTAACAATCCACCATTTGCATAAGAATGCTTATCTGTTCCATATTCCGTCTCCGACGCTCAGGAGAAAGATCCTAGAGCATGAGTTATGGCGCGTGGGGGACTCTCCGTTCTTCGTCACGGAATGGAAATCTGAGTTCAGCACTAACCCTCCTTCTTTGGATATGGCTCCGGTTTGGGCAAAGATTCAGGGCATCCCTTTCGACTTGATCACTCTTGAAGGACTGAGCATTATCTGTAAACCACTGGGCCGGGCTGTTGACACAAAACCGTTCACTAGCATATCGTCAGCCGAGGTTAAGATCATTGTCGATTTGACAAAACCACTCGCAAATGAAGTAGAGGTGGAATGTGAGAATGGGCAAATTCTGGTGCTTCAAGTTACTTACCCTTGGCTCCCTCCTCTATGCTCCTTCTGTAAAGAAATCGGACACAAAGTGTCTCTCTGTCCATCTGCACCTGTCGTGGAGAAATCAAGCCAAAAGGATCATAAGAAGAATGACAATAAGGAATGGAGACAAGCTCCAACCAAAAACAAGAAATCTCCCTGGCCAGAGACAACTACCAAAGAAAATGTTGCTAATACTGCACAACCAGTTGACTTTATGAAAGCTTCAAGCTCTGCCCATATGGAGGTACCAAAATCGGCGGCAGGCGCTAGTCATGAAATAAAGCTAAAATCAGTGGTAGCACAATCCGAAACCTCTAACCTCTCCATGGATTTCTCTGCTTCTAATCAGGCCACTGTTGTGTCTCATGAACCGGGGTTGTTCTTTACTAAAGTCAAATCGAAATCGGCTAAAAAAGCTATGAAACCGGTGAACAGATCTTCAACATCTCTGTCAAATCCTTTTCAAGTTTTGGCTTCGGTCTCGTCAGATACAGCCATTGTTGTGGTGAATCCTGATACTCGTCCCACCTCACCCCTATTAAACAGAAACACAAAGAAGAGGAAAACGGATGTTATACAAGCTCCTACTACAGGTACTATCCTTCCCATTGAGTGGAGGGGCGATCAAAACCCCAAACAATGTTAATGTCGGACACTTTCTTTTGGAACGTGCGAGGAATAAACGATCTTTCAAAGCATCGCACACTATCTAATTGGCTTGGTAATAGGTCGGTTACTTTTGGGGCTTTTCTGGAAACGCATGTTAAGGAAATAAATAAGCATCTTATCTTAAGCTATGTTGGTTTGGGATGGAATTGTCTGGATAACTATAACTACTCAGATCTAGGGAAGATCTGGATTATCTATAAGTCCCCTACAAAAGTCAGACTCTTATTCAGTGATCTTCAATCGATTACCTGCGAGATCACTCTTGAGGATGGAACGGATTTCATATATACTGCGGTTTATGCTAGTAATGAGGAGAGCACGCGGTTGGATCTTTGGCAGTCCCTAAAGGACACAGAAACTTCCTTTGGTCTTGCGTCGAAGCCGTGGTTAGTTGGTGGAGATTTCAATGAGATTCTTCAACCGGATGAAACATCGAACCCATCCATAGTTACCACTACTTGTGCGATGCGCAGATTTGGGGATTGTTTGGCTGCGTTGGGGCTATTCGACTTGCCTTTTTCAGGTCCAAAGTACACCTGGAGCAACAACAGACCGATAGACCCCCTTGGTAAAAAGCTTGATCGATGCCTTGTAAATGGTCCCTGGCTCTTGCAGTTCCCGCATAGCCGTGCAACATTCGACGCTCCGGAATTCTCGGACCACACCCCCTGTCATATAAAGCTCAGCTCTGATTCCCCTACTTATGGTACAAGGCCCTTCCGTTTCTACAACCTGCTGATTAAGCATGCAGATTTTAGGGACAAAGTAGCAGAAGCTTGGGCTGACGCAGGTGATACAGCAGGGCTCCTAAAAGATTTTGCTTTCAAGCTAAAAAATCTCAAGCAACCGATGAAATCTCTTCTCAGAGATAATTTTAGTGATCTTGAAAAGAGGGTTAAAGAGGCTCACAAGCGCCTGATAGCGGTTCAACTGAGGATGTTAAATGACCCGTCTATGCTGAATGTCGAAGCTGAAATCCTAGCCAGGAACGACTGGACATACCTTCGCCAGGCAGAGGAAAGTTTCTTTCGGCAAAGATCCAGAGTAACATGGATGGGTGAAGGAGACAACAACACTCCCTTTTATCATCGTGTCACCACGGCCAGAAATGCCAAAAATGCAATAAAAGAGTTAACTAGGCCAGATGGAACTCATACTGAAACGTTGCAGGAGGTTCACGAGCTTGCAATCACCCACTTTCAGACATTATTATGCAATATAAGAGGTAGTTTTTGTCCTTCTCTCCCGGAGTTTCTAGACAGCCTTATTGTGACCAGATGTACGGAGCAGGATATTCGTATGCTGCAACAGCCTTTCTCAAATGATCAAATCTTCGAATGTCTTCGGAAAATGCCATCCAACAAGACCCCTGGTCCTGATGGATTTCCAGTAGAATTTTTCAGAGCATCTTGGGCAATCATAGGCGCTGAATTCACAGCATCGGTCTGTAAATTTTTTGAAGATAGTTTCATGCCAACTTCCTTAAACTCGACTTCCTTAGTGCTTTTACCAAAGCGGCCAGGAGCTAATACTATCACCGAGTTCAGACCTATTGCTTGTCTGAATACTCAATACAAGCTCATCGCAAAGCTCCTCTCAAATCGGTTGAGAAACATCCTGCCAAGCCTTATATTGCCTAACCAAACGGCATTCGTCAAGGATAGACTTTTACTAGAAAATGTTCTGCTGGCTTCTGAGGTTCTGTTGGGTTATCACAGGGACACAGAGACTCCGTGGATTATGTTGAAGATCGATATTGCGAAAGCTTTCGATTCGGTTCGATGGGATTTCGTTCTAAGCACTCTACAGGCCTATAATATCCCACCCATTTTCTTTGGTTGGATCCGGGCGTGCATCTGCTCACCTTCCTTCTCCTTATCCATCAACGGAGTAACTTCAGGATATTTTAAAGGAAAGACGGGCCTGAGTCAGGGAGATCCTCTATCCCCAATCCTCTTTGTCATGATGATGAACGTGCTTTCCTTAATGCTAAATAAAGCTGCGGAGGTCGGAACATTCTCTTATCATCCTAATTGTGCTCCTACGCAATTGACTCATCTCTGCTTTGCTGATGATCTGCTTATATTCATTGATGGTTCTGAAAACTCAGTAGAGGGTGTTTTAAAAGTGCTTCAGGACTTCGAAATGATATCTGGTCTGAGTGTGAATATAGGGAAGACGTCCTTGTTTTGTGCTGGAATGGAGGAGACTCAAATGGCAAGCATAAATAATCGCTTTAACATCAAGCTAGGCTCTCTTCCCGTGCGTTACCTTGGTCTCCCCTTATCGTCAAAGAGGCTAACTCTGCGTGACTGTGATCCTTTGATTATTCAGATCAAAAGCAGGATGAATTCCTGCACGGTAAGAGCTCTTTCTATGGCTGGTCGCTGTACTCTCCTAACATCTGTGATTGCAGGCATTTTAAGCTTCTGGTCAAGCGTTTTTTGCCTCCCAAAAAAGGTAATAAAAACGATAAATGGGCTATGCAGCTCATTTCTATGGCATGGTCGCATTGGTATATCTACAGGCATGAAGGTTTCTTGGAAAGACCTATGTTTCCCTAAAAAGGAAGGTGGTCTTGGCATCCGCAGTATAGAAAGCTGGAGCGATACTTGTGCTTTGAAATTAATCTGGATGCTTTACTTTAGAGCAGGTTCAATTTGGGTGGCTTGGGTGAGAGATAAGTACCTCTCCTCATCCACATTTTGGGCTCTCAATGAAAAAAATTATGCCTATTCATGGATGTTTCGGAAGTTGCTAAGGATGAGGAAAAAGGCATTACTGTTTCTCAGGATAGTTATTCGGAATGGTGACACAACCTTCTTTTGGTGGGATCCTTGGACGCCCTTCGGCTCCTTGTATCACTACTTAGGTCCCGACGCTCCTACTAGAATGGGATTTCCTCTATACTCCATTGTCGCCAACCTAAGAACCGCTGATGGTTGGAATCTGCCGCCAGCCCGTTCAGAGAGACAGGTTCAGCTATACACCTTTATATCTTCTATAAATTTCTCTAATGCAAACGATTTTTGTAGTTGGACTGTCCCTGGCTCAAATCGGAAAGGGTTCATATCCCGCTTGGTGTGGAATGCTACACGCAGTACTAAACCGGAGGTGGACTGGTACCCGCTAGTCTGGAACAAAGGCAACATCCCTCGCCAGGCCTGCAATGCGTGGCTATTCATTCTGAACCGGAACCCGACGTTCGACCGCACTTCGTCTTGGGGCTATGACACTGAGCAAACTTGCTTGTTATGTGGCACAGAACAAGAAAACAGGAACCACCTGTTCTTCATTTGCTCCTTCTCAGCCGAAGTCTGGCACCGTCTTCTTAGAAAGCTGGGCGTGCCAAACGCACCTACTGAGTGGAACGCAACCATGGTATGGCTGCTCACTACGAGCTTTAATCCGCAGTTGAGGCTCGCAATCTATCAAGGCTGGCAATGTGCAATGTATTTCCTGTGGCATGAGAGGAACAACAGAGCCCACCGTGGCATCACAACTACGCCTAGAAGTATTTATAGGGAAATGCTGTCTAATCTTCGTCTAAAAGCTGCCTCAATGACTCTTTTGGGCTATAGGCATGGTCCTGATTTATCCTCAATCTGGTCAAACTGAGTCTCCTTCTCCTAAACCCAATCTTGGTTTATGTCTAGCTTCCATGCTCCTCTTCTCTCTTTCTGCTTAAGCTTGATCTAATTTTGTAAAACTCTATTTTTTCTCTTCAAATTTATGAAAGCCCTTTATCAAAAAAAAAAAAAAAATTGTTTTTGAACTGTTTTAAGATATTTTCATCTTTATATTCCAGTTATAAGATTAATTTTATTATCGACCAATAAAAACCATTCTAAATAAACTTTGGTAAATTTAAACTTTTACAAATTCCCAAATTAGATTTTTTAGATTTAATAAAAGTTTACAGGGTTGATATGAGTCATGTTTGTATAATTTTCCTAAATATTTTTTCAAATAAATTTCTAAAATTTTAATTATGATTACAATTTTTTTTGGGCAAATCGCAAAAATAGCACAAAAATATGCATTGTCACAAATATAGCACCAAAAAGGAAAAATCACAAAAATAGCATTTATTAAAAAGATAAGACAAAATTAACCCTAACCGTAAACCCTTAAATACTAAACCCTAAACCCTAAATAATAAACTCTAAACCCTAAATAATAAACCCTAACCCTAAATAATAAACCCTAACCCTAAATAATAAACCCTAAACCCTAAATAATAAACTCTAAACCTTAATTTATATAATGCTATAAAAGTCTTTGTAATAAAAATAATGCTAAAAATGTCAATTATTTTTCTTGGTGCTATATTTATGACAAAATATGTTTTTGTGCTATTTTATGATTTTTCTCTTTTTTTTTTACTGTAATACAAGTTAATATTTATCTTTGAAATCTTTGTTGTGTAATAAAGTTTTTACAATTTTCATTTTTTCGTATTTATTTTTTATCTCTTAATTTTAAAGTTGATTATTTGATCTATAAGATTAGAAGTCAGAACTTAATTAGTTTGCCACCGGTTTGGCTTGACATTAATAATTAGAATTCAATTCAGTTGATGTGTATTTATAATTATCTTTTATATCAGTTGGTGTATTTTGTACTATTATTCCTATGTCACCCAAATAAATTGTTTTATCATTCAAACTATAATTAATCTTCCAGGAATTGGAATTTAATTAGTCAAAATTTAATTATTTGTTTTCTTAATTGAACTCCCAAATTTACTACCCAATTTAGAGATATCCTAAACCAGACTATTAGAGCATGTACATTGAGGTATTTAGGGGGTTTTTAGCACGAGTTCATAGATAAAAAAAATTAAAATAATATTATTTCTAAAAATCTCCATAGGAACCGATCCTTAGTCAAGAACCGACCATTCACTATTCATACTGACATGTCACGTTCTAATTGGTTCTTTTTTTTGTTGAATTTTTTTTTCTATTTATAAAATAAAAATATTAAAAAATTAGTTAAAAACCCTAAAAGAAGGGTTGATTGATGTACATGCTGTTATGGTTGTCTTGAAATTTACTAGTACCTATTAAAGAGAGGATCTCCTGACCGGCCAGTAACCGGTTAAATCTAGCCTGAAAACGTAGGGCGGCTGCTATCGTGCACCAAGTGTATTTATGAGTGGACTCCTCCTCATTTCCTCCTCATCACAATCACAATTAAACACACACACAAAATTGATTTTTGTGGACTCTTTTGTTTGCAGGTTTTGAGGAGAATCGTGTCGGCTGAATCTGTGTCAGACACAGATCATACTGTCAAGTAATTTGTTTCCAATTGGATCTCCACTCGTTTTCCCTTTTTTAGATTTATTAATTAATTATCTCTTTCTTTCTTCGTTTATATATAAATTAACAAACAATTTTACTCTGGCAATTGCAGTTGGCAAGTCTTCTTCTTCCAGAGATATCGATCATCAATAGAAAGGGCTTTTGATTTATTCATCTAACTGACGCGAAGATCGTTTACACAATCACGAACGAATCGAAAATGGGTTCGTTACCTCTCTCTGTTTTTTGTTTCCCAAATATTTCGATTTTTGATTTTATGATTGATTGATTGATCCATTTATGTCTCTGATGATTAGTTTCCATAACTGGGTTTTGTTCAATTTTAGGTCTTTTGTGATCATGGTTCGTTTATTATCGTTCTAGGGTTTAGTCTCTGTTGCGTTCAAATTAAAACTAAATTGAAATTTCTTCAGAAGTATATGTTTCCCTCGATGATTTGATCGTATCTGTTGGTTTTGAAACTGTTTCATTATTTTTATTTTTATTTTGTTTCAGATGTTTGCTTGAGCTATTCATATCATATGGATGATGAGATTGCAAAGTTTATCAGAAGAGTAAATCCACCAAGGTAATTCACCAACTTCGAACTGCTTGTTTGTGCTTCCATAATATTTTGATCTATCTTTTCAATTTAGTCTGAGTTTAATTTGGTTATTAATCATTTAGGGTTGTGATCGATAACGATGTCTGCAAGAACGTTACTGTCATTAAGGTACCTTTTGAGACTTCTCTGAGATTGATTTTTCATCGGATTAGGTTTGACTTGGTTGAAAAAAAGAAGTAAAAAACAATTTGATTTGTGGTTTTAGGTTGATAGTGCAAATAAACATGGGATTCTTCTGGAAGTTGTTCAAGTCTTGACTGATCTTAACCTCACCATTAAGAAAGCTTATATCTCCTCTGATGGTGGCTGGTTTATGGATGTTTTCAACGTTACTGACCAAGATGGGAACAAAGTCACTGATGAAATCGTTCTTGATTATATCCGTAAAGTAAGTAAAAGCGATGAACTTCTTGTTTCTTCATTCGATTTCGATAAGTTTAATGATATGATGATTATTTACTCTTTATGGTGTGATTGTTGTTGCAGTCTCTTGGCCCTGATGAGTCTTCTTGCTTCAGTCCGTCAATGAGATCAACCGTTGGTGTTAAAAAATCTGTCGACTTCACTGTGATTGAGCTAACAGGAACTGACAGACCCGGTTTGTTGTCTGAGCTTTGCGCTGTTCTTATGGACCTTCAATGCAATGTGGTCAACGCTGAAATCTGGACGCATAGAGCTAAAGCAGCTGCGGTTTTACAAGTGACCGACGAAGAAACCTGCTCTGCAGTCACTGATCCAGAGAGGTTGTCCAAAATTAGGAAACTTCTTGGTTATGTGCTTACAGGTGGAAGCAGGAGCAGAAGATCCCGTGAACCCAAAACCACGGTTTCTTCTTCTCTGGACGAGACTTACGCGGATCGTAAGCTTCATCAGTTGATGTTTGCGGATAGAGATTACGATGAATGGGAGAGTAATGTTGGTGATGAGGATACAAGTGGGAGAGTGATTCCAGATGTGGATGTCTCCAACTTGCATGATTTGGATTATTCAATTGTGATGATCAAATGTAAAGATAGACCAAAGCTTCTCTTCGATACCGTCTTCACTTTGACAGATATGAAATACGTGGTTTCACATGCCAGCATTGATGCTGAAGGCCCTGAAGCTTATCAGGTATATATACACATAAGTTTAAGCTCTTGATCTGATCCACATATTGTCTTTTATACCATCATATCTAAGTTCTCCGGTTTTTGCAGGAATATTACATAAGACATACAGATGGATCTCCAGTCAAATCCGAGGCAGAAAGACAACGAGTGATCAAATGTCTGAAAGCAGCTATTCAAAGAAGAGTCTCTGAGGTAAACATTGTTGTGATTTGCTTGAAGAAGAATCGTAAGAATGGCTTGTGTTATGGCTTAACATTTGGTTCTTGTTCATAGGGTTTGAAGCTTGAGCTTTGCACTTCAGATAGAGTTGGGTTACTCTCGGATGTGACTCGTATTTTCCGGGAAAACAGTCTTACAGTAACGAGAGCTGAAGTGAAAACAAAAGGAGGGAAAGCTCTGAACACATTCTATGTGAAGGATGCTTCTGGTTATCAAGTTGATGCTAAGACGATAGATACAATTAGGCAAGTCATTGGTCAGACAATACTTCAAGTGAAAGGCGGAAACACAGTCCCGAAACCGACATCTCAAGAATCACAAACGGGATTTCTCTTTGGTGTTTTCAAGTCGAGATCTTTCGTCAATTTCGGATTGATCAGATCTTAAACTCTTGAAGGAAGTGTTCATCTTATCTGTAAATGACAGTAGTAGTAAGTACATTGTGTGAATATGTAGATGAAGAAGCTTTTCAGGATATCAAAGTTTAGATTTTTACAGGGCTTTTTAAGTATATTATTGTGTATAATCTCTGGTTTTACATTTGTGGTTGTATATAAAAATTGGATTTTTATTGTTTTTTTGTTGTGGCCGATTCTTTCTATCATTTTCCATAATTGCTGGTTTGGTAGATCTCATATGATTTTCTTTTGACGGGCTCTGTTGAAACATCGTATTCAGAAGACGACAGATTTTGATACTGTTCATAATTAGTAATAATCCTTAAGAAACCAAAATAAATAACCGATGGCATATTATAATACCAGTTGCTAAACTTTGGGCAAAAAGTCAAAACCAAAATTGGGTCATGATCCTTGTTGATTGGTGTGCCACACCTTTGACTATGACTATTCCCAGGTGTCACTCATTATATCCATAGCATTTTAACGTTTGTTTATGAAAATTTTAATTAAACTTATTTGTTGTGAAATGTATATTTATTTGCCTTCACGATCATCATCTACATATATATTATTGGACGGCAATATTGGATACTTTTCTTTTTGCCTCTAAAATAATGCAACCGGTCCCAACAAAATACCAAAAGGGACACAAAATCTGAAAGGGCTCTACAAAACTGAGCCAGACATAAAGAAAGCCAGAGAAAAAAGAAAAAAACAACAAAACCAACCAAAACCAGACAGAGAAAGAACGATACAAAAAAAAAAAAAGCAGAGAGACTAAACTGAGTAAAAAACAAAAAAGACACAAAGGATCACTTACATGAGGTTCAAACTTCAAACTGATCCTTAGTTGAGACACAAAGGTGCCAATAGTGAATCAGTGATACATCATACATCTATGTCAATTAGGATCGTTTAAGATTTTATAAAATGGAAAAGTAGGGTTTGGGTCCATTCTCTAATATATCTACTACATATATGGTATTAATTATGATTATTAGTAAATGGCCAAAAATGATATAATGAAATCATTTTTTTTACCAATAAAAATTATGTAGTTTCTATATCTTAATTTAGTTCTTTCATAAAATTATATAATGATAAAAATAACTAAGAAAGTATAGTGACGATTATTGACATGTGCCAAGGAGTAAGACCATTTCAAAATAAATATTTTAAACCTATGAATTAAAGGTCAGTAAAAGGTGATTTAAACTACTATCGAATTATTCATACTTTTACCTAAACACTTAAAAGAAGTATAGAACTAGTCTAATAAACCAAGAAAGAAACTAAATTTGGGTTACGGAACCCTTAAAACTATTTAATATTTATTCATGGCGTTACATAAATCATCTAACTAAAATGAAACTCATAGCATAAAGATTTCATTGTATCCATACAGTGACAGTATTTACGATTGTTTCTACAAAGTTGCATTGTAGTACAAATACATTCATGTTTTAATTAATTTATGGAACAAAACCGTAAGTAAAATAAATCCAAATGCATAAACATATTTAAGTTCCCACTGATAAAATCTTGGTAGATTCTTTAAATCGCTTTTATAGAGATCTTCTCTTCCATCCCCATCACGTCACATGGAACAAATCAAAAAGAAGTACTCCCATAAATTGTCGTTTTATTATCGCTTGCAAATATTCAATATTAACTTTGGAAAGAGTACTAATGATGTCTAGTTTAATTACGTCTAGTTCCAATGATGCAAAAAACGTCTAAATTTAATTACGTCTAGTTCCAATGATGCAAAAAAACGTCTAAATTTGTTCCAGTCCCCATTGAAAATGTGAAATTGTATACTTTAATTAATTTACCTTACATTATATACTCATATTATTCCATAAAAAAAACCCGCTCGACTCCCCAATGGTACCATTAAGTACAAATTCGTAGTTAAGGCCTCGATCGACACCTCGTCCTAGTAAATTGAATTGAGGTTTTAATTCATCTACTAAATCGTTTGGCATTACAACTATAAAAACCACATGCATCACTTCTTTCTGAAAAAAAAGTAAATCTTGAAGTTGTGTTTAGTTATCATATCAAAATGAGCGACAACAGTAGCAACGTCAACGAGAAAGGAGATACTTCATACTTTGAAGTCGCCATGGCGGTCATAGGTGTCGTCGGAGCCATTGCTGGTTTATTCTCCGGGATGGGAGGGGGTCCTGAAAAGAAGATGATGAAGGCTCCCGGGAAGGATGGTCGAATTTTCCGGGAAGTTTTCGAAAGCGACCCGAAAGGGTATTTCCAGAACTTGCGTAAGAAATGAATGTTTGATGTATGTGGGATTAATATTTTCGTCTTCGATTATATGATGAAATAATATGAATAATAACAATAAAAACTAAGGTGCATATGATATGTCATATGAACCATGTTATGATCGTTTATGTGATAATGAAGTTTTTCTATTTTGCTCTTTCTGTTTATCGGTATACATCGATTGCAAAATATACCACTTAAGTGACAAATGGCGTATTAGAAACGAAGATCTATAGGCCATTTTGATTGCCGTATTCTACCTATCCACCGTTTTAAATCAAGAGCTAGCCACCTT
Source organism: Orychophragmus violaceus (assembly GCA_030180135.1). NCBI lineage: Eukaryota > Viridiplantae > Streptophyta > Magnoliopsida > Brassicales > Brassicaceae > Orychophragmus > Orychophragmus violaceus. The sequence goes on from CM058240.1 coordinate 13,424,790, forward strand.
TAAGTTACCTTGGATCTTTCTTCACCTTAAAATCACTATACCAAATAAAATTTATATAAATATATATGGTATAGTTCACATGGTAGTTGTCGCTAATAATTAATAACGGTGGATTTGGCAAGAACACAACCCTAACCTGTCAAAATGTTTGACAAAACCTTTCAGAACAGGTTAAACTCCATTATAATCATTGGAGATAAAACATATGAAGGAAGTCTCTAATAAAGAGTGGTTTGCTACAAGTCATTTTCAAATGATCAAAAATATTGAAATCTATCCAGAAACTGAAATTCAGTTGTAGTCAGGCCTGGTTGTAGTCATAATAACAAAGTTTTTTTTTTAATTTGAAAATAATTTTACATTCAACTCCAACAAAAAACAAAAAAAAAAAATTGGTGGATTTGGAATAAATATACTTTGAAATCAGATGAAAAAGCATAGTATATTTTCTTAGTCAATCTGAAGTGTCTCATTTTCTCAGACCTATAAATTTTCAAGAAAAAAGAAACTTATTAGTCTACATTGTACATACTTCTTTTTGTATAACTTCTTATACTTGTATAGTTTATAAAGAGTAGAGTAGAGATGGATAGTATAAATACTCTTGTACATACAATTTGATTAATTAATGAAGAATAGTTTTAAGTTTATCGTTCTTAATATGGTATCAGAGCGGGAGCTCAGCTCGCTCCTGACGATCCTCTTCGTTAATCTTTTTCTTCATCAATCGAATCAAGATTTTTCAGTTGATCGATCTCCATTCTTCTTCTCTTTGTTCTTCGATTCTGTTTCCACATATTCTTCTGCTCACATCGATCTTCGATAATCGATTTTCTACTTTTTCGATTCTCTTGGTTATAATCGTCTTCGATTCTTCTCAATCTTCTTTGAATCGAAGCAATTCTTCGATTAACCATGGGAAAATGAAAATGCACTTCTAAATATCGGATATCATCTCCGACTCAAGATGATGTTGATTCTTCTCCGCCTCGCGATAATGCTCAAGGATCCAACCATCGTTTTGCCGGATCTGGATCCAATGATCAAGCGAAGCTAATCCACATTTCATATCGTTCCTCATCTCACTTCAAGGTATCAGGCTCTCCTAATAACATCCACATTCCTTATCATCTTCTTAATTCGGATCATCCGAGACTAGTCTTGACTGTTGAACCTCTAGATGGAACGAACTATGGAATCTGGATAGTTGTTATGACTACTAGTTTAGAGGCGAATAATAAGATAGGCTTTATAGATGGATCGATAACAAAGCCGTCTGAGAATGATCCTTGCTATAAAATCTGGTATCGTTGCAACAGTATGGTGAAGTCATGGCTTCTTAACTGTGTCTCGAAAAGATCTACACTAGTGTGTTTTATTTCAAAGCTGCTTCTGATATTTGGAAGGATCTTCGCACTAGATTTCACAAATCCAATTTGCCACGACTCTATAAGCTCAGGCATCAGATACATTCTCTGCGACAAGGGAGTATGGACTTATCCTCTTACCATACACAAACACAATCACTATGGGAAGAGTTTACTAGCTTACAAGTTCTTGGTCGAACTATTGAGGAACTTCTGATTGAGAATGACAATAATCGAGTGATAGATTTTCTGATGGGGCTCAATGACAGTTATGATCATATCCGCAGTCAAATTCTCATGAAGAAAATTCTACCATCTCTTTCTGAAGTGTATAACATTCTTGATCAAGATGATAGTCAACGATCAGCAAGAGTTTCTTCCCAAAGTGGTGTTGATCCATCTGCTTTTCAGGTTTCCTCAAACTCATATGGCAATAATTCGAAAGCTCGTCCAGTGTGTACCCATTTTGGTATGGTAGGACATGTGGTTGATAGGTGCTACAAAATCCACGAATATCCTCTTGGAATGAAACCAAAAGGAAAGGATCTCAGCAGAAACAAATTGTACATGCTTCTGCTAACATGAGTTTGAGTGGCCAGAATCCTTCAGCTCAAGAGAGTAACTAGAGTGATCAAGTAGCTCAGTCCATTGTTGGATCTGTTGCTCCTACTCCATCTTCTCAGGTCACAAACTCTCTGTCACCGGAGAAAATGCAACAGTTCATTGCTTACTTCAGTTCAAAACTCCACAGTTAGAGTGTTTCACCACCACATGATGGGATTCTTGCCTCACCTTCAGCTGTACCATCCTCATCTGATACTTTCTTACCCTTATATAATTTCTCAATCATTGGCATGCCTTTCTTACTTTCTTCTGGACATGCTTTAGTCTCAAGTGACTCATGGGTAATTGATTCGGGGGCAACTCATCATGTGTGTTATATAAAATCTCGTTTCTCTCATTTAAAACCCCTCTCTAATACTTTTGTTACTCTTCCAACTGGTAACTCTGTGAGCATTGTTGGAATAGGTCCTATTGCACATAGAACATAATTTTGAACAATGTTTTGTTTGTCCCTGGTTTTCGTTTCAATCTTATGAGTGTTAGTGTTTTGACTAAGGATACTAATTCCATGGTTTGTTTTACTTCTTCTACTTGCATTATCCAAGATCTTACTCGGGAATTGATGATTGGCAAGGGTAGAGAAGTTTGCAACCTTTATGTTCTTGATTCAGGTTCTTTAATTCCTGCTACTACTTATGCTCAGAATCAAATAGCTTGCTCTGTCGTAGATTCTACTACTTGGCATACTCGTTTAGGTCATCCATCAATGTCTAGAATTGATTTACTTTTCGGTACTTTGTCTCTGAGTAAGTCTAAACATAATAAATCTTTTCATTGTCATGTATGTTCTCGAGCTAAACAAAAACGATTATCATTTCCATATGAGCATAATATGAGTAAAGAACCTTTTGATCTAGTTCATATCGATGTTTGGGGACTTTTCTCCTGAAGTTACACATGCTGGTTTTAAATATTTTCTGACAATTGTTGATGATCACACTCGTGCTACTTGGATTTACTTGCTGAAATTAAAATCTAATGTCTTGACTGTGTTTCCTGAATTCGTTACTTTGATAGAAAATCAATTTACTAAAACAGCCAAGTCTGTTAGGTTTGACAATGCTCATGACTTGTTTTTTGAGAAATTTTCAAAGCTAAGGGCATTCTTCCTTTTCATTCATGCCCTGAAACTCCTTAACAGAATTTGTTGTATAAAAAAAACATCAGTACATTTTAAATATTGCTAGAGATCTTCTTTTTCAATCTAATCTGCCACTTTCTTATTGGGGTGAGTGTGTCTTAACCTCTGTGTTTCTTATCAATCGTTTACCCACCCCAAACCTAGCTAACAAATCTCCATATGAGTTGCTTATGCATAAACCTCCTGACTATCATCTCTTGAGAAGTTTTGGATGTCTTTGTTACCTCTCCTAAAGGTATACTCAAGTTTGACCCGAGAACAAAAGCTTGTATATTCATAGGTTATCCTTCAGGATATAAGGGGTACAAATTACTTGATCTTGATTCTAATAGCATTTCCATTTCCAGGCATGTCATATTTCATGAAATTATCTTTCCCTTTGCTAGTTCCTCTCTTTCTGATAAAGCAAAGGCTTTTTTTCAAGTCCTGCAAATTCTCCTGATGATAATTCACACTCTGTGACTCCATCTCCTGGTGATACATCGCCCTTGGCACCATCACCTTCTGATACAGGCTTGCCTTTGGCAACTGTATCTCATCGTATACGTAAGAAACCTTCTTATTTGCAGGAATTTGTGCCAATCTTCTCATTCATTATATCCTCTAGCAGCTTATCTATCTTATGATAATTTGTCTTCTTTTCATTTCTCTTTTATCAACACCATTCTTGTTTCTGCTCCCCACACCTTCACTGAGGCAAAGAAATCCAAAGAATGGTGCACTGCTATGACCGAGGAGTTTGAATCTTTAGAAGGCCTTGATACTTGGGACATTTGTTCTTTACCTGAAGGAAAGAAACTTGTTAGATGTAAATGGGTTTTTAAACTCAAGCTTCATGCTGATGGTAGTTTGGAAAGATACAAAGCCCGTCTCGTTGCTAAAGGCTATACTCAGTAAGAAGGTGTTGACTACATCGATACATTCTCCCCAGTGGCTAAGATGGTTACTGTGAAAACAATCTTTGCCCTCGCAGCTAAGAACAAATGGTTTCTTCATCAGCTTGATATCTCCAATGCTTTTCTCAATGGAGAATTGACTGAGGAAATATATATGACTCTTTCTCCAGGATATGCAACAAGAAAGGGGGATAAACTCCCATCTAATGCAGTTCTCAAGTTGAAGAAGTCCATATATGGTTTGAAACAGGCTTCTAGACAATGGTTTCTCAAATTCTCAAGCACCTTACTTCAACTTGGTTTTGAGAAAATCAATGGCGATCACACTCTATTTCTCTGTTCTTCTGCTAACAAGTTTCTATTGGCCTTGGTTTATGTCGATGACATCATTATTGCCAGCTCCCATGAACCTGATGTTTACACTTTCATCACTCAGCTTCAACATTGTTTCAAACTGAGAGATTTGGGTCAACCCAAATACTTCTTAGGCCTTGAGATTTTACCGACCACAATGGGAATCTCTATATGCCAGCACAAGTATGTTCTTGAAATGTTGACTGATGCTGGTCTTCTTGGCTGTAAGCCTTCATCTGTTCCCATGGATCCAAGCATCAAACTAGATGTTGAAACTGGAGAGAAACTTACTGATGCAGAATCTTATAGGCGGTTGGTTGGGAAACTTATGTATCTTACCATTACCCTGTCTGACATCTGTTTTGTTGTTAACAAACTGTATTAGTTTACTTCTTCTCCTCGTCAACCTCACCTCAAAGCTTCTTATAAAGCTCTACATTATCTTAAAGGTAGTATTGGCCAAGGATTATTTTATCCTGCAGATGATGATTTTCACATCAAAGCTTTTTGTGATTCTGACTGGGCTCAATGCCCTGACACACGAAGATCAGTTACGGGCTTATGTATCTTCATTGGTGACTCTCTTGTTTCTTGAAAATCTAAGAAGCAAGATGTCGTTTCATTATCTTCTGCAGATGCTGAATACAGAGCCATGTCTTACACGGCTAAAGAAGTTGTCTGGCTTTCTCGGATGGTCAATGATCTCTGTATCACTTCTCCAGCAACTCCGGTTCTTTACTGTGACAGCACTGCAGCTCTTCACATTGCCAAGAATCCGGTTTTCCACGAGATAACTAAACATATCGAAAAGGATTGCCAATTGTGAAACTTGAAATAGGTGAACTGAAAACGCTTCATGTCCGTACTGACAATCAACTGGCTGATCCTTTCACCAAAGCTCTCTATCCGACTGTCTTTCAAGAAGTTTATGTCCAAGATGAGTTTGATTAACGTCATAACGCCATCTTGAGAGGAACTATTAGTCTACATTGTACATACTTCTTTTATATAGCTTCTAATACTTGTATAGTTTATAGAGAGTAGAATAGAGCTAGATAGTATAAATACTCTTGTACATACATTTGATTAATTAATGAAGAATACAGTTAAGTTTATCGTTCCTAATAAAACCCACCAGATTATAAGATTCAAAATGTTACTACTAATTAGGAAGTGACTTCTTCCTCTCACTCTCTCTTTTATTTTTTGGGGCAGTAGTATATTTCCTGTTATTACGGAGTTGGACGTTTAAGCTGCGGATTTCTTTTAAGAAATATTTCGTGTTATGACTTCTATGTATAACTAATTTTGTGTTATATAAAGAACTAGATTCTGGCCCGTGCGTTGCACGGACATTGTATTTTCATAGATTTATTTCAATTTACATTCAATAGTAGGACAAAGCAATACATTAATATCGAAGATTATAAAGTTTATATTAAGAATGTGTTTCAAGTTTTATTTTAGCTAAAATATAATGTAACATTATTTTAGTACAAATAAACAGATAAAAGAGAGAAATGGCTAACCAAAAAAACAATTTACATTCATCAATATACTTTAAATTTGGAAATGCAAGAATAGTAAGATTAGGAGAACATATTTTAATCATCAAAAAATATTAAGAATTTAAAAGTTTTAGTTCTATACACATTATTTGCATATTATTTGAACTCTGGATCCACATAAAAAGAATTCTATTATAAGTCTATTATGCTTTATTCTCATAGGTAAAAAAATAAATTTTCTATTAATTTATTGTAACATATGACATGACCTATAATTTAGAGAGAAACATATTAATGTTTAAAAAATTCTTTGGTTATACCACAAATTTTTGTGAATCTACAAACACCAACATTCGAAGACATAATAAACTCTATAATCTTATAATGAATTATGATTATTTCATACCTTCTCATAATATGCAAAATTTAAATTAGTATTGGTTTTGGTCTAAAACTTTTTATTTAAATATGTACAGTCAAAATAATACCCATTTTTTAGGCTAAGAACCTTGAATGCAACAACAAAAATCTATATTTAGATTTACATTATCAAAAATAGTTTACGTATACTTTTACTATAAATATGATCTTCACTTCCACAAATATTGACACATTTTGCTTTCTCTTTCCCATTTTTCAGTTGCAGTTTGAAGATGTCACGTGAGCAAACAAATACCCAGGCTACATCCTTATTAGTTAAAGTAAGGATTTACTTATTTTTATTCAAAAATATTGCATATTTAACAATTCTTTCTTTGGCTAAAGTAGGAAACTACTATTAAAGAAGAAGAAATTGTCAATGGTTTGAAAAATGAAAAAAATAAAGCTTCATGCTTCTAAAAGTGTTACATAGTCGTTTTTTGGCATCAAAATTAATGAAACCTATAAACCAAAAAGATGAATCTAAAAGAAATAACCTCACATTTGATGGACAAAAAAGCTAATGTCGTACAAAAAACCCTTCATTCATCATCATCTTAAGTTTGGAAATATAAGAATAGTAAGATAAGAAAACATATCATAAGCATCCATAAAATATTAAGAGATTAAATGTTTTAGCTCTATAAACATTTTTCGCATTAAATCCGAACTCTATATCCACGTAAAAAACATTATATTATATGACTATTATTCGTATATTCTCACAGCTCAAAAAATAAAATATTTTCTATTAATTAATTGTAACATACGACATGACCTATAGTTTAGAAAACAAATATTATTGTGAATTGTTTTACTTTAGGCTTCTTTTAAATAAAGATAAAAATACAACCAATTATGAAGATATACGAACTGTTAAAAGAATTATGTATACATCGTTTAAAAATGCTTATTATACTCTTTCTCTTTAAAATAAATTTTTTTTTTTTGGGTATAGCCTATTATTTCTCCTACTTTAATATATAATATTAAGAATTAGCAATTACTTAAAAATTCCTTTTGCAAATTAAGAATTAGCAATTTAAACAAAATTTGTATCATGATGAGTGTTTCCATCAATATGCTACATATTAAAACAACCGATTATATAGACAATTCCATTGCCTAATTCATTTATGTATATAGATGTGGTACAACCCTCTCTCTTTCTCAACTGACATCCAATGTAAAGGGTTTTTAAATGAGCCATTAGACTCTCCAAATAGCCACACACATAGCTGTATTAAAAGTTTTTGTTCTGATACACACCACACCAGACCAATTCATGCGAAGAAATAAGAGGCTCTGATTAAAGCCTGTCACAGATATATGTATGAGCAAATGCATGAGCAGTTATATGTACAGACAAATAAGGAGAATCCATATGCACGATTAAATTGATAAGACAACGTTAAAAAAGCTGATGTTGATTTTCCAATTATCTTAACTTACCTAACGTATTTTCTCCATATTTGTCCATGTCTCCTTTGCAGAACTCTTTGTTTGGTTTGCTATGGCTACTACCCCTACTGATCCTTGTGCAGTCAGTTATGCACCTGATAAACATTGTCTTCCCAAATTTTGGAAAGGCCTTTTCGATACTGCATACTTGTACTTTTGGAATCCAAAGACTAACTTTAGTCAGTATGAGAGACACGACATGTCAACCTCCAAACTATGGTACTGTTTTTTGTTAGCTCGGCCATTCGGGTTCAACATACTTCTTCCAGGCCACACAATATTTATGTTCGTGCCAAGGATGATGATAAGTACAGTCGAGGCAGTGACCTCGGGCCTAAGATTGAGGCTGCCTTGACGTTTAGTGAGGTACATATTCTAGTTTTTTATTCTTCTCTTTCTAGAAATCTACATGTTAATGTGTAGATGCCTTTCGTCCATCTTCTATATTGTGTTTCTATACTAAGGAGGATCAAAATTTATATATCTCTGCAATGAATAACAATGTTGCTTCATAAAAATAAAAAGAAAAAAGAAATTTCGTGATTTTTTTTTTACGTTCTTAAAGACCATAGCTCCTGTTAAAGGTCATTGCTCCTTTCACTGGGGTGGTTGATTGAGCTTCCTATAAATATTATTCACCGACACAATTAAAACAACAACAAAACTTTTGCTTCAGAGATAACACAATGAGGCAATAAACACTCACCAGAGATATCAATGTATGCTTCTGGCAAAATAGGAGGGCGCCACTATCAACCGGCTTTCCCAAGCCATTAAATATGCGTCCAAGCATGTCTTCTGATACATGTGTTTTCAAAACCTGAGACACATACAATGAACATAAAGGTTAAGCAAAAATATTATAGCAATTCTCAGATCTCCGAAAGCTGCCAACCATTTAACAAATCAACTTGGTATTAAGTGAAGAAGGCTTATGATAAATACCTCTCATGTGAATTGTACAATGGTAAATTTGTTGTCAATTCCAACCTAAAACCATTACATGAATTTTTAGAAGAACATTACCCTTACCTTTACGTTCATATAATGAATCTCAAGTTACTGCTCTGTTTAATTTTTAGAACACGACACAAAACTCGTTAGGCAGACATCTATTCACAGTAGAAATAGAAAACATCGATAGATTCTGAATATGTGTTTCTCTTTGTCCAACTACTGGTGGTAAGATAAAAAATAATGAGACTATGAAAATCGCGTGGGAAACTATCAATAAGATTTCTTTTCAGTCTTATTCGTTCCACCTAAATGAACAACCTCACATATTATCATTTAGCTAATGGGATCAATTGGATCAAATTGTACCTGGTTCTTCAACTTCAGGCTCAGCTATTGTCAGCATCTCTGGCTCCATAGAAGATTTAGGCATAACTGACATCGCACATTGACCATCATGCTACGCCTACAAAGATAGATCCAAACATTGACCTTTTATACATGATATTTCACATATTGACTAATTAGCTAATGCAAAAAATGTTTGGTATAGAAGAGTACTTACATCTCTTGTTGGTGGTATCTAATTGGATGAAAATAAAAATGAGAATTAGAATTTTGTATTAAGGTGTCAGATAATGGTTGACGAAAGAGAAGAAGTACTTTGTTTAATTCTCTTTTTTAGCCGCCTGATGCTTTTGATCCACTTTTAGGTCATGGGTGTGGATTATATATTCAAGCTCCTGCTTAGTACCTGAGCATACAAAATAAATCCAGAGATAGCTTAGAACTCAATCAACCCCAATACAGTCTCAGTTCATTTGCTATAAGAAGATACCAATTTGAGATAACATATAGCTCTGTTTGAATGGCAGATGGATCGAAGCTCCAGAGATTCAGGAAACTCCTGAGAAAACTGTAGATTAAAAATTCATGAAGCTCCAGACCCAACTTGCTTCACACTAACCCAAAAAGAAAACAAAGCAATATTAAAGATTTCATCACTGTTCATGTTAAATGCAATTCTAGCAGTTCCTGTCATGTATGTATCATGGAGAAATTGCACAGAAACTCGTTTCTGGTATTCAAATGAACCAACTAACCTTGATAAGGATCTTCATGTACAAAGAAACTGGCAGCTACTATCAAATAACAAAGAATGAGCATCAATCCATTGGAGTAATTCAATTTCCCTTCCTGTGGTGTACATACAAATCCATAATCAGTTATTGGTTTTGGATATTGATCCGTGAAGAAAAAATAGACGATTTAATAAACAGAAACATATATGTTAATTGATTTGCTTTTAAGAGTTCAATACAATTCATCTACCATGTCGCTGTCCATCTCCTACAGAAAATCACCCATTTGTCACCCAAAAGTTGATGTGTAAAAAGGCAAGAGAATTTATTTGGTTTACCCCATTTGCAAAGTGGGATCACATTCAAGAGACTGGAATAGCCCCTGAGATTGAGCCTGATGATGTCCATAGGCAACATTATGCTGATCACCACCTTCCCATGCCCCTCCTATATGGTGACTTCTCACGCCAATCGTCATATCTTCCAGCTAAATAAAGCACAACATAACGCAGTTGAAGATTGTGAAATTCGACTCATAGAATCAGCGGCTCTTCCATCTTATTTTCCAGTCTTCAGAATTAAAAAAAAAAAACAATGAATTGTATTGGTCATGTATGCGCATGAGCAAAAAGATTCAAAGCTGACAAAACCCATAACAGTTGACAATTCTTAATTTTGTATCTTCATTTTGTAAAGTCACAATGCAAAGTAAGACATGTTTCAGTCTGATTTTCTTTAATAAGAAGTCACCTGGTTGTGTAAAGATCCTGTGAGAGGTACTGGAGTTGGCTTGATGACCCGGCTTGATGACCCGGCTTGATCCTGCTAAAGCCATTATCACATCCGCCTGCAAAGAACATAACGTTCATATGATGAACTTCCCAATTTGACTACTTTTGGTATCAAAATTTAGTCAAACAACTTGAATATCGAAGTGTTAAGGGACAGAGAGAGGGGATTACTTTGTTTGGGTGAACATCATCAAAGACATGAGCTTGACCGCCATAGAAGATAGTCATCTGCTTTGTACTCGACGTCAAATCTTTCCGATTTCTGGTACTGCAAATACAAACAAATTGTATTGAAATGACTTGAAGACAAAGCAAAGACTACAAACATCACTAAACCTGACTCGCCTTGAAGGGGAAAAAATTGCTCGGGTTTGGCATTGTAAAAGAACTCAAGATACCGGGCCCTTTCATCCCTGTCCGTGAACCTTCATCTGCAGCTGTCTGGGCGACAACTGATGATCCCACGTTTTCATCCTTGAACCTGCTTGAAGACAGCTGATGAAGCAAATGACTGATCTGTCCTCCGCGAGGAGGCTGGTTTGCCAAATGATTCACATTCATGGAGTGGCTTCCAGTTCCGTTTCTTAGCAACTATTTTTTGCCAATGACAGATCACATAATTGAGTTCTATGAGGCTGTGAACACGGTGAAGTAATGTAAGTTCTGGTTTATCTTACCTTGGACCAATGCAGAGTCTCTGGGTGCTCTTGAGTTGTGAAGTGTGAATCTGAGTTACTTCTCTTGTTTCCTGAAAATCGATTGCTCATGATTGAGCTAGAAACCTCACTTCTTGGTCCAAACAATTGTATCCCATCAAGATGATTCCCCAGGCCGCTATCTTGTCTTTCAACTAATTGAAAGATAAAATCTAGATAAGCCACATCATACTGCAGTAGGAACTCAAGGAAACAGAGAGGTAATAAAGAAGACCAATTCATATAAAAAGCATCACAATCTCAAAGGGTATGACCTACCAAACTAATCACTCAAATCAAACATGGAAGAACTCTCAGATTTTTCTTCTCTCTCTGGGATCATTTACTTTCTTGCCACACTACTTAAGAGGATATCAAAAACTTCCTCTTGTAACCGATATAGAGATGAATTTGTGGTACTCCATCAATTAAAAACTATAGCTGATGAAAAGGTAATTAAAAACAGAGAAATGATAATGTACCTTCTTTAACTCTGTGACAATTTCTTCAGGAGGGTTCACGTTGGACTCGTCAGATTCCAAGGGGAAATATTCACCATTTTCATGCTTGTAGTAACGACCATCCTTGCTACAATAGTACCATCCAGAAACTGGGTCATGATAAAACCACTACTGCAATTCGTGAAATCGAAAACAAAAGTTAGCATCCAAACATGAATACAATCAATTATCAATCTCAGTAACATGTTTGCTTTTGGTCATCCACTCCTTATACTTATAGCTAAATAGCAGATAGATATAAAGTGATATCTTGTACTGTACTATAAAAATCCAAGCTTTAACATGAACACATCAAACCCAAACAATGGTAAAATTTCTACTTTCGATTCAAAAAATTTCATAATCAAAACTAAAGGGATCAAAGAAAAAGATTTATCAAATGCGTAGTCGGAAGAAGAAAGCTTGATTTCATACCTTAGATCGGAGATCGTGGAAACTGAAAATCGAAGAAGAAAGAAGAAAGCTCACTGAACTTAACTTGATGATTGAGCCTCACATTTAATTTTACCTTCGTTCTCGACCCATCGATTTCACGGAGTCTATTTATCAAGGTCTCTCCCACCGGCGTCTGCAAAATCTCTGGCCAAATCATAGCATTATTGTGGTTAAGATTTTTTTGTGGATCTTTGAAGATAATTGACAGATAAATGATGACAAACCCTAATCGGACGGTTTTGGTCTTGAGATTGGAAGAGCATTGGGCAGTTTACTTTGAATTTTTCAGATCGCGAAATACATGAAAAGAAGATTAAAAAAACAGCGAAATATATGAAAAGAAGATAAAAAAAAAACACACAACTATTTGGGTGTCAAAGATCAATACTCGATCGTGAATTTATGAACTGTAAATCGGAGAAGATAGATGGATTTCTTACCTTTGAACGGAGAGACCTGGAGAAGACGAAAATAGCGAACTCTTCAATGGTGGACGGTTCTAGATCAATACTCAAGGTCTCTCCCACCGACATGATTTAACTGTCTATTCTCCGATCGGAGCAACACCAATGCCAAAATGGTGAACGGTCTCTCCCACCAAAATGATTTAACTGTGGACGGTTCTTTTGCAAAAATTGAACGACGGGAGAAGAAGAAATTTTTGGGGGAGATGATACAAATTTTTTTTTAGTAATAGCTAAATAAAAAAATCGAAAATTACTGAGATGGTGATTGAAGGAGATCTGCAACAATGATGGTGGTGAAGCTTTTTTTGGAGAGAAATTGGGAGAGGTTTTTTTCCAGAGAGATGGAGAGAGATTAAAAAAACTGACGGGAATAGTTATCAAAATTGTTTGAGGAATAGTCACCAAAATACTTGTCATGCTGGCAAAATGCTTTGTTCTGATTGGAGGATGCAAGAATTTTTCTCGTTCATTACTTGTCTTTTATGTATATTAGATAACAAAAAGTCAGGTTCTCATAGTTAAAGTAGTAAGTTTATTTACTTATAATTAATTATAGCTTTAATCTCCTTTTGTTAAAGAAATTACATTTTCCCTCCCTTGATTATTTATCTAAAAACTCGTTAACTAGTTTAGTGTTTCTAAACTATAACGATAATTTCATGGAGATATTAAACTTCACTAGTATAAAATAGCTTTCATCTCTGGCAATTCATATTCAACCAGTGGTGAAGCTATAATTTTTTTCTACCGGGATCAATAATTATATTATTTAATAATGTTAAAATTATATATTTTTTAAAAAAATATTTATTTTAAAATTAATTTAAAAAAGTATAAATATAGCTTTAAAAACTAGAATACAAAATAATGTTATTATTTTTATAAACCTCATAAAATATAATTATTTTCTATAAAAATATTAAATAATATGAATTTTAAAATTTTGTGTAAAATATATAAAACATTTTGCATATCATTCACTACAAATTTTATATCATTTTAATATTGGTATGTGAATTTTTTTCTTAAATTAGTTATTTATGTAAATAGACAGATGTCCAATTTAGTTGATTGTTTTGTTTATTGAAAACTATTTCTTTAAAGCAGTTTTTTAAAAAGATTGTACTTAACATATTGATAAAAACAAACAATTAAGCAACTAAATGGAAAAAAAATATTAAATAGGGTGCAAAGATTAGTATTTGACTATAGAATAAAGGGGTCAATAGTTTATAATTTAACCAAATTTTCTATTTTTCTTTTGTTGATAAATAATTTTGTCATATAATGCATTTGTTAGTGGTGAACCCTAGTAATTTTCCTCAATATTTAAAGAAATTGTGTGTGATCCCATATCTTGATTACGATTAGACATTAGTTAAATCAAAAAATTTAAAAATTATAAATAAAGGAACGATGTATGGTTTTTTTTCTCCTCGTTATGTTTTTGCGAAAATGGTCACCAATGAAGCCATGGTTTTATCTCAAAGTCTAACTTAATTTGGTGTTTCTATTCTGTTAATTACATACTCATATATGAACTCTCATTTATTTTTTCCCTTACTATTCGTATTCTAATCACTTCTTTTAATGTTGTAAAAAAAACATTTCTTTTAATCAATATACAGTAGTACTAAAATAAGTATAAAATGTTCCACGCCTCTCTATGCTTAATAATTTGCACCTCTCTCGAAGAGTCTCTTGCTACAATCCCTCCACAATCATTAATTAAATTACAATTCAAACATTTCTAGCAATCTCCTCCTAGAATATTGAGCTGATCTTGTAAATTGTAGTCAACTCAACTTTGGAATCACAATAAAAATTAATATCGTATTTTCAACTATATAAATCTCATGAACGAGCTTTGTTTTCATTATAAATTTATAAGAGAAAGAAGAACATCAAATTTGCATATACACTCAAAAAAGAAAACAAAAATATGGGGTTTCTAGATGCTGTGAGTACGGTAATAAGTATATTTACTGTTGTGGCAGCTGTATGTACTACTGTAGCAACCGCATGTGGTGCTGTTGCTACCACCGTAGTCGTTGCCGGTGCCGTCACGGCCGTTGCTGAAGCTGTCAAGGCCGTTGCTGACAATGCTGCACCAAAAGATGAAGAAATGAAAGATTGATGATCTCCAAACGAAGATCGGGCTTTGTAGGGGCTCCTGAGTAATGACTCGAGTTAGATTCTACATTTCTATTATGGCAATAAAAAATTCTACATTTCTAATTCTACTTCCTTTTGTTCCCTTACAAAATGTTCTATGAGTTTCAATTTGTTTAATTTTATTTAAGTATAATTGCTTCTATCTTTTGTGACCATTCGTACTGCAGTATTTTTATGTTATTAGTTGAATAATATTATGCTATTAGTTGAATATTTTGTATGCCTTCATACGCAAAATGTCATCTGAACTCTTTTTTTCTTTTCAAATGACGATATAATTTAATTAGAATATCTCCGAGTTTAACACAACACAAGTATAAACTAAATAAAAGTTTTTACAATCTTTTTCTTTTTGTTTAGAGCAGTCGTACATGATAGGGTTCAATCATATCCATGAACATATATCAGAAGGAAAAAAAACAAAAAAACAAAAACATTTCAATAGAGAAGAAGAAAAACTTGGTTTAAGAGATATAACAATATTAACTAGGCCAAGAGCCAGAAATCTTTGTGACGTTTCGTGGTGATCAAGTAACCTCCATTGTTACTTTTCTTCCTTACGGCAATAGCCATACAATCGGAGTTATGAATACAATACTCAACCACTCCTCCTCCCATTCCTCCCTTGGCTCGCCACTTCCAAATCACGCGCCACTTTGAAGTTCTTTTTCTCTGCCCTAAAACCAAAACTCCTGCTCCTTGTTTCTTTGATTCCTCCACTATCGTCTTCCCTTTCTCATCTGCCGTTTCAACCACCACTATCTCCGTCTTCACCTGAAAATATGAGCAAAAAAAAATCCCTAATCTCAAAAGTATAGCTTTTTGGAATCGAATCAGTTTCTGTGACTTGTAATTTAAATGCTTACATTAGGTTTCTTGAGCTGGCAAAAGTTCTTCAGTGGATGAACTTGTTCATGAGCCCTTGAGTTTCTCTCCCTTTGTGTCTCATCTACACCTATTTAACATAGTAAAACATACACAGTTACTAGAGATTCAGCAATATCAAGCGTGCTAGCCCGGCCTTGTTCAGCCCTATAAAAAGAATTTTTTTATAAACAAACCAAAAATAATAGTGCTAATTATGAAACCAGGATCAAACAGACAAACCAAGGAAAAAATTAAAACACAAATGAGAATATTGGGCCAAAGACAAGCCCAAAACAGAATCTTTAGGCCCAATTACCCTCGAAACCCCAAATTCTGTTCTCGCTTTGGTTGTTGTTCATTGATGATTTAAATGGTTACCTTCTAATTAGAGGTTAAATGCAACTTTTGCATAAAATATATAATTTTATGAGTACTACCTTGTCCTATGGGTGTTTTTGTGACATGGAGGAGAGTGATATTGTCTTCATCTTGAACACAATGTGTCAAGGCCCATTGAAGAGCATTCTTAGTTTGTGATGTTGTGTCCACAACAACCATCACTTTTCTCCCACTCTCAGCTTGAGCAGCAGCTTCACCATTCTTACCTTCCTCTGTTTTTTTATTCTTACTATGCTTGGAATCGTTCTTTCTAGAACCAGAAGCACTTCCTTCATCTAATGATTTGCTAGAAGATGATCCTCCTTTGAATGATGTCCTAATCTTATTCACCCAATACCCAGCTGGTTTCCCCATTTTTGTTTTCTGCTCTGTTCTTTGAGTTTTTGGTTGTGTTTTAAATACTGTCTTGTTTGTTTGGTTTTGGTTGGAGCCATTTCTTGAACGTGCTTCCCATGAAAATAAATAACAACCCCTTTTGGACCTCTTCTCATAATTTTATATATAAATTTAATACAGTTAATTAGTCGTTTTAATAATCCAATCATAATCTTGATACAAATGCAGAGCACTACTTGTTTCATATCCAATTCTTGAGGCATATAATTGATTAAATGAATCATATAATCCAAAGAATTTTGTCATATAATCCGACAAAATTTTCTATGATATTATAAAAATAAAATAAAAAGAATGCTCCCACAAAATTGTATGTGAAAGCTCAAAGATATTTTTATATTTCAGGAGCAAAAAGGTAATAATCTGGAGTGTGATCTTACAGCACTTGATTATATATAAACTGAGTTTGTAAATCATGAACTATATATGTTTCTCTTGCAAAATCAAATGACACAAGAAATGATCTTTGATCTGTAAAACACACATATGTATATATGTATTATTGTTTCAGACCATCCATCCAGGGAAGAATCCATTAGTAACATTCTGTGATGTTGTTGCAGAATTGCTTGCATTTGTCACACCAGGATTGTAATTACTGTTCGGTAAAAAAAACACAAATCAAGAATAAATCCATTTGATCATAGAAGAAAGTCACTTCATTGAGTCTCAACTATTTTCTATGATGAATACCTCATCTGCAGCACTACATTGCCTTGTAGAGGCCTGAAGAAACCCGCTTCTTGACTCGGAGGGTTTGCTTGATAAGAGCTCATGCCTTGTTGTTGCTGTTGTTGGGAATGTTCTGCAGCAAAAGAAGCTCCCCATGGTGATTGAGTAAGGGCTGCATCACTTTCCTCCAACTGAGATAGAAAGAGAGGGAGAGAAACAATGTTATAAGCTTTTAAAGAAGCTCCCCATGGTGATTTGATGGCACTATATATACCTTTCTCCGAAGATCTCTGTTGGTTTCCAATAACATTTCCTCCTGTAAATTGTTGAATATGAGAGTTTGTTGTATTGAAATTATTGGACACTGTGTGACACTGTGACTTTTTCTGTGTACCTTTGTTTTGAGGTCAGATAATTGATTAAGCATCGACTGGGCCTGTCAATGAAACAAAGCCAATATTTGGTACTGTTTCAAATGAACTTAGGACCTAAGAATCGATTTCTTGAGATTTTATATACCTTTGTTGATCTTATCTGCCTTAGTGATCCATCTACTTGACGTTCTAGCTGCTCAAGCTCATTCACTCCCATCCCAGCTATCTCTTCACCTAGCAAATGTCTAGAGAGAAACAATTTCAACAAGAGTTATGTGATTGGAGTAAACATTTACTTTTCAACATGTGTGATGATTCAAGCTATGTACCTTTGTGAATGTTGAAGGATCTCAACTCTTGATTTGAGCTTTAAGTAGTCTTGGTACTTCTCCTGTCATTTAAGCGAAAATTAATTAAGGACAATTTTACAACTTTGAGGTCAGTTTTTGATAGTTCATTCATATATATATAGAGAGAAAATGTACCTGCAAATCTTTAGCTGATTGATTTGGATCCATTGTTTCATAACTATGTTTTCTATACTTCTCAACCATCTTGGCCATACCACTAATTCATACAAACAAATGATTAATGAATTTTCATCATATATTGATCAGTCAAACTTTGAATTTCATTTCAGAAATATTTAAAGGGTAAACAAAAAACCTTTAAAGCATTGTAAAATGTCCATGTTAAAAACCAAGAACATCAAGATCGGTATCGATCTCATTATGGGTTTGCAAGTAAAAAAAAGAGTTTTAAATTGTTCCAAAAAAAATAAAATAAAAATCGTTGTTATGCGCAAAATAAAATTATGAAACTGAGTATTACCACAGTTATCTCTTTCACTTTAATAGAATCATAAGTACTTGAGAGATACTAACTTAAAGAAGTAGTCAAAGTATTTTTGTGTGTTCTTTACAGCTTTGTGTGTATATCCAGAGGTTAATTCTTTGTCTCTATGGAAATTTGGATCAACCCGTTCAAGATTCAATCTCATGTGTAAAAGCTTTCACTATAAAAGTATAAATATATATATAGCTTCTATATACAGATCTCATCTACTTATCTATTCAAAGCCTCTAGCTTTAATCATCATCTAGACCATCTAAGACCCTGTTAATATGATCATCTTTTTTGTTAACTTAAACTCACTCTAGCAGCCAGATTTGTACATCAAAGCCAGAAGTCACAAAAATAAATTAAACCCTAATCATCTAATTCTAACAAAATCAAGAAATACCCAAGCTTTCATATCTTCACATAATCTTTAAGAATAAAAACCCTAAAAATATGAAAAGAGAGGATAAAAATAGAAATTTTGGGGGAGGGGGGAGTTGAGAATCAAAGATTAAAGATTCTGTTACCTAGGACTGCTGCAGAACTCGTAGAGCTTGCCACGGTTAGAGAAAATGAGAAGAGCAATCTCAGCATCACAAAGCACAGAAAGCTCATAAGCTTTCTTAAGCAAACCATTCCTTCTCTTTGCAAAGGTTACTTGCCTGTTGATCTTGTTCTCTATCCTCTTCAACTCCACTTTCCCTCTTCCCATCCTTGAAAAATTCTCTCTCTTCTCTTTCTCTCTCACCAAGAAACCAAAAACCCAACAGAAAAGTTTCCTCCTTTTTACCTCTAAACGGACAAGTGATGAATTAAAGAAGGTTTATATACACACACATGGATAAAGTGTATATATAAGTGAAATGTTTAGAGTGTAGTAGATCTTCTCTCAAAAGGATTCTGGTTCTAATTAGGGCATGAATTGGTTTCCTCTCTTGTCCGGTGACTGGTGGTGGTGGTGGAGGAGGTAGTGGTGGTTGTGGTGGTGGGCCACACCTTGTTCAGGTCCTTCTTTTGTTGGAATGTTTTAAGAGAATAGTTTTGTGTTGATTTTTGCAGATGTTAAGCCATTCTTGGCCAAATAAAAGCTTACACAACTTATATCCACCCTCATAACCTTTCCTTTTACAAAAAAAGAAATATTCTAAATATATATATTTCGTGTATATGTCATATATTGGAAATAGTAATATATACAACATTATTTTATTCTTACTTCATCAGGGAATATATTTTTTCTTTCTAAATCTTTTTTTTGGCAGAAAATAAAAAATGATTCCTAGTACTTTTCCAAGGAGAGTTAAGATATCTCTCTCTCTTTCTAGTCCAACCAAATTGCTCCAACTTTTCTCTTTCAGCCTCGTCCATTGGATTTTTAAGATAAATAAATCTCTGCCATATATGTATATGTAGATTGCTGTCTTTCATCAGATCTAGTCCCTAGTTTACTATTATGCTCAAAAAAGAAATAAGAAAAAGATTCTATATATAACCTACAAAGTATGCCTTAAATAGAGCATATTCACAAGTCCAAGTTCTATCTATTAGTATTTCATGCATGATCTGGTTACATATTGTTCATGAAATGAAAGAAATAAATAAATTAACGTTTTTTCAGGCATTGACACGCTTAGATTATGAAAAGAAAACTGTAATGTGTGTGTATATATATATGTATATTGTGTGTGTTGGTGAAGAAAAGTAACCAATGATAGGCTTCTATAGATTTTTTTCTTTGGGTGTGTGCTTGGCCTCTCTTGCCGACAGGTTCTTCAGTATGACAGCTACTTCACGATCGTTACAAACAAATTGTGTTAAATTGAAATGGTTAAAATCTGATACAGTACTATTACTATCATCATAGTAAAAAAAAAAAAGAATATGCTATAGTACTACAGTATTACTATTTTATTATTTTTATTTTCTCGTAATATTTAGAAGGGTCTTACGAAGACACTTAGCTAATTATCTCTATTTGTATATGTTAGATAGTGGAAAATATCATGGTCATTTTTCAAAAAAAAAAAAAAAATATCATGGTTTGTTTTTGTGTCTCAGATTTTTGAATATATTGTCATCAACATGAACTATATAATAGATTTATAATAGCATCCAATATAATATTATTATTTTTAATATAATTTAATTCGAAATTTTAAAAAAAAATTGTTTCTATTGGTAATAGACTCACTAAGTTTTTCACTAATATAATATATTACTTTAATATAATTTATATAAATATATTTATAACAAAATTTAATTAATATTTCACATATCAAATTATATCTTATATAAATTAATTTAATTAATTATTATTATATATATTTATATAACTAAACTATTTTTTGGTAAATGCTAGATATAGTAAGAGATAAGATCTCTATATAGGAAAAATAACAATTATATATGACTTTTAATATTAAATTTGTTTTTTTATTCAAAATTTCAGAGTCTTTTTCTCATATTTAATATTATTGTTTTAACTAAAACAATAATGTTTAGTATTATTCTATTATTTTAACTAATATTAATTAATATAATATTAAAATTTATTTATCACAATGTTAAGTAAAATAAAATATATATTTAGTTTCTATTTTCCTCTAATATTATATTATTTATTAATTTAATATTTTATATTAACTTTAGTTTATATTAAAATAATATTTATATAATTTAAACAAAATGAAGTTTAATATATAGATAATTTTATTTTATGGGTTTTAAAACTAGAAAAATAAAATTATAAACTAAATAATTAAGGTTCTAAATCAAATAATATTTTATTTATATACAAAAACATGAATCACTTATATAATCACAAGTGTCATTGTTTAAAAAAAAAGAGAGTATTTTTAAGGGTTCTCAAATGAGAACCGATTCTAAGATTTTATGATTTAAAATTTATTATTGGGCAAATCGCAAAAATGGTACAAAAAACATTACTTGTCACAAATATAGCAACAAGGAAGAAAATCATAAAAATAGCACAAAACATGTTTTGTCACTAAATTAGCCCTAACCCTTAACCTTAAATATTAAACCCTAAACCCTAAATACTAAACCCTAAACTCTTAAATAATAAACCCTAAATACTAAACCCTAAACTCTAAATAATAAACCCTAAACCCTAAATAATTAACCATAAACCCTAAATTATATAATGCTATAAAAGTCTTTGTAATTAAAATAATGCTAAAAATGTGAATTATTTCCCTTGATGCTATATTTATGATAAAATATGTTTTTGTGTTATTTTATGGGATTAATTGCACCCACTATATCTTTTTGGGAAAGTAATAGCAAAGATGTATCTTTCAAAAGCTAGTTTCAATTTTGTATCTTTTTTTGTCTTTTAGTAAGTTAAAATGTCTATTTTATCCTCCCTTTTACAGTCAATTTAGCAATCTAATTACTTAGTTCATCTAACTATTTACTCTTATTAGTTATACATTTGCTTCTAATTTAGTTTGTTGTGAACTAGTTTTAACTTAACTAAGTAATTCATACACATTGTACAATATGAATATATGTCCCATATATGTCGGACATGTTTAGAATTTTTGATATATTTGCTCCAAACTCATGGATACCGAAGCTTATCCAGACGAAAATATGAAATGTGTTGTGGTTTGTGGCTCTTGGCTCGTCACCGGCGATGGAGAATGAAAATTCATAGTGGACATGGAAAGGGTCTCTCGGGTCGTCCCAATGAACATGAGCATGAAGATGAAAGAGGTCGTTGCTGCTGTTATGGCCGAGTTTGGTTTGGAATGTGCTTCGAAGTTAAAGCTCAGTTACACACCTTCTCTTACTTTGTCCTTTGTTTGCAATGACAGCTCGCCGCCTATCATCGTCACAACAGATTTCGGGCTTTCCTGTTTTTTAGATATACTGTCATCTGACCGGTCAACGAAGCTATTTTTGTCACTGGGTAAAATAGTTAGGAAAGAAGGCGACTCTGTAAAGAAAAAGGCTTCCAAGTTAGTTCACCGAGTGGGGTCCATAACTCCTAGGAATCTATTTGGTGATGCAACTCCCTCTGGTAGCAGAAATTCTCCTGTCATGCTCGACGATGACACTGTTGAAGCGCTTGACTTGATGTTTCGTTCATCTTCACCTCCAGTCAGACGTTCTGATGGATTAATAGTTCCATGTGTAGGCCATTCGTTAAACAAGAATTTGTTGATAAGGTTTCAAATTCTCGCAACCATTCACCGGTTCAATGTGGTAAGGTCATTCCTTGTTTTCTGATAACTTCGATCCTGATAAAATTCCCACTTTGACAACTTTATTTGTCTTCGGTTTCAGAGTATCCATCCAACGCTGATTTAACGGACATAAGTGAGAAACGTTTGGGAAACAACAAGCCACCATTCAGCTTTGAATTATTGGACAGCGATAGTCAAGAAGATGGCCTGCTCAACGAGAATATAATAACAAAAGCGCTACCAAACATTCCACCTAGCGACGATTTAGTGGATATAGAAGTTAATTACGTTTCGGGTATGAAAGAGAATGTCTCCAATGACTGCGGGAGAAATAAAATAACGCTCCCCAACCCCCCCCCCCCCCCCCCAAATCCCACTGCATTAGTGGATAGTTCTGTTGAGCACGCTCCAGACAAGAGGGGCCCATTCAGTTTCAATTTGTTAGATAGCCAAGAAGATGTATCCACCGATATCGCAACTGTTAATCACTCGGTGCCTGATCATTCTGATATGGTAGTAGGAGGTAAAGAAGATAACTGTACGCCTGATAGTGATGAGAATGGATCGTCAGACGAGGTACCAGTGGATGTTGGCAATGTGGATCGTGAGTTTTGGTCCAACCTCATCGATGATGAGTATGGAGGCTCCAACGCCCTGGATGTGATGTCTGAAATCTCCATTGGAATAGGTAATACATCGAAACGTAAGGCTGTTGAATCCCGTCCTGTTCAGCAAGAATACATGTTTAGGTGGCGCGATACTGAATCTGGTGGCACTTCATACCCTACCGACGAAGAACCAGCTGATATCCCGCCATTGGTGGATGACAACACTTATCAACGAGATCCCGTCCCTGACTTAGATTTAGACTCAATGGGTGATGATCTTTACAAGGGTAAACTATTCAAGAGCAAAGACGATTGTTTGGTATGGTTAGCAATCCATGCCATAAGGAACAAGTTTCATTACATAAAACCTGTGTCCACTCTTCACAAGGTTGTTATCCATTGCCCGGATAATAGTTGCAACTGGCGTGTTATGGTTCATGAGTCGAAGGACACAGGCTTTTGGGAGGTACGCAAGGCAGAGTTACATCACTCTTGCTCTACTGATACTAGGAATAAGTACCGGAAACTTGGGACGACAAAGGTAATTGCCACTGTTTTCAAAGATAAATATTCAGATCCCGCATCTGGTCCGAAACCGACTGGACTCAAAGCCTTATTGATGAAGGAATTGCGTATCGATTCATCTTATAACAAGTGTTGGCGCGCACGGTCGAAGGCAATCACGATGCTACGAGGTACAGATGATGGATCGTATAGGAAGTTGCCAGAGTTTTTACATATGCTAAAACTCGCTAACCCTGGCACGATTGCTGATCTCGAAACCGAGGTAGACGCATTAGGCTGCGAGCGGTTCCTCTATCTGTTCTTAGCATTTGGCGCATCCATTAAAGGTTTTGCCAAGGTTCGCAGAATGATTATAGTGGATGGTACACATTTGAGTGGTAGATACGGGGGGTTTTGCTTACTGCAAGTGGACAGGATGCAAATTTCCAAGTCTTTCCACTGGCGTTATGTATCGTGGACAAAGAGAATGAGGAGTCCTGGACGTATTTCTTTTTCAAGCTTGAAAAGATTATTGCTGACAGCCCCACATTAACCTTTATTTCTGACAGATGCCAGTCAATATACAAAGCAAAAGGTAGGATTTTCCCGCGTTCTCACCATGGAACATGTCTTGAGCACGTCAAAAGGAATGTTAAAGCAAGGTTTAAATCTGGAGGTCTCGCGCAACTGGTCAATTTGGCTGGGAATTCATACAGAATTGGTACCTACCGTGAAACATACAATCGTATACGCAACAGCAATGCAGAATGCGCAAAGTATCTTGACAATATAGGCGTTGGACACTGGACCAGAGCATATTTCAAAGGTGAACGTTACAATCTTATGACAAGCAATATAGCCGAGACATTGAACAAAGCTCTGCTTGATGGTAGGATCGAACCTATTGTAGATCTTGTCAAGTGTATACGGTCTATGTTGACTAGGTGGTTCAGTTGTAGACGAAAGAAATCAGCGGCACACAAAGAAGAAGTTTCCATCGAGGTTGATAAGCTAATGGATGAACATATGCAGTCAGTCCACGGTTCTAAGATAGCTAGTGTTACGAACTGGAATTTCAAAATTGTCGGCCAGTTTGGGGGGGGGAATCGTTTCATGTTCTTCTGGAGGACAAGCGATGCACATGCAGGTTATTTGACAAGCTTAAAATCCCATGCGGCCACGCCTTAATAGCTGCGGACATTCATGACGTATCCTACGCGTCTCTATGCGATTCTCATTATAAGACATCCACTTGGAGGGCGACTTATGAAGGAGTGGTCAACCCAGGTGGGAATCCTAACGACATCGATATACCGGCTGATGTTCGCAACCGGTACCTTTATCCACCAGACGTTAACAGACCCTCTGGTAGACCTAAGGAAGGAAGGTATCCATCCATAAGCGAATCCCAGGCAATACCCCTTACCCTTTGATGTTTATATACATTTACTCTTTATAATTTTCTAATTTTTATCTCTGCAATATTGTATTCAGAAGGAGAAAACCCCTCGCTCAAACCCCAAACCGATGTTCCAAATGCGGAGGAGTTAATCACAACCGTGCTACTTGCAAAACCTAATAACAAACTCTTTATAACGAGCCATGTATTTTGTTTGATTAAGAATGGCTACTTAAAACGCTTTCATCTTGGATGGCACCTTTTATTGTTTAGCTGTCCATCATTTTCGATGGATACCTGTTGCATAACTTCCTTTTGATTTGACTTGATGTTGACTATTTTTGTAACTATTGATGTGGGTTTTGTTTTCCCCCATAAAGCTACTACTACGATTTACTAAGCAGGCGGCCAAAACTTTTTCTTTTGACCGAAATCTAAGTATATTAAACTTAGATTCAGCTATACTTGAGTTACCCATACTTACTTACTTCTTTCGGTTCCCTTCAAATTATCTATTTTACATACCTATCGTGGATGGTTCTTTTTATTTAATTTTCGTAGCTACATCACTTTCCTTATATATTGAACATGTTTCAGAATACTTTGGACCTTCTACCACACGAGTTATACCACTGAGACCCCATGTTACGTATTAACAACTTTTCACAAAATGAGTTTCGCCTCTGTTTCTACTGTTTCCACTTCTGATGAACCATTACCCTACAGATCGGTAGGCATCGCAGCCCCAACCATGTGTTGGTGTGGGGAACGCATTGAAGTAGGATATGCTAGAAATCGTGCTAACCTTCATGATAGGTCAAGAATTAATCCCTATACTAAAATGCAAGTGTACAGCAATGTCAAAGTAGTATATAGGGTTATCGAATCCACAGGGACACTTGGTCTCAAGAGAATCAAACCGTAGGGAGTGAATACTAGAAATAAGCAATGTGATTGTATTGAAAGTAGTGCGAGAAAGTAAATCAGTAGCAGAGATTATTGGTTGTGAAAGCAAGTAATTAAAAGCGTCAAACCTAGGGTATTCTCAGGAAATCAGACTAGCAGACAGTTCATTCAGCAAGGATCTAATTAAGCACAGTTCTAGAACTCAAAACACAGATATAGAATTAACCAAATTCCTTTGCGATAATTCTCTAAGTCTAAGTGCAGCAAACCAAACTTCCGTTTGCGAGAACTAACAGATTAAACTAGCAATAAGCTCAAGTTTGATATGTTCACAATTATCCTAAACCAAACTTTCGTTTGCGCAAAGTTTAATTGCCCAATTTAATTAGTTCAGATTCCTAAACCCCACTTCCGTGACGTATTTAGCAACCTAAGATCTAGATTCTAATTGATCAGGTTAGAACTAGCTTTAAGCACAATTAAATTGAAGAACAGATATAGTTATGAATCCCTAACTGAAATTGAACAAGTCTAGCAAGTCATGAAATCCTATGTGAGAAACCCTAAGTCTAACTAGGAATCTACTCAGACATAGATAATGAAAACATGATCATATGATAAGTAAATTGCATAAAAGAATAAGAGTAAAAGGGGTTCGAAATCTTCTCCAAATACAGATAATGAATTAGGTTCAGATCAGCCCCAAAAGCTCTAAAAATCCTCTGCTCTTAATTATGAAGTTGTATCTAATAAAAACTCTAAAAACTCTATTATATAGGCATAATCTCGGCCAGGGGCTTCTTTGTAAATATCAGGAACTTCTGGATCAAAGTGCAATATCTTGATTCTTCTAAACCGCCGAGTTTTTGGCCCATCTCGCTGGTGCAACGATCGTTGCTAGAGTGCAACGATCGACACCTTTCTCTGTCTCGGACAGTGAACTCTATCTCTCGGCCAATCACTCCAAAAATCTCCAAAATGCTCCATAATCTCCAATTTAGCTCCCAACCTGATTATACCTGTAAAAGACTCTAAACAAAGACAAAAGACACTAAAACACATCTATATCATGGCCTAAAACTAGTAAAAACCATGATATATCAACTCCCCCACACTTAGCCTTTGCTTGCCCTCAAGCAAAACATAGAACTAAAACATGGTGAAGAGGTTTGAAAACTCTTCAGAAACTCATTTCATCTTAGAAGCTACAATACTCAGATTCCCCTTAGTAAACCACTGAAAGAATCAATCACAGGATATCAAGACCAACATGTACTTCCCCCACACTTAGCAACTGTCCTAGGTAAACTCCACAATCACATTCAAGCATTCAAATTCTCCCTACTGACTTCTGCAAGTATTTAAGTGCGGTCTCACCTAAGGAGTATCGATCTAAAGGCACATGGATTCTTACCTAATCAGCTCTAGACCACCATACTATCTTTCTCTAGTCCCTTTCTTCTCTTTCCCTTCTTTAACAACTGATTTTTCCCCACTGGGTATCATTTTTTTTTTTTTTTATCAGTGTTCTTCCCGTTATGGGGTGTACTTTGGACACATTCCATGGATCACATGAGAGATAATAGTGTTTGCTACCACTCCCATGACCACTTCGGAGTTACTAACTCATCCTCAGTTTATTATTATTTTTTTTTCTTTATAGAAGGGGAGAAGGGAACTAAATAGGACAGGTTTACAGGCTGTGTCAGAACTAACAGGGAATCCGACATAAAGTATACCAAGCCCTTAGGTGAGAAATCTAAGTCAGTATTAGGGGTGAAGTCAGTAAAATATCCTCTGATACCTGAAGTGATGTGGGTGTTCCCAGTAGGTTGATCTGTGATGGGGTTTTCTAATAGTCAGAGATAGATCCTGCAACTTCATCCCAATGGTTACTTAAGTTCCTGCAAGTTTTGTAAATCTCCTCAGAAAATCATAGTTTCTTACTTAAACAATTTTGACTCAATAAAACAAAAATTTTTGAAAAACGGACTGACTCTTAAGAAAACAGAAAGATAAACGTCAGTAGCACCTCCCCCACACTTAAGACACACTGTCCCCAGTAGTGTCCAGCGAAGGATCGGTAAAAAGAAAATAAAATAAATTGAAAAGGTGAGTTTATGTCTGTCGGGTTACCTCTGTCGCACAGCATCGATCGGTGCATTAGATGCATCGACCGTTACTTGGCGACTTTCGTGTATGGTCGATCGTTGCTCAGGACCGCAACGATCGCTGCAATGCGATTCCTTTCGTGTTGTGACGATCGATGCAGAAATGCATCGATCGCTGCACTGCGATTTAATCCGAGACCTGCAAACATGACTGCACCAGAAACAAAAACAAACGTAAAATCCTAACAAAAACACAAAAAATTAAAAAGAAAAACACCAGTACCTAATGGTGGGTTGCCTCCCACCCAGCGCTTGTTTAAGGTCAATAGCTTGACCGGACGCGCAAGGTTTTTCAAGTGCCAGAAGATCCTGACAGAGACTTTTTCTGTCTCTGTTCAAGTCTCCTCATCCATGGTGGAGAATAGGCTGTTGCAGAATGCTTCAGTCCAAGAAAAGATGGAGTAAAATGCGCTCCAGGATCTATTATCACAGTCTCATTCAGCTGCTCATCATCTGCTTCCAAGATCTTGAAAGTCTGTCCATCTATCAGTGGCTTCCGCAGCTTCTCCATCTCATATCGCAGTGTCTCATCTCCCAGGTGGAGGTCTATTAGACTCTGTCTAACATCAATCACAGCTCCTGCTGTAGCCAAGAATGGTCTCCCAAGCAATAAAGCTTCATCCGGATCGCAGGCGTATTTCAGCACAAGGAAGTCCGTTGGAACTAAGTAGTTTCCAACTCTTACCGGAATATCCATAAGGAGTCCTTCAGGAACTCGTATGGACTGATCAGCTAGGATAAGACGTGTCCTAGTAGGAGCAAAATCCAACATACCCAGCTTCTCTGCCACAGAGTAAGGCATTATGCTCCCAGCAGCTCCTAAATCACACAGAGAACGCCTAAAACTATCTTCAAAGATAGAACAATCAAGTACAAAGACTCCAGGATCAGGCAGTTTCTTTGGGACCTTAGTTAACAGAACATCACTAATATGCTGAGGAATTATTATCACCCATTCTCTCAGCTCTTCATCTAATGGCAACATCTTGTTCAAATATTTCTGAACACATGGATGATAAGGTGGATCATCAGATGATGGAATTTCTTCCAAGTCTTCACCACTCTTTTCTAGCCTTTTCAGCTCTTCAATCTCTTGTTTAATCACTTCAGACACCTTGGGACTGTGCCAAATAGCTCGTGCATAGACATCTTCTGGAGTGATTTCAGATGTATCAGGGAATAGGCGGGCTAGTTCTGCATCAATCTCATTTTCATCCCACGGATTCTCTGCTTGTTCACGACCTGCATCGATCGATGCCAGATGTGTATCGATCGTTGCATCGCGATCATCACAACTTCCACCCGAGAGTTTTTCACAGAAATCCGAAAATTCTTCCTCAGTCACCAACTCAGCCGTACTTAGCTCAAATTTCTCCCCTAGGTAAGATCCATCATTAATCATTACAGACCAGGCCTTAATATGAGTGTCTGCAACTCCTTTTCCTTTCAGTGAGCTGGACATCTGATTCACCTGAGTGTCCAACTGCTTCATGTGAGTGCTCAATGCCTCAAACTTCCCATTGAGGTCCTGATAGACAGCGTCCAGCTTCTTGTTGTTGTCTACAGAAAGCTTGGTTTGACTCTCCATCAGTTGTTCCATCATAGCTTCCATTTTGCTCTCATGGGTTGTAGGTGCAGGAGGAGTCTGATAAGATGTAGATCCATAGGTTCTCTGATTACCCTGTCCATAGGTCTTCTGAAAACCTCCATTCTGTCCTCCATTTGAGAATCTGTTCCCCTGTTGATTGTTAAATCTATTACCTTGGAAACCGGAACCTCCTATGAAATTCACTTCTTCTTCCTGAGTGTCCACCTCAGTTTGAATCACCTCCACATCTTGGGCAAAGTGGACAGCTTTCTTGTTTGTCAGAAGATTGTAGACTGTGTCCAATCTGGATCTAATATTAGCCATATCAGAATTCTCTACGGTTCCACCAGATCTCTTCCTCCTTTCATCCATTGTTTTGCAACTATTGCTGCCAATCAGGTTCTCTATCAACCGTTTAGCTTGTGTAGGAGTTCTGGTGCTGAAATTTGCATCACTGGAATTATCCAAAGCAGTCTGATAAGGGAGATCTATTCCTCTGAAGAAAATACCAATCAGCTGTACTTCTGTGAATCCATGGTGTGGACAATCACGCTGATACTGCTTAAATCTCATCCATGCGGTTGTCAAAGGCTCCACAGCTCCTTGGGAAAAAGTGAGTATGTCCTGTCTGGACTGATCTGAGCGCGCATCGTCGTAGAAGTGACGCAGGAACTCACTCTTTAAGGCTGCCCAAGTAGTATACTGACCAGGTGCCAGTTGTCTCAGCCATGCACTAGCGTCTCCAGCAAGACTGTGCGGAAATAGCTTAAGGAACAGATAGTCCGGGCATACTCCTTCATACTTCATGCCAGTGACTATGTCCTCAAACTTGTCAATGTGATCCATAGGCTGCTCTGATTGAAGACCATGAAAAGCAATCTGCCTCATTAGTTGGTAGTAGATAGTTTTTACCTCAAAATCATTCCTTTCGAAAGCAGGAAGCACTAGAGCTGCTCGGTTTGCATGAAACTCATCAGGTCTATTGTAATCAGCTAGTGTCCTCTCATGAACTACCATCCGGCCTTCTGGCTCAACTTCATCAGGGATCTCTCGTCCCTCAGCATCAATCCTTTGCCCAGCAGCATTGTAAGGATTGTTCTCTGGATCCCTCAGGATTCCATCAGCATCTGGTATCAAGATCAAGCGTTCTTGTACCATTCTCTCTCTCTTTTCTCTTCTAATAGTCCTCTCTAGACGTCCAAGTTCCTCTAGATTGAGATTAACTAAGCTCGAGTTCGGATTACTTCGAGTGTTCTGCGTTGGCATAAACTGTCTGTAATCGTCCAGCAACGATCGACGCAAGGGTGCAACGATCGATTCAATCTCAAATCGCTCAGCAACGATCGATGCAAGGGTGCAACGATCGACGCAAGGCGAAATTCGTACCTGCGACAGAGAGAAACAGAGAAAAATCAGCAAAATAAAATAAATAAAATAAAAACGAAAAACGAAAAATTTCTAGTAAAACCCTAAGTTCGGTCCTATCGAAGACTCAAAAGAGTCCCCGGCAACGGCGCCAAAAACTTGATAGGTCAAGAATTAATCCCTATACTAAACTGCAAGTGTACAGCAATGTCAAAGTAGTATATAGGGTTATCGAATCCACAGGGACACTTGGTCTCAAGAGAATCAAACCGTAGGGAGTGAATACTAGAAATAAGCAATGTGATTGTATTGAAAGTAGTGCGAGAAAGTAAATCAGTAGCAGAGATTATTGGTTGTGAAAGCAAGTAATTAAAAGCGTCAAACCTAGGGTATTCTCATGAAATCAGACTAGCAGACAGTTCATTCAGCAAGGATCTAATTAAGCACAGTTCTAGAACTCAAAACACAGATATAGAATTAACCAAATTCCTTTGCGATAATTCTCTAAGTCTAAGTGCAGCAAACCAAACTTCCGTTTGCGAGAACTAACAGATTAAACTAGCAATAAGCTCAAGTTTGATATGTTCACAATTATCCTAAACCAAACTTTCGTTTGCGCAAAGTTTAATTGCCCAATTTAATTAGTTCAGATTCCTAAACCCCACTTCCGTGACGTATTTAGCAACCTAAGATCTAGATTCTAATTGATCAGGTTAGAACTAGCTTTAAGCACAATTAAATTGAAGAACAGATATAGTTATGAATCCCTAACTGAAATTGAACAAGTCTAGCAAGTCATGAAATCCTATGTGAGAAACCCTAAGTCTAACTAGGAATCTACTCAGACATAGATAATGAAAACATGATCATATGATAAGTAAATTGCATAAAAGAATAAGAGTAAAAGGGGTTCGAAATCTTCTCCAAATACAGATAATGAATTAGGTTCAGATCAGCCCCAAAAGCTCTAAAAATCCTCTGCTCTTAATTATGAAGTTGTATCTAATAAAAACTCTAAAAACTCTATTATATAGGCATAATCTCGGCCAGGGGCTTCTTTGTAAATATCAGGAACTTCTGGATCAAAGTGCAATATCTTGATTCTTCTAAACCGCCGAGTTTTTGGCCCATCTCGCTGGTGCAACGATCGTTGCTAGAGTGCAACGATCGACACCTTTCTCTGTCTCGGACAGTGAACTCTATCTCTCGGCCAATCACTCCAAAAATCTCCAAAATGCTCCATAATCTCCAATTTAGCTCCCAACCTGATTATACCTGTAAAAGACTCTAAACAAAGACAAAAGACACTAAAACACATCTATATCATGGCCTAAAACTAGTAAAAACCATGATATATCACTTCATCGAAGGTGGTTCAAATGCCCACAAGCTAGCCGGGTTAGAAAAAGATATAAGATTTCTCTTCTATTCTACTTAATTATTTTCCCATCCTGTCTTTAGAAATCCACTTTCATTTTTCTGAACAGTTCCCAATCGAAGGTCATGTTCGCGATTGGGTTGACGACGCGATTAGGAAAGAGGTAGACAGGGTTTCAAAGGATTTCAAGAAGATACATCAGGACGTTAGTCTTTTACAAAATTGGTCAAACGAAGTTCGAGATGAATTAGCGTTCAAAATTGCTAGAAAGATCTCCGTCGAGGTCGCAAAGAACAACAACTCTTTTCCTACAAAGAAGCATGTGGAGGAAAAGATGACCAGGTTGTGTTTTATATGGGTTACCGCAGTGTCTTCTTGTGCAGTTGCTTGGGCTTTTTGCCAGTTGAAGGAGCACCTATATCCCGGCTGATTGTAGTGATTTTATAATAAGCGAGGATTTGACGCCAGTAGCTTTTTGTTGTACACTTTCCCATCTTCTATACCCCCTACCTTATTCAGTCAACTTAAACTCATTTTCGTCGTTTTGTCTTTATTTTGCCACTTTTCGTTATTTAATTGAGCTGGATACACTCTTTATCATATTTAACGCAAAACAATGGATACCAATCTGAACTAGTTGTTAAAAACTACAACTACATATATGGATACTCAAGTTCTATTTCAACTTTTTCTATGTCCATGGATACTCAAGTTATATTTGACCTTCTATATATGGCCATGGATACTCACTCACTGTAATATCAAATAGGGCTCATATTTTATACCCATTAAGTTGTTCAAATTGTCATTTTCCCTATTTACTTATATTTCGTTTATGTACTCCTACACTGTTTTGCTTGTCATAATCATTTAATGAGTTGTTTTAGTATTATTTTAAGGTCTAAAGCAATATATAAATATGTTATGTCTACTCACATACCCATCTGTCCACACTTGCCCTTCGCTTTACCCAAGATGAGCTCAATGAACCCCTCCCCTTTCATCGTTCCCTCTCCAACTCTACTCGACTTGCCAGCTGCATTAAGGAGGTCTATACTTGCAATAAATGCTAGTGAGAACATACTCGAGCATTTCAAAATCCGAGCTGTCTGCAAGACACTTCGCGACGATGCTGATCACATGGATACCTTGTTTGAGGTTGACCTTATCAAGACGCACCACGATTATCAAGGGATACTCCATCTTGAACGCGCATGTCTAGATGCGAAGAATCCCACCGCAATTGTTTTGAAAGCCATATCGGATTTCTTGTACACAGATGGAAGAGCTAATGCATTTGCCCGCCTTAAGAAATGCGCGGTCCTGGGAATCAAGCCCGCCTTATATTGTTACGAAGTCATACGCCGTTCCATCTTTCCTGAGCTGGATTCAGGTTCAACGATTCCTTTTCTTTTTCGTTTTGCTATCCGCAACCTTAGAAAGCATGTCCGCAAATTTCAGCGCATAACTTGGCCCATGAACATCTCCGCGCATCTAACCGCGATATCTGACTCTACTAACCATGGTAGAATTTCATCATGCCCGTGCTCTGTCCATCGCTATTGACTTGACTTTCTAGACGAAAAAGTTAAAGGTCTCGGTATGTGCGATCTCTGCTTTTGGTCTATTGAAACTTCTGTTTTCTTCCGTGTAATCCCGGGTACTTTTTCAAATGGGTGGACCTCATTGACTGGGAAGCAAAGGCCGAACTAAATAAAGCACCCGCCCTAAACGACGCTGTTGTTTGGGCCGCTTTTGTTGATGGTGTTGTTGATCACGAGCAAGGCGCCGCCGTGTTGGTCGGCGTTAATGGGCAAATCACCATTCCTGCGGTTCAGGGCGTTTAGATATAACCGTTTTTTTAACGCTTTCTATGTTATTCGCCAACAGTATTGTAACTTTTTGTTATTCTATCCATTCATCTATGGTGGATATGTAGACATTTAGTATTGTAACTTTTTGTTATTCTATCCATTCATCTATGGTGGATATGTAAACCCTTCTTCTTCTTGTCCTATCAATTATATCATCAGTTTAGTATCAACTGTACCCAAAAAAACGTTATAATTATCAATATGTCATTACGTTAGGTTGTTTTGGCATTTTAATAATTAAATTTGTACTTTACTATCCATTTTTAAACTTATCTTGCCTATTTATCTATCCATTGAAACAGACTAGCCACTACCTCCCCCATATATTTAATAACGTTGGTCAACCTCACAACTTTTCATTATGATTGTCATTCCGGTCTTTACTTGGGAAATCGGGGACTTAAACACTCTTCATTAATTAATGTCTACTTTATGTGTCAGCATGTCTGCGTCATTTCTTTCCAGCCCCTTAACTTGTCTAATCATAGCTTCTGTATATAACCCAATACCAACAAAGTATAGTAATTAGTTAAATCGCTTTACTGTCTACAAACAGTAAACCAGTCTCCACCTTTCTAGTTACACGCCAATTTGTCTACAGTTAGTTCATATCAACGACTGACTATATTGGTTATTGTTATACAATCCATTCTAGACTTTTATATCCATTATCATGGATACACATCATTATCATTAAATATATTACATGGATAATACTTACGACATCTTCCTAATTTTAATGGATAGGAAATAGAAGAAACAGTTCTCGCACCTATCCCCACTATTCTCACCCATCATCGTGTGAACCCACCAACAATCATCCAAATCGCTGCAGCTCCAAGAATCATGCCAACTGTCAACTTCTTTTGGCATAACCGCACGCACGTGGTACACCAGCATCTCACCAATAGCCATTGCCTCATCATATGATCGTTTAGATCTGAAAACTTTATACTCAGCGTTGCAGCTTCTACCTGCGCACCAGTTAAGAATAATATACATTAGCTCCGCATGGGGATACGCTTCCCTCACCCCATGTAAAATTGCTATAGCTTTCTCTAGATCGCCCAAATTGAATGCAGTGCGCAGACTTTCGGTGTACATCGCAAACGGATTTTTGTGCTCTACGCACTTCCTGTAGAATTTGTAATACCACGATAAATCTTCGTCTGCAAACCAAGTGAAGTCATGCCTCCTGTCCAGTC
The DNA here is from genome assembly GCA_030180135.1 of Orychophragmus violaceus. NCBI lineage: Eukaryota > Viridiplantae > Streptophyta > Magnoliopsida > Brassicales > Brassicaceae > Orychophragmus > Orychophragmus violaceus. The sequence continues at coordinate 13,460,438 of CM058240.1, forward strand.
GGACTCTTGAATACACCTCCGGTGAACAAACCGCATTCAAGCCCTCAGGTCCTGCCTTAAGTAGATTCGCACAAGCATCAACGCCATCTTCTGCGACCCTAGCTGCGATTTCGGCTAGTCGCGAACTTGGTAAACACATTGCTTGTTTTTACTCTCGGCTAATGCCTACTTTTGGACCTTCTTTGTTTTTGTTTTTTAACTACAACTCTATCTTCTCTCCTTCTCTTTTAAGTTAATGTCCCTTTCCTTTAGTCAAATCTTATTTCTTTCGCTTTGACCAGTTTCGTCATTAAGTTTGAACTATCTACATGGATAGACGTATTCTCTATTTCACTATCCGTGTATAAGACAACTAACATCCTTTTTACCCATCTATCCATCCAATTAGTATTTGTTAAATAGAAACACTGTACCCAATATTTTTAACGTTCACTTTAACTTTTTATTTTTGTTTTCACAGTCCAACATTTCTATTCTTGCTATAAGTAGTCTACCCAAAGAAGAAATCACCACTCAACCTGCTCTGTTTCCCCATCTTTTAATTTCCTTCTTACAGTATGAGTGATACAGCTAACAAAATTAGCTACAAATGGGGACAGCCTGTCTCCGATATAAGGCCAGTTATTCAAACCACTCATCAATTAGGTATTCCTACGAGCTGCGATTGCAAGGCTTCCTTGTTCCTAACGACCTCTACATTACCTGAGAGTAAAGGAAGGCGCCTCTATACATGTCTTTACGATCTATCGGATGTATAACTTTTTACTAACATCCATTGTGGTAACGCATTTCTATATTTTATTTTAACCCATTATCCATTCGTAGGGTCCATGTCATGGATGTGCATTCAAAAAGTGGTGGGACGACGCAGTTACTGAAGAAATTCAAAAGCTTAAAGTTGAGGCTCTCCTGAAAGAAGAATCAAACAAGTCTCAAATGGCAGGTTTAATTGATAGGGTCGACTTTCTCCTTTCAAAGATTGAAGACCTTGAAACCAAAGTAACAAATATGAGTCATTTACTCTACTGACTTTAAAAGTTATCTACTGCTTCGATTTCCGATTCCACATATATTGCTGTGTTTATCTATGCTTTAGAATCTGCTTCTGTATCCATGTATAATATAACAAACTGCAGATTTTATGTCAATCTAATTTTATCTATTAGTAAATGAATATCATTAAAACAGATCTCCTTTACACATCCAACTTCGTTAATTATTTATCCCAAACTTAATGCGGCCTCAAATTCACGATTTTTTTTTACCGCTTAATGTTTATTGGCAATCTCAATTACCATCCATTCTCACTTATTCTCTTCCATGGTATTCCCCTAAATATCCATCAGTTAACCAGTTTATATTCAAAAATCACCTATCCATATGTCTTTCCCTTTAGCTATAATACCTATACATATTATGAGCAATATAATTAAATAAAATTGAAACGTGTTTTCAAATAAAATTGAGTAATATGAGCAATATAAAATGGATACGTGTTTGTCTTACGGAATTTATAATCACGTTGGAAACTGAAACGTGGCCACCTTCTCGCTTCCATGAAAACAATATTTGTCTATCCATCTTTCGCAGCCCCATGTCTATCCATCAGTTAACCAGATTATATTTAACAATCACCTATCCATATGTCTTTCCCTTTAGCTATAATACCTATACTGTTGGGAATGTCCTGAAATCTATTGTACTTGCTCTAAGTGAAAGTCGTACAGTCGAGATAAGACAATCACATAACACTAGGTAGTCATAACGCTTTGCTAGAAGCCACTTATGATCAATGAGTTGAGAACTCATTGCTAGTGTTATATGATCCTACATGGTCACACACCTAAGCAAACTGGGCGTTAAAGACGAGGTTGATCATTAATGTAATGATCCAGTGAATGCATATGTGATATGCATTCGATATCAATGTTCTGGGACAGCATCGATCGTTGCAGAGAGTGCATCGATCGATGCACTCGCGGATTAATCAGATTAATTCGGTTTAATCGTTGGTTAATTCCGTTGTGGTTTAAGCCGCCATATATAAGATATATGGTCGACCTAAACTCGTCCCTAACCTAATACACAGCCACCAGAACACAGAAAGAAACCTCTCTGGAGATTAGATCTCTGTAAGGCACTAGCATCCCTGCGGTCCAGTTTGTGTGCGTGTGGATACCAGTAGAGGCGCAGCATTTGAGGCGCTTCGTGATCTCAATTATCTGCTAATACTTCCGCTGCAAATCAACAGGTAAATCTGAGATCCCATAGATTCAATTACTTGAACCTTAGATCCTAGGCTCGGAATTCAGACTAGGGTTGCCTAATTGGATTAGGAACTGCTAGAAATTCCTTCAGTGGTATCAGAGCTTTAGGGTTCCATTGAATCTGTAGCATGTTGATTAGATTGGTTGAATCTGAATCTGTGTATGGTTGATACAAACTTGCTAAAATTCGTTTTCCTGAAAACCTAGTTTAGGGTTCTGTTTCGAAAACGTTTAAGGGTTCTCTCGCATGGTGTCGATCGATGCCAATCCGGCATCGATCGATGCAGGGCGAAAGCCCGAATAAAATTTAGGGTTTTTTGCATGGTGTCGATCGTTGCCAATCCGGCATCGATCGAAACATGGCGAAAACCCGAATAAAACTCAGTTTTCGCCTAGTGTCGATCGACACAAATCGGTGGACACAAACCTCGCGAGATTGATGAATCGGTTCAATTGGATTGGACCGGTTATTGAGCTTGGTTAAAGATGGTCAAACACTGTGAATGGTTTAATTGCGATTGGTTTGAGTAGGTTGGCATCGACCGATGTTAATGTAGCATCGATCGATGCTGACCGGTATTCAAAACCGGATCAATTGGATTGATCGGTTATCGCGGATTGCTTTTGGTTATCCTGCATCGATCGACACTATAGTAGTGTCGGTCGACATCAGGCTTGATGATTAGGTTATTGAACCTGAAATCACAGAACCGAAGCAAGATGAATCAATTAATTATAAGAATTAAAACATAATAAAACTGAACGTTTTAAATGATTCCGTTCCTCAATCAAATATCAAGTGATACTTGATGTCTTTCCAATCTTGTCAACTGTCAAGACCCATTTAATTGTGCGATAGACTTGCAGTGCAAGATGTCCACAATTTCATGAGTAAGACAGAGGTAATCGTGTTGATGGACTTGCAGTGCAAGACGTCAACAATAACATGACTGAAAGGATTGGTTTACTTGACTGGGCCGTCAAAATCGTTTTGGGCTCAGAGACATCAGGTGGATTGGACATAAGATGTCGATCCACAACCAAGAGTTATATTGGACATAACTAGCAAAGTTGTTGCTTACCTAGATAGCTAAATTTGGGTGATAGCCAGTGGCTCACTCAAGTTTAGTGAAGTATGGGTCTTGGATCATTATATTCATCTGAGGAAACATTGTTTTGAATATAATGCGAGTTTTCTTAAAAAGTTAAGATTTCTCATTTCTTGAACATCATAACTAAACCTTTTACTTTCTTTGTTCTCAGCTATGACCAACACTCATAATAACTCTTTCTCCCTGCGATCCGTCCTTGAGAAGGACAATTTAAATGGATCGAATTTTCTCGAATGGTATCGGAACTTGAGAATTGTTCTCAAGCAAGAGAAAAGGGACTATGTCCTGGAAACTGTTCTCCCTGAAAAACCGAGATCCAATGCTGCACATGCAGAAAGGAGTGCTTGGGATAAGCATTCCAATGATGTGGTCGATGTGAATTGTCTCATATTGGCTACCATGAACTCGGACTTGCAGAAGCAATACGAGAACGTGGAGTCGCCAGTGGAGATGATTGCTAGCCTGAAAAGCATGTTTCAGGAGCAAGCACGAACTGAGAGATACCAGACGGTTAAATCTCTCATTGAATGCAAGCTACCAAAGGACAGTCCGGTCAGTCCTCATGTCATTAAGATGATGGGTTATATTGATAACCTGGGGAGACTGGATTGTCCCATTAGCCAAGAGTTGGCTACTGACATCATTCTGCAGTCACTGCCGTCAAGTTATGATCAGTTTGTTATGAACTATAACATGAACAACTTGACGAAGACGTTGACTGAACTGCATGGCATGCTCAAGACAGCTGAGCCTAATATCAAGAAGGGCACTCCTAATGTACTTATGGTACAAGGGGGTAAGAAGTTTAAGAAACTTGGCAAAGGCAAGGGAAAGGGCAAGGCAGTCCAGGTTGAGAACCAGGACACGCCTGCGCCAGCCCCGAAGCCCAAGCCGGGCCCATCTGAGACTGATAAGTGCCATTACTGTAAAGAGCTTGGGCATTGGAAGAGAAATTGCAATAAATTCTTGGAAGAGAAGAAGAAGAAGAAGAAGAAGAAGACTTTCGAGACTTCATCTTCAGGTATTTATGTTATAGAAGTAAATGTTACTACTTCTGGTTCTACTTCTTGGGTATTGGATACCGGCTGTGGTGCTCATATTTGTACAAATATGCAGGGCCTAAGCAACAGTAGAAAGTTGGAAAAGGGACAAGTGGACCTGCGCGTGGGGAATGGAGCAAGAGTTGCTGCATTAGCCGTATGAACATATAACTTGTCTTTACCTTCTGGTTTGGTTTTAAAGCTTAATAATTGCTACTATGTACCTGCTATAAGCAGAAATATTATTTCCATTCCTATTTTGGATGTGGAAGGATATCAGTTTTCAATAAAGAATAAATGTTGTTCTTTTGATTACAATGATATATTTTATGGTAGCGGCCCATTAGAGAATGGGCTTTATGTTTTAAACCAAACTGCACCAATCTATAACATTAACACCAAGAGATTCAAATCAAATGACACGAAGAATCAGACTTTTCTTTGGCATTGTCGTTTGGGCCACATAAACGAGAAACGGATCCAAAAGCTCCATAGTGATGGGCTTATGGGCTCATTTGATTATGAATCATGTGAGAAATGTGAATCTTGTTTACTAGGCAAAATGGGCCTTTTCAACAAATCAAATGAAAGGGCCAGTGACCTATTGGGCCTTATACATACAGATGTATGCGGCCCAATGAGCACAAGTGCCAGAGGAAATTTTCGATACTTCATTACCTTCACTGATGATTTCAGCAGGTATGGTTATGTCTATCTAATGAAACACAAGTCGGAATCCTTTGAAAAGTTCAAAGAGTTCCAAAATGAAGTACATAATCAACTTGGCAAAAGTATTAAGGCTCTTCGATCAGATCGTGGAGGAGAATACTTAAGCCAAGAATTCAGTGATCATTTGAGAGATTGTGGAATTGTTTCACAACTCACTCCTCCTGGAACACCACAATGGAATGGCGTGTCTGAGAGGAGAAATCGAACTTTATTAGATATGGTCCGATCAATGATGAGTCTCTCAACTCTTCCATTATCCTTTTGGGGATACGCTCTAGAAACGTCTTTGTTTACACTTAATAGGGTTCCGTCAAAATCAGTTGCAAAGACACCACATGAGATGTGGACTGGAAATGTTCCAAGTTTGTCTTTCCTGAAGATTTGGGGTTGTGAAGCTTATGTTAAGCGATTAATTACAGATAAGCTCGAACCCAAATCTGATAAGTGCTACTTCGTTGGTTATCCTAAGGAAACCAAGGCATACTACTTTTACAACCAATCCGAGAACAAAGTGTTTGTTGCTCGGAACTGCGTTTTTCTTGAGAGAGAATTTCTTTCCAAGAGAAACAGTGGGAGTAAAGTACAACTCGAAGAAGTTCGAGAACCGCAGGAAAATGCTCAACCCGTAGAGGAAGAGCAACAGTTGGATCTACAAAGAGTTGTAGAGACGGCGCTTGTGGAGCCTGAAATTCGCCGATCCGAAAGGATCCGTCACGAACCCGAGAGATATGGATTTCTCGTTACCAATTGTCATGATTTGTTGATCATTGACAGTGATGAGCCAGCGAATTTTGAAGAAGCGATGATGAGCCCTGACTCCGAAAAGTGGCTAAAAGCCGCTGAATCCGAAATGGGATCCATGTCACAGAACCAAGTATGGACTTTGGTTGATTTACCCGATGGTGCAAGGCCCATTGAGTGTAAATGGATTTTCAAGAAGAAAATTGATGTGGATGGAAATATTCAGATATATAAAGCAAGGCTAGTGGCAAAAGGTTTCAAACAAATTCATGGTATTGACTATGAAGAAACCTATTCACCTGTCGCCATGCTTAAATCCATTTGGATTCTCCTAGCAACAGCTGCTCATTATGATTATGAGATCTGGCAGATGGACGTGAAAACAGCTTTCCTTAATGGAATTCTGGAAGAGGATGTGTACATGACACAACCCGAAGGTTTCATTGATCCAAATGCAGCTAGGAAAGTATGCAAACTTCATCGATCCATTTATGGATTGAAGCAAGCATCTCGGAGTTGGAATCTTCGTTTTGATGAAGCAGTCAAAAAGTTTGATTTCATCAGAAGCGAAGAAGAACCATGTGTTTACAAGAAGACTAGTGGGAACGCAGTTGCATTTCTCGTGTTGTATGTAGATGACATACTTCTTCTCGGAAATGACGTTCCGTTGTTACAGTCTGTTAAGACTTGGCTCGGAAGTTGTTTTTCAATGAAAGACATGGGAGAAGCCGCGTATATTCTTGGAATAAGAATCTATAGAGATAGATTAAACAAGTTGATTGGACTGTGTCAAGACACTTATATCGATAAAGTCTTACACAGGTTCAGAATGCAAGATTCCAAGAAGGGCTTCATACCAATGTCTTATGGCATAAGTCTCAGCAAGAAGTAATGTCCTGAGACACCTGCTGAGCGAGATCGCATGAGTCGGATTCCCTATGCCTCGGCGTTGGGATCCATTATGTATGCCATGCTCTGTACTCGTCCAGATGTTGCTTGTGCTTTAAGCATGACGAGTAGATACCAATCGGATCCAGGTGAAAGTCACTGGACAGCAGTCAAGAATATTCTGAAGTATTTGAGAAATACTAAAGATAAATTCTTGGTGTATGGAGGAAGTGATGAGCTGGTAGTAAGTGGTTACACAGACGCAAGTTTTCAGACAGACAAAGATGATTTCCGATCGCAATCTGGTTACATCTTCTGCCTGAATGGCGGTGCAGTCAGCTGGAAGAGTTCCAAGCAGGACACTGTAGCAGATTCCACAACTGAAGCTGAGTACCTCGCTGCTTCTGAAGCGGCAAAGGAGGCTGTTTGGATCAAGAAGTTCATCACTGAACTTGGTGTGATTCCTAGCATTTCTGAGCCAGTGGCTTTGTATTGTGACAACAATGGAGCCATTGCGCAAGCAATGGAACCTAGATCACACCAGAAATCCAAACACATAGAAAGGCGATATCACCTTATCTGTGATATTGTGAATATAGGAGATGTGAAGATCAGCAGAGTCCCAACTGATGAGAACGTAGCTGATCCGCTGACCAAGCCCCTCCCAAGGCCTAAGCATGAGTTTCACACTGCTGCTGTAGGCATTAGATTTCTTAAGATATGATCTTGTTTTCAGTGGGAGTTATATTTGGTTTTTAGTTATGACTTGATGTTCGTAAAACATAATTTGGTTATGTTATTTTAATGAAATTGTTTCAGCATTATTTAATTGTGTTAATTAAATATATTGTCCCAAAGTAATTTATGACATTTTATAGGTTATCAAGTATGTGACTTGATCATGAAACCCTATAAGAAACAAATGACATAAATTATAAATGGTCCCTAGTCGAGGTTGTTAAAAATGGGACATTAACAACCACGTGAGACTAGTATGTGAGGTGACTGATGACTATGTTTCATGGAGTCATATAATAAGTGTATTAAAGTCAATCACATAGATATGTGTTAGAGAACACATGATCGGACTTGACCCGTTAATGAGAACTCTACAAGATGTTATATGAGTGTCATAAGAGTTTCTCATTACGACTAAAGAGAGTAGTCCTTAGACCTGAGTTCATCATGTCCTCTCTTATATGGATTGGTTCGTCTTGACTTTGCCAAACGTCAGCCGTAACTGGTGATCATAAAGACACTGATTAGGCGGATCATGAGATATAAAAGAGACATGGATGGAACAAGATGGGATTTGTACCTCCTATATAACAGGAGTTAAATATCTCTGGGCCTATCGAAGATTTGATACTGGAAATGTGTGGCCGCGCTCAAACGAGGTGATTGTCAGTCGTTTGTTTTATCAGTACAAATCGGGATTCGATAAACGTGATCTGGCTTAATAAGGATGACACAGTTCTTGCCTTATGCTAGATTGAGATATAGCTACAAAGGGATTAAAGGAATAGATGATTCCAGTACAAGTGGGAGATTGTTGGGAATGTCCTGAAATCTATTGTACTTGCTCTAAGTGAAAGTCGTACAGTCGAGATAAGACAATCACATAACACTAGGTAGTCATAACGCTTTGCTAGAAGCCACTTATGATCAATGAGTTGAGAACTCATTGCTAGTGTTATATGATCCTACAGGGTCACACACCTAAGAAAACTGGGCGTTAAAGACGAGGTTGATCATTAATGTAATGATCTAGTGAATGCATATGTGATATGCATTCGATATCAATGTTCTGGGACAGCATCGATCGTTGCAGAGAGTGCATCGATCGATGCACTCGCGGATTAATCAGATTAATTCGGTTTAATCGTTGGTTAATTCCGTTGTGGTTTAAGCCGACATATATAAGATATATGGTCGACCTAAACTCGTCCCTAACCTAATACACAGCCACCAGATCACAGAAAGAAATCTCTCTGGAGATTAGATCTTTGTAAGGCACTAGCATCCCTGCGGTCCAGTTTGTGTGCGTGTGGATACCAGTAGAGGCGCAGCATTTGAGGCGCTTCGTGATCTCGATTATCTGCTAATACTTCCGCTGCAAATCAACAGGTAAATCTGAGATCCCATAGATTCAATTACTTGAACCTTAGATCCTAGGCTCGGAATTCATACTAGGGTTGCCTAATTGGATTAGGAACTGCTAGAAATTCCTTCATATACATAATATGAGCAATATAATTAAATAAAATTAATTTTCAATTTTACTTGTTTTGCAATTCGGATTCCGTGTCCAATCAAATTAACAGTTTTATGGATACGTGTTTGTCTTACGGAATTTATATTCACGTTGGAAACTGAAACGTGGCGACCTTCTGGAATCCATAAAAACAATATCTCTCTACGCATTCACTCTCTCCATAGTCCCAAATCTGTTCATTCAGAGTGACTTGTGCTAACCTTCTAAACCTGCCGCCCGAAGTAAGAAGAATAATCCTTGCGAAGAATGCAAGTGATCATATTCGAGAACACTTCAAAATCCGCGCTGTCTGCAAAACTCTTTCTCAAGACGCCGATCACGTGGATACTATTTCTCGTATTAACCTTATCCAGGAGGGCCAATCCGAAGGAGACCAAAGAGGCATCACGCTTTTGTACAATGCTTGCTTGGATGCCAAAAACGTTTCTGCTTTGTTTTTGAAGGGAATTTCCGACTTCATGTACACATACGATGGAAGATTAGAAGCTTTTCAAAAGATTAAATCTTCTGCCATCGCCGGTTGCAAATCCGCTATGTATTGTTTCGAAGTCATCCGGCGATCTATTTACCCATCCTTTGACTCAGGTTCGACTATCCCATTTCTTTTCCGTTCCGCTATCCGTGCTCTTAGGAAGGAAGTTAGGAAATTCGAGCGCTACTCCTGGCCTATCGGAATAGCCGTCGACCTCTCTCTCATAAGGGATGAAACTGATGTTGGAAGTTTAAGATCATGCCCTTGCTCCGTTTTTAATTATTGGCTTAGTATCACCGCCGAGGATATCAAAGGTTGCGGCATGTGCAATGCTTGTTTTTGGACTATCGAGCAAGCTGTTTTCTTCCAAATAATCCTGCAGACTTTTCTTGAATGGCATGTGCTACCCCAAAATCCCCTCGACGGTGTTTGGCCTGATTATGAGCAAAACGTTGGTGGTTGGGGTCATGATGACAATGGAGGCGGTTGGGGCCAGGTCGTAGTGCACAATGGTGGGGGACAAAACTACGGTCATGAAAACGGCGGACAGGAAAACACAGGCGGCTCGGAAGGCGGTGGCGGTTGGGCCAACGTCGCAATGTAAAACGCGTCTGTTTATGCCGTTTCACCCAATTAAACTTTTATATTTTTGTTTTTATTTTGCGTAAACATGTTTAATATTATTTATAACTATGACTTACTTTTCGGTTACATTATCCACCAATACATCAAACTATCCACCCAATATTAATTTAGCCTTTCCTCTATCCACTAAACTTTTGAAATGCCTATAAATCTTGGAAATCTTACAAAATATATTCATGTACATATACTCATTTTTACTTGTCTCAAATCCCCAACTTTAAACCCCTCAACCCAGCTTCTCGTGACGCTGACCCTTCAAACCGTCATCATTTCTGTGTCTTGTCAAATCACTTTTACGACTTCCAACACGTCATTATAACTGACTCCAATTTTATAATATACTTTCTCTCTCGCCATTCCCGCCAATCTTATCGACCAGTGTACCTCCAACTCGATCAATCAAATCATCTCACGTCTACCTCACGAAACTATCCATGAATCTGTACTTTTTTTTGTCTTTCATTTAACCTTTTTTGCAAGTGAAAAAAATAAAATCAAATACCTACGTTAATATCACAGGCCTCGAGCCTACAACATTTACCCCCGTCATTATTACCCTCTACTACAGTCAATAACAAGGAAACCAATAAATTACTTATTTCTTTAATAAATCAAAACTCTCGCCGTATAATCTTCCCCAAATATGGATACGTTGCTCTTATTACCCTCCACACTATCCATTTGTTTTACTCTACATTATCCCCTATTTTCATATATTATATCCCCATCCATTATTTACATACAAATAGTAATATCAACAACGTTATAAACTCAACATGCTGTCTATCAACGCACTTTCTAGGTTCAAACATGTAATATGCTAGCCACATAGCTCTCAGTTATTAACTATCTATATCGTCCCTATATCTATTTCATTTATCATTTTAAGTCCAACGTCAATTCATACCTTCAGCAATATCGATATCCGTCCTAATTTCCATATTTACCAATTCTTAAATATTGCTAAGTATGAATCCATAGATTAACTTCATATCACCTGTCCACCCACACTTATCTTCAATTTGTCTATCCACCCATATTCGAATTGATACCTATCAAAATAGGAACACGTAATTTATGTTATCACACGTAAACCAAATACTTCAAGTTCGGAAAGACAAACAAATCCTCACGTCTCAAACACATAACTCACAATCCATGAATGTTACAAATCACACAGAATAGATAAAAAGTTCATTCGTAAATTTGTGGTACTATCCACTTCTTATATATCTCCATGGCATACTCCTGCCTAAACTGGTCCACAAATTCATCTGTCATCGCTTCTATTCCATCTGATCTAGCTAGGGCATTCAGCTCAAGAAACTTCATTGTAACAGGTCCGCAATCACCTACTCGATCATTCGTGTACACTGTCTTTAAACGACTCCATGAATACGGCGGTAAATTCCCTTTCAGTTCATGTTTCCCCGGCTTCGTTTTCTCCCTTGGCTTCATACTGTTACTCTCTGGGTCGAGCTTGAAGAATGCCTCCACAATGTAAGGAATCATTTCAACAATTGGCGCAATGTTTGTAGCAGCTTTGGCACCACTGTTATGGATTGGCAACGGGTTTAGTAGTTCAACGGTCTCTAAATCTAAATTAATAACAACCCCAACCCAGTGATCGTCGTCCCAATTTATGGGAACGTAAGCTGTTGAGACATCTTCAAACCACCTAGCCTTTGCCCGGCCATGCGTCCAATCCCCGTATACATACTCCTTCATGCCTTCGTCCCAATGGTACTCTCGCGGTTTTTTTGACTTCATAAAGCTCCTATGTCGCCCTTGCAAATGGTTGGAAAACCAAGGTGGAAGGAACACCACCCTCTCCGTTACGAAGTACCTAGCATGTTTCAAGTATATGTATTCTCCAAGTACCTGCATATGCTGAAGTACCCATATACCATACATGTTACTCTTCTATTCCATTATATTTGACAAACTTTCAAAATACTTACTGTTGTGTTCAAAAACTTCTTCGGCTCAGCAATGTCAAGCAAGAATTGGTTATTGATAGCCACCTCCCCAAACATCAAGTTCTTCAGATCGTATTTCCTACAAATTGCACGGCATGTGAGTACATCTATCATACTATCCTTTTCTATAAGCACAGTCATTTATTACCTCGTTGGGAATAGCTTCAGCGTTTCTTCCCAGGCGTCCTTGTGCTCAAAATACATATCTTCGCTTTCTCTTAACCCTACAAATACCCGAGCCAGCTCAATCTCATCATTCGATGGACTTTCTTTAACACGCTTTGGTGGGGGAAAAGAATCGCTTAGCTCAACCGGTTCTTCAGATCTACCACTCAATATTTTCATTTTCCCCGCCTTCTTTTTGCGTCCGTGGTTCTTATTTTTAGGCTTGTTCCTTGTTAAGCTAACTCCTTCATTAAAGGGTACACCTATTGTTTCCTGTCACACACATAAATTAATTTATTTACTTTGTAGTCCAAATTTTTTATAAACATTTACTAAACTACCTTCGCTGGTTCCTTTGTCGTCTGTCCATCTACCTTTTCGTTCTCCTTAAAGGAACTGTCCACCTTGCCTTCCATGGTTATCTCCTCATCTTTTTGTTCACAGACAACTTCGGACTCTCTTCCCGTTGCCTGTTCTTCACCACACACAAACTTCGGTCCATCTATCATTCTTCCGAGATCGCAGCAGATGGATACTCCCTCCTTATTTCCTTCAACATGAGTCCCTGGATCGCTCTGCCCCAAAAAAATACACTAACCTTGTTATTCCCTTTAAGAAGAACATTTATACAAAAGCTTATCTTCAACAGCTTTTATTAAGCGATACAAACCTCCATCGCAGTACACACTTCATCGTCAGTGGATACTTTCTTACTATCTTTCTCCAGTTCTCCATCTCCCGTGGAATCCTGACTTAATGAACTCTCAATTTGGCTTTGCATCTGTCCATTTGTTTGTTTAAGCCCGGCAGCAGCATTATCACTTTTGTTTCCAATGGATGCACCGTCAATTATTTCTTCACGCTCTTCTTTATTAACCTGCCAAACATCCATACAAAACTTATATCTACCAAATATAGCTAATGGATAATACTCCAATTAATCCAAGGTTTCAAAGGTATCCATAAAGGTAGTACACACTTCACTATCCATCGACACTCTCTCGCCAGCTAACTCCTCTTGTCCTTCTTCGTCATTGACCCTGGAAATATCCACTGCGATTTCCATGCGTATGTCATCAGATTTTGTTTGCAATGGAAGCTTCGAGTCCTTCTGTACTTTAAAGTAGCCAACGTATCCATAAATATCAAACTACTTAAAGCATGCAATCGTCTCCATAATTACCTGATGCTGAATGACTTCCCTTTCTTCTGTATCACAAATTTCACTCTTGGCCAACACATCGCCTTCATATCCCTCCACAGGACTGCCTGTTTTGGACTCGCCATGCTAAATCCCAAAGATTTAAGACCACCGCAAAGTAAACAATATGTACAATTAGTCAAATACCATAACTTATGGATGCAAACTCAGCATATAAGCATATCACCTGGTTTGATGGATTCAACATAGCACTGTTTACAACCCCACCTTTTCCTAGGTTTTCTAAACTTTGAGCTGCATACAAAACATCTTTCGAGTGCTTTTCCTCCTTCCCATGTTTGATCATTCCCATATGCTGCATCGCCCTACCAACAATTGATTCATCCCTTGTTTTACAAGGATCAATTGTGTCATCCAGCTGAGTACAAAAGTTGCCAATGTTAAATTCAGATCCCAGATTTTCTTGATCGAAAAAAGTTTCATCAACACTGTTGATAACTTGAGAAATAATAAAATTCACATTATCCCGATTAGTGCCCTCGTCTATCGCATGACTTCCAACACCTTGATCACCAACTCCAGTATTCTCCGCCCCTTTGGAATTACATTTATCCTTCTTCCCCTTTTCTCTTTCACCTAAGAAAATTCTCTGCATCCCTGTCAACGTACACTTCTGGCCTGGGCTGTTCAGACGTTTGATTCCACGCAACCTACAATCCTTTGATGTCTTTCTTCGCTTCAACCACGCCACCTCTTTTTCAAAATTCTCGATTTTCTTCTCCACCCAACTCTTGAATTTATCATCACCAACAGAACTTGTCTCTGTTATACTTCCATATTCAATAGCAAGTAACGGTAGCTTTCTCTTCTTGTTCTCCCCAACAGTCTTTGATACGTGTTCAATGCCATCTTCAATAGCGAGTAATGAAGGTTTTCTTTTTTTTTTTTGTTCTCTACAATAGCCTTTCGGACGTATTTAATCAGCTTCTGCGAAGAATCTCCTCCAGGCCACTCCTCCTTCTTAAAGTTGTGATCACTATCCACCAGATTTTCAAGATACACCAACTTCTTATCTTTAATCTCGTCTATCCACTCCCCCCAGCCCTCTCCAAATGGTCTCATTGGTTTTAAATACGGTACCACTTTTACCTGTACATAGAAAAATACCACATCTGTATGGATACACGGATTTGTTTTAATATTCACAATAAGGAACTACACATACCTCAGATCCAAACTCTACGTCTATTACAGTCTCACTACTAATCCAGTTGTTTTTCGGGATCCTTTCGAAAGAAGTATCCATGAAGCTCATAGTTGATTCATGGTCAGGCATCCTCTCCAAGAATCCGGGAATACAACGGAAAACTAGAAGTTGGAATGCAAGCGGGAATCCATAGACGACCTTTGTTTGCTGCTGCTGCTGAGTTCTGAATGTTTTAACCGGATCTTCACCAATTTTTCCCGTTCTCGGGCCAGGTTTCATTGAATTAATTGTTTTAAGAAACGACATTCTTCCCCATGGATAGCTCAAAAAATTATCAACATCGCTGAGCATTGATAACTAGGATTTTGCAATCCTTTGAGGTACCAATTCCTCAAGCTTATCGAAGTAGCTTTGAGGTATCGAACCTATTCTGGGACGGATAAGACCAATAAGTATACACTAAACCTTCAGAGTCAAATCTAACAATTTGGTTTTCAATTTCTAACGATCCTAACGGTTGCAAATCAAATAGAAGTAAACAAAAGCAAGTAAACAAACGATTCAATCAATGACAAGAATAAGGCCTAAGGGTTAGGGTCAACGGATAGGTGACTCGGGATGATCAAGGGATCCTAATTCAAACTTCAAACAAGCTAATCTCTTAGCAAGGAACACACAAGCCAATTGGTTTAATCTCTTAACACCAATTCTTCATTTAATCTTAACTCAAGAACAAATCATCATTTGTGAATCAAAATCAAACGAGCATTCAAACAAGTTCCAATTAGCAACCAGTCACTCTAGACATACATTCTCATGCGCTAGAATATGAAAGTTCTAACAAAGCTAATTACTGGAATTTCATCGAACAGGTTGTGAACAAGAAATTCTAAACATCCTAATCAATGTGATCAAGATTAACTAGGCATTAAGAGCACTTTGCTAGATGAGATTTGAACAATTAACTACTAGAATTTCATTGATCACCCCTAATCAACCTAATCCTACCCAACCCACAAGCCTATGGAGAACTACTCACAAATCATAACTAGATCAACAAAACTCATAGAAATAGAGTTGATCATGGTAGATTAGTGAGAGATTGAAAGATTTGTTGATGGAATAGTAATAGAAATCTAGATTGATCAAAGGATTTTTATGTGTTCTTACAAAAGAGTTTAGAACATCAAAAACTGCATAAGGAACAAAATAAAATAGGTTTTTGGCTTAAATAGTCTAAAGGGTGCGAGCCGGGTGAACCCGGAACAAACCGGGTGTTGACCCGGATCCAAGTGCAAATCTGGGGTCGATATCGGTCAGGTGGACCGATATGCAGACCGATATCGAACCTCGGATTTTTCTGGGTTGAAGCATATCGGTCCACCTGACCGATATGTGGACCGATATTGTGGCTCGGATTTTCTGGGTTGAACCATATCGGTTGGCTCGGCCGATACGCCAACCGATATCAAGTCTCGGATTTATTTTGGTGAAGCGTATCGGTTGGTCCAACCGATATCCGGACCGATATGCACTCCTGCTGCTTCCTCCTTGGTCCTTTGAGCTCCAAACTCCACATCCAAGCTCACCCAACCTCCATACACTCCAGATCACCTGCAAAACACAAGAAAACACTCCAAATGCAAGCCTAAAGTGCCTACTCCTAGTCCTAAACAACTCTAGACTCTAGATGTGACAATGACTCGACAAAATGGTACGAATGATGGGGAAAAGAACTCAAAACAAGAATCATATACAAGCCTAAATGCATGAAAATGTATGAATATCAATTCCCCCAAACTTGAATCTTGCTTGTCCACAAGCAAGCATAAGTCAATCACAACAGGTTGGGGAAAAGGTTTGAAAGCGGGAGCTCATATCCAAAAGTTCAATCAAGATCAACAAGTTTCATTTAAAGCTCATGCAACTAAGACGTAACCAAGTCAAGCTTACTCCAAGGATTTAGCCATACTCATCAAGGCCAATTCTCCAACCCATTTCTCAACTTACACAAGAATTCATATCAACTAGCTCTTTGACATTGATTAAGCAATTTCAAGTGGATCCTACTCACAACCAAGTGTTCAAACTCATTTGGCAAGGGTTAAGGTTTTGAGATAAAGATGATCTCAATCAAGACGAAGAGGGGTTTCTCCACATTCATTTAGGTTCTCTCATGAAGGAATGAATGAGCTTATAGTAAAAGGCTAAGAGTATAGAAGCAATTGGTGCGTACTAGCATCGATTTCCGTCTACCCATCGCCCCAAAGACCTCCACTCTTACTCTAACCCACCTAGTTTGAGTCTACCCTTTATCAAGGCTTTTCTTGCCTATCCATCTTTCTCAATCAAAACACTTCCCATGAAGCTCCCCAAGGATCATTTAAAACCTTTCAAAACAATGGCAATTCTTTTCTTTCAACTTAGCTCAAATCCTTCTTTCTTTAGTAATGACCTCTTTTTCATGAACCCCTTTTTTCTTTCTTTAAACTGAGCACTTTGGCTTCTTTTCTTTTCAAAACATGAGGTACCTTTTTTTTCTTTGAAAACACAAATGAGCTCTTTCTTTTTAAACATTTTGCCAACAAATACAAGATCCCATTTAACTTCTCTTTTATCCTTTCCCTCTCAAAATCCCTTCCCCCAAACTTCAATCTTAGCCTAATACAAGCAAAAGGTGGTCAAGCTTGCATCTATACGGAAATTTTCAACTAGTCGCCTCAAACTCAACACCATTTACTTAGCTCATTCCAAGAGGCCTACCTCTCAACTAGAGTGTTTGTGGGTTTGAAGGAAAGGTGGTGCAGGGTGTGGAATCTATTCAAGCAAACAAGAGTGGTTAAAGGGAAAAGAATGCTTGAATATTTTGGGGTATCCATGAGTTTAAAAACACCAAGAAGGAGGAGGATAATTACAAGTCAAGTTAAGGTTCTCACTTTGAATAGAGCTAGCATCAATTCACATTTTGCTTCAGTTTTAAAACAAGGCTGAATATTAGCGTTCCAAGCAAGGTTCGTTCTAGCTTTCATGCTTAACTCGGGATACAATCCTAGTGCACTCAATTAGCTAAACAAGCTAGCATTCGAAACCATTTTCACCCAATTAAACTTTACAAGGAAATTCAATCATTGCTCCCAAATGCATGAATCCTACAACACTAACTAGACTCAATCCTACATGCTTCTTTTTGTGAAAATTTTTTTTTGAAATTTTTTGATTTTTTTGGTTTTTTCTATGCCTTACATGAATGCATGAGACTCAAGATTAGTAAATGGTCTCTCCCCCAAACTTAAATCACACGGTCCCTTGTGTGATCTTAGTGAGGAAGAAAGACCGAAAACAAATAAAAAGCAAACAAAGAAAAGAAACAAGACTATGTACAAGGGTGGAGTGTAACCTGGCTAGTAGTGGAGAAATGGTGGTGATGAATCCCCCATGGAGTAGGTCGGGTTGGAGGAGGAGCAGGAAGGTGTCTTCATGGCTCTCCTCTTCTTCTTCCGGTTCTCGCGGGTAGAGTGGCGGTGAGGATCCTCATAGTAGGAGTCATGGGCCATGCGTGCAGATCCTGATGTCTCGTGTCCAGCAACCGAGTATCTGCCCTGCTCCAATTCAGCCTGCTCAACCAGAACATCAGCTTCAGCTATCACCTCCTCGGTAGCTGCCTGAATCTCCTCATCTGCACCGGCCTGAGCCTCTCTGGATGTGGAAGCCGCTCCTGCTGCGCCACTCTTGTCCTTCTTCCCAACAATCATCTTAAGCACTTTGGTCACCTTCTTCAAACAGGAGGCCATCTTCTTAATGTTCCTACCGTGCCATTTACTCTGCTTCTGGAGGCTCCGGTTCTGGTCTCTCAATGCCCTGATCGTCCTGTTCTCGATAGGATCATCTAGTGGCTCAATAAGGTACCTGTGCAGCCCATACACCCCAGCAGGTGCGTCGGAAGTATCATGCTCTGCTGCAGCTGCTCTCTGTGACCCGTGAGGTCCAAACACATGCTCCACTCCCGGTAAGAATCTGATATTAGCTCTGTTGGCAAAGCTTGTAATGTCGGGGTTTGGGAGGAGGTACCCTTCTTCATGGGTGGTGCCTGAGCACATCCGGTAGAGATGGCGCTCTGGAGGCGCCTTCGAGGCGAGGTAGTGAGTTCTGACAAGCTGCTGTATATCCAACCATGCTACTGGTGTAGGCTCCCCAAACGCCTTCTCATTCAGACTTCCTTCCAGCTTCACTTTCTTCTTGACGAGCAATGGTGTGATCAAACCACCCATACTGAATTTCGGAGCCGAGTCCTTGACTGACATTGCCCAATCCCGGTGGACAGCAAACTGTTCTACCAAGATGGTAGTGTAGCTCGGAAGGCGCTCAACCGGTGGTATGGGCCGACCGTTGGGATAAGTGAGCAGGAGTGGTTGCAGCCCAATGTACAACATCTTCATTTCCTGTTCATGGACTTGGTTTGCCTCCTTCCTAGCAAAGAAAGTGTGTGCCAATGCCTTGTGCACATACCTAATAGCCGGATGTCTGATTCTTGCAGCCTTCATACCCCCTAGCTTAAATGGCCCATCGGCGATCATCTGCCACATGGCCTCGAGTTCATCCCTCTCAATGAGGATGTTGGAGCCCAGCTGAGCACCATGCTCCTGAAAACCGTAGACTGAAGCTATGTCCTCAAACGTCATGCTGAACTTCTTCCTACCCATCTGGAAATCAATCTTTCCTCTACTCACTTCTCCTCTCATAGCTGCCTTTTTCATGTTGACTGTCCCTTGCATAGAAGAGAAAAATTGGCATGCTGAGCTCTGGTAGGAGTCACTGGCTAGGCTGAAAAACTCCTTTAGGCCCATGTTCTCTACAATCTCGTTGTAGTCATCCAGCAGCCCGAGCGCAGTGAGTGTCGGAGTGTGAGGATATCGGGTTGGCCAAAACTGTATCTCCTCCAACTTGTCATAAATCTCAGAGGCAGAATACTTATGTGGCCCCTGGGCCTTCTTTCTTGGTGCTTCCGGTACCTCTTCCTCAACTGCTACCTCTTTCCCTCTAGATGAAGTTCCCACATCTTCGACCGGCTTTTGTGCCTTTGGTTTTGGGTTGGCGCGCTTCTTCGTCATTGCCCTACAAAAGACAACTCAAAAAGCGAATCAGCACATATCACAATCCAACCGCATAATGAATAATAGCTTGAGACATCCATGATCAACAATTGTGGGAGCTTAACAATTGCATACTTTTTCAGTTTCAATGGAGCAAGCAAGCCTAAACATCTTAACCAAACTCAATTCTAGCTCAGCATAGGCACAATGTACACGCAAAGCAATCACTTTCTCGAGCAATTCACAACCTCATCAATCAAAGGTCCTTAATGCACATTTTTGAAACTTTTGTGAAACAAAACTCATCCAAATCAAGTAGTGTCACAAAGTTAAGCCTTTATCAATCCAATGCATCATTAGAAACCATCCAATTAGAAAACCCCCAATATTTTCGGATTCCAAATTTCTCAAGAACCCTAATTCACCAAAGATCAAATTCATTCATTCTTAGGGCGAAATTGGTTATGGGTAATCATTCAAACACATATTGGGAAGGAATTCAAGCAGTATCAACCATCAACAACCAAACAAATTCAAGTTCAAAATTTCCGGGTTTTTCAATCCGAAAATCTTGAGAAGGTTGAGAGTTCTACCTTGGTTTGTGATGGAGGATGGTGATTGAGAGTGAATGCAAGTGATAGAGCCTTGAAAACCTTGAATTTAGCAATTGAAAACTCGAATTTTGGTTGAGATTTGAGAGAGAAAAGTGAGTTTGAAGAACTCTCAAAAATCCTTGTTGAAATCGCAGAAGAGACCAAGAGAGAGGGAGAATCGCGTGTGAGGAGAAGAAAAGAGGGGAAAGAAAATCGATTTTGGGTTAAAATCCGGTCAGAACCGGTTTGAAATCGGTTTAGGGCTGGTTTGACTTACCTGGGCGAAGGGCGTATCGGTCTGGCCAACCGATACGCCGACCGATATCGAGCCTCGGATTTAATTCGTGCACCCCGTATCGGTCTGGCCAACCGATACGGTGACCGATATCGGTCTTTCTGGGAATTCCGTATCGGTCTGGCCAACCGATACGGTGACCGATATGGAGCCTCGGATTATTTTTACCAGAACCGTATCGGCCTGGCCAACCGATACGGAACCCGATATTGGCTCCTGCACCATTTTTCTTCATTTCCGCGGTCTTTTCTCAACTCCAACTGATCCACAACCTCGTCCTTAAGCCAAAACCTGACAAAACTCAAAGCAAAACATCAAAAATAACAAGCAAAAGACGTATGTACAAGGATAAACATGGGAATGTCTCCCAAGTGCGCTTTTATTTAAAGTCGTTAAGCTCGACTTTGCAAACCGTGACCTCAGACTGAGGGAGGGCTAGAGAGTGGAATGGAAGTTCCCTCATCTATTGCTTCTGAGACGGAGTAATGCTTGAGTCTTTGGCCATTGACCGTGAACTCTTCATCAGATTTTCCAAAAAGTACCACTGCTCCATATGGTTTCACCTCCTTCACTCTAAACGGTCCCGACCATCTAGACTTGAGCTTCCCGGGAAACAGCTTCAACCGGGAGTTAAAAAGCAACACAAGATCTCCTACTTTGAACTCTTTCTTCTGGATCAGCTTATCATGAAAAAGCTTGGTCCTCTCCTTATAGATCTTTGAGCTTTCAAAAGCCTCAAGCCGTATCTCGTCAAGTTCGTTCAGCTGAATCAATCTCCTCTCGGTCGCGGTCTTGATGTCAAAGTTCAGCAACTTGACAGCCCACATGGCCTTGTATTCTACCTCCACCGGTAAGTGACATGACTTACCATACAGCATGGTGAATGGTGTAGTGCCTAATGGAGTCTTGAAAGCAGTCCTATACGCCCACAGTGCGTCATCAAGTCTCTTAGCCCAATCTTTCCTTGAAGCTCCAACAGTCTTCTCAAGGATAGCCTTGATTTGCCTATTGGACACTTCAACTTGGCCACTTGTCTGAGGATGATATGGTGTTGCAACCTTATGCTTCACTCCATACTTCTTCAAAAGACTCTCGAATAGCCTATTGATGAAATGTGAGCCTCCATCACTGATCACAATTCTCGGGATTCCAAACCTTGGGAAGATGATGCTCTTGAACAGCTTTATCACAACCTTGGCGTCATTAGTTGGACTTGCCACTGCTTCTACCCACTTGGAAACATAATCCACAGCTACTAAGATGTAGCTATTCCCGTAAGAAGATGGGAAGGGTCCCATGAAATCAATGCCCCACACATCAAACACTTCAACTTCAAGGATGGGGTTTTGAGGCATCTCATTTCTTCTACTGATATTCCCCTTCCTCTGACAAGGATCACACTTAGTAATGAACTCTTGGGCATCCTTGAACATTGTAGGCCACCAAAAACCAGCTTGTAGAGCCTTTTGAACCGTCTTGAAAGTGGCAAAGTGACCACCATAATCTGACCCATGGCAATGCAGGAGAATGCCTCCCACTTCTTCATCAGCTATGCACCTTCTATAGAGCTGATCCTTGCACAAAGTGTAGAGGTAAGGCTCATCCCAATAGTACCTGTTGACATCTCTAAAAAACTTCTTTCTTTGGTAGCTATCGAGGCTTGGTGGTTCTTTCCCAACAGCTAGGAAATTGACTATATCAGCATACCACGGTTCCTTGTCTTCAATAGAGCTCACTTCCTCAATCTTCATTCTTGTATCATGAGCATCCTTAACAGCTTTGCAGGCCATTAGCTGCTCCTCAGGGAGAGAGTCATCTAGAGGAATTCCATCCTCAATTCTCAGTCTTGACAAATGGTCTGCCACTCCATTCTCAATGCCTTTCTTGTCCTTAATCTCCAAGTCAAATTCTTGCAGCAACAATATCCACCTCAGAAGTCTTGGCTTGGCATCTTTCTTGGCAAGAAGATATCTTAACGCAGCATGATCCGTGTACACTACAACCTTAGACCCAACCAAGTATGATCTGAACTTCTCAAAGGCAAATACCACAGCTAGAAGCTCCTTCTCAGTTGTTGCATATCTCACTTGAGCATCGTCCAATGTCCTACTAGCATAGTATATGACATGGAGCTTCTTGTCTTTCCTCTGTCCAAGGACTGCTCCCACTGCATAGTCGCTTGCATCACACATGATCTCAAAAGGCAACTCCCAGTCGGGAGCTTGGACTATCGGGGCGCTGATCAAGGCTTCTTTGATCATGTGGAATGCTGCCAAACATTCATCATCAAACACAAAATCCGTCTCCTTACACAGCAGACGTGTAAGTGGCCTAGCGATCTTTGAGAAGTCCTTAATAAATCGCCGGTAAAAACCTGCATGACCCAAAAAGCTTCGGATCCCCTTCACTGAGTTTGGTGGCTGAAGACTTGTCATCACCTCTATCTTTGCCTTATCCACTTCAATACCATTCTCTGAAATCTTGTGACCCAACACAATCCCTTCTGTTACCATGAAGTGGCACTTCTCCCAATTCAGCACGAGGTTCGTCTCTTCACATCTCCTTAAGACCCTGCACAAGTTCAGCAAACAGGAGGAGAAAGAAGAACCATACACAGAAAAATCATCCATGAAAACTTCCACAATATCCTCAATAAGACTGAGAAAATGGACATCATGCACCGCTGAAAGGTAGCCGGTGCATTGCACAAGCCAAATGGCATCCTTCGATAAGCAAAGGTACCATAAGGACAGGTGAATGTCGTTTTCTCCTGATCATTAGGATGTATCGGAATCTGAAAGAACCCACTGTATCCATCAAGAAAACAATAGAAAGGATGATTAGCAAGGCGTTCTAGCATTTGATCAATGAACGGTAATGGAAAATGATCCTTCCTAGACGCGGCATTTAGCTTTCTATAGTCAATACACATCCTATGCCCAGTGATAGTTCTAGTTGGAATCAATTCATTGCTGTCATTTTTAACCACAGTAATCCCCCCTTTCTTTGGAACACAATGCACGGGTGAAACCCAGGTGCTGTCCGAGATAGGGTAGATTATCCCTGCATCAAGCAACTTTAGAATCTCTTTCTTGACTACTTCTTTAAGGTTAGGATTCAATCTCCTTTGGTGCTCAATAGAAGACATGGATTCATTTTCAAGGTGGATCCTATGGGTACACAAGCTAGGCGACAATCCTTTTATGTCATCAAGTGAATATCCTATTGCCTTTCTAAACTTTTTCAATTCAGTGGTCAAAGCAATCAATTCATCATCATTCAGCAACTCATTCACAATGACAGGGTAAGTAGAGTTAGGGCCAAGGAATGCATACCGAAGCCCCCGCGGAAGGGGCTTTAACTCAACCTTTGGCGCCTTAAGCTCGCTCCAATCGTCAGCTACAAGCTGCTCCTTGCACAGCTCCACTCCTTTGGCGCCATCGGTGCCCATGTCAACAGCAAACACCTCCAGCTCCTCACACACTGAATCTGATCCCAGCTCAATGAACTCAACCTCTTCTAACAAAGGCTTGTGTGAATCAAGCGCTCTCATGTAAGCCCAGCTCTCCTCTTGAAGATATCCATACTCCCCACATTCCTTGGTCAAGGTGACCTCTAGAGGATCCTCCATGTTCAACTCTTCAAGGAGTTCATCAGCTAGCTCATCCATAGTCTCAATGTAAAATATTTGACCTTGAATGGTTGGCTTCTTCATCACCTTGTTGATGTCAAATTTGAGCACTATGTATTTCCCAAGGTTGAGGTCTATCTTCCCTTTCCTGACATCGATAATCGCACCAGCTGTGGCAAGGAAAGGTCTCCCAAGAATTAGAGGATCCTTTGGTTCTTCATCCATCTCCAGCACAATAAAATCTGTTGGCACTTCAAATCCTCCTACTTTAACCGGAAGATCTTCTAGGAGACCAATTGGGTATCTCACTGATCTATCTGCAAGAACCAAGGAGATCCTACATGCTTTGTAGGTAGAGAAACCCAGCCTCTTGGCTACTGAGAAGGGCATCAAACTTGCGCTCGCTCCAAGATCACACAAACAACCCTCAAACCGATATGGACCAATAGCACATGGTAGAGTAAAACTGCCAGGATCTTCAAGTTTCTTTGGAACAATATCTCTTTGGATGATTGCACTACACTCATGAGACAACACAACCATCCCTTGCACTTCCTTGGTTCTTTCCTTGATTGCATCCTTGAGAAACTTGCTATACTGAGGAACTAGCAAGAAGGCATCAATCAAAGGCATGGTCAACTCAACATTCTTCATCTGCTTGTCAAATAGAGCTTTGTAATTCTCTAGAAGCTTCTTCTTAAACCTGCCCGGAAAGGGTAGCTTGGGCTCATAGGGTGGTGGCACAAACACACTATCCTTCTTCTTGAGTGTATCATTCACTACTTCTTCAGCTACAGCCTTTCCTTTCCTCTTAGCCATGTCACTATCACTCTCTTTGTTTAGAGCAGAATTTTCAGAATTCTCCTCCCCTTCTTGAACTTCAATGTCCTCATTGAGTGTAGATGGCATCTTAGGCTTGGGCACTTGACTTTGTTGCAACTCTTTACCACTTCTCAAGGTGATAGCGCTGATATACTCCTTTGGGTTTTGCTCAGATTTTCCGGGTAAAGTACCTTGCGTGCGGGACGTAGAGGCATTCTTGTTTTCCATGTTTGTTACCCTTGATGTCAAACTCTGAAGCTCATTCTTGAGGTCACGTACTTCCATAGCCCCTGAGGCTTGTCCTTGAAGGAGTTGCTGCATCATGCTTTTCAGCTCATTGTCAACTCCCGAGTTAGAAGAAGTTTGTTGTTGTTGTTGACCAAAACCAGGTGGGTATTGTTGCTTGGGAGCATAGCCTTGTTGACCTTGAAACTGAGGCTTGTTTACAAAACCTTGTTGGTTGTTGTAGTTGACATATGGCTTTTGCTGTTGAGGTTGTTGAAAACCTTGTTGAACTTGTGGCTGAGCTTGTCCTTGGGATGGAGCTTGAGGATAAACTTGGTCTTGAGGATTGGCTACATTGTTGCTGCGGTATGAGAAGTTTGGGTGGTTTCTATAGTTTTGGTTGAAGCCCTTGTTGAAACCACCTTGGCCAGCAATGAAGTTAATCTCCTCTTGAGTTAAATCCTCATCATCATCATAAAATTGAGGTTTAGAATCCTCCTGGTGTCCCACAAAGCTGATGTTCTTTTGGCCAATGGAGATCATCTTGTCCAACTTCTCATTCAAAGCCTTTATCTCTTTCTCATACTTCTCATCTGAAACTGATGATCCTCTATTAGTCCTCTCATAATCTTCATTGTAGTTGCCATCACTTTGCGCGAGATTTTCAATCAGCTCCATAGCTGCCTCTACTCCCTTGCCTAGGAAGTGTCCATTGCTGCATGAATCAAGCATCGCCCTCATTCTAGGAAGTACTCCACGGTAGAGGTTGCTGAGTAGTGTTTCCTTGGTAAAACCATGATGTGGGCACTGAGTGGTGAGCTTGTTAAACCTCTCCCAAGCTTCAGCGAAGCTCTCATTGTTGCGCTGCACAAACCCGGATAATTCACTGCGGAAACGGGCAGTCCTAGTAGGTGAGAAAAACTTCTTCAGAAAAGCTTTCTTCAGGTCACCCCAAGTAGTGATGGATCCCGGAGGGATAGTACTTTCCCAATCCTTGGCTCTGTCTGCCAAAGAGAAAACGAAGAGACGCATTTTCAACCCATCATCAGTTACACCATTCAACCTCGTAGTGGCACAAATCTTGTCAAAGGTGTCCAAATGCTGCAGCGGGTCTTCAGATGGTAACCCATGGAACTGATTGTTCTGCACCATGTTCATCACCATAGCTCGGATCTCAAAGTTATTGTTGTTCACCGGTGGTGGGATGATTCCATGACGGTTAGCATTTGTATCAGGTGTATCTCCATCACCAATGGCCCTAACCGGCTGTTGTTGCTGCTGCTGTTCCTCGTGGTTATCCATGACTCTTGGCTCAACACTTTCAACTTGAACAGCTCTTTCTTGTGCTCGTCGTTCCCTTACTAATCTTCTCTTGTGTGCTTCGATGTCGTAAACTCTTGCAACTAAGTTTGTAGTCCCTTTGCTGCGCAAGTTCATACACCTAGCATCAAAAAGAAAGAAAGTAGAAAATTAGTAACAATAACTTGAACTAAAAAGGAATAGAAAACGAATTGATATATCCAGAATCCCAAAATGGCAACGGCGCCAAATTGATAACTAGGATTTTGCAATCCTTTGAGGTACCAATTCCTCAAGCTTATCGAAGTAGCTTTGAGGTATCGAACCTATTCTGGGACGGATAAGACCAATAAGTATACACTAAACCTTCAGAGTCAAATCTAACAATTTGGTTTTCAATTTCTAACGATCCTAACGGTTGCAAATCAAATAGAAGTAAACAAAAGCAAGTAAACAAACGATTCAATCAATGACAAGAATAAGGCCTAAGGGTTAGGGTCAACGGATAGGTGACTCGGGATGATCAAGGGATCCTAATTCAAACTTCAAACAAGCTAATCTCTTAGCAAGGAACACACAAGCCAATTGGTTTAATCTCTTAACACCAATTCTTCATTTAATCTTAACTCAAGAACAAATCATCATTTGTGAATCAAAATCAAACGAGCATTCAAACAAGTTCCAATTAGCAACCAGTCACTCTAGACATACATTCTCATGCGCTAGAATATGAAAGTTCTAACAAAGCTAATTACTGGAATTTCATCGAACAGGTTGTGAACAAGAAATTCTAAACATCCTAATCAATGTGATCAAGATTAACTAGGCATTAAGAGCACTTTGCTAGATGAGATTTGAACAATTAACTACTAGAATTTCATTGATCACCCCTAATCAACCTAATCCTACCCAACCCACAAGCCTATGGAGAACTACTCACAAATCATAACTAGATCAACAAAACTCATAGAAATAGAGTTGATCATGGTAGATTAGTGAGAGATTGAAAGATTTGTTGATGGAATAGTAATAGAAATCTAGATTGATCAAAGGATTTTTATGTGTTCTTACAAAAGAGTTTAGAACATCAAAAACTGCATAAGGAACAAAATAAAATAGGTTTTTGGCTTAAATAGTCTAAAGGGTGCGAGCCGGGTCAACCCGGAACAAACCGGGTGTTGATCCGGATCCAAGTGCAAATCTGGGGTCGATATCGGTCAGGTGGACCGATATGCAGACCGATATCGAACCTCGGATTTTTCTGGGTTGAAGCATATCGGTCCACCTGACCGATATGTGGACCGATATTGTGGCTCGGATTTTCTGGGTTGAACCATATCGGTTGGCTCGGCCGATACGCCAACCGATATCAAGTCTCGGATTTATTTTGGTGAAGCGTATCGGTTGGTCCAACCGATATCCGGACCGATATGCACTCCTGCTGCTTCCTCCTTGGTCCTTTGAGCTCCAAACTCCACATCCAAGCTCACCCAACCTCCATACACTCCAGATCACCTGCAAAACACAAGAAAACACTCCAAATGCAAGCCTAAAGTGCCTACTCCTAGTCCTAAACAACTCTAGACTCTAGATGTGACAATGACTCGACAAAATGGTACGAATGATGGGGAAAAGAACTCAAAACAAGAATCATATACAAGCCTAAATGCATGAAAATGTATGAATATCAAGCATCTCAACAAACTCCGGCGTTGCTTTTGCAACCTGGTTGCTACAAATAAGCACTCCATCAACAATACATATCAGCGCAAGCTTCAACCTTTTTGTTCCATCCATGTCTCTATCCTCAAGCATTTGAAGTATGTCTGAAATCTTAACCCCTTGGTCCCCCTTCTTAATGGTCTTACTCATCTGTCCAAATAAATCTTCCCATTCCGAAGTACTTCTCACCACCACTATACTCCGATCTTCTGGGTCTTCTTCTTCCGGGAACTCGCAACAATTTAAGCCTGTTATCATTCCAAACTCAACTAATGAGAATCGCAGTGGTTGCCCTGCAAAAACTGTACTCAACTCGTACTTCTTTTTCGTAATTAGTTTTCTCCCCAGTAGCCCATGTATCAATTTCCCTGAAATTGAACACTGCTTTACCGGGAGCCTAAACAAATCTCCAAAACTAGAATCCCGTAATCTCTCCCACTCCGGCGTATCCTTCAATAGCTGCCAAACTTTGTTTAGTATCTCCGGTTTCGAGTATATATTCAGTCTACCATCTGGATATCGATCTGTTTTGTACAATCTGCTCGGTAGTTCTTTGTCCACCATTGCCTGAAAAATACAAAATCAATTGCAGTAGCTTCATTCTCAGATTGGGGGTCGAAACAAAATTGATTATTTCTAATGAAGTCAAGCTTACCTTACTGTTGCTGTAGAAGAGAGAAGCTCGTAAGAGAGAAGATCGAAAGAGACCAGTTTTTTTTTTCCCCTTTTTGTTTTACCCTAAATTAAAAGCATCTGATAAATTATTAAATTACCCCAACTATAAAATTTCTAGTTAGCAAATGAGTAATTGCTCAGGTCATTTAGTCATAAGGGCATTTTTGACTTTTCATTGTCTCTCTAATCAAAAAAAGATACAAAATTGAACAAACATTTAAGAAGATACCAATTTGCAAGAAAAAGATATAAAAGATACACTCAGTGCAATTCACCCCTATTTTATGTCTTTTCTCTTTATTATTTTATGATCTTTTTTTAAATATGATTTTTTCATAATACACTCCTAATAGAAATGCTCTAAGAAGATTAAAGGAGTTTCAGCTTCTTCTTCTCCCTGACGCCGTTTACGAGGAGCCGCCTTCACTTCGAGTTTCACGTTTTCTCCCCGGCCGGCGTTGATAGCCGTGGTCGGGGAGGGTTCAGCAGTTGCCGAGTCTCTTAGATATGTCGTCCTCCTCTCCCGCCGGTGTCTGCGACGGTTTATCCGACGACGGTGTCCCGCTCACTCCGCTAGCCGCAGCAACCTCCTCTCCTCGCCGTCTTCCTCTCTTCTCAGAGCGTGATGGCCATTGTCTCTTGGACCTGCCTTCGTTGTCTCTCCTCTCCTCCGCCGTGTTCCATCTCCGTCGAGTCTTTTAGGTGCGGTTTGGAGTCGTGATCATCGGAGCGTCGTGTTTCTTCTGGTAAATTTGGTCGAGTTAGATCGGTTCTCTACCGGCTGGGTCGTTCTCTCGGTTTGTTTGGTCCGGTTTAATGGGGCAGTGTGTGTTTTGCGGTGTTTTGCGGTTAAAGACTTGTGGTATCGGGTTGGTTGTATAGCGTGGGTATTGTGTTGGATCCGGCTTAGCCGTGGGATAGTGAGGTTTGGCTATTCGGCTTTAGATAAAAAGTAGGTTCCTCTGCTATTTAGACAAGTTCATCTGCTTAATCCTTGGTTTAACTTCTTAGCTTGCAAATTATTGGGTAGTTGTGAGGTTAGCTATGAGCTGTTTTCTTTCTGATTTTTCCGGGTTTTGATTTGGAATTTTCGGTTGGTTTTGTTTCCTTGGAGATTAGGGTTTGTTTAAGGCTTCAATCTAGGTGGTTATCGAGCGCAAGAATGTGTGTCTCAACCTTATCCGAAAGAGTGTTAGTAGAACCTGTAGCGGTTCTATCTTGTCGGATTATGAAGTCTATGTTCTTTGTGTTTGGGTTTGAGAGTGCGACTCTCTGTGGATCTCCAGGTTGTAGATGTTATCGTTTGGTGGGCCGTGGGCAACTTCGATAAATCTCGTTCATAGTTCTTTGCGGGAGTCAAGATTTGCAAGTGTGATTGTTATTGCTAAGTTTAGATTATCTCTGATCTTTGTTTGTTATAGTTGTAGGTTTTAGCTTCCCGTCTTTGGGATTATCTTCCGGGGTTTCTTCGTGAATCCGTCGGCTTAGCTCCCTTCTTATGGGTTTAGTTTCCGGAGATGGTTCTTTATCTGCCGGCTTTTGTATTTCACCGATGTATTTCAACAAGTTTAATCAAAGTAAATTTTCAGTGAAAAATAAAAAGATTAAAGGAGTTTCATGTGTTGGTTGCGCCCTTCTCTAACATTAGAGAAATGATCTAATCACTTCTGTTGACCATTCGTAAATATTTTAAGTGGGAAGAAAATTTGAATTCTGATTTTAGAAATTAATCTGGACTTCGGCATATGATTATGACCCTGATTATAAAATGAAGTTGTGTAAAATACAATATAATCTAAGATAAATCAATACTACTAGTATGATTCGCTCGCACCATGTGCGAGCACAAACAATATTACGATCGATTTTAAAAAAAAATAAAATATCATTTATTTTAACAATAAATTTTATCATTAGAAAATCTATATCAGACTATTTACAATTTAATATAAGTATATACATTGTTATACTTAACTTCTTATTAAAACATTTTTCTTTACATTATAACTCACAAATTTTCTATAAATAAAAAATCAACAATTTTATTTAACTATAATAAAATTGTAACAAAATCTATATCACACTATTTGTAATTAAATATAGATATAAACATTTTTATATTTAATCTTTTATTAAAATATTTTATAGTTTATTCTAAAATAAATTATTTATAACAATCATATTTATTAATATTTAAAAATCTTCATAAATATTTTCATCTTTATCATCTTACTTTTTATTTTTTTATTCAAGGTTATATATATATCTCATAAATAAAATTAAAATAAAATATAATTATATATGTATAGATATTATAGTTTTTTATTTAAAGGATTTATCGTTTATATTTATCTAAATTTAAAATTCATATAGTTAAAACGAATTTGCTATATAAATTTTTATTATCCACAATAGTCATAGTTATCAATATTAAAAACTCATAATTCAAAAATATTTTTTTGTATTTATCATCTTATCTTTTTATTATCCGGATGATATATATCTGTAAAATAAAATAAAAATTAAATTTAAAACTAATATAATAAATAATAAAATTATAAATATAAATTAAGGTTAACATAGTAAAAAACCTAATTTCATTAATGGCAAAATAGTAATCAACCATTTTGAGAGTGAATATAAGGCCAAAAGCACTTCTCAATTAATATAGGAGGGTGTATTGAACTAAACATTTGGAGTGATTTGAGTTTAATAAATATTTTAGGGGGGGTGTATTGAACTATGGATTTTAAGAGATTTTGAGGTTTTCTTAAAATCCGCTGTTATTCAACTTATGATTTTAAAATGTCTTCCTAAATCCGGTGTTATTGAACTTGAGATTTATGTAAAGTCATTCAAAATCATTTACAATCCACTGTTATTCAAACAAGAATTTGCTAAAATCATTTCAAATCCACTGTTATTGAAAATATTTTAAGTATTGAGATTTTAATGACTGCAGAGGGTTTTAAGGGATTTTAGGTGACTTTCCTAGTTAAAAATACAAAGATTCAAATCTCATGGTTTTAGGTGGGATTATAGGTGATTTTAATACAAAATCATAACAACTCCTTTAAAATCACTCAAAACCATTAAAATCATTCAAAATCTTATAAAAAATCAAATCACTCTAAGGGGGGTGTATTGAACTTGGTATTTAGAGTGATTTGATTTTTTTATAAGATTTTGAATGATTTTAATGGTTTTGAGTGATTTTAAAGGAGTTGTTATGATTTTGTATTAAAATCACCTATAATCCCACCTAAAACCATGAGATTTGAATCTTTGTATTTTTAACTAGGAAAGTCACCTAAAATCCCTTAAAACCCTCTGCAGTCATTAAAATCTCAATACTTAAAATATTTTCAATAACAGTGGATTTGATATGATTTTAGCAAATTCTTGTTTGAATAACAATGGATTGTAAATAATTTTGAGTGACTTTACATAAATCTCAAGTTCAATAACACCGGATTTGGGAAGACATTTTAAAATCATAAGTTGAATAACAGCGGATTTTAAGAAAACCTCAAAATCTCTTAAAATCCATAGTTCAATACACCCCCCTAAATACCAAGTTCAATACATTTTGATGGTTTTTGGTGATTTTAAGGAAGTTGTTATGATTTTATATTAAAATACCCTACAATACCACTTAAAACCATGAGATTTGGATTTTTTTATTTTTAACTAAGAAAGTCATCTAAAATCTTCTAAAATCCTCTGCAGTCGTTAAAATCCCAATACTTAAAAAAAATTCAATAACAGTGGATTTGATATGATTTTAACAAATTGTTGTTTGAATAACAGAGGATTTTAAGTGATTTTGAGTGATTTTACATAAATCTCATGTTCAATAACACTGGATTTGTGAAGACATTTTAAAATTCTGAGTTGAATAACAGTGAATTTTAAGAAAACCTCCAAATCACTTCAAATGTTTAGTTCAATACACCCCCCATAAAGATGAGCTTTTATATGCTCAATAATGACTCATCGATGCTTCAAACAAGAATAGAACAACATTTATTCTGATTTATCTTGGCAAGACACAAAAGAAAACAAAAGAGAAATTCTTATCAACAGTTTAGCTCTCAAATCCTAAGATTTTTCAACTTTTTCGTAGGATGCTTCTTGTTAGGTTAATAAATATAAAATCTTCCTCACTTCCTCTCATGGCATCTTATACTATATATCTTTACACTTATGATGATGAAGGTTGTTTATTTACTCATGTGATATGTCTCACACAATTTCTTTTTGTTTAACTTTGCTTGCTGAATGCTGACTCATATTTCACTTGGTACCTTATTTTATCTTGTTCAACCTATACATCAATATAAATTTTAATCTTGTCCTTTTGTGCTAGCTTAATGAGATCTATTTATCTTATCGCTACTAATCTTCTTGATTAGAAACTTGATGTATATGCATATCTTATCCATATCATTATGTGTATTAGATCTTTATCTTCTACATACTCGCTATTCTCCACCATTAATCTTTTATGGTTCCAAGTGGTCACCATACAACATGATTTTATCGCTAATAATCTTCTTGATAGAAACTTGATGTATATATGCATATCTTATCCATATCATCATGTGTATTAGACAGAGCCGGCCTTGTGGGCAGTTTTTTAATTTTTTTGAATGGGGCCCCCACTTTACAGGGGCCCCACAAAAAAAATGTATATGTATATATAGAAACAAAAAAACGTAAACTACTAGTAAATGTAAAAATATTGACAAAAAATAAATAAATAGGAAAGTTTTCCATATATAAAATATTATGTGGTTAGAATTTTTTTTGTTTTTTATGATTTATTGTACTTTTAAAGGCACAGATTTTATTTTGTATTGTTTTCTTTTTATTTTATAACATATGTTGCATTTATATCATTAAAACAACTACTTTGAAAATATTTTTGAATAGGGCCCCCAAATTCCTAGCTCCGGCTCTGGTATTAGATCTTTATCTTCTACGTACTCGCTATTCTCCACCATTCTTTTATGGTTCTAAGTGCTCACCTTACAATATGTAACATACAGATAGATGCTTTAGTTAACATCTAAAAGAATAAATAACATAGAATACTGCAATGTGACATTCCATCTTTTTATATGGATTATTTAGGTAGATAATTCGGAGACTTTTTTTTGTCAACAATTCGGAGACTTGATTATTTAGAGAATAATAGTTAATAAAGTCGTTACAATATTATTCTTTTACAGTAGATCTCCATAAATTATATATGCTGTCGCAAAATTAATATTTTCTGCATAATTAAATATTACTGGTTAGAAAATAGTTACTATTGTTACATTATCAACAACCAGTTAAGAAAAAACAAATAGAAGAATATATAGTTTCGTACGAACAGTTGAACTAAATCATTATGACTATTTAAACACACAATTATTGTTTCTGATAATTTATGTATATATTAGGGGTAGTACAATTCTCACTTTTTTTAATTGAACTTTTACAATTCACTCTTCTTTTGGGAAAGATAAAAAGATTGTCCCTTGGATCTATCATTATAAGTTTTAGTATTATTTTGTAGACCAATATAACAAAAACCGTAGGTCCATGTAATATATTTTTTTCTTTTAATTCAATGCAGGGGATCGATATGATATTACAAACACCATGCACTAATATAATGATATCTGATGCTTGCAGCTTCTTCTGTGTCTTTAGACTAACAAATTGGAACTAGATGTAGATTAGACCCCATGATGGGCTTAAACCCTAGTTACTCCATATGGTCCAGGACCATAGGCATTAATTTGAAGTTCTTTGAGATATGATATTAAAAACTATTATTGTTCCTGCACCTAGCTAGTAGTTGGAAACTTGGAATCTCGTTCAAAATATAGAATAATGTTTTTTACTTACACCAGCGCTTGTATAGGAAACAATTTAATAAAAAGTTGGTTAACTGATAACATGACTTAATAAGAGATCACATAGCAAACAAATAAATATGTTGTAATGAAAGAAAAAAAGCTTAACTTAGCAAGAAGTCCACAAGGATTTTTCAAGAAGGTTAGAACCCAATTTATGTTTTCGTTAAAAATTATAAACTCTTGAATGGTTTATTGATGATAGGATTCTTATATTGTTTTCCTAAGTAGATTAAGACTTCTGAGATAAACACAAATTCGGTCGGTTTGTATTTGTAAGTGCAAATTGGAACTCTCTATCAAGTAATTATATAAGTATTAAAAAGCATCATATTCAGTGAATAAAGTCATGTTAGTGTTTTTAGTATCACATATCATGATAGTCCCTAATAATTTCATAACATTGTTAAATTTGTAAGAAATTGCAAAAAATCAGCCGTTCATTTTGCTACTCTACATATGGAATATCAATATACAATTCTAAAGCATATGTAGAAATTAGAAGAAACTAAACAATAATAAAATAGAAACACTTTTTAGAAAACGTAAATTTTAACCTAGTCAATAATACGAGGAGAGTTGGCAAAAAAAAAAAAAAAAAGAGTCGTAAACATTCAATATTGAATTCTGACAAAATCTATATTAACTAACGTTTTATAATTGTCTTTTCGGAAATACTCTTTCAGTCGTTGGTTTACTTTTAACAATAAAAACGTAAGATGAGGGAAGCATATGCAGGTTGGGGTCAGGGACAGAGCTCGTAGGTTACGTGTCAAACTCTTATTGCGACAAGAGACCATTTTACCCTACACTCTTCGGATTGTTGCGATTGAATAAAAACAGTCATACGTACATCACGTGCCTAAAGAGACACGTGTCGATATATTACTGCCTATTTAATAGTTTGAATTAGGCTCATGCCATTATGTGATGGGACGGTAATCCACTTTTAGTGACACAGTATTACGGAATCAATTAAATTATATGAGTTTGATTTGTGTAATAGGCAAAAAAAAAAAAAAAAATAGAATGAAGGTTGCAAATAATTGCATTAAAATGAATGGAGAAAATAAGGATGACCTTAGCTAAGATTAGAGAGAGGAAAAAAATCCAGTTTATTACGGTATAAGAGCATCTCCAATTGATATGGCAGAATGCATAACACTAAATAATAGTATAATTCTTTTCTATTCGAACGGCATATTTAACAGCGAAAAATAAAATTTAGTCTTTTATGAACAGTGTCACGCTATATTTAATGTAACACGGTTCAAAAAAATATTAAATAAAAATATTTTAATGGAAAAAACAATAATTAGACTAAAAATAGAAAAATAAAAATAAATTTAAATTTAATAATATATTAATAGAAAGTATTATTTTTAGTGTGATATATGATGTTTATTATTGAAGATGAAAAAAATAGAATAGAATAACATCAAATTTGATGTTATTTAAAAGAAAATATAGTGTTAGAGTTGAAAATGCTCTAAATGTCACCTGAGTTGCATGGTAATATGGTATTATTACTTTCAATATTTTTGTCACTAAATGTTGCGTGGGATTACTATTTTATGGATAAAAGTTTTGTAACAAACCTTTTTATATTGTCAGTTTTATAAACATTGGGTTTACGACCCCTTTTTTTGAACTAACTATTGATAATACCATGTTTAAGTCATATTCTACACGTTCTAAATAAGAATAAACTAGCAACCCTGAGAACTTTAAAAACCACCAAACCATTGAGTCTGAAGAGGTCAATAATTAATTTGTTATATTTTGGAAAATGGTTAAACTGTGTCATTTTGTTAAAGTTTCAGGATTAAATCATACTTGACACATAATTATTTAATTATTAGTATATATACAAGAACATGAAATTAATTGGACTCCACTACTTAAAAAGAAGATTCATAAAAATAAGTTAAGGATGAGAAATATTGAGACAAAAAAACCATTAATATAATTGCATTTTTTTTTCTTTTAATCAAAAGATTACAAAGTTAACCCAATAAACTGAGACACATCTCTTCTCTGCGACTATTTCTACGCGACTCTGTAACTGCTCTTTCTTCTTCAATCTCCGTTGGCCGGCATCGATTCCGACGTCGGCCATATCCCCTTTATAATTTTTCTTTGCAATTTAGATTATCTAATAAATATTCAAAGCCTCTTCTTTTGCAATTTTAGTGATTGCTTCAGAGATCTATCAATACACAAAATATATGGGGTTTTTTTTATTTTTGTTCTTCTTTCTTTTCTTACATATAGATATTTTTCCTTGTCTTTCTCTTTTCTTTTATCTATTATCAATTATCAATCAAAACTCTTTTCGTAAAAAGGGATGAGACGAATCATTATTGTTTTTTCTCGTCAAACCATTGGGACATGTATTCTAATCACTATCACTGCTTGGTGGTGGTGTTGATAATGACGGTTCTTTCTTTTTGGTCAATCGCGGTCTCAATCAAAAAGAAATCATGGATTTCGTTTCGATTATTTGGCATCGATTGTCTCTCCATACAAAAGTGTTTTTCTGGCATTGAAGCATTATTTCCCTAAGTCTACTTTTGCCAGTGTTTTTCCGTTGCCTTTCAGGTGCAATGAGTTTCTTTTTCCGGATAAAGTAACCGGAGAGCACAATTTTTTGAAACAAAAAACGAGCAAAGCCACCATGGCCGGAGGATACGACGGAGGCGGTTTAAACGGCATGTTTGCTTTTTGATAATATTATAGATTGCTGAATATTTTGTGTTATTGATTTCTACGGTATCATGTACAATATATAGGAAAGCCTTAGCTTGATCCTCTGAAAGCGGAGGAAGAGAAGCATCGAAAAACGGCTGACAATCAAGAGGCCTCATCACCATCAGAACACCCCAAAATGGACGGGGTATCCACCCGCTGCGCGAATTAAAGAATTCTTCGTCCTCTCGAGAAAACTGGACATGACGTTCACCCGACGAATTAGAAGAGCCCGAATCGTTGCTACTAGAAGAAAAATAATAAGTCACCCCTGCTCGCATAATAACCAGCAGATCCGAAGATAAAATAACAAAGTATTGACGACTGGGGGAGAAGGTACGATTATAAGAAGGATCGATTACCAAAGGGAAATACGGGAACCAAAGAGGCGGAAACCCGAAATAAATAAATTTTGTGGAAACTCGAAAGTCACGTCCTAACAAGATTTTTGCCTGACTTACATACTCGAAGAAATTCGCCGACTTTGACTAAAACCGCAGATCGACGAACTGGGTGAGGGGACTAATTGTTGGATATGAGTTTAGAAACCATCCATAAGCCCATTGAAAATCTTGTCAAATCAACAATCTCATCTCGGCCCAAGAAGACAAGCCGCCAAGGAGTCAATGGCCCAAAAGGAAGTCAGCCTTCAAACGCTATAAATAGGACCCTTCGCTCTTCATTTTACACACATTATAACTTGCGAGAGTACCGAGCTACTTTTATAAAGCTCCGAGCTCAAGCTATATTTAGGGAGCACGTCAGTTGACGGACTCCCACCTCGTAACCATCATGTTCATTGCTCGGCCTCGGCCTTAATACTAATAAAAAACAGTTTCGACCTCATTTAAGTTTATTTCGCACCTCGTAATTCGGACTTCTCAGATCGTAACCCGACCTTCGGACTAGATCAGAATTCCGTAACAACATATATTAACAACCCAATACAATCTATCCAGACATTTTGCAAAAAGTATAAAGCCTGAAAGCTCGCCAAGGAGACCATTGGCATCCCAAACCAACCCGAAAACAAACGACTAAGGCAATACAACAAGAGATGTTTAAATCTCTCAACATAAAACAGGGAGGCAAGTCACAAGGGACCTCCTTTAGCTGCATAGGACTGACTGAATTAAATTTTAGTAGTCCTTGATTACACCATTGTCCATTGTTGTCCACTTCTTAATTTTCTCCAAAGCTTTTTGTGATAGATCGACTTTGAAAATTGAAAGACGACTAGAATAAATTTATCCACCTTATGAGAACTCATACACTACAAGAAATGTGGGTATTAATAGCGGCCGATAAAAGCTATGTATCACCTTCCATAGCGTTTCCTAAAATGTTCTGACAGCGCCCGTCATCGTAGGTCGGGTACTTTAGATAGCGGACTTGACGTATGCTATAGTTAATTAAACGACGATAGCGTTCATCTCTTCGCAATTGTTTATCTTTATAATAGCGTGTTATAATTGTTATTAAAATTATTAATAATAGCATTTTGTTTTATAAAGATAGCAAATTATTTATGTTATTAATTTATTTTATAATTACCCAAAAATTTATTATAAAATCATGGGAAAAAATCCTAATCCAATGAAATTGATATTAAAATTTATTTACAATGAACTAAAATGAAATTGATATTAAAATAATTAAAATACATTTATTAATAAATTAAAACCAAACATCGGCTTTTGATTACAAAGTATTAAACCGATGACCCAAACCAAAGAAAAAAAATCCTAATCAAATGATCATCTGGGCTAGTCTATTTGAAGGAAGTTTAGTGTTAATCCTGATTCAGTTCATCAGATTAATTCATCCTAAACATGCCAGATCTAGGTTCTCTTGAATAGAAACAATATAGATCTCACCTTATACCTGTTTTATGCAGCGGAAAGAGAGAACAGGTCAGAGATCAGCAGAACCACCTAGGGATGGATCCTCCAAAGGCTCACACACGCACACTGCAGGAAGAGAGGCTGCTAGACCAAGCTGTGGGAGGCGCAAAGAGAGAGAGAGTCGCGGCTGGGCTTAGGGTTAGAGGAGAAAGAGATTTGGCTTTTAGTTTATAAAACCCTTCTCTTTCCCTTTTGGGCTTTTGGGCCCAATTCTCAGTTCTGATTAAATCCCTTGGATTTAATCAGACCCATTAATCTCTCTCTAAGTTCGGTAAATGCCTAGCACTTTTACCGTACTTCTGCTAAGCCGTTCCTACACATTTTCCTGTTAGCTTAGGCGTGTGACCCATATGGGATCATATAATAAAGGCAATAAGTCCAAGACTTATAGATCATGAGCGGACTCTAGCAAGCCATCATGACCCCCAGTATTATATGACTTATGTCTGATCATTGACATACTCTTACTTTC
Organism: Orychophragmus violaceus; assembly: GCA_030180135.1. Classification (NCBI taxonomy): domain Eukaryota; kingdom Viridiplantae; phylum Streptophyta; class Magnoliopsida; order Brassicales; family Brassicaceae; genus Orychophragmus; species Orychophragmus violaceus. The sequence goes on from CM058240.1 coordinate 13,500,505, forward strand.
TAGAGACAGTACCGAGATTACTGGACACAATTCCAACAATCTCCCACTTGTACTGGAATCTCTGTATTCATAATCCTTTTGTCCCAATATCTCGATTAGTCATAAGGCAAGATTAGTGTCATCCTTATAAAGCCTAATCTTGTTCATCGGACTCTGATTCGATACTGACAATCCAAACGACTCGGGAAAGTCCGTTTGAGCATGGCCATGCATTTTCCAGTATTCAAATCTCCGATTGGCCTAGAGATATTCACTCCATTTATATTGGAGGGACAAATTCCGTCTTGCTCCATCACTGTAAACTACTCATTTCATAATACACCCAATCAAGGTCCTTATAACTATCACTTAACGACAGCATTAGACAATGATCAAAGTGCATCAGTCCATGTGCAGTCACATGCATGCGAACTCAGGTCTAAGGACTATACTCTATAGTCGTAGTAAGAATCTCTTATGACACAGATATAAATATCCTGAAGAGTTCTCATAAGCGGGTCATGTCCGGTCGTATGTTCCCAACATACACCTATGTACTGACTTTGATGCCGCGCATCTATGACATACTGAGACTTTGTCATAAGTCACATACCAATCTAGTCTCACACGGTTGTTGGTGTTCCAATTTCAACAACCTTCGACTAGGGACAGGATGATATAATCCATCTATCAAATATAGGGTCTCACGATCAAGCTAAATGACTTTGATAACTCAAGATCAAATCACTTACTTCGATGACCTATAAAATGGTTCATATCATTTTGGAACGATTATTTCATCACAGTTAAAATAATCTTGAAATAATAATTTCATTAAACATAAGAAAATGTTTTACAAGAACATATCAAATAACTAAATAAAGCCCTCAAACTCCCACTTAAATTTAGATTACATTTCAATGTTTCTAATGCCTACAGCTTCAGTCAGGAACTCGAGCTTAGGCCTTGGGAGTGGCTTTGTCAACGGATCATCGACGTTATCATCTGTCTGAACTCGGCTGATCTTGACTTCCTTTCTATTAATGATGTCACGTATCAAGTGAAATCTTCTTAGAACATGCTTGGATTTCTGGTGTGATCTTGGTTCCTTTGCCTGAGCAATAGCACCATTGTTATCACAAAACAGTGCCAGAGGCTCAGCCGCATCTGGTATCACACCTAGTTCAATAATGAACTTTCGTATCCAAACAGCTTCCTTCGCAGCTTCTGAAGCGGCGATATATTCAGCTTCTGTAGTGGAATCAGCAACGGTGTCTTTCTTGGAGCTTCTCCAACTGATTGCACCGCCATTCAGACAAAAGATATAACCGGACTGTGACCGAAAATCATCTTGGTCTGTCTGGAAACTTGCGTCCGTGAATCCACTGACTTTAAGCACATCACTTCCACCGTATACCAAGAACTTGTCCTTTGTATGTCTTAGATACTTCAGGATGTTCTTGACGGCAATCCAATGGTTTTCACCTGGATTTGACTGGTATCTACTCGTCATGCTCAATGCATAAGCAACATCAGGACGAGTACAGATCATGGCATACATGATAGATCCTATTGCTGATGCATAAGGAATATTCTTCATGCGCTCAAGCTCAGCAGCCGACGTAGGGCTCTGCTTCTTGCTTAGCGTTGTGCCATGTACCATTGGCGTGAAACCCTTCTTGGAATCTTTCATGCTGAATCTTTGTAGGACTTTGTCAATGTATGAATCTTGACACAAGCCTATCAGCCTTCTAGATCTATCCCGGTAGATCCTGATTCCAAGAACGTATGCGGCTTCACCCATGTCTTTCATGGAAAAACAACTTCCAAGCCAGTCCTTTACAGACTTCAGCATTGGAACGTCGTTTCCAAGAAGCAGTATGTCATCGACATACAGAATAAGAAATACTATCTTGCTCCCACTAGTTTTCTTATACACGCATTGTTCTTCTTCGTTTCTGATGAAGTCAAATTGCTTGATCGCTTCATCAAAACGAAGATTCCAGCTCCTCGATGCTTGCTTCAATCCATAAATGGATTTATGAAGCTTGCTTACTTTCCCAGCATTCTTTGGATCTATGTAACCGTCAGGTTGCGTCATATACACATCCTCTTCCAGAATACCATTCAGGAAGGCGGTTTTCACGTCCATCTTCCAAATTTCATAATCATGAAAAGCTGCAGTTGCTAGTAGAATCCGAATAGATTTCATCATAGCCACTGGTGAATAGGTTTCATCGTAATCCACACCGTGAACTTGTCTGAAACCTTTTGCCACCAACCTGGCTTTATAAATCTGGACATTTCCATCCACGTCAATCTTCTTCTTGAAGATCCATTTGCACTCGATGGCTTTTACACCAGCGGGTAAGTCAACCAACGAAAACACTTGGTTGACCGACATGGAGTCCATTTCGGAATCAGTGGCCTTACGCCATTTAGAGGAATCTGGTCCCATCATGGCTTGATTGAAGTTCGATGGTTCATCACCATCAATGATCAAAAGATCCTGACAGTTAGTCACGAGGAATCCTTGATATCTCTCGGGTTCGTGACGGATCCTCCCGGATCTTCGAACTTCAGGTACTACAGGTTCAGGCTCTACAATTTCTTGTAGGTCCTCCTGCTGCTCTTCCTCATTAGGTTGAGCAGTATCCTGTTCATCTTGAATTTCTTCAAGCAGTACCTTACTCCCACTGTCTTTCTTAGAGAGAAACTCCCTCTCAAGAAAGTTACAATCCCGGGCAACAAAGATCTTGTTCTCGGAACGTAGATAGAAGTAATAAGCCTTGGTTTCCTTCGGATAACCAATGAAGTAGCATTTATCAGACTTTGGTGTAAGCTTGTCTGAGATTAATCTCTTGACATAGGCTTCACAACCCCAAATTCTAAGATAAGACAACACTGGAGCCACTCCAGTCCATAATTCATATGGTGTCTTTGCTACAGCTTTCGATGGCGCTCTATTTAGAGTGAACACTGCTGTTAGCAGAGCATATCCCCAAAGGGATATTGGAAGGTCTGTGTGACTCATCATAGATCGAACCATATCCAATAAGGTCCGATTTCTCCTCTCAGACACACCATTCCATTGAGGTGTTCCGGGAGGAGTGAGTTGGGATACGATCCCACACTCTCTTAGATGATCACTGAATTCTTGGCTTAAGTATTCTCCTCCTCGGTCGGACCGAAGAGCCTTAATGCTTTTGCCAAGTTGGTTCTGTACTTCATTTTGGAATTCTCTGAACTTCTCAAAAGATTCAGACTTATGTTTCATTAAATAAACATATCCATACCTACTGAAATCATCAGTGAAGGTAATGAAGTACTGATAGTTTCCTCTTGCATTTGTGGACATTGGGCCACACACGTCAGTGTGTATCAGGCCTAATAAGTCACTGGCCCTCTCGTTAGGTTTATTAAAGGGGGCCCGTGTCATTTTGCCCATCATGCAGGATTCGCATTTCTCACATGACTCAAAGTCAAATGAGCCAAGAAGTCCATTCGAATGGAGCCTCTTGATGCGTTTCTCGCTGATGTGCCCTAAACGACAATGCCATAGAAACGTTCGGTTCTCCTCATTAGGTTTGAACCGTTTGGTATCCATGTTATAAATTGGCGCGGATTGATCAAGTATGTAAAGCCCATTCGTAAGAGGGGCACAACCATAGAACAAATTGTTGCGATTGAAGGAACATAATTTATTCTTAACTGAAAAATCATAACCTTCCAAATCCAACAAAGAAATTGAAATAATATTTCTGCTTATCGCAGGTACAAAATAATAATTATTGAGTTCTAAAATCAATCCCGAAGGTAAAGACAACAAGTATGTGCCTACAGCTAGTGCAGGAACTTTCGCTCCATTCCCAACTCGTAGCTCCACTTGTCCTTGCTTCAGCCTTCTACTGTTGCTGAGTGCCTGCATATTAGTACAAATATGAGCCCCACAACCAGTATCCATAACCCACGAGGTATTATCAGAAGTAGTTGTATTAACTTCTATAACAAAAATACCTGATGAAGAAGTCTCGAGAGTCTTCTTCTTCAATTCCTTTAGACCTTCTTGGAATTTCTTACATTCTCTCCTCCAATGCCCTGGTTCTTTACAGAACCTGCATATGTCAGTTGGCCCAGCCTTGGACTTGGGCTTGGGCTTTGGCGTGTCCTTGTCCGCGACTTGGACAACCTTGGCCTTTCCCTTATCCTTAGCAGAGGATTTCTTAAACCCCTTGCCCTTTTGCACCATAAGCACATTGGGGTCCTTGGCGGTTTTCCTCAAGTTGGGCTCTGCAGTCTTGAGCATTCCGTGAAGCTCAGGCAATGTCTTACTCAAGCCATGCATGTTAAAGTTCAGAATGAACTGATCATAGCTTGCAGGTAATGACTGCAGAATGATGTCGCAAGCAAGTTCCTGGCTGATAGGGCAGTCGAGTTTCTGAAGATGATCGAGATAACCCATCATCTTCAAGACATGAGGACTCACTGCCGCATTTGCAGCCAACTTACAGTCTAAGAGGTTCTTAACTGTCTGAAACCTCTCAGTCCTTGCTTGCTCCTGAAAAAGTGATTTCAGGCTTGCCATTATCTCGATGGGTGACAACACACTCTCGAACTGCATTTGCAGCTCAGCAGTCATTGTCGCCAACATCAGGCAATAAACATCATTTTCATCTGACGAATGCTTTTCCCAAGCATTATGCAGAGTCCTGGCGGCATTGGCAGGAGGCCTCTCGGGGAGGGGATCACGAAGGACATAATCCTTCTTCTCCTGCTTGAGGACTAGCCTCAAGTTCCTTGACCACGTCAGGAAGTTCGTTCCAGTCAGCTTCTCCTTCTCGAGAACAGACCGGATTGAGAATGTGTTTTGAGTGCTTGTAGTAGTCATAGCTGAAATATATAGATAAAAAGGTTATTAGTTAATATGTTCAATATGATTAATCTCGTATTAAATTTAATATGATTAATCATGCATTATATTCATTAACATAAGTTACCCTCAATAGAATATAATGATTCCAAGATCCACATATAACTAAGATCAAAGTGGGCCACTGGCCGTCACCCAACCTTAGCTTATATCGGTAAGCCCTATATCGGCTAATTATATCCGTGATATAACTCTTGGTTGTGAATCTGGGCCCGAGGCCCAATCCACTCTGATGTCTCGAGGCCCGGGACTCCCGATGGCCTAGTCAAGAAAACCAGACTATACAGTCATGTAATCATTAATGTCTGGGACTCCCAATGACATTTATGAATCACAAACCGTCTTATCCACGCAAAAGTAGACACCCTCACACTGTAAGGCCATGAATACAATTGAATGGGCTTCGACAGCTGACATAGACTGGACAAGACATCCAACGCTTGATATTATTTGAGGTTTGTAGGTTTATTAAAATCTTATCCCAAAATAGAAGATTACTATTTCGGAAACTTTCTATTTTTGGAAACCTACTATTTTTGGAAACTTTCTAAAATTGGAAACTTTCTAAAACCGGAAACTTTCTAACTTTAGAAATTTCTTAAAATCCAAAACATGCAAATCTAGAAACTTCTATTTTAAGAAACTTTCTAATTTCAAAATTTCGGAAATTTTAATTTAAAATCGATTTTATAATTTTATAAAAATAAATTTTAAATTAATCTGAAGAAAAGACTCAAATAATTGGCTCAATTGTTTTAACTTCTTGGCCCGAGGCCCAAGAATTGGTCCATGTCCAAGACATAACCCAATTGTCCAATTAAATGACATAACCGGTCTGGTTCATTAAAATTGGTCTAACCAAAATTAATTACTACGATGACCACAATTGTCAACCGGTTATTTACTAAACCGGATTTTCTCAATTTATTTGGGCCAACCAAATCAAATTAGAAAATCCTGGTTTAGGCACAAAATCCAATTTTTCGACTTTGGATTTCTTATCCCGGTTTAACCAGAACTTAATAAAATTATTAAATCTGTTTATTAAACCGTGACGTTTAATTTTAATAAAATTTTAAACCGAGCCTTAAACCGAACCGAACCGAACCGATTGGTCACGAACCGTTCACGGTTGTGACCTAGCCGCAATCGAGTCAGCCGCAAGCAACGGACGCGATCCAAGATCGGTCCATGTCTTTCGCGACGATGCTCGGACGGGACGCTCGGGACGCGGACGGGATTGCTCGGGACGATGGCGGGACGAGACGATCGCGGGACGATGCTAACCGGACGAGACGCGATCCATGCGATCGGCTATCGCACGATCCATGCGATCATCGGCCCATCTCTCCGCGATCGGACGGGACGCCTCACGGTCGATCGATCCGACCAGCCAACGCGATCCACGCCATCGATCCTTGATCGATACATGCGATCGGCTTGGTCGATCGGATCATCACTCGGCCGACGCATACCAAATCATATAGTTTGGTCATGCGATTTTCATTAGTTTAGGTTTTCAACTTGTTCCTTAAGTGTTTTACAAATCAGATTCAAGCAATGATAGACTCAAAACACTTCTAAACAATCCTAAACTTGATTCTAAACAAGAAAAACCACAGAACCAATAGCTCTGATACCACTGAAGGAAGTTTAGTGTTAATCCTGATTCAGTTCATCAGATTAATTCATCCTAAACATGCCAGATCTAGGTTCTCTTGAATAGAAACAATATAGATCTCACCTTATACCTGTTTTATGCAGCGGAAAGAGAGAACAGGTCAGAGATCAGCAGAACCACCTAGGGATGGATCCTCCAAAGGCTCACACACGCACACTGCAGGAAGAGAGGCTGCTAGACCAAGCTGTGGGAGGCGCAGAGAGAGAGAGAGTCGCGGATGGGCTTAGGGTTAGAGGAGAAAGAGATTTGGCTTTTAGTTTATAAAACCCTTCTCTTTCCCTTTTGGGCTTTTGGGCCAAATTCTCAGTTCTGATTAAATCCCTTGGATTTAATCAGACCCATTAATCTCTCTCTAAGTTCGGTAAATGCCTAGCACTTTTACCGTACTTCTGCTAAACCGTTCCTACACATTTTCCTGTTAGCTTAGGCGTGTGACCCATATGGGATCATATAATAAAGGCAATAAGTCCAAGACTTATAGATCATGAGCGGACTCTAGCAAGCCATCATGACCCCCAGTATTATATGACTTATGTCTGATCATTGACATACTCTTACTTTCTAGAGACAGTACCGAGATTACTGGACACAATTCCAACACTCTTGCACGTCCACCACAACATCCGCCTAATTATTCTTCATCATCCACGAAGTCCATTGCGTATGTTGAGCATGAATACTAGCAATTCATCCTTGGCTCTTCTTTTCTCTTCTTCATCTTTCGTAGGTGCATCTCCAATACGACGAGAAGCATTAGCCGGAATAGTGCTAGGTGATTGTGAGATCCAAGATGTAAGTATCACGTAATCACTTGGCATGGTGGTATGTAAATCCTCTTTGACAAATCGCCAAAACAGTATAAGAATTACTCCAAAAACAAAGTTCACATTCAGAAAACGTAACATCTTCTTACATGTATTGCACTGTCAACTTTGCGCTGCCTTGCATCAACATCCTGAGCAGTCATGGGTTCCATTTCTGCCAATCACTATATATACATAAAACAAAACAAGAAGAAGCAAAAAGAGTGCTATTTTACTTTCGTATGGAAAACACTGAGAACTTGAACAAACGTTCTCTACAGTCAAATAATCCACACCTCCTTAAGGCAAGTGTCCATGATTTCAATGATTGCTCTCTGTATTCCCACCATGTAATCCGACATAGGAACTCTTATGTCAATAACCTCAGGAGGTTATCACTCCAATTCATGAGACAAATCCATCTGAAACCTGAGACACATCCAATATAAGACACTCAAAACTAGTGGCTTTATAATAAAATATGTTTTTTCCCAATAAATTGATGTCGAGTTTACAAAACCTGGGCTATAGATGAAGTCGGCTGAGGAAGAGAGCACGCATGGTAAATTAGGTATTGGCGAAACCAGAGACCATGGCTTGTGGTCTGTCGGAAAAGGCGCGTGCATAGATGAAGCCATTTAGAGTTTTTACATTTCGCACAATGAAGGCTTCGGTGGAGGTGATTGGAGAAACTGTAATCCGATTATAATCCGCAGCATGGTGAAGAAAGGACTTGCGGAGGAGTAGTGAGTAACGCTGATTCCATAGGATCTTCTGTAATATCGGTCGGAGAAGGAGAATCAAGGGATGATAATGGATGATTCTAGATTTGATAGAGTGAAAAGAAAACCAAAGTATGCGATAAAAATATGAAACCACTCTCCGAGAAGGAAAGTGAGACGAGGAAAGGATGTCCGTTGATTTTAGTTTGATCTAACGGTAGATTATGAAAGAGGTGTGATCCTTACCTCTAAAATTTAACCAATGGAAAATCTCTTTTTTATTTGTTATTTTTGGAAAAACAAGTTTTTTTATTTATATTTTTTAAGTTAACATTTTTGTTACTTTAAATTTAATATAAGTATTAATTTTTTACAATAATATTCGATGTTTAAAAATTTAGTGTTTATGATTAAGGATTAGAAGTTTAGGGTTTAGGGTTTGTGTTTAGGTATAAGATTAAGGTTTTAGAGTTTAGGATGAAGAAAATAATAATATTTGAAATTTGTTATAGGTGTTGGGTTTTTTATACATATTATATATAATATGATGTTTATGATTAATGGTTAGAAGTTTAGGGTTTAGAGTTTGTGTTTAGGGTATAAGATTAAGGTTTTAGAGTTTTGGATGAAAAAATAATAATATATGAAATTTGTTATAAGTGTTGGATTTTTTTACATATTATATATAATATGATGTTTATGATTAAGGGTTAGAAGTTTAGGGTTTAGAGTTTATATTTAGGGTTAGAAATAAACTAATCAAACCATTACTCTCCAATACCCTAACTCTAATCCTCCAATACCCCTGACACTAAACCATAAAAATTTAGTTGGAAAATTACAAATAAATTAATTGTATTTTATACCCTAAACTCTATATATACCTTAAACTAAAATTGAAGAATTCGTTTTATAAAAGAAAATTTGTAAATTTGTTTGTTTTATTTAATATTCAATAGTATATCTTTTGTAACACATTCTATACAACAAGAAATTACAATTTTATATTAATCTTTTAAAGGTTATCTTTCCATTGTAAATAAAAAAACATACAAATCAATATGAAATATTTGATAACATTTAAGATTTAAAAAATGGTTATAAATTATAATTCAAAATTTTGGAATTTCTATATAACTAAACACTCATTAATCTATAAAATGTTATCATATAAACACCATTAACTTGATTGGGTAAGTAAATGATCGAGAGGTTTCCAAATTGCTCTTTTGTCAAGACTTTATGCAACTCCAAGAGTATCACCCTGTTTCACAATGAAAAACCCATGTCAGTGACTCAAAAAAAAAAACATAACAAAAAGATTGGTGCAGTGTAAACATTGACTCTTATAATGCCAACACTAGAAAGCTAGCAACCAAATCCAGGATATGAATGATACCAACTAACAAACATTTAAGGTCTGAAAATATTAAAGATGAGAAGTTTAAACCAAATGCAATGAAGCAGTCGACAAAGCTCTTAACTAAATGCAATGAATGAGATTTAAAGCTCAGAAGCTATGATTAGATGGAAGTCTCGAAGAGTTGCATCTCTTCAGACAAACCATAATTACACATTTTCTTTGTATTTTCTCCGCAAGTCATTTCAAATCAATTTAATTAGTAAAATAATAAAAAACAATAGAGACTGTTTGGTTTTTCACGGTTATTACCCCATAAATAGAGGCAGTTAGGTTTCTTCTTTCTCATATATTTTTCTCTGCAAATCCACAAAAAAAAAAGAAATCACAAGCCATCCAGTAACATCATGTCGTGGTGCAACAAGCTTTCGGACTTGGAAGTTAACGATAAACTTAGAGCTTGACGTTTTAGAGTGAAGATAATCAGGATCCACTCATATCAAATTTTCCAAGATGGACCATTTTGGAGTTACATATTGGCAGACGAGGCTGTAAGTTTAAACTTTAAATCTTAGACTGGACACATCATACATGCAATTAACACATCATACCATTTATAAATTTGCAGGGAACTAAGACTGAGATGGTAATTTATCCATCAGAAGCAAGCTGATTTAAAGGACTTGAGGAGCAAGAGGGCAAGTGGGTCGAGATTTTCAGGGTTCATGTTGAGAAGGCGTTTGCAGGTTTCAAGCCTGTAAACTCTTCCTTCAGACTTAGTGTCATTGACGGGACTCACATCAAACGCATCGACCCTCTCAACAACTATCACTACATGGATTTCAAATCGATGGGGCATATCCCTCACATCAACATCGACACTCCTATAGGTATGATTTCTTAACACTAACCAACACATAATCCTAATTCATGAATAAATATAAGTAACCAGATTTGAGAAACTTATCTTGTAGATATAATGGGCGTGGTCTTCAACGTAGAACCCCTTGGAGTCTGTTATGCAGACCGTAAAAGGTCACGGCTTGTGTTCCACATAAGGGACAACATGTAAGTCAAGAGAATTTATAATCAAAAGTTTACTATATTCACAAGTCTGTTATGACATAAGGTTTTTTTGCATGACAGAGACCATCAAATTAAATGTGTTGCAAATGGGGACATGATAGGGCAGTAAGTTTTATCCCTATTCTACTGCAAGTGCACAGTTAATGCAGTCGTAGTATATAAGGTATCGAATCCCACAAGGACTCTCAGTCACACAATAGATTATTAGTAGTTCAGATTTAATTTAGCGAAACAGGTGTGAAAACAGTAAACGAAATAGCAAAGCAAATCTAGTGAGTTTGTAAGCAAGAGGGCGAAGCGTTAGGTTTCAGGAGTTCTCAGGAAATCAGGAACGCAAGCAATCAATCTATCTAGATCTAATCAATAACTGTTCTAGAACTCAAACACGGATATAGAATTAACCAAATTCCTTTGCGATAATTCTCTAAGTCTAAGTGCAGCAAACCAAACTTTCGTTTGCTAGAACTAACAGATTAAACCAGCCTTAATTCCAAGTTTGATATGTTCACAATTATCCTAAACCAAACTTCCGTTTGCGAGAAGTTTAATTGCTTATCTAGGTTCTTTCTAGTTAAATTAACCAACTTCCGCCGCATTAATCAACCTAACATCATAATTCTGATTAGCTACTTCAGGTTAAGCATTAAGAACAACTTAGATAAAGAACTAGCAGATATGAATCTCTACAGATTAATTAAACTATAGTTCCATGAAATCCCTAATGAGAATCCTTCAACCTAACATGTAAACTACTCAGACATATTCATCGAGACAGAAGATATCATAAGTAGAAAACCAAATATCAATAAACAGAATAAGAACTGGGGTTCGAAATCAAGTCTCTTTCGAGATCAGGATTAGCCCCTCAACTCTCTCTGAGTAAAACTTAACGTAAGAAAAACTTGTAAAAAGCGTAGCCTAAACAATGGTTTAAAAACTCTATTTATAACCTAAAACACGAATTGGGGTTTTTTTGTAAATATCAGGAACTTCTGGGCAAAACTGCAATTTCATTATTCTTCATTAAACCGTCGTCTGGCCCACTTCGCATGTGCAACGATCGACGCCATAAGTGTGACGATCGTTGCGGCTCTGGAATATTGACAGTGAAGTCTATCTCTCGGCCAAATACTCTAATTAGCTCCAGGAAGTGCCATAATCACCAAATATGCTCCAAATGTGCCTGTACCTAATAAACACCTGAAAAGACTCTAAAACATAGTAAAAGACTCGATAAATAACACATATACCATGGTTAAAAACCCTAAAATTCATGGTATATCAACTCCCCCACACTTAGCTCTTGCTTGTCCTCAAGCAAAACAAAGAACTAAATGTAGTAAACCACTGCAAGAATCAATCACAGGACATCAAGACCAACATATACTTCCCCCACACTTAGCAACTGTCCTAAGTAAACTTCACAATCACATTCAAGCATTCAAATTCTCCCTACTGACTTCTGCAAGTATTTAAGTGCGGTTTCACCTAAGGAGTATCGATCAAAGGGCATATGGATTCTTACCTTATCAGCTCTAGACCACCATACTATCTTTCTCTAGTCTCTTTCTTCTCTTTCCCTTCCTTAACAACTGATTTTTCCCACATTGGGTATCATTTTTTTTTTTTATCAGTGTTCTTCCCGTCATGGGGTGTACTTTGGACACATTCCATGGATCGCACATGAGATAATAGGGGTCTCTACCACTCCTGTGACCACTTCGGAGTTACTACCTCATCCTCAGTTTATTATTATTATTTTTTTTACTTTATAGAAGGGGAGAAGGGAACTAAATAGGACAGGTTGACAGGCTGTGTCAGAACTAACAGGGAATCCGACACAGCTTATACCAAGCCCTTAGGTGAGAAATCTAAGTCAGTATTAAGGTTGAAGTCAGTAAAAGGATCCTCTGATACCTGAAGTAATGTGGGTGTTCCCAGTAGGTTGATATGTGTCTGGGTTTTCTAATAGTCAGAGATAGATCCTGCAACTTCATCCCAATGGTTACTTAAGTTCCTGCAAGTGCTATAAATCTTCTCAAAAATTCACTATTTCTTACTTAAACAGTTTTGACTCAATAAAACAAAAATTTTGAAAATTTTAAAATAACTAAGAAAACGAAAGAAAGAAGTTAGTAGAGCCTCCCCCACACTTAAGACACACTGTCCTCAGTAGTGTCAAGCGAAGGATTGGTTAAAAAGAAATAAAAATTGTTAATGGTTTGTTTGAGTTCTGTCGTATTTTACCTCTGTCGCTTAAGCACCGATCGTTGCACATAGTGCATCGATAGTTGCTAGGCGATTTTTCATTGAGTGTCGATCGTTGCTCATAGCAGCAACGATCGTTGCCTAGCGTGCATCAGATCGGTCAGCAAGTTAGCAGGTTAGTCCGTTGGAATCTATCAAATTTCAAATCCTGCAAGCTGGAAACACTGAAAACAGAGTAAAATCGAAGCAAATAATGTAGCATATCAAACATATCATCCAAAAACAACAGCATCCTAAAAATCAAAAGGAAAAAGTGCAAAGAAAAATAGGAAAAAGATAAAAGAGTACATAACCGAATGTCTGAAAATGGAGATCAATCTCACTCGCTCTCATCATCTATCCCACCATACTGCTCATCGTCATTGGCTGCCTCAGCTATGCGATCAGTACCACTCGAGGAAGAAGGGGTCGGGGATCGTCGTCTGCGTCGAGAAGGTCCTGGAACGGGCTGGTGAACATGTGGCTGTCTCCTGCAAGTGCAGCCTCGCATCCACTCCCAGATGGTCTTCCATATCCCATCACTACGCTCTCTCCACTCAGCCTCAGACATACCACCGTAGGGCACTGTCATCTCAGGATAAGGGCCGATATCAGCAGTAGGCACAGGTGTAGAGGAAGATGAAGCTCTCGTAGAAGGCTCTCCCAGCGGAATGAGCCATAGTGGGCACTGCGCGTCGAGCTCTGGCAGGAGGGCGGAAACTCAAAGCATCAATGGTATCAATCTGAGTCAACCTAGCAGCAGGAAGATCAATACCATACTGTGTATCCTCAGGGTCGAAGTAAACCCACACTCGCCCCTCCTTCAACCACCTAGCACTCTGCAGGTGACTGAGATCCAGGAACTCTCTCTCAGTAACGCACTCTGTATCCTCCATAGGGATCCTGCAGTGTCTGAAAATAGGAGTAAGAAGACTCCCTACTGTCTCCTTGCGCACGCCGTCATATGGCTTCTTCTGCAGCTCGCAAAGATGATGAGCAAATACAGCTCCCAGGTTGACTTTCTCAGCTGGGTTTCTCACATCGGTACCCCTGAACTGCTCCCTCAATCCTCTGAATAGAAACTCCAACTCATTCTTGCGCATCTTGTTTGCCTCATGCTTGCACAATAGAGTGCGTCCCAAGATACGCAAGACATACCTGAGAGCCGGATGCCTAACCTGAATCACAGGTGTAGTCCGTGAGTGATACCGTCCACCACCAATGTACTCCCAGAACTGCGCAGCCTCTGCTGGTTCCCATGGAAGGGACATATCGGTGCGTGGCTGCTCAGTGCAAAACCCATAGATCCTACAGATATCGAGAAGGGGTACTCGATACCTGGGGCCAAGGCACATGAAAGTAAAAGTGCCTCCTTGAGCATTCCTGCTGTCCGGGTTCGGGTATACAACCCTGCATGTGGCAAGCAACTGTCTCACCAGCTCTGGGTATAGATCGTAAGGCTGCATTGGCATTGTCCCCAGACCAATGTCTCTGCACAACTCCATAACCTGCCTATCTATGCCGAGACCATGACAGGTCGAGTAATCAACAAACTTGGTTGGCGATAGCTCCATGACACACTAACCGTTATACAGCAATGTATCGTACTCGTCCCAGTACTCGTGTAGCGGCCTCTCTGTGAAATCAGTCGTAGTGAGCAGCTTCTTGATAGGCATGCCCCAGTTTCGATCAGTCCGAATCCGAAGGTTCTCTGCCCTTGGCCATGGTGCTCCAATGGTTGCATGAACCAACTGATATGGCCCTGGAGGATCAGAATCTCTGTGTAACCATTCCGGCGGTGGAATGTACTGTCGTGAGGCGCTTGCGGCGGTCGCTCTGCGCTTGCGGGGTTGATTCTGAGTTGCCATCTGCAAAACAAAAATTTAAATAAATCAGTCACGGCAAACTCTCTGTGAAATCGTCGTGCAACGACCGTTGCACTATGGCAGCGATCGTTGCAAGGCGATTGCGCATAATCGAACATTTCCCCAGAATCGCAGAGCAACGACCGTTGCACAAGTGCAACGATCGGTGCAAGGCGATTCTGGCCGCAATCAGCAGTCAACAAAATCGTTCTAAATCGTGCTATCAACCATAAAATCGACAACAATCCATCACCAAACACCCTAAATCATATTCATTTTAGCATGCATTCATCAATTCCATCCAAAATTCCCAATTTCTAAATCCCTAATAGTTGAATCCGAAAATCATCAAAATAGAAGTACATTACCTTGATTTCGTGAGATATGGGTTGGAGAAATAGATTGGGGGTGTAAAAATAAGTGAATAGTACTTGAAAACAAGGAATTTGATGAAGAAATGATGATTTTAGGTGGAGGTTCTCGGTGTATCGGCGAAAAGAAATGGAGAAGAAAGAGAAGAAAAAGGGTTTAAGGCAATTTACCTTGGTCGTGGATGCAACGATCGTTGCATAATAGCAACGATCGATGCTGGTTGAACCAGATCGATTCCGGTTTAGCGCGACATACCTTAGTTTTCGATTTAAACCAATTGCAACGACATTGCACATGTGAGCAACGATCGTCACACATCTCCAGACTTGTGTTATGTATCTAAAAACTAGCAAAAACAAATAAAAACGTGAAATCCTAAGAAAAACACCAAAAATGAAAAGGAAAAACAAATAAACCTAACAGTGGGTTGCCTCCCACTCAGCGCTTGTTTTAAGTCATTAGCTTGACTTTTAGAAAGAGGTCAGACTCATGGAGGTTTCAACAGAGACTTTGAGTGTCTCTGTGAATGCCTTATCATCCATGGTGGTGTGTAAGCAGTAGCAGCATGATGTCGTCCAAGGAACGTAGGAAGGAATGTAGGGTGGGATCGACACTTGGGTGGCTTAAAGCTTTTTCCCGCATTTGAAAAAGTCGAGTCAGGAGGTTTAAACTTAGAGGATTTATGATTTACCTTTGGTAGAGATTTGATGTTCAGAGCCTTTTGCTCATGAGTAGCTTTAGGCTTTGAAGATGTTAGAGTAGACTCCTGTGGAACCACCATCTTCTTATCAACCACTATTGTGCACTGAACAACATCTTTAGACCTTACATGAGCTTTCGGGAATGGTATTGGAGGTTTGTAGATTCTTTCTTTAGCAACTCCACGAGGTATAAGTGAAACTGGTTCTTTACGGGGTGCAACGATCGGTGCATATGGTGCAACGATCGACACGGATGTCTCAGCTCGAGTTTCAACTACAGTCTCGGGTCCATCAGCTTCCTGGTCTAATCCAGCAATCTCAAACTCAAATTTCTCCTCCTGACTTGATCCAGTATCAGTCTGAACTATCCAAGCCAAAAGATCCATGTCAATCTCTGTTGAGTCAGGTCCGTCGAAGCTCTCAAACTCAGGTAATTCAATATCAGACTCCTCTCTGTTTTCCACAAATTCCATAGCATTAACTGCTAGATATGGTCCATGATCCATCCTGTGGTCAACCTGAATAGGAATGTTAACGACATGGGCTTCCTGAGTATCCTTTCTTGTGGCAGAACTTGAAATCTGATCCATCTGTGTATCTAGCAACTTCATATGAGTGTTCAAGGACTCAAATTTCTCATTCAGATTAGTGTACAAGCTCTCAAGCTTCGAGTTGAAAGACGATGTGGTCTGTTGTTGTCCTGCAAGGGACTGCTCCATCATGATCTCCAATTTGCTCGTCTGTGCAGGTACAGGAGATGCTAGGCAGGATGTATAACCATAATCTCTTGATCCTTGAGCATTCCTAGAACCTTGTCTCTGCTGATGTCCAAATGTATATCCATAAAATCAGCTCCAGCCATATGGTTTACCTCTGCAAATCCTTCAGTTTCTGCATGTGCTCGGAACTGTCTTTCCCTTAGTAGGACGTTGTGGATGTCATCTATCTTATTTCTTATCTCATCTACTTGCCCAACCAATACATGGTAATCTGGCCAGATGGGGTTTCCTTCCCCATCTAGTTTCTGACCTTTTGCGTTGCATATGTGACCCTCTTGGTCTCGTAAAACGCCGTTTTCACTGCGAATCAGAATCATAGGTTCCATAGAGCGAAACCTATTGAACGTCTCAGATCTCGGCATCGCCGTTCTCGCCTTGTGTCGATCGATGCAAGGTAGGCAACGATCGATGCAGTGCGGATCCCTGCAATCCCAGAAATCAAAAACGTGAGTGAAAAAAAAATGCTTAGTCTAAATCCTAGTACTAAATCTATTGGTGAACTCAAAGAGTCCCCGGCAACGGCGCCAAAAACTTGATAGGGCAGTAAGTTTTATCCCTATTCTACTGCAAGTGCACAGTTAATGCAATCGTAGTATATAAGGTATCGAATCCCACAAGGACTCTCAGTCACACAATAGATTATTAGTAGTTCAGATTTAATTTAGCGAAACAGGTGTGAAAACGGTAAACGAAATAACAAAGCAAATCTAGTGAGTTTGTAAGCAAGAGGGCGAAGCGTTAGGTTTCAGGAGTTCTCAGGAAATCAGGAACGCAAGAAATCAATCTATCTAGATCTAATCAATAACTGTTCTAGAACTCAAACACGGATATAGAATTAACCAAATTCCTTTGCGATAATTCTCTAAGTCTAAGTGCAGCAAACCAAACTTTCGTTTGCGAGAACTAACAGATTAAACCAGCCTTAATTCCAAGTTTGATATGTTCACAATTATCCTAAACCAAACTTCCGTTTGCGAGAAGTTTAATTGCTTATCTAGGTTCTTTCTAGTTAAATTAACCAACTTCCGCCGCATTAATCAACCTAACATCATAATTCTGATTAGCTACTTCAGGTTAAGCATTAAGAACAACTTAGATAAAGAACTAGCAGATATGAATCTCTACAGATTAATTAAACTAGTTCCATGAAATCCCTAATGAGAATCCTTCAACCTAACATGTAAACTACTCAGACATATTCATCGAGACAGAAGATATCATAAGTAGAAAACCAAATATCAATAAACAGAATAAGAACTGGGGTTCGAAATCAAGTCTCTTTCGAGATCAGGATTAGCCCCTCAACTCTCTCTCAGTAAAACTTAACGTAAGAAAAGCTTGTAAAAAGCGTAGCCTAAACAATGGTTTAAAAACTCTATTTATAACCTAAAACACGAATTGGGACTTCTTTGTAAATATCAGGAACTTCTGGGCAAAACTGCAATTTCATTATTCTTCATTAAACCGTCGTCTGGCCCATCTCGCATGTGCAACGATCGACGCCATAAGTGTGACGATCGTTGCGGCTCTGGAATATTGACAGTGAAGTCTATCTCTCGGCCAAATACTCTAATTAGCTCCAGGAAGTGCCATAATCACCAAATATGCTCCAAATGTGCATGTACCTAATAAACACCTGAAAAGACTCTAAAACATAGTAAAAGACTCGATAAATAACACATATACCATGGTTAAAAACCCTAAAATCTATGGTATATTAGGACACTGCTTTTGCATTCAGGGATGAGTGGGAAAACACTAGGGGTCTTGGAGTGTTGATTGTGGTGTTAAAGATGTGGAGGATCTATAAGCACTTAATCAGTGATGATGAGGCATGGCTGGAAACCCATAGAGGCTTATCTGATTTCAGATTCAACCCCCGGATGGTAGAGGTTGATGATTTTAGGAGAGAGCTAGCAAATAGTGACCCCTATGTTGCCAGACACGGTGCTATTGTGCCTCTCTAAGACCTGATTTTTATCTGCCCTATGTCTCTTCTCTGTCTCTTTAACTTAAACGAGATGTGTTATTGAACTTATCTCTTTTATTTTCTTGTTTCGGATCTTTAATTATGTATGGTTGTTTGTTTTTAATTTATGTTTTGTTTTTAGTTTTCTGTTTCATATAGAGCTGTTAGAAAACTTAGATGTATCTAACCTGGATAAGGTTATGCGGATTGGTTTTCTCAGTCCCACTGTAGCAACAAGCTAAACCTGCAAACCAATAACACAATTATATGGAATTATAATTCGTAAAAACAACATTCAGACACATATAATCATTTACAGTCTCAAAATGCCAAGAGTCTTTGCATAGTAGAATAAAGCCGATAACAATAACACAGACATGTCACTACAACAAGAGGAACACTATTTGCTATTAAGGTTCCTTAGGTGACTCAACACAAGAAACCTAAGCAAAGTGGCTCTTGGAGCACGTATGGCATACTCTTACCTCAAGTACAGAAGAAAAGACTAGTGTTTTGAAACGCAACTAGTCATATACCTTAAAGAGTCTACATGAAGAAACCTTTCTTATTTGGAGAGACGTCATAGATACAAGGACCAAAGAAGAAGCAATTGACTTTAGTAATCTTTACGTCTCAGAAAGATTAAGAAGAAAGTATGACGACGCGTGAATCTTCCAAAATGTAAAATTAAAGTTTTTGCTGAGAATTATCAACCATAACAGAAACTTAAAAACAAAACAAGAAAGCTATGCTAAAATATTGAATTGGGTTTACAGAAGAAACAAGTTTAACATACTTGTGTTGTACTCTGCATAAGCCGCTTAGATACTCGTCTTTCCACTCCCACCACATGTTATACAAGATCTTGTAGAAGAACATTTAGTGCAGTAGCTCTATTTCTTGGGAAGCCTAAGAGTATGTTTTGTCAAACAAGTTTAATATGTTTCTTGGGAAGCTCCATGTCAAGCACTGAATTGATCAATGAGATTGAAGGGAACAAATACTGAAAGAGTGTATATTTACCTGGCTGTATATCGTGTAGCCATATTTTTGCTGTGAGTCTTGCTTTCTCAGCATTAGCATCTGATAGTTTCTTTAACACAAAACCTTCACCTTTACATTCATGACAGATTCCTGAACCACATCAAGCTTCACATTCTGTCAAAGAAGCCTGAAATCGGTGCACAACAATGCGTTTAAACCAAGAAAAACTAGTGATGATTGTGTCCATGACTCATATACTAAAAGAACTAACTTCAGCTTCTTCAGAGGCTTTGGTACTTCCCCGAACAAGAATAGTGGCTGCGGTACCAACAACCATGGCTGCAATCGCTATAGAAACCGCCGTTTCAGCTAACGCTGAAGTCACCGTTGATAATGATCTCTTCCCTCTCAAATCATTGTTTAAGAACCACACATCCTTAACACCTACTACAAAAGATCAACAATCAAAACTTTAGCAGGTATATGTATATATCAACTCAGATGCTACAAACAAAACCTCAAAAAGTTTAGTGAAGAGTGAAGACGACAGTAGTGTGTTTAGTGATGAATCTTCAGATTAAAAATCAATAATTCCTAACACTTTAATCCTATTTCCACCGTGTAATCTTACAATTTCTTCGTTACCCAATCAAGGAAACTATCAATGCTTAAATTCAACTCAAAATTATCAACGATCAAACAAATTTCAACATCCAGTACGAAATTTATCTAATTCGATTCTCCTAAATGGTTTTTACTCGAATTCATCACTAAACTAACACGAAACATTCATGCTTTTGTCTTATCTCACCGAATCCATTAACATGAATCCATCCAAAATTCATCAAATTCTTAAATGAAATTGAAAATCTGAGTTAAGATCTTCGAGCTAAGATCGGATTTTACCTCTTTCGATCTGGATCTTAAGAGAGAGAGAAGAATCGAAAACGAAGATGTAAAAGATTCAGATGGTTTCTCATTGTTTTAGATCTCCCAAAATATTGTACGAAAGAGAGAGTGAAAAAGATTTTTTTTTGCGTTAGAGAAAATTGTATAAAAATCTAGCTTTTTTTAATTAAAAGTTTGATATTTTAGATGTAAGATAGCGTTAAATTTTGGATCTGCAATAGTAAAGTGCGGATACTTAGCAAATTTATGCGGGTAAAAATTATAATTTCCCGCGATGGAATATATAACGTTTTTCAAAAACAAACGCTATAAAAACCCATGTCATAATACAATAACAGAACAATAAAAAACGCTATCGTCCAATGTTATTAATACCCACATTTCGTGTAGTGATACTATCAACTGTCCACAGCAAACCTTTCCATTTTGCATATTCCAAACTATCAATTCTACTGAAAGATCGTAGACTGTGCAATACCACATTTCCTAGGTGATTCCTTAAAACCCAAGAATAACCTGTCAAAAAGTCATTTTCGACTAAACTCTCACATTAATATATGAATGATATGAATCAATCTATTTATTACCGATTAGTTTTGATTTGAAAACGCATATGACTTAATATTTTTCACTTAGAGCATGTACATCAAGGGTTTTAGGGGAGTTCTTAGCACGGATTCTTAGAAAAAATAATTAAAAAAATATTATTTCTAAGAACTCCCCTAAGAACCGATCCTTAGTTAATAACTGATCCTTAACTGTTCATGCTGACGTGACAGTTTCTTATTGGTTTCTTCCTTTTTTTTTGATTTTTGATTTAATTTTTTTTTTTCATCTGTCAAAAAAAAAATAATAATAAAAAATAAATTAAGAACTTTTTTTTTGGAATTCATGAATGTACATGGTCTTACTTATCCTACTTGTAACCCCGTATCCTTCCAAAATCTCACTAGTCCTATCTAATTCTTTAGCAAGGAACCAAACATTCACCTCATCCCTGAATTTATTGATAGTGTACAGCGCTGAAAAAAAAAGATTCATTCGAAGAAAAATTTATTTCTGTTTTTCACATGAACCACAATACCCACGGAAACAAACCTCTGATCTCTAATTTTGTTCTCAAATTTACGTTGTGCATTCCTATCTAAAATGATAAGCAGTTACAATATTCAACGTTTTATTAATCATTATTTATCCAAATTTTAAATTACACAAAGGGTGAATATCAGTGCCTCCGTAGCATAGTGGTATTGCGTCCGCTTCGTAAGCGAAAGGCCGTGAGTTCGATCCTCGCCGGGGGCTATTTCGTTTTATTTGTAATTTAAATGCGCCTAAAACCACTATTTTAGATACGTTTCAGTTTTCTCTTTTACTCAATTTTTTTTTTTTTCCTTTTGATGTGTAAATACTAAATAGTATTATTATCAACGGTTGTAAAATTATTTTACGATTTCTGAAGCTTAAAAATCACACTTTACTATAGAATTGAGAAAATATCCATATCCAAACCAATCCCGATCTAAAATATGGTACCAAATCAAATTTGGAATCAATAAATTATCCAAACATGTCTTAAATTTATATATCTGAAAAAAACCGAATCCAAACTGTCAATCAAATGAATATTCAAAATATCTAAAATACAATTATATTTTTAAAAATATTACTTATATTCGGAATACCGAGGCCAATTTGATTTTCAGGTGGGCGATGAAATCTTAACAAAGTTAATTATGTTTGGGCTGTACTAACAGCGAGGTGATAAACATGAGCCGAGATAATTAAAGCCCAATATGAATCGTAAGAGTATAAAGTCCACGCGCCACGCGGGACATCAGCGCGTGTCGTCTAAACTCCTCGTCGTCGCCGTGACGCCGTCTATCGATTTTGATCTGATATTAGAGAGGTTCACTGTTCGTTAACCGGTGGGATCTTTACGTACGAACGATGACGATCGAAAGAGCTCGAGTCCCGTTGAGCCGATGGCAACAAGCAGCGGTGGCGATGGGATCTGCTGTCGGTGCATTGCTAGATCCTCGTAGAGCGGATTTAATCGCCGCTCTCGGTGAAACCACCGGGAAACCAGCTTTTGAAATGGTTCTTGAGAGGATGAAGAAGAGTCCTGAAGGAAGAGTGAGTTTTTAAAGGTTCTCTCTTCTCTTATTATCATTGGTTTTGTTAGAGAGTGATTGATTACGAGGTTGTTTGAATTAGCGATTCTCGAGCAAGTAACGATTCGAAACGAGGTTGCAAAATCGAGCTATGAGTGATGTTCAATGTCTACAGAGTAATTTCATTGTTGACGTTCATAGCTTAGCTCCCAATGATTGATTGAGATGATGATTTCTTTGTTGGTTTGGTACCGGTTTGCTTGATGACTTGTCTCTTATCTCTTTGCTCTGCAGGCAATACTTCTGGACCGTCCTCGTGTTGTGTCGGAGCAAGTAGGCCATGCTTGGGATCTACCAGACAACACATTTGGAGCTGCATATGCAAAGTTCATGGGATCTAGAAACTTCTCTCCCGATGATCGTCCGCCCGTAAGATTCATGGAGACAGATGAATTGGCTTATGTAGCAACACGGGCACGTGAAGTTCACGACTTGTGGCACACACTCTTCGGCCTCCCTACGAATCTTATAGGTGAGTCGGCTCTGAAAGTCATAGAGTTTGAGCAAATGTATCTTCCAATGTGTATGCTATCTGTGATTGGTGGCACCGTGAGGTTTAACGAGAAGCAAAGATCAATGTTCTTGAAGCATTACCTTCCTTGGGCTGTTCGAGCAGGAAGACAATGTACAGACCTCATGTGTGTGTACTATGAACGTCACTTTAGTGAAGACTTAGAGCAAGTCCGACGGAAATGGGGGATAATCACTGCTCCTCAACATCCTAAATGATGGCACTTGTGAGAAAAGATTTGTACTTTGGTTGAACTTGCATTTGATGTGTAACAACAGAGAACTTGGAAGTTAATGATTCAAATGATTTGAACATTTTTCAGTAGAATATTACAGAAAAACGATTGAGATAGGTTGACAAGAAACCGACTTCTTATCATTTAAAGGCTCACATCAAACACTTGTATAGTGTGAGAGAATGCAACAGAGACATGGATACGCATTTCCATTACACAATTTTTTTTGTTTTTGTTTTTACTTGCCACCAGTGAAGAGATAATCCAAAGACGATCCACCTCCAGGAGCTGCATGAACTTTGGTCGAAGGACGGTCCTGTAGAGAGAGAGAGAGCATTACAATGTTGTTTTAGAGAGGGAACATTTCATTTACGAGTGGAATAGAGTAATTGACACAAAAAGCAAAAACATACAGTGAGGAAGTTTCCGGTGTTCTGTCCTTCAGCTCGGGCATAGTTGTTAACAGGAGTTTTGATACCAGCAGGTATCTGCTTGTTAAGCTCTGCTGGCTCAACAGTAGTTGTAGCGGTTGCAGTCACAGCTGCCGGTGCTGGTGCTGGTGCAGCAGTCCCGTTGTTTGGCTCAGCAGGAGAGGCACGAGGAGCTGGAGCAGGAGCATCACCTCCTCCAAAGAGATAATTCAGTGAGCTTTGACCTCCACCACAGCTGTTTCCACGACCCATGGTATAAAGTGAAAAACCTAGCAACAAGAGCAAAACCAGAACACAATAAGAAAATTATGAGTCGACATTCAGAGATGAAAGATTCAGCGCTGTAACAAGTCCCATATGCAAAATCGGTGGTAATTCACAGACCTGTGAAAACATTTTGAACTCAATTATGATCTAAGAGTGAATGCTGTTTCTAGATCATGATTTCACACAATTAGATCTAAAACCAGCGAAACCAAATCAACATTCTTAAACTCATGAATCTACAGAACCCGTAGAAACATTAATCTCCTAAAATTAGGGGTAAAACACCATAATCTAGAGCGTAATCGAGGGATCAGAACTGAGGAATCTACGATCTAAACTCAGCTTGTACACCAAAGAAACGAAGAAATCGATCTGGGAGAATTGAGAGATTGAGAAACAAACCTTGGCGATCAGATCTAGAAGAAGCAAACGGAAGGGAGAATAAGAAGCAAACGCAGACTCACAACTGACTACGGAGTCATAAGTGAACCAGTCTATATATAAGCTCAAACCGGTTTTGCTACTTGCATGGTTCCGGTTCAATTAATTGGTTGACCATCATTGTTGAAATATCTAAATTTAAAAGACGGTTTTCCAGAACCGGTGAATTTATAGGAGGTTTAAGAAATTTCAGATGTATATTTTGGTAATCGGGGTGAAATAAAGCTACAATTATTCAGTCAGTACACTAAACCACTGTAATTATTGGTGCTCTTTTACGAAATTGCATGACAGTGATGATTTCAATAGTGAGTGAGATTTGTGTGGGCCATTGTTAGCTAATGGCCAGTCTTTGTCATTGTTCGAATTTTTTTTTTTTTTTTTGGTTCGAATTTTATTATTAGCCGTTTCTATCACTTAAAATTTTGAACTTTGAAACAAAGATTTATTGAGAATAATATAAAGACAAAAAGAAGACTTTTAAAGATTCAAGAGAGAAACAAAACGCTCGTCGGAGTTTCACGACCTTCTTCTCCGATGTCAATTTTTCAGAAGGTTTGTTAATCTCCGACGAGGGGGGTTTTTTTCTGATTTCTTCGCTATCTTCCTCTCCGATCCTGTTGGGCGTGAAATCTTTTTTTCCCCAGCTCGTTTGATTCCCAGTCCGATCTTCTCTCTGTTTATACTTGATCGGTTCCGGATTTGATTCCGGTTTGCTCCCATCCGAGCCTGTTTCCGATTAACATCGGAGTTTATCCGATCTCCTTTCCCGGTCTCTCTCCGTTGGGTGGTCCGATCTCTTCGTTATCTATCTCGGCGGCTTCATACGGGCGGATTAATATCTCTGCAGCTTATCCCTCTTTGGCTTGGGAGTTAAATGGTCGAATCACTGCGTCTTCGACCGGCGGCGGAGTCTCCTCGGTGTGGCGTTCTCCGGTGAGGTGACTGAAGCAGCTCTTCCTTTGATGCGGTTCTACCTCGGCGGTATCCTTCGGTTGGCAAGGCTTGATCGGCGGTCTGGGTCCCTTATGACAACAGAGTTCTTCGCGCAGCACTCTCCGGTGGTTTCGTCGGTGAATCGGTTTGTCGGTAGCTGCATGGCGGTCTCTTTTGCGGGCTGACACGTGTGTCTGTAATTCTTATCTTCGAATGCAGGCTTTTGGGCTTTATTGGGCCCGTATTTTCTTC
Organism: Orychophragmus violaceus; assembly: GCA_030180135.1. NCBI lineage: Eukaryota > Viridiplantae > Streptophyta > Magnoliopsida > Brassicales > Brassicaceae > Orychophragmus > Orychophragmus violaceus. The sequence continues at coordinate 13,526,136 of CM058240.1, forward strand.
TGTTTGTTCTCTGTTTGGACTTTATGGTTTTGGACCTGACTGTACAATCTTTTGCCCTTGGGCTTTTCTTAATGAAAATGGTTGGCCAAAAAAAAAAAAAAAAAAGATTCATGTAGCAGCTACTAGTTCATGTTTAGTCTGGTTTAAATAATAATTTCCAGTAGCAATCAACATTAAGCTCAAAACACCAAACTTCCATGAGAATCCTAAACCGAATACACTGGAATTCATCTTCTTCATCTTGATCGGAATCGTTTTTGAATCCGAACGTTTCAACTTCCTGAATGATGAATAAGTTTCAACTTCTTCCATTGTCAATGCTGGTTTAAGCGACTTCTTTGCGGTTTGGAAATGGCGATTGAACACAGCGGTTGCTGCAATGTTTTCTCTAAGAGAGACAGTTCCGCTTTCTCTGCATAGACCCTCGAGCTCAGCACCAGTAAAGAGCTCCGTTTCCTCTGCGATTTTCCTGAGATCAACATCGTCTCCCAGTCTCATGTTGCGTGTATGCACTTGCAGTATCTCAAACCGAGCTTCTAGATCAGGCGGTGGCACGTAGAGCACCTGAAACAATACATTTTTCAAGATCAAAAGGTTAACAATCCGGTTTCTTATTTAGAACTCGTATAATCAAAGTGATCCGGTATGAGGACTTACGAGATCAAATCGACCAGGTCGCATTAGAGCTGCATCAATTGCATAGGGGCGGTTCGTGGCAGCCAATACGAGAATTCCCTAAACCAAACACCTATCAATATCATTTTAAACCGACAACAGAGATAGAACCTATTAAAAAAGCTATGAGTTCTTGTTTGTTTATAGACCTTTGCTTCTTCAAGACCATCCATTTCGGTTAAGAGTGTAGACAGAAGTCTTTCTCCAACTGTAGAACTATTGCTTGAGCCCTCATCACCTCTAGAACGACCCACGGAAGTAAACATGTTAAAAGAGTCTATAGTCCGAAAGCAAGAGTTAAGAGATATAGAGACAAACCTTTTACAGGCGACAACATCAGCTTCATCAAAGAATATTATACTAGGAGAAGCAAGTCGAGCTCTTTGAAACGTATTTCGTAATAATGCTTCACCTTCTCCAACATACATAGAAAATAGTTCCGCACAGCTAAATCACAAGACACATAAAGTCACAAGATAAAATCAATTCCTTTTCCTTGAACATGATCTATCAAGTTCTCAACTTTCTGATCCGCAAAAATTATACCTTAAGGAAAAGAAGGAAGCTTGTGCAGCATTGGCAGCGGCTTTGGCAAGAGTTGTCTTTGAGCAACCTGGAGGACCATGGAGGAGTATCCCACGCATCGGCGATATGCCCATTTTTACAAATGCAGCTGAATGTTTAATTGGCCATTCAACAGCTTGCTGGAGCTTTTTCTGTCCACAAAATGAAAACAACCCCATTAGTCGCAATGGAAAAAAAAACATGACAACAAAGTAAAAATGAATCTTTTCGAAAAGTATTAACCTTTAGGTCTTTAAGACCACCAACGTCGTCCCATGTCACTTTAGGGATTTCAACTGTAATGCCTCTTGTTATACTTGGACCAACCACAGATTTTGCAATCTTGAAGTCTTGCAATGTTAGGACAAGATAATCTGAGGATCTTTTGCTTGCAGATATGGTCGCTTCACGACATAAAGCTTCCAAATCTGCCCCAACGAAACCATTGCAAGATGTTGCTATGGCTTGCAGATCGAGACTAGGATCTAAACTGACTTTCTTAGTGTAAAGCTGAAAAAAGTAGCAAACATAAAGCTCACAGAAAAAAATCTCCCATTTAAGAACTTAATATTACCTGCAGGATTTTCAAACGATCCTCCTCATTAGGCGTGCTCACTTCAACTAAAGTATCAAAACGTCCCGCCCTTCTTAGCGCAGGGTCAATTGCATCCAACCTTTTAACAAGATAGGAGAAAACAATCGAATCATTTCATTCAAACACAAAAGTTTTAAAACTAAAACAATGTTTTAAGGTAAGAGAAGAACCTATTTGTGGATGCTACTACAACAACTCTTGGTGCAGATGATGAAGGCTTGTTTGAGTCCATGAGGGTAAATAGTTGAGAAGCAATACGAGCATCTTGCTCTCCTCTACAATTTAGAGAAAATCAAATTATTCTCAATCTCTTATAAACTAGGAGTAACGAATACTGAGTGATACAATACCTACGCCGAGGACAAAGAACGTCAATTTCATCAATAAAAATCACAGATGGCTTGTCTGAAACATAGTGAGAAGAAGCCTCGGCAAAAGCTTCCCTTAAAACTTTCTCACTTTCTCCAGCATGACCTCGATGTACAGAATGAGGGCTGAAAAGAGCATTGCCACACAAACACACAAATTAGCTTTCGCCTATTTCTCCAGACCATAAATAAAACAAAGTACCTTAAAACAATCAAATGTGCATCACATTCCTGTACAACAGCACGGACCAAGCTTGTCTACAAGAAGATCAAAGTTGCAATAAAGAGAATTTTAATTCCGCCGCTAAAACACTCAAATTAGCTTAGGCGACACTAGTATACAAAAAGTTCACAACTTTGATGAACCCATGACAGTTTTGTCTGAAAAAATTCAAGCTTGAAACAGAGCTTACCTTTCCAGTTCCAGGAGGGCCGTATAGGAGCAACCCTCTAGACCACTGCAATGATGAGGCAATTAATAATTGAGAAAATGAGACAGAGAAGCCCTAACATAGGTGTGGATGTTTACTTTGAGACCAAGAGTTCGAGCTTCGAGAGAGTAGCGAAAAGGGAAGATTATGAGTTCTCGAAGCGCTTGCAAAGCCCTCTCGTTGCCACCGATTTCTGATTCCGCTCGCCATGTATCATCGCCGACGATGTTGTCGCAGCCACTGATTTCGGTTTCCATCAGATTAAGGACAATAAAAAAACAAACTTTGAGATTTGATTAGTTGCGGGCTTTGCAGGGGTTTATCCACCGGAGCACGCAGATCACGACTAAAGACGGAAGACGTTCGCCGTGGGAGAAAATCACAACGCTAGGGTTTTTGGTTTTCTTATGGTTTTCCAATTTTACCCTTTCAAAAAAGGTTTGAAATTGATCCAAGACAGTATCAAGTCGTGTATTGAAACTTCACTGATGATAATGAAAGTCTCTCTGATGATGTCAAGAAAAAAATGTTGGGTCTAATATTTTAAGGAACATTTTGGTTTATAAAATGTTATAAAAATTTAAAAGAAATGGGTATAGGCCAATAAAATTGGTCAAGTTTTCTGCTTTCCAAACTTGAGTGGAATTTAATTTGTCCCACATTAGAAGCAAGAGAAGTTTTGGAGTAGTATATATATAGACATGGTCATACAATTGTTTACATGGCTATGGAGAGAGAGAAGGGAACACACACGCGCCGCCGCCGTCCGTCCGGCTCGGCTCGTGGTTCGTGGAATTCGAAAATTAAAATAAAATATTTGTAACTTACGACCATTAACTTCGCAAGATCTCCGCATTTAGTTACACGATTTCTATAACGTTTTGCGAGATTCTTTATGCGCAAGTTTGACCGAACCATTCCTCTCATATATATCCGAAACTCCATTACTCGAAAACTACACAGAAAAATAATCCTTTTACAACTCGAAAAAAACCCAGCAATCTCTCTGTATTCTTTCTTCTTCCAAGCGTAAGTCCGAGAGTATTCATAGAATTACAGTTCGCAGATTCTCTGATCGAGTGTCACGATCGAGTCTCATTGCGGTTGTATCCGGGGGATTCATTATCTCATCAAACCGTTACACTGCGGGAGATATTTTGAATTAAGGAAAGGGATCATCTCGCCTCCGCTAAATCGTTTTCCTCAATCATTTTACATCGGTTTTATCAATCAGTTTTTGCTTCCGACTTTCAGCACCCTACAGTCTTAATTCAAAATAATCTGATTCATTCTTATCGCTTGAATCGGATTCAGAAACTGTAAAAAAAACATTTTTCATACGATTCTACAAAACGTTTTCAAATAGTGTTCGGTGAATTCTATACGCAATTCCGCTGATCGTTTGTTCAATAAAAACGATTTTCCATAGATTCGATAAACGATTTCCGCGAAAGCCTTTTGGCGAGCTTGCGAAATGTTATATCATACGATCTAAACGATCAATAAGCGATTTATCGCTATTACATTTCTGTTCCAAAAACTGACGTTATTCTTTTGTTTTTTGAACATATGTCTCTTACCGGTAACAACAACGTGGTCCCACCTGGTAACCAAGAGAATGATGCGTCCAGTGAGTCGACACCCAACACACATGGGAATGGTCTACCACTCGATGTGCCAACGCCAACGGTGCCTACCGCACTGATCGCTCCAGACAAGTTTGATGGTTCCGACTTCAAACAGTGGCAATCAAGGATGCATTTCTTCCTGTGCACCATGAATCTGGATAGGTATCTCACAAAGACCAAACCAGTGTTGCCGGCTGATAACACTGATAAGCGTGCCCTCCTAAGCGTTGAGGCATGGATCCATGGTGATTTTCTGTGCAAAGGCTACATCACAAGCCGCCTGGTGAACGATTTGTACAAGGTTTACCACGAGATCAAAATTCGAAGGATCTCTGGGAAACTTTGGAAAAAAGTACAAATCGTACAACGTATGCTCCGGAAAATTTTTTACTGCAAGATTTCTCCGATTCAACATGGTGGATGAAAAACCCATCATGGAGGAAGTGCATGAACTTCAGATGCTTTGCCAAGAGATAGTGGATGAAGGAATGAAGATCTGTGAAACATTCACACACAGTGAATTGTTTCGTCGAGAAGCTTCCACCCAGTTGAAAAGACTTTAAAAACTATCTTGATCACAAGCAGAAATCGCTGAGTTTAGCAAATCTGATTTTCAGGCTGCAAAATGAGTCGTTGAAGCGCAAGGGCAAGAAAGAAATGTCCGCCAAGGCTGAAATTTCTTCTTCCCACAACGCCAACATGGCTGAGTACAAAGGAAAGGGAAAAGGTAAAATCATTCCTGTGATACCCCGATCTCGGAAAAACTTGATAAAATATTATTATCAAATGTAATAGTATTTTTATCATTAATAAATTGAATTATCTTGCTAAGATATTCATTGGAGCTACTTTTGGAAATTCTTGGGAATTTTCCGAAATATCCGGTTTTTCCGAGAAACCGATAAAATGTTCGGGCGAGTTGGAAAAATAGTTAGACGCCACTAAAAATCATGAAATTTTAACCACAACTCCCTTATTATATTCTGAAGCTATGGTTAAAAGGATTTAGCAAGATTTGATTGCTAGATTAAGTTCTGATTTTTAGATCATTAAGGGCTAATTAGTGACTAAAAATTCAAAATTAATTCTCTAAGGCTTGGGCTTGAACTAGGATATTTTAGGCTAATTCTTAAGCTAATATTGGACCTAATAAAAGCTCAGAATGAAGCATGGGCCACGAAAATGGAGCCCAAGAAATAGAAGCTTCTTAGGTGCATGAATCACCAAAATGTGTTGTCACAAATCCAAGGGTTGCATGAGGAGGCTTACAAATGGATGGTGGGAGATCAAATTCATTGTTCTTGGATGGTTTTTGGTGTAGAAGTCGTGGCCTAAGATGGAGAGGAAGAGGAGACAAGTGTAAGGTGAAGATCTCTTCACTTTTGCTATAAAAAGAGACCCCCACCCCTCACTTTTCCTCACACCAAAACACCAACTCAACAAGAGTGGTAAGAAAGAAGAGAGAAAGAAGAGAGGGAGAGGGGAAGGAGAAGAAGAAGAAGGCGGCCAGAAGAAGAAGGAGGAGGAGGAGAAGCCGAGGAGAGGAGGAGGAGCCGAGAGGAGGAGAAGCCGGAGGGAAGAAGAAGGAGGAGCCGGAGAGAGAGAGAGAGGGAGAGAGAGAGAGAGAGAGAAGAGAGAGAAGGAGGTTAGAAAGAGTAATAGTAGTGGAGAGTTCGGTTAGTATCGGAGGAGCGGAGAAATATTTCCTAAACGGAGATTTTCCCCGTTCATCCCAAGTACCGACCTTCTCTTCCGTTCTAGGCGGTTTAAAAGAAGGTCCGGAGGTTCGGGGTCAACCACGAAAAAGTATCGGTGAGTTGGGGTTAATTGTTTGATTAATATATTGTTACTCCGCAGGTTCCCGACATTAAGTTATAATCCGGCGTAAGGTTATAATTAGTGTCGGTTTGGTTATTATATAATAATAAGTATTAGCGTTGATATGATGACTATGCTTGGTTGATTGTTAAGTAGGATTGTTATTTATTTATAGTAATAATGCGGTTGATATTACTATATAGTATGCAAATGATTGATAATCAAATGAATAACAAGTGACTAAAATACGAGAAAACTATTAAGTAGCGTAATTGTAATGTGATGAATTGTTGATGATTGATTGCTTGATGAGATGCTTTGATTGTTATGATTATTGTGATGTGGTATGTTTGATAGTTTGTTTGATGTGTTAGTGACATGGAGAAATAGTAGGCATATCGGCTTCCCTACCCGATGGATCCTCGGGAGCGTACCGGTCGGTTCACGTACTCTCGGGTCGTGTTACTGGCAGGAGTTAACCTACTGGGTGACGCCGGTAGGTGTGTGGTCCGGAGAATACGGGGTCATGTCCTAGGGCCGGACTGCATGGAATCTCGGGCTATCTAGGGGTAGTCAGAGTCACCGCGTATCGATGGACGGAGAACGGTGTCTTACTCGTTGCACTCCGTGTATATGAGTAAGAGTCGAGGAATTACTACCGTGGCCTATCTGGTGACGGGGCGAGTATTCCAAGGGAATGACGATATTGCCAGGGCCCGTAACATGCATATAATTTAATTATTGTTTTAGTGCTTCGGCTATCTAAGGTTGTTTGCGTAGCTTTCCGTCATTGCTTGTGTTTGGGGTTGGGTTGGGTAGACGGAAAGTTATATTAATAGTTGGGGAATCTCAACTCACTGGGTCGATAGTAAATCGCTCACCCCTCTCTTTTCATCTTTTCAGGTAACCCTTAGGAGTAGCGGAGCACGGGACGTTAGGTCAGCCGGTTTAGACTCGGCGTCTTTTTCGCAAGGATAATTTCAAGTAATAATTGTAACAAGTTTTAAATAAATAATGTCCATGGACCTATTGTGATTCCGCATTTTCTTTATATAACAAACATGTTTTATATCGTTTCAAAATAAAAAAAAAACCCATGTGACGGCCCTGGTCCCGACTAAGGAACGGGGGCGTTACAATTTGGTGGTATCAGAGCATGGTTCCAATCATGCTCAAAGGACCTGTGTTTTCAGATTTATCGAGTCAAGTTGAGTCGCGAAAGAGACAGTAGGAAACCGGCCACGTCCTGTTAGGACTTAGTCACTTACCCGTTTATGATGCAGATGGAGGACGGGGCAAACAACAGTGGCGGGCATGATGTGGGGTCGGAAAGGGGTTCGGATCGCGGAGGAGCCGGACATGAGGAATCAGTCGAAAGATCTAAGTCGCCAGAGAATCTAGGTAACCAGGAAGGACATGCAGACCAGACGCAAGCATCTGCGGAAAAGGACACGGAAGACACTGGATCTAGCAAAGATCGTCAGGAAGAAATACCAAAGGATGACCAAAATACGGTGGGAGGCCAAGACGTAAACCCGGAGCATACCCTGAAGATGCTTCACGAAGTAATGACGCGAGCCATGCAATCACCACAGACTACACCCGATGCAACGACTCGTCCACCGTTCCTATCCTTGATCTCCTCCATGAAGAAGATGGGAACTACGCATTTCTCTGGTGGGACTGACCCTTTGATCGCAGATCGATGGATCCGAATGATGGAAAAGAACTTCAAGGCTACAAGATGCCCGGAGGACTACAAGCTGAGCGTGGGAACCTACTACCTGGACCGAGATGCAGCCGACTGGTGGGAAAGCCGAGAAGCCCAAGTGGGACACGTGGTAAAAACCTGGTTAGCTTTCAAGGAGGAATTTGAGCGCAAGTACTTTACCCCGGAGTCAAAGCGTCGACTACAACGGGACTTTGCTAATCTCGAGCAAGGAAGTAAGTCAGTTCGAGAGTACGAATCCGAGTTCATGCGACTTAAGCGATACGTGGGGAATAATAATGGAGATGAAGAAGCAATGATAACCAACTTTCTGTTCGGACTTCGACCCGAGCTAGAAAGCAGACTTGCAGTGGGGAACTTCTCAAGCCTCACGGACTTGGTGGAGAAAGCAGTAAGTGTAGAAATCGGGTTATCAGCAGAACGGGCACCACGGGGGAAATTTTACTCGAACCAAGGCGGAAGATCATCAAATCAGCAGGGCCGACACTTTGGACAGAACCATCGTTTCAAGGACAAAGGTAAGCGACCCCAAGGATCATCAGACTCGTCCAAAGGAGTATCCGTGTGCTTCAACTGCGGTCAGCCTGGTCATATCTCCAAGTACTGCCCAAGGAATGCAGCACAGCACGCATCGCCCGGTCTTACCTGCTTCCGATGTGGTCAGAAGGGCCACTATGCTCGTGAATGTTCAAACCCGATCCCAGCCGCCCCACTCGCCATTCGGCCGCCAGCTCGCCCTGCGATTGAGCCCGCTCGCAAGCGTCAAGCCTTAGATGGTAGAATGTATGCGTTAGAAGTAGATAATAATAAGGCCCCAGAACCTGTTCAGGGTCCGATCACAGGTACGTATGTGCCGGAACCCTGATCCTAGTGTGTTTATCTCAGATGTTTAAAACTATCAATAAATAAAGGTTCTTATATATTTAAATAAGTATTCTATTGTTTAAACCCAAAAAATCAATGTGGCAGGAACCATACCTGTCGCGGGTCGTCCCACGCATGTATTGTTCGATTCGGGAGCCACTCATAGTTTTGTGACCCCACAAGTAGTCTCTGAAATCGGAGGGAGTTACAAAATAGACAGAGTTAGTGTCGCTGTGTTGACCCCCGGAAAGCAAACCCTCCAAATCGATAAGTGTGTTCGGAATGTTCCGCTCGTCATCCAGGCAAAGAGATTCCTCGTAAATTTGTTAATCACCCCTTTAACACGGTACGAAGTCATCCTTGGAATGGATTGGCTGTCGGGATACCAGGCCCAGTTAGACTGCGGTCGAGGAAGGGTTACCTTCCGTGGAAATGAAATGGAGGAAGTAGTCTACTACGGAATTAACCCTAGTAAGTCGGTGTGCATAATAGCGACTCTTCGAGCTCAAGACTTGATAAAGAATGAAGAAGCATTTTTGGTGACCATCACGGCCGGCGATGAAACCGTCAGCAAAGAAGTTAAGATCGAGGACATCACGATAGTTCAGGAGTTCGAGGATGTATTCGCGCCACTAAAGGAATTACCACCGCAGCGGAGTAATCCTTTCACCATCAACCTGGAACCAGAGGCGAAACCTATCGCAAAGGCTCCTTATCGAATGGCACCAGCAGAGTTGGCGGAACTCAAGAAGCAGCTGGAAGATTTGATCGGGAAAGGCTTCATTCGACCAAGCTCGTCACCATGGGGAGCTCCAGTGCTATTCGTAAAGAAGAAAGATGGGAGCATGAGATTGTGCATCGACTATCGCGGCATCAACAACATCACCATCAAGGATAAATACCCGTTACCACGAATAGATGAACTTTTGGATCAGCTTAAAGGAGCAAGCTGGTTTTCAAAAATAGACTTAGCATCTGGATATCATCAAATCCCTATCGATGAGAAGGACATCATGAAGACGGCGTTTCGAACTCGGTATGGGCAGTTTGAGTTTGTGGTAATGCCTTTTGGGCTTACCAACGCACCAGCAGCCTTTATGCGGTTAATGAATGAAGTTTTCCGTGATTATCTTGATAAGTTTGTTATCATTTTTATTGACGATATTTTGGTTTACTCAAGAACCGAGGAAGAGCATCGGATGCATTTGGCGTTAGTTCTCAAGCGATTGCGGGAGCTGAAGCTATTTGCTAAATTCAGTAAATGTTCGTTCTGGCAAAGAGAAATTGGATTTCTGGGTCATCGCATCTCGGAGCAAGGAGTAGCAGCCGATCCCGAGAAGGTTAAAGCAATCCAGGAGTGGCCTCGACCTACTTCTGTGACGGAAGTTCGGAGTTTCCTTGGTTTGGCAGGATACTATCGGAAGTTCGTCCGCGGATTTTCCTCAATCGCAAAGCCATTGACGAAGCTAACAGGGAAAGGCGTTCCCTTTATATGGAGTAAAGACGCAGAAGAAGCTTTTGCTAAGTTGAAGGCCTCGTTAACCTCAGCACCAATTTTGGCGTTGCCAGAACCCGGGAAACCCTATACGGTGTATACCGATGCGTCACGAGTTGGGTTGGGGTGTGTCTTAATGCAGGAAGGTAAAGTCATCGCTTATGCATCTCGTCAGTTAAGGAAGCATGAAGAGAATTATCGGACGCACGATTTGGAAATGGCGGCAGTAGTATTCGCGTTGCGTATTTGGAGATCCTATCTCTATGGCGAAAGCATAGAAATATTTACAGACCATCAAAGTCTTAAATACTTATTCACGCAACCTGATCTCAATCTACGACAGCGAAGGTGGATGGAGTTCATCGCAGATTACGATCTCAAGATTAAGTACCACCCGGGAAAAGCTAATGTGGTTGCGGACGCACTTAGCCGGCGAAAAACTAAGGCTAGCATCGAAAGAGAACTCGAAACCCTAACTGAAGAACTTAAGACGGTAAATTTGGCTGCAATGGAAGGTGAGGTGAATGAGCCGTTAGGTCTACAGGCTGTAAGGCAGGCAGATTTGGTTCTTCGAATCCGAGAAGAGCAGCAGAAGGACGAGAAGATTTTGAAGATCATTGGAGAAGTCATAAATCAAGACGGACCAAACCAAAGCGGTTATCATCTGGCCAATAACGGTACATTACTGCTTAGGGGAAGGATTACTGTTCCAGAGGGTCAAGGGTTGCGAGAAGAAATTCTGAAGGCAGCGCATCATTCTTTGCTTAGCATCCACCCTGGGAGTTCAAAAATGTACAAGGACGTGAGGAGGTACTACCATTGGCCGGGAATGAAGAAGTCGGTAGCTCGATGGGTAGCGCAATGTTCAACTTGTCAGCAGATCAAAGTGGAGCATCAAGTACCCGGTGGTTTACTCCAGAATCTCCCTATTCCACAATGGAAATGGGACTCCATATCAATGGATTTCATCACCAGAATGCCAACGGCAAAAGGAAGGGCCAACAACGCCATCTGGGTAATCGTTGACCGTCTGACAAAGGTGGCACATCTGATTCCGATAAAGGATACAGATAAGGTGGAAGCTTTGGCCGAGCTCTATATCGACCAAATCATTCGCCTTCATGGGATTCCAGCAGATATCGTGTCGGATCGGGATCCACGTTTTACATCCGTCTTCTGGAGGGCACTTCAAGAAGCGTTGGGAACGGAGTTGCGAATCAGTACCGCTTATCATCCGGAAACGGACGGCCAGACTGAAAGGACAATCCGGACTATTGAGGACATGTTGCGAATGTGTGCACTTGATTGGGCCGGGAATTGGGAGAAGCATCTACCATTAGTGGAATTCTCATATAACAACAGCTACCATTCCAGCATCGGAATGTCTCCATATGAAGCTCTATATGGACGACCGTGTAGAACTCCGCTATGTTGGACCGAGATCGGAGAGCGAGAAATCCTCGGACCAAAGATCGTTGATGAGACGACCAGCAAACTGCAAGTGATTCAAGCTAATATGAAGAAAGCTCAAGACCGGCAGAAGAAATTTGCAGACCAAGCAAGACGAGAGGTGAACTTCGAAGTCGGAGATTGGGTGTATTTAAGGGTCTCATCGCAAAGAAGGGGAGAACGGTTCGGTAAGGTCGGGAAACTTGCAGTTCGCTACATCGGACCATATCAAGTAATTGGTAAGGTTGGAGAAGTGGCGTACAGACTAGATCTCCCGTCAGACATGCGGATTCACCCGGTGTTCCATGTTTCCATGCTACGAAGATTCATCCGCGACCCAAGGGATGTTGAAACGGAGGAAATAGAGGACCTTCGGCCAAACCTTACCTACACCGAAGGACCCATTCGCATCGGAGAGAGACGTATCCGGAAACTCAAGAATAGAGAGATTCCGCAAGTTCAAGTCTTTTGGGGAAAGCAGAACCGTGTAGTCGTCACCTGGGAGGATGAAGCAAGGTTTAGAGAATCGTACCCAGAGTTTTTCTAAGTGTATAGTAAGAAGAAGTTCTAAAACAATAAAGAATTCGGGGACGAATTCTAATAAGGGGGGGAGAATGTGATACCCCGATCTCGGAAAAACTTGATAAAATATTATTATCAAATGTAATAGTATTTTTATCATTAATAAATTGAATTATCTTGCTAAGATATTCATTGGAGCTACTTTTGGAAATTCTTGGGAATTTTCCGAAATATCCGGTTTTTCCGAGAAACCGATAAAATGTTCGGGCGAGTTGGAAAAATAGTTAGACGCCACTAAAAATCATGAAATTTTAACCACAACTCCCTTATTATATTCTGAAGCTATGGTTAAAAGGATTTAGCAAGATTTGATTGCTAGATTAAGTTCTGATTTTTAGATCATTAAGGGCTAATTAGTGACTAAAAATTCAAAATTAATTCTCTAAGGCTTGGGCTTGAACTAGGATATTTTAGGCTAATTCTTAAGCTAATATTGGACCTAATAAAAGCTCAGAATGAAGCATGGGCCACGAAAATGGAGCCCAAGAAATAGAAGCTTCTTAGGTGCATGAATCACCAAAATGTGTTGTCACAAATCCAAGGGTTGCATGAGGAGGCTTACAAATGGATGGTGGGAGATCAAATTCATTGTTCTTGGATGGTTTTTGGTGTAGAAGTCGTGGCCTAAGATGGAGAGGAAGAGGAGACAAGTGTAAGGTGAAGATCTCTTCACTTTTGCTATAAAAAGAGACCCCCACCCCTCACTTTTCCTCACACCAAAACACCAACTCAACAAGAGTGGTAAGAAAGAAGAGAGAAAGAAGAGAGGGAGAGGGGAAGGAGAAGAAGAAGAAGGCGGCCAGAAGAAGAAGGAGGAGGAGGAGAAGCCGAGGAGAGGAGGAGGAGCCGAGAGGAGGAGAAGCCGGAGGGAAGAAGAAGGAGGAGCCGGAGAGAGAGAGAGAGAGAGAGAGAGAGAGAGAGAGAAGAGAGAGAAGGAGGTTAGAAAGAGTAATAGTAGTGGAGAGTTCGGTTAGTATCGGAGGAGCGGAGAAATATTTCCTAAACGGAGATTTTCCCCGTTCATCCCAAGTACCGACCTTCTCTTCCGTTCTAGGCGGTTTAAAAGAAGGTCCGGAGGTTCGGGGTCAACCACGAAAAAGTATCGGTGAGTTGGGGTTAATTGTTTGATTAATATATTGTTACTCCGCAGGTTCCCGACATTAAGTTATAATCCGGCGTAAGGTTATAATTAGTGTCGGTTTGGTTATTATATAATAATAAGTATTAGCGTTGATATGATGACTATGCTTGGTTGATTGTTAAGTAGGATTGTTATTTATTTATAGTAATAATGCGGTTGATATTACTATATAGTATGCAAATGATTGATAATCAAATGAATAACAAGTGACTAAAATACGAGAAAACTATTAAGTAGCGTAATTGTAATGTGATGAATTGTTGATGATTGATTGCTTGATGAGATGCTTTGATTGTTATGATTATTGTGATGTGGTATGTTTGATAGTTTGTTTGATGTGTTAGTGACATGGAGAAATAGTAGGCATATCGGCTTCCCTACCCGATGGATCCTCGGGAGCGTACCGGTCGGTTCACGTACTCTCGGGTCGTGTTACTGGCAGGAGTTAACCTACTGGGTGACGCCGGTAGGTGTGTGGTCCGGAGAATACGGGGTCATGTCCTAGGGCCGGACTGCATGGAATCTCGGGCTATCTAGGGGTAGTCAGAGTCACCGCGTATCGATGGACGGAGAACGGTGTCTTACTCGTTGCACTCCGTGTATATGAGTAAGAGTCGAGGAATTACTACCGTGGCCTATCTGGTGACGGGGCGAGTATTCCAAGGGAATGACGATATTGCCAGGGCCCGTAACATGCATATAATTTAATTATTGTTTTAGTGCTTCGGCTATCTAAGGTTGTTTGCGTAGCTTTCCGTCATTGCTTGTGTTTGGGGTTGGGTTGGGTAGACGGAAAGTTATATTAATAGTTGGGGAATCTCAACTCACTGGGTCGATAGTAAATCGCTCACCCCTCTCTTTTCATCTTTTCAGGTAACCCTTAGGAGTAGCGGAGCACGGGACGTTAGGTCAGCCGGTTTAGACTCGGCGTCTTTTTCGCAAGGATAATTTCAAGTAATAATTGTAACAAGTTTTAAATAAATAATGTCCATGGACCTATTGTGATTCCGCATTTTCTTTATATAACAAACATGTTTTATATCGTTTCAAAATAAAAAAAAAACCCATGTGACGGCCCTGGTCCCGACTAAGGAACGGGGGCGTTACAATTCCGAACAGAGGTGTACCCAACAAGATGGCTCCTCAGTCATCCACTTCTTTTAAGAAGGAAGGTCCCTCGGGCAAGTTTGTTGGGAAATGCACCCACTGCCACAAAGCTAAGGATCTCAAAGCTCAAGTCAACTTGACTGAAGAAGACTTGTGTGCGGTGGTCACTGAAGCAAACATGGCTGAAGAAAATGCGGATAATCCCAAAATGTGGTGGTATGACACCGGTGCCACTACACACATCTGCATTGACAGGGGCATGTTTTCCACCTACCAGAAGAGCAAGATTGAAGCTCACCTTCTGATGGGAAATGTGTCACACTCCAAGATTGAAGGTGTAATACCCGGTATTCAAAAATATGGTCAACGGGCAGAAGAAAAGTCAGCAGGGGTAAAACTGTAATTTTGTCAAACACAGGGGTAAAATTGTAGTTTTGCCAAAGTTTGAGATGGAAGTTGAGACGGGCCAAATATTATCTTTCTAAAGCATAAAGAACATTTACAAGACCAAAAATGGAAGAAACGGAGCAGAAATGTGTTTTCGGCTTATCAGAGTGAAAACCGACTAAACCGAGGAAACTTCGGAAATTCATAACGGGAGCTAGGAAACTCCAAATGAGGTGATTAAAGTTGATAAATTTATCTAAAATCAGGGATATTCAGTTTATGGAAGTTTGGGGATTTATGGGAATCATCCAGTATTTTCTAAAACAATATTCGTGCAACCAAGCAAACCGAGCAAGAATGATTAGGAAGAATTAAGAGTGGATTAAGGGGTTAATGGCTGGATTTTATGGCATAAACACACCTCAGATGACAAGTGTAATCTTCCCATGGCTCCACCTCTTCTTTGTGGATAAAAAAAATGTGTGGATTCATTGAACTTGGAATGTGCAAGGTGGCATATGGAGAATGAATGCATGGAACCACCTCATAGCTTATCAACGTGGCAAGGAGACTTGATGCCCAAGGATACAATGAATCTCCCTTATTTCTTGGCAATTGGCGTGGCTGAAGGAGGAAGAAACAGAGAACATGTGTCAAAGAAGGAGATGAGATGTGTCATGAGACATGTGTCAAAGAAGGAGATGAGATGTGTCATGAGACACTTGTCACCTAATTATCACCTAAAGTTTGCTATATAAGGAGTCTTAGCTCTTCATTTTATTCATCACCAACACAACAAAAAAAAAGAAAAGAAGAAAAGAAAGAGAGGGAGAGAAGAGAAGAGGGAGCGTGAGTGAAGAAGGAGAAGAAGAAGAAGAAGGAGGAGAAAAAGAAGGAGGAGGAAGAAGAAGAAGGGAGAGAGAGGCGTGAAGATGAAGAAGAGAGAGAGAGGGAGGCGTGAAGAAGAGAGAGAAGATGAAGATTGGAGAAGAAGAGAGAGAAACATGGAGGAGAACCGAAAGAGATAGAACCGGAGGAAAGAGAGAAAGAATCGGAGGAGAGAGAAAATGAGGAGAGCAAAGATGGTCTGGAGGCTCGATCAGAATCATTCGGTCAACGCCAGACCACCGTCGGTCAACGCCGGAAAGCCGCCGGAGAAAGCCCCTTCAGCCGCCATCTTCAAGCCGGTTCTTCAGTGGTTGGATCAGCATGGTTTGGTTCAAGATTGGGTCTGGTTTAGGCTTGATTAAGCCTTGGTCAATGGTGGGTTAAACCGGTCAACGTTTTGACCTAAACCGCTTTAACCTAATCGGTTCAATTGAAGCCGGTTCAGTTGGTTTGGTTTGATTGAAGTGGTTCGGATGGTTCAGATTGGGTCAACCGGTTCAAGATTAGTCAAAGTCAAAGTCAACGGTCAAAGTCAAAGTCAACGGTCAACCAAAGGTCAAAGTCAACGTCGGTCAACGCTGTGGTCAACGCCGATCAACGCATTGACTCCGGCTGGATTTGTGTTTGCGGTTCGTGTACGGGTGTTCGGGAAGCTTCGGAGTTCGTGTTCGTGTGTTCGGGAGGTTCAGGTTTAGTTCGGGGTCTCGGGGAGTCGTATCCGCATCCATGCCGTTTGTTCCGACCTAAATCACTGTGAGTCGGCTCAAACACCATAATTAATGCATATAGATCAAGAAATGGGAAACCGTAGAATTAGGATTGCATACCCGGATATGATTGATTGTGTTTGAGAATTAAATGATTGAGTTAACGATAAACCGGTTAGGATTTATGACGCATGTTAGGATTATGAGAACTAAATGGATTTAACCTGTTGTGTGCCGTTAGGTTGATAGTAATATTGTGTGATGCATACATATAGTCGTTGCATGTTAGGACCGTATATGCATATATACGTATGTAAAGAAAGGTATTGAATGAATTTAAATACGGGAATTAAGACGAGTTAAAATATGGAATTAAACCTAACCAACATATAGCATATGGAATGATATCGGGATTACCGAGAAGAAATGAATTAAGTTAATGAAAGATGAGACGTCGGAGAGTTTAGTAAGCTACTAGCTCTAAACCGACGGATCATGGATTTAATAAAAGATACTAGGAAAGGTTAAGAAAAGAGAAGTGTTGTGAATGGTGAGTCGGCTACGGATTAGCAATCCGCTAATCTAAGGTAGCGGACGTGAATTGGTTAAAAGGCGTTAGAAACCCTAATAGGCCTGAGTGTGTGGTGATTGTGTGATTGTGTTGTTGTGTGGTTGTTATTGAGCTTTCTGTGCAGGCCTGTTAGATCGTCTCGGTGTTGGGCTGAGCGATCCGTGTGGATACTTAACTTGGTCACGGGACCGATTAAGTCGTGGTTGCTGACTCGGTACGGTGCCTAGTCATATCGGTGGTCTTAGTGTGTGTGTGTGATTAGACTTGCGAGAAGCGGTATTGATTTGGTTGTTGATTATTGATTGAGATTGATTGTTAGAGTCCAAGCGAGTTTGCGTGTTTACATTTCTGCACTAGGACTCTAGGGCGCGTTAGATCCCACAAGTCTAGGTATTTGGATACGTTCCGGTACTTTCGACCCGATTGGATCCTCGGGTACTTGCCTAATCGGATCATGGTGATTCCGGTTATGGTGTTAACCTATTGAGTGACGCCGGTAGGTGTGTAGTCCGGAGAATACGGGGTCGCGTCCTAGGGCCGAACTGCATGGAAGCTTGGGTTATCTAGGGGTAGCCTGATTCACCGCGTATCGATGGACGGAGAACGGTGTCCTAGTCGTTAGACTTCATGTCTACGTCTAGGAGTCGAGGTTAGTTACCATGTCCGTAACAGTGGAAACCCGTGGAAGTTACCGAGATCGTAGGGGCCCAGTGGTGTGTTGGTGTGGTTGGTAGTGCGCGGTAGATAGATCGAGTCTCAATCGAGAGCATGTGCCGCAGTGCTCTCGATTTCCTCTAATCGCCTTCTCTTTCTTTTGGCAATTGATTGTGTGTGGGCTCGACACGATGTGGTAGTGCGTGATCGGCTATTGATATACTATGGATTTTAGGGATTTTAACCATGGTATATGTCTTTGTTATCGAGTCTTTATATGTGTTTTGGAGTCTTTTCAGGTGTTTTACAGGTTTAAGGACATCTGGAGCCTAATTGAACGTTTTGGGAGCATTTGGAGCAATTCTGCACTATTTAGAGACTTCACAGAGTTCACTGGCTGCGTTTTCGCCTTGCAATTGTCGTTGCAGTTCTGCAGTGGTCGACGCAGTAGGTAGACGCAGTTCTGCACCAAAAAATCTGTATTTTAGAGAAATTACAGTTTTTGCCCAGAAACTTCCCAGACTTGCAAAAAGGCCCCCAGACGTGTTTTAGACTATATATGAGGGTTTTTAGCCACTTGTTTAGGCTACGCTTTCATAACTAAGTTTTATTTTATTAGAGAGAGTTAGGGGCTGATCCTGCTCTTGAAAGAGAGAGGATTTCGAACCCATGTTTCTTTATTTAATATATGCTATTTGGTTTTGTATTCAAGATGTTTTCTGTCTCGATGATTATGTCTGAGTAGATTACCTGTTAAGTTTAGGGATTCTCATTAGGAATTTCATGGAATTATAGGTTAATAAATCTATATGGATTCATATCTGTTAGTTATTCATCTAGGATTGTTCTTACTGCTTAATCTGAATTAGCTACCCAGATTTATGATGTTAGGTTGATTGATGCAACGACAATTGGTTAATTAGCTAGAAAGAACCTAGATGAGCAATTGAATTACTCGCAAAGGAATTTGGTTTAATTGAATTGTGAACATATCGAACTTGATCTTAAAGCTAGTTTAATCTGTTAGTAATTGCAAAGGAATTTGGATTGCTGCACTTATACTTAGAGAATTCTCGCAACGACAGTTGGTTAATTCTATATCTGTGTTTGAGTTCTAGAACAGTTCTTAATTAGATCCCGATTGATTTATTATCTTGTGTTCCTGATTTTCTGAGAACTCCCTAGACTTAACGCTTCGCTTCCTTGCTCACAAACTCGCCTGATTTACTTTCCTGCATTGCTTTTTAGTTTCTATTCACTTTTGCTTTCTCCTAGTTTAATCTTAATAGTTCTAAATCTATCGTTGACCGGAGTCCCTGTGGATTCGATACCCTAAGTACTACAACTACATCACTGTGCACTTGCAGTTAGAATAGGGATTAAAACTAGACCTATCAAGTTTTTGGCGCCGTTGCCGGGGACTCTTTTGAGTCTTCGATAGATTTGAACTTAGGGTTTAGACTAGGTTTTTCGTTTTTTTTTTGTTACTAATTTTTTTTTCTTTCTGTTCTTGCGTTTCAGGTACGCCTGTAATCGCCCTGCAACGATCGACACGGTCCTGTGTGTCGATCGTCATATCATCGCGCTTGCATCGATCGACGCTTCTCCTACATCGATCGACACATATCGTAAGGAAGATGTATGATTTCTTCAGTCCAGGGATTGACAACTCGCAGATAACTTGGATAAAGAGCAAAGTAGACTCTCTGCATAGTCTTGTACTTGGGAAGTATGCGCAAAGAGCTATCAACTGCGTTGAAGGGAATGAATTCTAAAATCAGGAATATGCTTTTCAGAAACCCTTCCAGTAACAGAGTAACTCCTTCTCAAGGAACTATGGTGTTTCTTCTTACCAAGCACCCCCTGCACCTACACATAAGAGCATATTGGAAGCTATGATGGAGCAGTTTCTTGAGGGACAACAACAGATCAATGTGTCATACAACTCAAAGATAGATGCATTGTATGAAGATCTAAATGGAAAGTTTGAATCTTTGAGCACACATGTGAAGAAGCTAGATGTCCAAGTTCAACAAACAGCTGGAGCAATACAAAGGCAGAACAAAGCTAGGAAAGCCGAACTGAAGCTGTACATCAAAGCTGTGACCTTAAGAGATGAGATTGAGTTGCTAGGAGAAGAAGAGAGCATAATCTCGGATTTTCTAGATGAATATTGTCTGTCTGAGACATGCATCGATCGACACACACTTGATGACGATCGATGCAACTCCGATCCGTCTGATGAAATTGAACATAATCGCCTTGTGTCGATAAACACACCCTATGCATCGATCGACACTGATCGCAGACGAGACCAGAAGCCTGCAACAATCCTGGAACGAGTCTATAAGCCCTTTGTGCCATATCCCAAGGTTCTTAAACCGTCTAACCAAGAGCTAGAAGTGGCTAACTGCATGAAAGTGATGGATAAGGAGCTGAATGAAACTTCACCAGCTGAAGCTTCGCGAGTTCACCCTTGTGTGTTGAGAGATGCAAAGAAGATGATCTCCACTGATGGTCATTTGAAAGAAGAAGCTCAGATTGGTGGTACTACAGTATCTGATAGTTGAAAGAAGAAGATGGCGGTTCCTCTTGAACCTGCTCTAACATCTTCAGAGCCTGCAAGTGCTCATAAGCAGAAAGCTCCAAACATCAGATATGCACCAAAGGTAAGGTATAAATCACCAAAGCTTAAACCTCCTAACCACATTGCTTTGAATGCAGGAAAACGCAGCATCCCACCTAAGCTTCACTCCCGCCCTGGTTCTCTTCCTTCTTTCCTTGGGAAATCTCATGATCCGAAAGCATATACACCACCTTGGATGAAGAGATATTCACAGAGACATTCAAAGTCTCTGTTGAAACCACCATGAGTCCGATCTCCTTTCCATAGTCAAGCTATTGACTTTAAACAAGCGCTGAGTGGGAGGCAACCCACTAGTAGGTTCGTTTTTCTTTTCATTTTTCGTTTTGATTCTGGTGTTTTGATTTTACTGTTTGAGTGTGTCCAGAGCCGAGAGAACAGGCAAAATCGCATTGCATCGATCGACACACATAATGCATCGGTCGACACAGTGCGATTCACGGTTAGCCGATTCGATTGCAGCTCAGACACCGGTTATTTCAATAACCGTGCGCATATTCGCCTTGCATCGATCGACACCCTTGTGGCATCGATCGACACAGGGCGACAACAGGTACGTATTCTGCAACTTTTCGGACTGTTTTCAATTTGATTATTCTTTCTCACCGATCCTGAGCTTGATTACACTGGGGACAGTGTAGTTTAAGTGTGGGGGAGGTCGCTACTGACGCACACTTTTGTTTTCTTATGAGTTAGTCTTGTTTTTCAAATTTGTTTTATTGAGTAAAAATTGTATGAAACTATGATTTTCCGAGGAAACTTTTCGCTTGAACAGGAACTAAGTGACCATTGGACAGACTTGCAGAGCCTCTATGACTATTAGAAAACCCAACACGGATCAGCCTACTGAGGACACCCACATCACTTCAGGTATCAGAAGATCCTTTTACTGACTTCACCTTAATAATGACTTAATTGTCTCACCTAAGGGCTTGGTATACTTTGTGTCGGATTCCCTTGTTTGTTCTGACACAGCCTGTAAACCTGTCCTATTTGGTTCCCTTCTCCCCTTACATAAAATAAAAAAAGATAATAAACTGAGGATGAGTTAGTAACTCCGAAGTGGTCTCTGGGAGTGGTAGCTACAACTATCATCTCCTGTGCATCCATGGAATGTGTCCAAAGTACACCCTAAAACGGGAAGAACACTGGTAAAAATAAAATAAAATGATACCCAGTGGGGAAAAATAAGTTGTTAAGGAAGGGAAAAGAGAAGAAAGGGACCGAAGAAAGATAGTATGGTGGTCTAGAGCTGACAAGGTAAGAGTCCATGTGCCCTTTGATCGATACTCCTTAGGTGAGACCGCACTTAAATACTCGCAGAAGTCAGTAGGGTGAATTTGAATGC
Source organism: Orychophragmus violaceus (assembly GCA_030180135.1). Classification (NCBI taxonomy): domain Eukaryota; kingdom Viridiplantae; phylum Streptophyta; class Magnoliopsida; order Brassicales; family Brassicaceae; genus Orychophragmus; species Orychophragmus violaceus. The sequence continues at coordinate 13,547,781 of CM058240.1, forward strand.
GTGAATGTGATTGTGGAGTTTACTTAGGACAGTTGCTAAGTGTGGGGGAAGTATATTGTGGTCTTGAGTTCTGTAGGAAAGTTTTCAGTGGATTACTATGTGAATGTGAATGCGAAAGTTCCTAGGACGAAATGAGTTTCTGTGTTTTCAAAATTCTTTTTTTATACTTTAGTTATTTACTTGCTTGAGGACAAGCAAGAGCTAAGTGTGGGGGAGTTGATATACCATGGATTTTAGAGATTTTAACCATGGTATATGTCTTTGTTATCGAGTCTTTATAAGTGTTTTGGAGTCTTTTCAGGTGTTTTACAGGTTTAAGGACATTTGGAGCCTAATTGGACGTTTTGGGAGCATTTGGAGCAATTCTGCACTATTTAGAGACTTCACAGAGTTCACTGGCTGCGTTTTCGCCTTGCAACTGTCGTTGCAATTCTGCAGTGGTCGACGCAGTAGGTAGACGCAGTTCTGCACCCAAAAATCTGCATTTTAGAGAAATTACAGTTTTTGCCCAGAAACTTCCCAGACTTGCAAAAAGGCCCCCAGACGTGTTTTAGACTATATATTAGGGTTTTTAGCCACTTGTTTAGGCTACGCTTTCATAACTAAGTTTTATTTTATTAGAGAGAGTTAGGGGTTGATCCTGCTCTTGAAAGAGAGAGGATTTCAAACCCTTGTTTCTTTATTTAATATATGCTATTTGGTTTTCTATTCAAGATGTTTTCTGTCTCGATGATTATGTCTGAGTAGATTAACTGTTAAGTTTAGGGATTCTCATTAGGGATTTCATGGAATTATAGGTTAATAAATCTGTAGGGATTCATATCTGTTAGTTATTCATCTAGGATTGTTCTTACTGCTTAATCTGAATTAGCTACCCAGATTTATGATGTTAGGTTGATTGATGCAACGACAGTTGGTTAATTAGCTAGAAAGAACCTAGATGAGCAATTGAATTACTCGCAAAGGAATTTGGTTTAATTGAATTGTGAACATATCGAACTTGATCTTAAAGTTAGTTTAATCTGTTAGTAATTGGAAAGGAATTTGGATTGCTGCACTTAGACTTAGAGAATTCTCGCAAGGACAGTTGGTTAATTATATATCTGTGTTTGAGTTCTAGAACAGTTCTTAATTAGATCCCGATTGATTTATTAGCTTGTGTTCCTGATTTCCTGAGAACTCCCTAGACTTAACGCTTCGCTTCCTTGCTCACAAACTCGCCTGATTTACTTTCCTGCATTGCTTTTTAGTTTCTATTCACTTTTGCTTTCTCCTAGTTTAATCTTAATAGTTCTAAATCTATCGTTGACCGTAGTCCTTGTGGATTCGATACCCTAAGTACTACAACTACATCACTGTGCACTTGCAGTTAGAATAGGGATTAAAACTAGACCTATCAAGTTTTTGGCGCCGTTGCCGGGGACTCTTTTGAGTCTTCGATAGATTTGAACTTAGGGTTTAGACTAGGTTTTTCGTTTTTTTTTTGTTACTAATTTTTTCTTTCTTTCTGTTTTTGCGTTTCAGGTACGCCTGTAATCGCCCTGCAACGATCGACACGGTCCTGTGTGTCGATCGTCACATCATCGCGCTTGCATCGATCGACGCTTCTCCTGCATCGATCGACACATATCGTAAGGAAGATGTATGATTTCTTCAGTCCAGGGATTGACAACTCGCAGATAACTTGGATAAAGAGCAAAGTAGACTCTCTGCATAGTCTTGTACTTGGGAAGTATGCGCAAAGAGCTATCAACTGCGTTGAAGGGAATGAATTCTATAATCAGGAATCTGCTTTTCATAAACCCTTCCAGCAACAGAGTAACTCCTTCTCAAGGAACTATGGTGTTTCTTCTTACCAAGCACCCCCTGCACCTACACATAAGAGCAGATTGGAAGCTATGATGGAGCAGTTTCTTGAGGGACAACAACAGATCAATGTGTCATACAACTCAAACATAGATGCATTGTATGAAGATCTGAATGGAAAGTTTGAATCTTTGAGCACACATGTGAAGAAGCTAGATGTCCAAGTTCAACAAACAGCTGGAGCAATAAAAAGGCAGAACAAAGCTAGGAAAGCTGAACTGAAGCTGTACATCAATGCTGTGACCTTAAGAGATGAGATTGAGTTGCTAGGAGAAGAAGAGAGCATAATCTCGGATTTTCTGGATGAATATTGTATGTCTGAGACATGCATCGATCGACACACACTTGATGACGATCGATGCAACCCCGATCCGTCTGATGAAATTGAACATAATCGCCTTGTGTCGATCGACACACCCTATGCATCGATCGACACAGATCGCAGACGAGACCAGAAGCCTGCAACAATCATGGAACGAGTCTATAAGCCCTTTGTGACATATCCCAAGGTTCTTAAACCGTCTAACCAAGAGCTAGAAGTGGCTAACTGCATGAAAGTGATGGATAAGGAGCTGAATGAAACTCCACCAGCTGAAGCTTCGCGAGTTCACCCTTGTGTGTTGAGAGATGCAAAGAAGATGATCTCCACTGATGGTCATTTGAAAGAAGAAGCTCAGATTGGTGGTACTACAGTATCTGATAGTGGAAAGAAGAAGATGGCGGTTCCTCTTGAACCTGCTCTAACATCTTCAGAGCCAGCAAGTGCTCATAAGCAGAAAGCTCCAAACATCAGATCTGCACCAAAGGTAAGGTATAAATCACCTAAGCTTAAACCTCCTGACCACATTGCTTTGAATGCAGGAAAACGCAGCATCCCGCCCAAGCTTCACTCCCGCCCTGGTTCTCTTCCTTCTTTCCTTGGGAAATCTCATGATCCGAAAGCATATACACCACCTTGGATGAAGAAATATTCACAGAGACATTCAAAGTCTCTGTTGAAACCACCATGAGTCCGATCTCCTTTCTACAGTCAAGCTATTGACTTTAAACAAGCACTGAGTGGGAGGCAACCCACTAGTAGGTTCATTTTTCTTTTCATTTTTTGTTTTGATTATGGTGTTTTGATTTTACTGTTTGAGTGTGTCCAGAGCCGAGAGAACAGGCAAAATCGCATTGCATCGATCGACACACATAATGCATCGGTCGACACAGTGCGATTCACGGTTAGCCGATTCGATTGCGGCTCAAACACCGGTTATTTCAATAACCGTGCGCATATTCGCCTTGCATCGATCGACACCCTTGTGGCATCGATCGACACAGGGCGACAACAGGTACGTATTCTGCAACTTTGTGGACTGTTTTCAATTTGATTATTCTTCTCACCGATCCTGAGCTTGATTACACTGGGGACAGTGTAGTTTAATTGTGGGGGAGGTCGCTACTGACGCACGCTTTTGTTTTCTTATGAGTTAGTCTTGTTTTTCAAATTTGTTTTATTGAGTAAAAATTGTATGAAACTATGATTTTCCGAGGAAACTTTTCGCTTGAACAAGAACTAAGTGACCATTGGACAGACTTGCAGAGTCTCTATGACTATTAGAAAACCCAACACGGATCAGCCTACTGAGGACACCCACATCACTTCAGGTATCAGAGGATCCTTTTACTGACTTCACCTTAATACTGACTTAATTTTCTCACCTAAGGGCTTGGTATACTTTGTTTCGGATTCCCTTGTTAATTCTTACACAGCCTGTAAATCTGTCCTATTTGGTTCCCTTCTCCCCTTCCATAAAAAAAAAGATAATAAACTGAGGATGAGTTAGTAACTCCGAAGTGGTCTCTGGGAGTGGTAGCTACAACTATCATCTCCTGTGCATCCATGAAATGTGTCCAAAGTACACCCCAAAACGGGAAGAACACTGGTAAAATAAAATAAAATGATACCCAGTGGGGAAAAATTAGTTGTTAAGGAAGGGAAAAGAGAAGAAAGGGACCAGAGAAAGATAGTATGGTGGTCTAGAGCTGACAAGGTAAGAGTCCATGTGCCCTTTGATCGATACTCCTTAGGTGAGACCGCACTTAAATACTCGCAGAAGTCAGTAGGGTGAATTTGAATGCGTGAATGTGATTGTGGAGTTTACTTAGGACAGTTGCTAAGTGTGGGGGAAGTATATTGTGGTCTTGAGTTCTGTAGGAAAGTTTTCAGTGGATTACTATGTGAATGTGAATGCGAAAGTTCCTAGGACGAAATGAGTTTCTGTGTTTTCAAAATTCTTTTTTTATACTTTAGTTCTTTACTTGCTTGAGGACAAGCAAGAGCTAAGTGTGGAGGAGTTGATATACCATGAATTTTAGGGATTTTAACCATGGTATATGTCTTTGTTATCGAGTCTTTATATGTGTTTTGGAGTCTTTTCAGGTGTTTTACAGGTTTAAGGACATCTGGAGCCTAATTGGACGTTTTGGGAGCATTTGGAACAACTCTGCACTATTTAAAGACTTCACAGAGTTCACTGGCTGCGTTTTCGCCTTGCAACTGTCGTTGCAGTTCTGCAGTGGTCGACGCAGTAGGTAGACGCAGTTCTGCACCCAAAAATCTGTATTTTAGAGAAATTACAGTTTTTGCCCAGAAACTTCCCAGACTTGCAAAAAGGCCCCCAGGTGTGTTTTAGACTATATATTAGGGTTTTTAGCCACTTGTTTAGGCTACGCTTTCATAACTAAGTTTTATTTTATTAGAGAGAGTTAGGGGCTGATCCTGCTCTTGAAAGAAAGAGGATTTCGAACCCCTGTTTCTTTATTTAATATATGTTATTTGGTTTTCTATTCAAGATGTTTTCTGTCTCGATGATTATGTCTGAGTAGATTAACTGTTAAGTTTAGGGATTCTCATTAGGGATTTCATGGAATTATAGGTTAATAAATCTGTAGGGATTTCATATCTGTTAGTTATTCATCTAGGATTGTTCTTACTGCTTAATCTGAATTAGCTACCCAGATTTATGATGTTAGGTTGATTGATGCAACGACAGTTGGTTAATTAGCTAGAAAGAACCTAGATGAGCAATTGAATTACTCGCAAAGGAATTTGGTTTAATTGAATTGTGAACATATCGAACTTGATCTTAAAGCTAGTTTAATCTGTTAGTAATTGCAAAGGAATTTGGATTGCTGCACTTAGACTTAGAGAATTCTCGCAAGGACATTTGGTTAATTATATATCTGTGTTTGAGTTCTAGAACAGTTCTTAATTAGATCCCGATTGATTTATTAGCTTGTGTTCCTGATTTCCTAAGAACTCCCTAGACTTAACGCTTCGCTTCCTTGCTCACAAACTCGCCTGATTTACTTTCCTGCATTGCTTTTTAGTTTCTATTCACTTTTGCTTTCTCCTAGTTTAATCTTAATAGTTCTAAATCTATCGTTGACCGGAGTCCCTGTGGATTCGATACCCTAAGTACTACAACTACATCACTGTGCACTTGCAGTTAGAATAGGGATTAAAACTAGAACTATCAAGTTTTTGGCGCCGTTGCCGGGGACTCTTTTGAGTCTTCGATAGATTTGAACTTAGGGTTTAGACTAGGTTTTTCGTTTTTTTTTTTGTTACTAATCTTTTTTTTCTTTCTGTTCTTGCGTTTCAGGTACGCCTGTAATCACCCTGCAACGATCGACACGGTCCTGTGTGTCGATCGTCACATCATCGCGCTTGCATCGATCGACGCTTCTCCTGCATCGATCGACACATATCGTAAGGAAGATGTATGATTTCTTCAGTCCAGGGATTGACAACTCTTAGATAACTTGGATAAAGAGCAAAGTAGACTCTCTGCATAGTCTTGTACTTGGGAAGTATGCGCAAAGAGCTATCAACTGCGTTGAAGGGAATGAATTCTACAATCAGGAATCTGCTTTTCAGAAACCCTTCCAGCAACAGAGTAACTCCTTCTCAAGGAACTATGGTGTTTCTTCTTACCAAGCACCCCCTGCACCTACACATAAGAGCAGATTGGAAGCTATGATGGAGCAGTTTCTTGAGGGACAACAACATATCAATGTGTCATACAACTCAAATATAGATGCATTGTATGAAGATCTGAATGGAAAGTTTGAATCTTTGAGCACACATGTGAAGAAGCTAGATGTCCAAGTTCAACAAACAGCTGGAGCAATACAAAGGCAGAACAAAGCTAGGAAAGCTGAACTGAAGCTGTACATCAATGTTGTGACCTTAAGAGATGAGATTGAGTTGCTAGGAGAAGAAGATAGCATAATCTCAGATTTTCTGGATGAATATTGTCTGTCTGAGACATGCATCGATCGACACACACTTGATGACGATCGATGCAACCCCGATCCGTCTGATGAAATTGAACATAATCGCCTTGTGTCGATCGACACACCCTATGCATCGATCGACACATATCGCAGACGAGACCAGAATCCTGCAACAATCCTGGAACGAGTCTATAAGCCCTTTGTGCCATATCCCAAGGTTCTTAAACCGTCTAACCAAGAGCTAGAAGTGGCTAACTGCATGAAAGTGATGGATAAGGAGCTGAATGAAACTCCACCAGCTGAAGCTTCGCGAGTGTGTTGAGAGATGCAAAGAAGATGATCTCCACTGATGGTCATTTGAAAGAAGAAGCTCAGATTGGTGGTACTACAGTATCTGATAGTGGAAAGAAGAAGATGGCGGTTCCTCTTGAACCTGCTCTAACATCTTCTGAGACTGCAAATGCTCATAAGCAGAAAGCTCCAAACATCAGATATGCACCAAAGGTAAGATATAAATCACCTAAGCTTAAACCTCCTGACCACATTGCTTTGAATGCAGGAAAACGCAGCATCCCGCCCAAGCTTCACTCCCGCCCTGGTTCTCTTCCTTCTTTCCTTGGGAAATCTCATGATCCGAAAGCATATACACCACCTTGGATGAAGAGATATTCAGAGAGACATTCAAAGTCTCTGTTGAAACCACCATGAGTCCGATCTCCTTTCCACAGTCAAGCTATTGACTTTAAACAAGCACTGAGTGGGAGGCAACCCACTAGTAGGTTCGTCTTTCTTTTCATTTTTCGTTTTGATTCTGGTGTTTTGATTTTACTGTTTGAGTGTGTCCAGAGCAGAGAGAACAGGCAAAATCGCATTGCATCGATCGACACACATAATGCATCGGTCGACACAGTGCGATTCACGGTTAGCCGATTCGATTGCGGCTCAGACACCGGTTATTTCAATAACCGTGCGCATATTCGCCTTGCATCGATCGACACCCTTGTGGCATCGATCGACACAGGGCGACAACAGGTACGTATTCTGCAACTTTTCGGACTGTTTTCAATTTGATTATTATTTCTCACCAATCCTGAGTTTGAGTACACTGGGGACAGTGTAGTTTAAGTGTGGGGGAGGTCGCTACTGACGCACACTTTTGTTTTCTTATGAGTTAGTCTTGTTTTTCAAATTTGTTTTATTGAGTAAAAATTGTATGAAACTATGATTTTCCGAGGAAACTTTTCGCTTGAACAGGAACTAAGTGACCATTGGACAGACTTGCAGAGCCTCTATGACTATTAGAAAACCCAACACGGATCAGCCTACTGAGGACACCCACATCACTTCAGGTATCAGAGGATCCTTTTACAGACTTCACCTTAATACTGACTTAATTTTCTCACCTAAGGGCTTGGTATACTTTGTGTCGGATTCCCTTGTTAGTTCTGACACAGCCTGTAAACCTGTCCTATTTGGTTCCCTTCTCCCTTTCCATAAAATAAAAAAAAGATAATAAACTGAGGATGAGTTAGTAACTCCGAAGTGGTCTCTGGGAGTGGTAGCTACAACTATCATCTCCTGTGCATCCATGGAATGTGTCCAAAGTACACCCCAAAACGGGAAGAACACTGATAAAAAAATGATACCCAATGAGGAAAAATCAGTTGTTAAGGAAGGGAAAAGAGAAGAAAGGAACCAGAGAAAGATAGTATGGTGGTCTAGAGCTGACAAGGTAAGATTCCATGTGCCCTTTGATCGATACTCCTTAGGTGAGACCGCACTTAAATACTCGCAGAAGTCAGTAGGGTGAATTTGAATGCGTGAATGTGATTGTGGAGTTTACTTAGGACAGTTGCTAAGTGTGGGGGAAGTATATTGTGGTCTTGAGTTCTGTAGGAAAGTTTTCAGTGGATTACTATGTGAATGCGAAAGTTCCTAGGACGAAATGAGTTTTTGTGTTTTCAAACTTCTTTTCTTATACTTTAGTTCTTTACTTGCTTGAGGACAAGCAAGAGCTAAGTGTGGGGGAGTTGATATAACATGGATTTTAGGGATTTTAACCATGGTATATGTCTTTGTTATCGAGTCTTTATATGTGTTTTGGAGTCTTTAATTCAGGTGTTTTACAGGTTTAAGGACATCTGGAGCCTAATTGGACGTTTTGGGAGCATTTGGAGCAATTCTGCACTATTTAGAGACTTCACAGAGTTCACTGGCTGCGTTTTTGCCTTGCAACTGTCGTTGCAGTTCTGCAGTGGTCGACGCAGTAGGTAGACGCAGTTCTGCACCAAAAAATCTGCCTTTTAGAGAAATTACAGTTTTTGCCCAGAAACTTCCCAGACTTGCAAAAAGTCCCCCAGAGGTGTTTTAGACTATATATTAGGTTTTTTAGCCACTTGTTTAGACTACGCTTTCATAACTAAGTTTTATTTTATTAGAAAGAGTTAGGGGTTGATCCTGCTCTTGAAAGAGAGAGGATTTCGAACCCATGTTTCTTTATTTAATATATGCTATTTGGTTTTCTATTTAAGATGTTTTCTATCTCGATGATTATGTATGAGTAGATTACCTGTTAAGTTTAGGGATTCTCATTAGGGATTTCATGGAATTATAGGTTAATAAATCTGTAAGGAATCATATCTGTTAGTTCTTCATCTAGGATTGTTCTTACTGCTTAATCTGAATTAACTACCCAGATTTATGATGTTAGGTTGATTGATGCAACGACAGTAGGTTAATTAGCTAGAAAGAACCTAGATGAGCAATTGAATTACTCGCAAAGGAATTTGGTTTAATTGAATTGTGAACATATCGAACTTGATCTTAAAGCTAGTTTAATCTGTTAGTAATTGCAAAGGAATTTGGATTGCTGCACTTAGACTTAGAGAATTCTCGCAACGACAGTTGGTTAATTCTATATATGTGTTTGAGTTCTAGAATAGTTCTTAATTAGATCCCGATTGATTTATTAGCTTGTGTTCCTGATTTCCTGAGAACTCCCTAGACTTAACGCTTCACTTCCTTGCTCACAAACTCGCCTGATTTACTTTCCTGCATTGCTTTTTAGTTTCTATTCACTTTTGCTTTCTCCTAGTTTAATCTTAATAGTTCTAAATCTATCGTTGACCGGAGTCCTTGTGGATTCGATACCCTAATTACTACAACTACATCACTGTGCACTTGCAGTTAGAATAGGGATTAAAACTAGACCTATCAAGTTTTTGTGAGTTTTCTTGCAAGTTTTTACTAGTATCAATAATTTTTTTATTAAAATTATTCTTTTGTTATGATTGCTTGTTATTTTGGGGTTTTCGGGCGGGAATCTATAGTGGATAGATAGTTAGCAGCCGTAGTGGGGGGCCGACTCGCTGGGTGATCGTAGATCACTCATTAGACTCTTTTTGTGTTTTTCAGGTTTAGCAGCGACGGACGCGTGAGGTCCTCGGTGTAGTTTCGGGATTGCTTGTGGCGGGATTTTGATTGGATGATTTCAGGGTTTTATCTCGCTTCGGCTTGACGCAAATTTTGTATTGAGCTTTGAGTGTTGTTTTGCTGATTGACGAAATGATTTGTAAAAATGGCTATTAAACGTTGTGCTGAACGTTTGATTACTCAGAAATGAATATGTTTTCCCGATATTGTGTTTAGTCCGAACAGACACAACTCACGGAAGTGGTGCAAGGCGTACGACTTGTACTATGGAAGTGAGGATAGCGGAGTCAAGGACGGGTTAGTGCGAGCCTTTGTCTCAAACCGATCTGTCTCTGGCTTCGTCCTGTGGCCAACCTTTCCTGTTTGACTTGCTTGGGTTCGATCGGTCATGTTCTTGTTTGATTGTTGTCCGGTCAGCTCGACGGTCTGCGGACGACGGGAAAGGGGCGTTACAGAAAGGTGGTATCAGAGCATGGTTCTGCATGGGTTTCGAAGTTGTTCATTTCTGAGTGTTTTCCGTGTTTTATCGAGTCAAAATTGTGTCTTACCCAAGCATTCATTAGGAAACCGAGCCGCGTCTGTAAAACCGGGGATGGGATGTGATAGGAAATTGTATTAGTTGTACTAATGTTTATTGTGTTTTTGATTGCAGTCAGCAGCAGTGTGTCCCTGGACGGATTGTGTGTTGGTGTGTGCATAGTGTGGGAGATTTCAGCGAGCAGTATGAGTCATCGTCGGACGATAGCGGCAGAGTATTGAGCTCAGTTGGAGCAGCGCCAGGAGAGTTTGAGGGCACAGTCTGGACAGTCACCGGGGTCCCGGATATCTGATCGACCACCGGTTTTTCCGCGAGTACAGCAGGGAGCGAGAGCAGCCGCTGTAGAATGGAGGCCGTTGTCTGACCATTACCTCCAGCTCTACAGGCGACGCAGTTGGAGGCGCCTATGATACCACCAGTGATTCAGCCGCCGATGCTCGAGCCGCATGATGTGTCGGTACCCTTTAGCCTACACGAGTCTGATTCGTTTCGCTCAGTGGAGAGGATTTTATGGTGGACCTGTTACATGCAGCAGTCGATATGGATATGGAGCCGATAGACCCAGAGCATCATCTGTATTAGGAGCAGCACGTTGATGGGCAGATGGCGATACTCAGAGACGTTCTAGAGCAGCATATTGGACCGCACCATCAGCCAGATCCACATCCAGGATCGCCTCATACACCACTTGATAGGTCGACATCATCATCATTCGGCTCCTCAGAGCCACTTACCGAAACAGAGCCATTAACAAGGGCTGGGGCGATGTCGATGTCGGGGTCGGATGCATATTTTTAGTTAGTTACACCGCCAGGTACACCGCCACCGAGCCAGTTGCGTCGTCAGAGACTCTACCAGCAGACACGCCAGACTCACTACCGCCGATGCTTATACACCGGACATGTAGCGCATGTGGAGTTCAGGGTCACCGTGCGCCCGAGTGATTCCAGGATCCTTCTTCAGAGTCTGCTTTCTCCTGTCAGTTATGTGGTGCTTCGGATCACCAGGCATCAGCTTGTTACCGTGGGGCACGCCCAGCGCCCGTTACCGTCTGTCAGCTTTGTGGTCACATGGGTCATGTTGCACGTTTGTGTCCGACGGCAGAGCCGCATCGATTTGTAGCGCCGTCCAGAGATGCACACCCTCCCGGCGCACCTGCCAGTGGCTACCACCGTGAGCCGCGATGCCGTTTGTGTTGGGCATTCCGGTCGTGTTGGGGCTGTTAGGATTAGGATAGTTAGGCCAGGTAAGTGTGGACACTAAATATATTGCTTTTCTGTGTATCTAGATAGGCGATCTTCGCATGTCATTTCTGACATCTCCAGGGTATGATGGCACGGTTTGGGGGGGGGGGTTATGGTGTTGATGACGGACGTCTTGTGGTATTTCTGTTTTATCTATGTATGCAAAACCTCGAAACATGTGTTAGGTCATTTTGTATATATATGTGATGCAGAATGTTCAGCTTATCATTATGGCTTGCGTGGTAATTGTTTGCATGCGTGTGATGGTTTTCGGGTGCAAACGAATTACCATGCGAAGTCAGATGATGTGCAGAACTGACGACCGTTCATCATAACCTAAACCCAGACTGACGACATATCCGGAGCGATGTGGTGATTGCTTGATTGTGCGTGGTAATTGTTTGCTTTTGTGTTTATTTCTTGCGTGCTTTATCTAATGCTTGAGTGGTGCATTGGATAATTAGGGTTGTGTTTCATTCGTGGTATAGCGCTGTTAGGGTGCTAGTTTCTTTTATGGTATGCATAGCATTCGAGGATGGTTGGCGGTAGTGGTAAGCCTTTCGATTGCTGGTTGTGTTGGGTTGGATTGAGTAGTTTAAATTTTATCACAATCGTTAAGTTGTTAGAAATAAAAGTGTTAGAACCTTTTCGTTTAAGGTGTTGAGCTAACTTGAGAATGGTTGTATTCGACTGTCGATTCACGAGAGAACTGACTTATAGAATATCGTTACTTAATCATGGGTAACCGTTGGGTACATGATTAACTAACTATATCTCTATGAGGAAGTGATATTGTGGGATGGATTGGTTTGAATTTCACCACTCCAGTAAAAGTTGTTGTGTTGAATGTAGGACGGAATGGACGATACGATTCGAATTCGAGACCGAACCCGAACCCGAAAGCAAGATGGAGTGTAAAGGAGCCGTGAGACGAGTTGACCCGGGAAGTGAAGCAGTTTGTATGGATCGTCAGTGGAAATGTATCAATGCGGGGTAACTGGAAGAGCGAAGCGGTTGGTATGATGAGTTAGAGAAAATATTTGAAGTATCGTCAGCGACAGTATGGAGACCAGAGTGAAGCAATCAGTGTGAATGGAATGGAAGGTTAGCCAAGTCAGATTCTGAAATCAGGTTCATGGGAAGTGTTCGGGAAGGAAGAGGTTGTATCGGAAACATAGTGAAGTTATCATTACGGATGGAGTTGGGATCATAGAACGTCAGGTTTGGAATGCAGATTCTTGAAGAGTGTCTCGAGGAGACAAACCAAGATCGGAAAGATGTGGAAGTTGAAACAAAATGGGGAAGTCAAAAGTGAGAATCAAAGCAAAGAAGCTAACAGCGAGTGAGTCTGAAGTTCGAGACAGATGGAGTCAGTGAAGAGTGAAGCGAAGCAAGGTGGATAAGAAATGGTCGTTGGGGAATCAGTTCAAAGATCCGTTAGATGAAAGGAGTTGGAAAGAGCGCATGAATGTCAGAAGTCAGAGATATGCAACAGTGTTCGAGTAAGGAAGCGTTGGAATCGAGTGACGGAGCAACTTGCGGGGTTTGGTACCGATTCAAAGTCTGTTAGTGACGGAGAATTCGGGGACCGAATTCCTGTAAGTGGGGAAGAATGTAATACCGGTATTCAAAAATATGGTCAACGGGCAGAAGAAAAGTCAGCATGGGCAAGACTGTAATTTTGCCAAACCCAAGGGCAAAATTGTAATTTTGCCAAAGTTCGAGATGGAAGTTGAGACGGGCCAAATATTCTCTTTCTAAAGCATAAAGAACATGTACAAGACCAGAAATGGAAGAAACGGAGCAGAAATGTCTTTTTGGCTTATCGGAGTGAAAACCGACTAAACCGAGGAAACTTCGGAAATTCATAACGGGAGCTAGGAAACTCCAAATGAGGTGATTCAAGTTGCTAAATTTATCTAAAATCAGGGAGAATCAGTTTATGGAAGTTTGAGGATTTATGGGAATCATCCAGTATTTTCTAAAATAATATTCGCGCGACCGAGCAAACCGAGCAAGAATGATTAGGAGGAATTAAGAGTGGATTAAGGGGTTAATGGCTGGATTTTCTGGCATAAACACACCTCAGATGACGTGTAATCTTCCCATGGCGCCACCTCTTCTTTGTGGATACAAAGAATGTGTGGATTCATTGAACTTGGAATGTGCAAGGTGGCATATGGAGAATGGATGCATGGAACAATCTCATAGCTTCTCAACGTGGCAAGGAGACTTTATGCCCAAGGATACAATGAATCTCCCTTATTTCTTGGCAATTGGCGTGGCTGAAGGAGGAAGGAAGAGATAACATGTGTCAAAGAAGGAGATGAGATGTGTCATGAGACATGTGTCAAAGAAGGAGATGAGATGTGTCATGAGACACTTGTCACCTAATTATCACCTAAAGTTTGCTATATAAGGAGTCTTAGCTCTTCATTTTATTCATCACCAACACAACAAAAACAAGAGAAGAAGAAAAGAAAGAGAGGGAGAGAAGAGAAGAGGGACCGTGAGTGAAGAAGGAGAAGAAGAAGAAGGAGGAGGAGGAGAAGAAGGAGGAGGAAGAAGAAGAAGAAGGGAGAGAGAGAGGCGTGAAGATGAAGAAGAGAGAGAGAGGGAGGCGTGAAGAAGAGAGAGATGATGAAGATTGGAGAAGAAGAGAGAGAAACATGGAGGAGAACCGGAAGAGATAGAACCGGAGGAAAGAGAGAAAGAATTGGAGGAGAGAGAAAATGAGGAGAGAGAAGATGGTCCGGAGGCTCGATTAGAATCATTCGGTCAACGCCGGACCACCGCCGGTCAACGTCGGAAAGCCGCCGGAGAAAGCCCCTTCGTCCGCCATCTTCAAGCCGATTCTTCAGTGGTTGGGTCAGCATGGTTTGGTTCAAGATTGGGTTTGGTTTAGGCTTGATTAAGCCTTGGTCAACGGTGGGTTAAACCGGTCAACGTTTTGACCTAAACCGGTTTAACCTAACCGGTTCAATTGAACCCGGTTCAGTTGGTTTAGTTTGATTGAAGTGGTTCGGATGGTTCAGATTGGGTCAACCGGTTCAAGATTGGTCAAAGTCAAAGTCAATGGTCAACCAGAGGTCAAAGTCAACGCCGGTCAACGCCGGTTAGCGCATTGACTCCGGATGGTTTTGTGTTTGCGGTTCGTGTACGGGTGTTCGGGAAGCTTCGGAGTTCGTGTCCGTGTGTTCGGGAGGTTCGGGTTTAGTTCGGGGTCTCAGGGAGTCGTATCCGCATCCGTGCCGTTTGTTCCGACCTAAATCACTGTGAGTCGGCTCAAACACCGTAGTTAATGCATATAGATTGAGAAATGGGAAACCGTAGAATTAGGATTGCATACCCGGATATGATTGATTGTGTTTGAGAATTGAATGGTTGAGTTAACGATAAACCGGTTAGGGTTTAAGACGCATGTTAGGATTATGAGAATTAAATGGATTTAACTTGTTGTGTGCCGTTAGGTTGGTAGTAATATTGTGTGATGCATACATATAGTCGTTGCATGTTAGGGCCGTATATGCATATATACGTATGTAAAGAAAGGTATTGAATGAATCTAAATGCGGGAATTAAGACGAGTTAAAATATGGAATTAAACCTAACCAACGTATAGCATATGGAATGATATCGAGATTACCGAGAAGAAATGAATTAAGTTAATGAAAGATGAGACGTCGGGGAGTTTAGTAAGCTACTAGCTCTAAACCGACAGATCGGGGATTTAATAAAAGATACTAGGAAAGGTTAAGAAAACAGAAGTGTTATGAATGGTGAGCCGGCTACGGATTAGCAATCCGCTAATCCAAGGTAGCGGACATGAATTGGTTAAAAGACGTTAGAAACCCTAATAGGCCTGAGTGTGTGTGGTGATTGTGTGATTGTGTTGTTGTGTGGTTGTTATTGAGCTTTCTGTGCAGGCCTGTTAGTTCGTCTCGGTGTTGGGCCAAGCGATCCGTTTGGATACTTAACTTGGTCACGGGACCGGTTAAGTCGTGGTTGCTGACTCGGTACGGTGCCGAGTCAGAGCGGTGGTCTTAGTGTGTGTGTGAGTAGACTTTCGGGAAGCGGTGTTGATTTGGTTGTTGATTATTGATTGAGATTGATTGTTAGAGTCCAAGCGAGTCTGCGTGTTTACATTTCAGCACTAGGACTCTAGGGTGCGTTAGATCCCGCAAGTCTAGGTGTTTGGATACGTTCCGGTACTTCCGACCCGATTGGATCCTCGAGTACTTGCCTAATCGGATCATGGTGATTCCGGTTATGGTGTTAACCTATTGAGTGACGCCGGTAGGTGTGTTGTCCAGAGAATACGGGGTCGCGTCCTAGGCCGGACTGCATGGAAGCTTGGGTTATCTAGGGGTAGCCTGAGTCACCGCGTATCGATGGACGGAGAACGGTGTCCTAGTCGTTAGACTTCATGTCTCCGACAATACGTGTACACTGCGATAGCCAATCGGCTATAGCCCGGGCACTGAATAATCTCTATAATGGTAAATCACGTCACATAAGAAGACGACATAAAACCATTAGACACCTGATCTCAAGTGGTGTAATCACAATAGATTATATCAAATCAGCTGACAACCTAGTGGATCCATTTACTAAAGGTTTGTCACGAGATCAAGTTGTAAAATCATCGAAGGGAATGGGTTTAAAGCCTATAACTCAAGAGGATGTTTGATGGAAACCCCACGTACGTGACTGGAGATCCCAAGATGTCAGGTTCAAAGGGAAAACTAAATTGAACATAATCTTATCAAGCACTGAAAGACTTCAAGTCTTTACTCAGTTTCCAAGATGATAACAGTGCTAACATACATAAGATTTGTATGTGTAAAAAGGATAAGCATAGATTTTAATGATAAGTCCATAGTTTTGATATATCAGTGGAGTATTATAGACACTTCTTAAAATAAAGACTACTGGCAAATCACCTAGTGAGTGTGAAATGGAGCCGTTTCTAGGAGAATGAACAACAGGCTAAATTCTCCAAGTTCACTCATGACTAACCAGGCATGTTCAAGGCCAAAATGAACACAATAGAGAACTTAATTCTACGAGAAAATGAAACTGGGTTATACATGTTGTCTCGGTTTACATAAAAATTCGGGTGGTTCAAGATATCATGTTCACCTCCTGGCCGAGTAAACCCTACAGATATTAATATTGAGTGGTTCAAATCTGAAACATGCTAATATCTCAAACACAGTGATTTTTCGCTTATACTCTCGGAAGTCTGTTTAGTCTAGTCGAGTCATGTCTAGTCTAGTCGAGTCTGTCCAGTCGGTCTAGTCGTCCTATGTTTAGAGTCATTTTTATTCGTGTGGGGGATTGTTGGGCCTAATATTTTAATGAACATTTTGGTTTATAAAATATTATAAGAGTTGAAAATAAATGGGTATGGGCTAATAAAATTGGTCAAGCCTTTTGCTCTCCAAACTTAAGTAGAACTTAATTTGTCCCACATTATTGTTTACATGGCTATGGAGAGAGAGAAGGGAACACACACACGCACGCCGCCGCCGTCCGGCCGGCTCGGCTTGTGGTGTTCGTGGTTCGTGGTTCGTGGTTCATGGAATGAGCCTCTAAAGAGACTCCCGCGCGTATATTTTTTGGACAAAATTCATAAGAATTGTTGAACCATTAAACAAATTAATTCAAAAATTAAATTCAAATATTTGTAACTTACGACCACTTACGACCATTAACTTCGCAAGATCTCCGCATTTAGTTACACGATTTCTGTAACGTTTTGCGAGATTCTTTCTGCGCAAGTTTGACCGAACCATTCCTCTCCTATATATCTGAAACTCCATTACTCGAAAACTACACAAAAAAATAATCCTTTCACAACTTGAAAAAAAAACCCAGCAATCTCTCTGTCTTCTTTCTTCTACCAAGCGTAAGTCCGAGAGTATTCGTAGAATTACAGTTCGCAGATTCTCTGATCGAGTGTCACGATCGAGTCTCATTGCGGTTGTATCATGGGATTCATTATCTCATCAAACCGTTACACTGCGGGAGATATTTTGAATTAAAGAAAGAGATCATCTCGCCTCCGCTAAATCGTTTTCCTCAATCGTTTTACATCGGTTTTATCAATCAGTTTTTGCTTCCGTATTTCAGCACCCTACAAAAAAAACTTCACTGATGATGATGTCATATGTCACACGCATATGGCCGTAGTCTACACAAGCAATAGGAAAATCAAGTTAAACGGGCAAACATGAAATAGTAGACCACCATTTAGCACCATAAGCCTTTGTATACAATACAACACAAAATTGTGATCTAACAACAGTTGACACTTATCTAGGATAAATATGAGCCTTTCATTCTCACGGCGCGTAGAACCTCACGCCCGTGGCAGCGGTCTGGTTAGGAGCTCGGTTACTTTCAAAATTCTTTTGTTTCAATTCACGAGCTATTCTCGACCCAAACTGAAAACATAACCAACGCTCAAAAAAAGAGTGAGAGAACACAACACAAAGCTTTCAACTCAACAGTTTTGAGTTTGAGTTTGGGTTATCTCAGAAAATTCTCTTAACACTCTTCTTACTTGTATTGCTCTCTTAGGCATCTTTGCAACTTCATGTCAACCAAGCAACTCTGCAACCTTCAAATTCAAGTAACATTCATGTTTATCAAATTTCCAAAATATATTATTGTGAGATTTCTAAAAGTAAAAATGGATGCATATTCACCTGTCTAAGAATCTTCTTGTCTCCCTTTCCACTTGGTTGCTCAAGATCAGCGATTTCCCACAAGGGAATGTCAAGGAGAGTCTTTATCACATCTTCATCTAAGAATGGGAACCGCATTTGGAAAATGTATATATAAAATATTTGAGAACATAGTACAAAGAGAAAACGATTATAGTTTCTATTCATGGCACTGACATATACCTCTTTACCAATCTGCAATGCATCGATCATATCGACCAAATTTCTTTTCCAAATTCTCTGCATATCCAATTTCATTTCTTGATCCAACACAACCCAAATGAAAAAAAACTTGTGAGGTGAGTTCATTATTAGTCTACATCCACAAGAGAAAGTATATGCATGTACATCTATATACCTCCCATTTCGATATTTTGTTATGTGCCTCCCATAACCAGCACATTGTTCATCAGCACCAGCGCCAACAAGCAGAACGTAGCCTCAAACTTATATTTAATGTGACGGGTACCTTCCTCTACTGTTTGATTTTCACTTTCTTCGTGAATCCAACCATCACCGCGAGCAGCAAGCCAAAGTGATGTTCCTATGTTAAGTCCTAGAGCATTGCAAAACAGATCGCATAGTTGTCATCAAGTTTTTAAAGAATGCAACGAGAAATCCTCAGGACTTAGAAGTTTACCATGTAAGTGTCTACAGGATTTATGAGTGACATAACACGCTTTATCTCCACGGTAAGTTTTGACAACATCAATCTCCACAAGTTTCCACCTTGAGTTTTCAAAAACGTTTGCTTTAACAGAATGAGAAATTGGATAGAATAGTAATGGACCTATGCATTAAGGCTTTAACGTTAAAGGTTAAACCTTCTCAAAGGTGCAAACTTTTTAAGTTCCTTCATTCCAGCATTGGTAGAGATCCTATCAGGAGAATTAGGACCATCAAAACTGACATTAAGTAGATTAACTTCATTTGAACAAATAATTTTTTTTTTAAATAGTTTTTGAATTGATGGCAGAAAACAAATGAAAAGGATGGGTTACTTTTTGGATCAAGACACTGATCCAGTAGCGCAGCTAGAATCATCGAATCTAATCCACCAGAGAAAAGAACAGCTACTGGGACAACTTCATTTCCCCCCTGTTTATACAAATAAGATGATATTTTGAGGTGAATCTGTGGCTGCATGAATGTTTAAAAATCATGCAGCATATAGTATACACCATATTTTAAAAAGCTCATACCGGAAAAATGTTATGTACTGAAGTTCAAGAGTATGACCATCTTGAGCTGCGGTTAACCCATAAGATTTAAAAGCCTCCCATATAGGCTTTGTTGGGTTGAAGCGAGGGATAGAGAGAGTCTTTGGTGATCATTTTTTAACATGACTAGAATATTGTTTAACCCATTTTGCAAGCACACCGAGCCTCTCTACAAAAATTTAAACATAAATATTAAATTAAACATTATCTTTATAAATTTTAGAGCAAAAAGCCAAAAAAAAAAACACAAAGGCATAAGTAAAATATCAAATCAGAGATACTAACCTCCTCCTATAACACAAAGCTTCATTGCACCTCCAACGTAGCATTCTTGGAATAATTTCTAAGCGTGTTCACAAACTTTATATTTGCTAAGGGGTTCCTTGTTACCTTCAAATGCAGACACATGAAAAATAAGTGCTTTTTTTAGCAAAATGAACATATATATGTATGAGGAGGAAGTACCACAACTCAACCTGTTATGGAATATGTATCCTTCTTTAGATATGTGGTTCCTGAGGTTTTGGATACAGAAAGGGTCCCTTTGATTGTGCAAATGAAATTCTGGGAAAAATCAATATTACAAACATCAGAATTTTAGGAAAGGATTAACATGAACAAATCCTCCATAAACAAGACCAATGTCAGTAACATTAATATACAAGACAAACCTGAATCAACGGCACGTATCTCTCATTCCAAAAATTTGGCGTTCAGGAGGGGCATTGGCGGAGCCACGTTACGTTACAGGGGCATATGCCCCCAATACTTTAGAAAAATATATATAAATTCTATGTAGTTCTGATAATTTCCATTAGTTTTCCCTTAGTTATTTAAACAAATTCAAAGTTACCCCCAACAAAATTTGTTTTTGCCTCCGCTACTGAGGAAGGGTGCCATAAAAAACTGAGAGAATCTGATAATGGAAAGACAAACAAAGGTAAAAAACAAGTCCAAAATAAGTAAAAAGAAGAAATAAAGAATTTGACTGTGATCAAAGTGTGCATGATCTTTGTAATTCCATTTCCACGAAAGAATATCTAACTATATAAGTGAATTTTCATACCTCTTCAGAGTACGTTTAAGGAAGGCTGGCTGGACTTGGAGACTAAAGGAAGTTTGCTCCATGGATGTGGCCGGATTTAACTCGTTTCCATGCTCATCAAGTAACTTTCAAACTAGAAGAAACAAAATTAAAATTAAAATCATAGGGAAGTCAAATAACAAGAGAAATTTTAGTAACGAACTATGTGAGGTAAAATCTTACATTATTCTTTGGGTATTTTTTAGAACTCTTGCAAAGCATGTGTTCTGCATAGCCGATCAAAAAGAAAGAACCTTAAATCAAACAAGAAACCATCAAATATTTCCTCACTTCTCACACATTAACCTAGAAACAACCCCCAAGAAACAAACAATTTGCACAAAATTAACTTCTTAATAACCAACCACTAAGCACATTTTTTAATTCCAAATTCTGAAAACATTTCAAAGGAAAGAAGAGGCCATTAGTTTCCCACTGATTCCACACAAAATCCAGAAAGATGCAGGAAAACCATTAATCAAAGAGGTTTGGTTGAAATTTTTATTCGATTACAGCTTAATATTCCAAGAAAATGGCAAAAACGAGAAAACTATAAGTAAAATTAAAGCAAATGAATGAACAGTAACTGAGTGAAAACGACTTTATTAATTTTGAACCATCCTTGTATGAAATAATGGAGATTTCAAAAGAAATGAACCATCGAATGATCAAGAGATTTCAATGAATAATTCACATGCAAAATCAAAGAAATAGACAGAACAAGGAGCCTGTGAGTCTTTCTAAGATTTGAGGATGTCTAGCATAACAAAAAACTATATCAGATAATCAGTATACAGAAAGAAAAACAGGACAGAAGATTCAACAAGAGTGAAAATATGGAGCGATTTTTGTACAAACCTCGATAAAAGCTTCAACTAGATATGAAAATCGGTTTTAGATTTCATTTTCAACCCACATTCCAGAGATTGTGTGCCAAGAAAATGACAAAACTGCGAAAGTTAAAAACAAAATGAGCAGAGACACAATCAAAATGGTGATAAAAAAGCCAAGTACAGAATCTCATCAAAAGATGAAGAGAAATATTCGCGACGATTTTGATAACATGGATTTTACAATCCTTTGAGGTACCAATTCCTCAAGCTTATCGTGTAGCCTTGAGGTATCGAACCTTTTTGGGACGGATAAAACCAATAAGAACACACCAAACCTCTAGAGTCAAATCACACAATTAAGTTTTTGTTCTAACAATCCTAATGAAGACAATTCAAATGGAAGTAAATAAAAACAAGTAAACAAAATGAATTCTTAACAATCAATGACAAGGATAAGGCCTAAGGGTTAAAGTCAACGGATAGGTGACTCGGGATGATCAAGGATCCTAATTCAAACATCAAAGAAGCTAACCTCCTAGCAAGGAACACAACAAATTGATTAGCTTAATCTCTTAATACTAATCTCTTTCCCTAATCATAATCCAAGAACAAATTCTCATTTGTGAATTAAGATTAAGCAAGCAATCAAACAAGTTCCAAACAGCCAATAATCACTCTAAACATCCATTTTCATGTGCTAGAATGTGAAAGTCCTATCAAAGCTAAAAACTGGCATTTCATCGAACACATGGTGAGCAAGAAATCCTAAACATCCTAATCAACGTGATCAAAGCTAATTAGGAACTAAGCGCACTTTGATAGACTAGATTTTAAACAATCAAACATTAGAAATCCATTGATCACCCCTAATCAACCTAATCCTACCTAACCCATAAGCCCTATGAAAAACTACTCACTAATCATCATGTGATTAACAAAATCCATAGAGATAGTGTTGATCATTGAAGATTAGAGATAGAATGAAAGATTCAAGGAGTAAATCACAAAGAAAACAGTACTAGATTAATCAAAATTCAATCTTGTTCTTACAAAAAGATGTTTGCAACCAAACAAGCTTAAGAAACAATAGAAAATAGGTTTTTGGCTTAAGTAGTGAATATGGGGAGAACCGGGTCAACCCAGAACAAACCGGGTGTTGACCCGGATCCAAGACAATTTCTGGGGTATGTATCGGCCAGCCAGACCGATATGATGACCGATATGAGTGTTGGAATATATGTGTGTTCATGGTTCAATTAACAGATTGCAACCTAGCACATATAACTCAGATCTAGGTTCTTGACATATGAATCATAAACCAAACCTGATCATTACCTTTCAGTTTGCAGCGGATTGATGGATGGTAATGATGAGATCAGCTAGAACAGATCAGATGCCTGTTCCTCCTTCAGTATCCACACTCTTACAAGCCGGGATGGTTGCTAGACCAAAGCAATGGATTGATCAGAGAGAGAAGAGAGACGGCTCACGTTTTAGGTCGCAGACTGTTAGAGTCGAAATTATGAGACCACTCAAATAAATATCGACTCTGTCATAAACCTAAACCGATGTCTCGGTTTCGCAACTGTGTCGACCGACACATACACTTGTGTCGATCGACACAAGTCATTTGTCTCGATATGGGCCCAAGTGATTAAACTAACGCCCCAACTCTCTGCACAAATATAGTAAATGCCTTGCATCTTACTGTATTCATTCCATGTTAACTTTCCCGTTAGCTATGGTGTGTGACCCTTTGGGATCATACAATACTGGTAATAAGTCCTACACTTATAGATCAAGAGCGGACTCTAGCAAGTCATCATGATCACCCAGTATTTATGACTTATGTCTGATCTCGACATTTATCATACTTTCTAGAGATAGTACGGTAGATTTCAGGACATTCCCAACAATCTCCCACTTGTACTGGAATCCTACAAAGGACATTCCCAACAATCTTCCGATTGTACTGGAATCCTACATTCCCTAGTCCTTTTGTCTTAATATCTCGATCTGGCATAAGGCAAGATGCGTGTCATCCTTATATAGCCAGACCATGTTTATCGGACCAGATTTGATACTGACAATGCAAACGACTTGGGCAAGTCCGTTTGGGAATGGCCATTCTCTTACCAGCTATCAAATCTCCGATTGGCCTAGAGATATTACCTCCGTTAAACGGCAGGGACAAATCCCATCTTGTTCCATCACTATGAACTACACAATTCATAATACACCCAACCAAGGTCCGTATAGCTCCCAGTTACGAAACAGCGTTAGACAATGATCAAAGCGCATTACTCCATGTGCAGCCACATGCATGCGAACTCAGGTCTAAGGACTATACTCTATAGTCGTATATGAGAACTTCTTATGACACAGATATTAATATCTTGCAGAGTTCTCATTAGCGGGCCATGTCCGGTCATATGCTCCCCTACATATACCTATGTGTCGACTTTGATGCCGCGCATCTATGACCCCTCGAAACCTGGTCATAAGTCTCAACACAATCTAGTCTCAACAGGTTGTTGTTGTTCCAATTTCAACAACCTTCGACTATGGACACTATAATTTATGTCACTTCGTTAAATATGGGGTTTCAGGATCAAGTCTACTCATGTACTTCGATGGCCCATATATAATGACATGAATTATTTTGGAACGATTATTTTATATCACAGTTAAAAATAATCCAGAAATAAAAATTTCATTAACATTTAAGAAAATGTTTACAAGAACCAATCAAAATAACTAAAACAAACGCCCTCACAACTCCCACTCAAAAAGAGATTACATTTGAATATCTCTAATTCCTACAGCAGCAGTATGCAACTCGTGCTTAGGTCTCGGGAGTGGCTTTGTCAACGGGTCAGCCACGTTCTCATCAGTGGGAACTCTGCTGACCATCACTTCGCCTTTATTCACTATATCACGAATCAGGTGATACCTTCTCATAATGTGTTTGGATTTCTGATGATGTCTCGGTTCCTTGGCTTGAGCAATTGCACCATTGTTGTCACAATACAGTGCCAAAGGCTCAATGGCATTAGGGAATACACCGAGTTCAATCAAGAAGTTCCTAATCCAAACTCCTTCCTTCGCAGCTTCTGAAGCAGCGATGTATTCAGCTTCAGTTGTGGAATCTGCTACGGTGCTCTGCTTGGAACTCTTCCAACTTACTGCACCGCCATTCAGACAGAAGATGTAGCCAGACTGTGACCGGAAATCATCCTTATCTGTCTGAAAACTTGCATCCGTGAATCCACTGATTTCAAGCACTTCACTTCCTCCGTAAACCAAGAACTTATCCTTAGTATTCCTCAAATACTTCAGGATATTCTTTACGGCAATCCAGTGACTCTCACCTGGATTAGACTGGTACCTACTCGTCATGCTTAGTGCATAAGCAACATCAGGACGAGTACAGATCATGGCATACATGATAGATCCTATAGCCGAAGCATAAGGAATCCTACTCATGCGCTTAAGCTCATCAGGTGTCTTAGGACACTGATCCTTGCTTAGTGAAGCACCATGTATCATTGGCGTGAACCCCTTCTTGGATTTATCCATTCCGAATCGATGCAGGACTTTATCTATATAAGCATCTTGACAAAGTCCAATCAGCTTTTTAGATCTGTCTCTAAAGATTCGGATTCCAAGAACATACGCGGCTTCACCCATGTCCTTCATGGAAAAACAACTTCCCAGCCAGTCTTTAACAGACTTCAGCATTGGAATATCATTTCCAAGAAGCAATATGTCATCGACATATAGGATAAGAAACGCCACTTTTCTCCCACTAGTTTTCTTATACACACATTGTTCCTCTTGGTTTCTGATGAAGTCAAAGTTCTTTATTGCTTCATCAAAACGAAGATTCCAACTCCTCGATGCTTGCTTCAATCCATAAATGGATTTGTGAAGCTTGCATACTTTCCCAGCATTCTTAGGATCAATGTAACCGTCAGGTTGTGTCATATACACATCCTCCTCCAAGATTCCATTCAGGAAGGCGGTTTTCACATCCATCTGCCAAATCTCATAATCATAATAAGCGGCAGTTGCTAGGAGAATCCGAATTGATTTCATCATTGCCACTGGTGAATAGGTTTCATCATAGTCTATACCATGAATTTGCTTGAAACCTTTTGCCACCAACCTGGCTTTGTAAATCTGGACATTTCCATCCACGTTTATCTTCTTCTTGAAGATCCATTTACACTCGATGGCTTTTGCACCAGCAGGTAAATCAACCAGTGAAAACACTCGGTTAGCAGACATGGAGTCCATCTCGGATTCTGTGGCTTCACGCCACTTTAAGGAGTCAGGGCCCATCATGGCTTCTGCAAAGTTCGAGGGTTCATCACCGTCAATGATCAAAAGATCATGGCAATTAGTCACAAGGAATCCCTGATATCTATCAGGTTCCTGACGGATCCTACCGGATCTTCGAACTTCAGGTACTGCAGGTTCAGGTTCTATTACAACTTCATGTAATTCATCCTGCTGTTCTTCCTCATTAGGTTGAACAGTTTCCTGTCCTTCTTGAATTTCATCAAGTTGTACCTTACTCCCACTATCTTTTCTAGAGAGAAACTCCCTTTCAAGAAAAGTACAATCCCGAGCAACAAAGATTTTGTTCTCGGATCGCAGATAGAAGTAATAAGCCTTGGTATCCCTAGGATAACCAATGAAGTAGCATTTGTCAGATTTTGGTGTAAGCTTGTCTGAGATTAATCTTTTGACATAGGCTTCACAACCCCAAATTCTGAGAAAAGACATTGCTGGAGCTTTTCCAGTCCATATCTCATATGGTGTCTTTGCTACTGCCTTTGATGGCACTCTGTTCAGTGTGAACGTTGCGGTGAGCAAAGCATATCCCCAAAGGGATATAGGAAGGTCTGTGTGACTCATCATGGATCGGACCATATCTAACAATGTCCGATTCCTTCTCTCAGACACACCATTCCACTGTGGTGTTCCAGGAGGTGTGAGTTGGGAGATAATCCCACACTCACTCAGATGATCACGAAATTCCTGGCTCAAGTATTCTCCTCCTCGGTCCGACCGAAGAGCTTTAATACTTTTATCAAGCTGGTTCTGTACTTCATTCTGGAATTCTTTGAACTTTTCAAAGGTTTCCGACTTATGTTTCATCAAGTAGACATATCCATATCTACTGAAATCATCAGTGAATGTAATGAAGTACTGAAAGTTTCCTCTAGCACTTGTGGACATTGGACCACACACGTCAGTATGTATCAGGCCCAATAGTTCACTGGCCCTTTCTGTGGGTTTATTGAAAGGCGCCCTTGTCATTTTGCCCATTAGGCAAGATTCGCATTGCTCACAAGACTCAAAGTCAAAGGAGCCCAAGAGTCCATTTGAATGGAGCCTCTTGACGCGTTTCTCACTAATGTGCCCCAAACGACAATGCCAGAGAAACGTTTCATTTTCTTCGTTAGATTTGAACCGTTTTGTATTTATGTTATATACTGGAGCAGATTGATCCAGCATGTACAGCCCATTTATAAGAGGGGCACAGCCATAGAACATATCATTGAGATTAAAGGAACATAATTTATTCTTAATAGAAAAATCAAATCCTTGCAAATCCAACAATGAAACTGAAATGATATTTCTGCTTATAGCAGGTACAAAATAACAATTCTCAAGTTCTAAAATCAATCCAGAAGGTAAAGACAACAAATAAGTGCCAACGGCCAGTGCTGGAACCTTCGCTCCATTGCCAACCCGCAACTCTACTTGCCCTTGCTTCAACCTTCTACTGTTGCTGAGCGCCTGCATATTAGTACAAATATGAGCCCCACATCCAGTATCTAATACCCAAGTGGTATTATCAGAAGTAGTAGTATTTACTTCAATAACAAAAATACCTGAAGATTTAGTCTCGAAGGACTTCTTCTTCTTCAGACTTTCCTGGTATTTCTTACAGTCCCTGCGGTAATGCCCTGCCTCTTTGCAAAAGTGGCAGATGTCAGAAGGCCCAGCTTTGGACACGGGCTTGGGCTTGGCGTTTTCATTGCCAACTACTTTGCCCTTTCCCTTGTCTGCAGCGGATTTCTTGAAACCCTTGCCCTTCTGCACCATGAGTACAGACGACTCCTTGGTTTTCTTCAGATTCGGTTCTGCAGTCTTGAGCATACCATGTAGCTCAGGCAACGTCTTTATCAACCCATGCATATTATAGTTCAAAATGAACTGGTCATATGCAGGAGTAAGAGACTGCAGAACGATATCACAAGCAAGCTCTTGGCTTATAGGACAGTCGAGCCTCGTCAAATGATCGAGATAACCCATCATTTTCAGAACATGAGGACTCACTGCTGCATCCTTAGCCATTTTACAGTCCAAGAGATTCTTAACAGTTTGGAATCTCTCTGTACGAGCCTGCTCCTGAAACAACGCTTTCAGATTTGCCATCAGCTCCATGGGACAAGTCAGGCCTTCCCACTGCATCTGCAGTTCGGGAGCCATTGTCGCCAACATCAGGCAAATCACGTCATTAGCATCTGAAGAATGCGTATCCCAAGCATTCTTCACAGCTTGTGCGGCATTATTCGCAGGTCTAGGAGAGAGAGCTCTTTCAAGGACATAAGCCTTCTTCTCCTGCCTGAGCACAAGTCTCAGGTTCCTGGACCAGTTCAGGAAGTTTGATCCGTTCAGTTTGTCCTTCTCAAGGGCAGACCGGATCGAGAAAGTGTTTTGTGTTGTTGTGCTTGACATAGCTGAAAATATGAGACAATAAAGGTTTAGTTATTAAGTTCATAAAAGAGCAATCTTAACAGCTTATAAGAAAACTCGCATTGTATTCAAAATTTCTTTGTTTTAACCTCATAAGAATACAATGATTCCGAGACCCATGTTTAGCTAAATCCAAAGTGGGCCACTGGCCGTCACCCAGAATTAGCTATACTTGGTAAGCATACACACAGCTAGTTATAACCAATAACTCTCGGTTGTGAATTGGACCCGAGGCCCAAATTCACCAGATGTCTCAAGGCCCGGGACTCCCGATGGCCCAGTCAAGGAAACCAATCTCTTACAGCCAAATAATCACTAAAATCTGGGACTCCCAATGAAATTAGTGACTATATACTACTTTACTTACGCGAAAACAGACACCTCACACTGTAAGCCATGTCTGTAATCAAATAAGCGGTAAGTAGCTGACAAGATTGGAAAGACATCCAAGCTTGATATTGTTTTTGAGGATTTTAAGTTTTATTTCCAAAAATAGAAGATTACTATTTTGGGAAACTTTCTTATTTTAGAAACTTTCTAAATTTAGTAACTTACTAAAAATAGAAATTTCTAATTTTAATATTTTATAAATATTTTCGGGTTGGGTCACAAATTATAGGCCCAATTCTTGGTCCAAGACCATAGAATTCCAGTTGGCCCAATAATTTGACATAACCGATCCGGTTTATTAATTCTGGTCCAAGACCAAATTAACTATCAAAACCATCGGTTATTTACTAAACCAGACCAGCTCTAAATTATTTGGTCCAACCAAATCAAACTTAGACCAGCCTTCGGTTTAGGTTAAAATTCAATTTTATGAATTTCAATCCGGTTTAACCAGAAATAAAATTATTTCCAGCAAACCGCGATTTGGGTTAACCGCTTGAACCACCAATTAAATTGGATCGGTTCAGTTAAGTCCAAAACCGGGAAGAAACACCTTGTGTTTTAGCCAATTTTGACCTAACTTGCGGTTCTGGCTAAAGTAGACAATGAACCACAATCGGATTGATCGGTTCATTGTCTCGGTTTAGGGAAAGATGAACCACGAAGCTCGGCTGAACCGATTGGCTACTCGCGGATCATCTGCATCGCCTTTGTATCGATCGATATGAGTCTTTCATGTCGATCGATACTAGCGAGTATCAGCTCGGGTCAATCGGGTCATCAGGACCGCGAGATGTCAATCGGATCGATCGATATCGACCGATACCTCGCTCCCTCGTCGATCGACACGGACGACCAGATCGCACACCAATGGCTTTCAATCGGATTGATGCGATCTAATTCTTAGGTTTTCATGTTTTCTGATCAAATTTCTTAACCAAATTCGATTTTAAACAGTAAGAACAACCTAAATCAGATTCATAAAGCAAAAACCAATAACCTGGTGCTCTGATACCACTGTTGGAATATATGTGTGTTCATGGTTCAATTAACAGATTGCAACCTAGCACATATAACTCAGATCTAGGTTCTTGACATATGAATCATAAACCAAACCTGATCATTACCTTTCAGTTTGCAGCGGATTGATGGATGGTAATGATGAGATCAGCTAGAACAGATCAGATGCCTGTTCCTCCTTCAGTATCCACACTCTTACAAGCCGGGATGGTTGCTAGACCAAAGCAATGGATTGATCAGAGAGAGAAGAGAGACGGCTCACGTTTTAGGTCGCAGACTGTTAGAGTCGAAATTATGAGACCACTCAAATAAATATCGACTCTGTCATAAACCTAAACCGATGTCTCAGTTTCGCAACTGTGTCGACCGACACATACACTTGTGTCGATCGACACAAGTCATTTGTCTCGATATGGGCCCAAGTGATTAAACTAACGGCCCAACTCTCTGCACAAATATAGTAAATGCCTTGCATCTTACCGTATTCATTCCATGTTAACTTTCCCGTTAGCTATGGTGTGTGACCCTTTGGGATCATACAATACTGGTAATAAGTCCTACACTTATAGATCAAGAGCGGACTCTAGCAAGTCATCATGATCACCCAGTATTTATGACTTATGTCTGATCTCGACATTTATCATACTTTCTAGAGATAGTACGGTAGATTTCAGGACATTCCCAACAATGAGCCCTTGGATTTTCTCGTCGAAGGTGTGTATCGGTTGGCTAAACCGATACGCCAACCGATATGTTGGTACTGAAATTAATCCGAGAGGCTGTATCGGCTTACGGGTCGATATGCATCCCGATATGGCCTCTTGGGTTTTAGTCGAGGAACTATACTGGCTTGCCTGGCCGATATTCACGCTGATATGAGTCCTCGTATTTCTTCCGAGAGTGTGTATCGACCACCACAACCGATATGTTGGCCGATATGCCTTCCAGCTGCTTCTTCCTTAGTCCTCTGAGCTCTAGACTCCACTTCCAAGCTCACCAATGCTCCTAGACACCTCCAATCACCTGCAAAACACAAGAAACACTCCAAATGCAAGCCTAAAGTGCCTACTCCTAATCCTAAACAACTCTATACTCTAGATGCAACAATGACTCGACAAAATGGTATGAATGATGGTGAAATGAAGTCAAAACAAGAACTATATACAAGTCTAAATGCATGAAAATGTATGAATATCAATTCCCCCAAACTTAAATCTTGCTTGTCCACAAGCAAGCATAAGACAATCAGAATAAGTGGGGGAAAAGGTTTGAAGGTGGGAGCTCATATCCAAAGGTTCAATCAAGTTTCAAACTTCATTTCAAGTCTATACAACTAAAGTGCAACCGAGAGAAGCCTACTCCAAGGATATAGCCATACTCATCAAAACAATACTTTTAGCTTAATCTTCAACCTACACAAGCATTCAAATCAACTAGCTCTTTGACATTGATTAAACATTTCAAGTGGATCTTACTCACAACAAAGTGTTCCAACTCATTTGGAAAGGGTTAAGGTTTTGAGATAAAGATGATCTCAATCAATAAGAGGGGTTTCTCCATATGCATTTAGGTTCTCTCAAAAAGAAATGAATGAGCTCATAGTAAAAGGCTAAGAGTAGAGAAGCAATTGGTGCATACTAGAATCGATTTCCGTCTACCCATTTCCTAATGACTTCTACTCTTACTCTAGCCCACCTAGTTTGAGTATACCCTTTGTCAAGGCTATTTTTGCCTCATCCCTCTTTCTCAACCAAAACACTTCCCAAGAATACTCCCAAGGATCATTCAAAACTTTTCAAAACAGTGGCAATTCCCTTCTTTAAACTTAGCTCAAATACTTCTCTCTTTAGCAATGGCATCTTTTCATAAACTTTCTTTTATTTCTTTTAAGTTGAGCACTTTGGCTTCTTTTCATTTCAAAACATGAGGCACTTTTTCTTTTAAAACACTTAAGAGCTTTTCTTTCAAAACACTTTTGCCAACAACATAAGATCCCAATCAAATTTCCTTTTGTTCTTTCCCTTTCAAAACCCTTCCCCCAAACTTCAATCTTAGCCTAGTGCAAGCTAAAGGTGGTCAAGCTTGCGTCTACACAGAAATTTTCAACTAGTCGCCTCAAACTCAACACCATTTATTTAGCTCATTCCAAGAGGTATGCCTCTCAAAAGAGTGTTTATGGGCGGAAAGAAAGGTGGTTAAGGGCGTGGAAGCTATTTAAGCAAGCAAGCGCGGTGAAAAGAGAAAAGAATGCTTGAATATTTTAGAGGTATCCATGAGTTTAAAACACTAAGAAGGAGCAAGATAATTGCAAGTCAAGTTAAGGTTCTCACTTTAAATAGAGCTAGCATCAATTCACAACAAGTTTCAGCATCGAATCAAGGTTCAAAGCAAGCTATCCAAGTAGGGTTCGTTCTAGCTTTCAAGCATTTCTCGGGTTACAACCTTAGTGTGATCTATCTAGCATAGCTAGCGTATGAAACAAGTTTTACTCGCTTAAACCTTATGAGGAAATTAAATCATTGCTCCCTATGCAAAAATATCCTATATGATGCAACTAGACTCGATCCTAAGATGCTATCTTTTTGTGAAAAATTTTCAATTTTTTTTTGATTTTTTTGGTTTTTCGATGCCTTAGATGCAATGCATGAGACTCAAAGAAAAAAAAATAAGATCAAAGGAAACATGATTAGCAACTGGTCTCTCCCCCAAACTTAAATCACACGGTCCCTTGTGTGATCTATGAAAGGAAAAGAGACCGAAAACATACATAATGCAAACAAAGAAAAGAAATGAAAAGAAATATGCACAAAGATGGAGTGTTACTTGGCTAGTTGTGGAGTGATGGAGGTGATGAATCCCCCATGAAGTATGTTGGGTTGGATGAAGAGCAGGATGGTGTCCTCATTGCTCTTCTCTTTTTCCTTCTCTCTTCGTGCGCGGAGTGGCGGTGAGGCTCGTAGTAGGAATCGGCGGCCATGCGTGCAGCTCCTCCCGTCTCATGTCCAGCAACTGAGTATCTCCCCTGCTCTAACTCTGTCTGCGCAACTAGCTGATCAGCTTCACCGATCACTTCCTCGGTCGCTGCTTGTATATCCTCATCCAAACCCGTGGGAGCCTTTCGTGATGTCGACGGCTGTCCGGTGGTGCTACTCTTATCCTTCTTTCCCGCTATCATCTTCAGAACTTTGGTGACTTTCTTCAAGCAGCTGGCTAATTTCTTGATGTTTCTTCCATGCCATTTTCTCTGCCTTTGAAGGTCCCTGTTCTGGTCCCTTAATGCACTGACCGTTCTGTTCGCGATGGGATCATCCAAAGGCTCGATGTAGTACATGTGCAGCCCATACACCCCAGCAGGTGCGTTGGAAGAATCAGAATCGGCTGCAGTCGCTCTTCGCGGTCCGCGGGGTTCGAATTGATGCTCTATCCCCGGTAGAAACCTGACATTGGCCGGATTTGTTGCAAAGCTTTTGATGGTGGGGTTCGGAAGCAGATACTTCTCTTGCATCGGTGTATCTGAACACATCCGGTAGAGATGACGCCCCGGAGGCGACTTGGAACCTAGAAAGTGAGTCCTGATCAGCTGAGGTATGTCCAACCATCCCACCGGCGTAGGCTGTCCAAATGTCTTCTCTTCCAAACTTCCTTCCAGCTTAATCTTCTTTGCCCTGAGTAACGGCGTGATTAATCCACCCATGTTGAATTTGGGATCAGAATCCTTGACAGACATTGCCCAATCTCGGTGAATCCCAAACTGCTCTACTAGAATGGCAGTGAAGCTCGGTGGGCGCTCAACTGGTGGTATCATCGTACCTTTGGGAAACGTGCGCAGAAGTGGTTGTAATCCGATGTACATAAGCTTCATCTCCACTTCTGTGACTTGGCCTGTCTCCTTTCTAGCAAACAGAGTGTGGGCTAGTGCCTTGTGCACGTACCGAATAGCCGGGTGTCGGATCCTTGCAGACTTCATGGCCCCCAACTTGAACGGTCCATCAGCTATCATGTGCCACAATTCCTTGAGGTCATCCTTTTCAATGGGGATGGAAGATCCTAGCTGAGCACCATCCTCCTCAAAACCGAAGACTGAACTTATCTCCTCAAATGTCATAGTGTGCTTCTTCCTACCCATCGTGAATTCTATCTTTCCATGGCTCACTTCTCCTCTCAAGGCTGCCTTTCTCAGGTTGATTGTTGCTTTCACGGTTGAAAGGAACTGGCAAGCCGAGCTCTGATAGCCGTCACTGGTGAGGCTGAAGAAGTGCTTAAGCCCCATGTTTTCTACAATCTCATTGTAGTCTTCCAACAGTCCAAGAGCTGTAAGGGTCGGGACGTGGGGATACCGGGTCGACCAGAATTGTATCTTCTCCAGCTTGTCAATGATCTCAGAAGTAGAATACTGCTTTTGTGACGAATGAATCACCTTCTCTTTGACCACTGGTGCTTCTTCCTCAATAGTTATCCCCTTTCCTTTCGAGGAAGTTCCCTCATCTTGTCTCGGTGCTCTGGCCCGTGATCTCGGGTTGGCGGATGTCTTAGTCATTTTCTTACAAAAGACAACTCAAAGAAAGAATGAGCACATAACACAATCCACCAACACAAACAATAAGAGCTTGAAACATCACATGCAAACATCTCAAAGATCAACAATAGCAATTAACCAATGTAATTCAATGATCAAGAGATTTGAGAGCGGTATTTGCATAAATTTCGTTTTCAACAGAGTAAGCAAGCTAAAACATCTCAACAGTTCTCAATTCAAGTTCATCAAGTGCAAAACTCACAAGGATTCAATCACATTCATAAGCAACTCAAATTCTTGAATAAAAAAACTCCCAAATTTGCAATTTCAAAAAATTTGTGAAACAAAACTCAAGCAAATCAAGTAGTCTCACTCAAACTAGCCATAAACAACCTATTGCAACTATAGGAATCATTAAATCAAGTTTCCCCTAATATTTCCGAAATTCCAATTTCTCAAGAACTCTAATTCACCAAAAATCAAATTCCTTCAATCCTAGGGCGAAATTGGCTATGGGCATTCATGCAAACACATATGGGGAAGGTTTTCAAGCAATATCAATCACAATCAATGGCAAAATCCGATTTTGAAAATTGGGAGTTTTTGAATCCGAAAATCATGAGTGAGTTTGGAGTTTTACCTTGCCTAGTGATGATTGAGTGAAGAAATAGCAAGAGAATGTGAAAGAGCTTTGAAAACCGCAAGTCAAGCACTTGAAATCGAAAAAATTGATGAAGAATTGAGAGAGATGGAAGGTTTTGAAGTTCTTGAGAAGTTTTTGCCAAAAGCTTTGTTGGAATCGCAAATGGGGAGGAGAAGGACGTGAAGGAGGAGAAAACAAGAAGAAATCGGGTCCCAGGCGGTTTAGATCGGTTCATTAAATCGATTTTTGGTCAAAATCCGGTCAAAACCGGTTTGGAATCGGTTTGAGTCGAGAGAACTTACCTGGGCGAAGAGGGCGTATCGGCCTGGCCAACCGATACGCCAGCCGATATCGACTCTCGGATTAAAATTTTGTAACCTGTATCGGTCTGGCTAGCCGATACTGTGACCGATATCACTTCTTCCCCGAGAATCTGTATCGGCCTGGCCAACCGATACGGACACCGATATCGACTCTCGGATTTTCTCTAGAAAGTCCGTATCGGCCTGGCCAACCGATACGGACACCGATATTGGCTCCATCTATCCTTTTTCTTCATTCCCATGGCCTTTACTTAACACCAATTAGTCCACAACTTCACCTAAAGACCAAAACCTGATAAAACTCAAAGCAAAACATCAAAATAACAAGCAAAACATCATATGTACAGGGATAAACATGGGAACCGTGATTTTGTTTAAAGTCGTTAAGCTCGACTTTTGCAAACTGTGATTTTAAGCTGAGGGAGGGCTAGAGAGTGGAATCGAAGTCCCTTCCTCTATAGCCTCTGAGACGGAGTAATGCTTGAGTCTTTGGCCATTGACCGTAAACTCTTCATCGCATTTTCCCAAAGTACTACTACTCCATACGGTCTCACCTCCTTCACTCTAAACGGCCCCGACCATCTAGACTTGAGCTTCCCGGGAAAGAGTTTCAACTGGGAGTTAAGGAGCAACACAAGATCTCCTTCGTTAAACTCCTTCTTCTGGATCAACATATCATGAAAAAGCTTGGTCATCTCCTTATAGATCTTTGAGTTCTCAAAAGCCTCAAGCCTTATCTCGTCAAGTTCGTTCAGCTGAATCAATCTCTTCTCTGTCTCGGTCTTGATGTCGAAGTTCAGCAACTTGACAGCCCACATAGCCTTGTATTCCACCTCCATCGGTAAGTGACATGACTTCCCATACAGCATGGTGAACGGTGTGTTGGGAATCCGAGCCAATTCTACAGATTCAGAATTCTCGCGAGTTCCCGATAGCCTAGGATCTAGGGTCTAGTTAATTGAATCATGGATCTCACCTCGTGATTACCTGGTGTTTAGCAGCGGAAGATGGATCAGGTAATGCGAGATCTACTGCGCCTCAGATGCTGCGCCTCTATCGTAGTCCACACGCACACAAGCTGGAATCCGCCGGGTTGCTAGCGCCGGTGCTCGGATCTCTCTGGGACTTTAGTTTCTAGAGGAAGAGCTTCTGTTTTCTGTCTCAGAAAACTGTCTAGGCGGCTCGTATGAACAACTCCTAGGTCGAGATACATAAAACACGTTTATATATTGACCTCGCTGTGAACCGAAACATCAATTTCGGTTTCGCCCTTGTGTCGACCGACATACTTAATGGTGTCGATCGACACAAGTCCTGTATCGACCGACGCACCCAATGGTGTCGATCGATACGCCTCTTTGAAACTATATTCGATGTGTATCCAATACACATCAACCAGATCATATGCCAATGATCAATCCCATATGGACTATGTCTAACTTGCTTAGGTGTGTGACCCTGTAGGTTCACATGATACTAGAAATGAGTTACAACTCATTTGTCATAAGCGGTTTCTAGCAAAACATTATGACTACCTAGTATCATATGAATTGTCCGATCTCGACAATACAACTATCTCTAGAGTTCGTACAATTGTTGATTTCAGGACATAATCCCAACAATCTCCCACTTGTACTGGAATCACCTATTCCTATAATCCCTTCGTCTCTATATCTCGATATGGCATAAGGCAAGAGACTGTGTCATCCTTATTATAGCCAACATCATGTTCATCGAACTTCTGATCTATACTGATAAACAAACGACTGACAATCACCTCGTTTGAGCACGGCCATGCATTTTCTCAGTATCAAATCTTCGATGGGCCCTGAGATATTTATCTCCCGTTATACAGGAGGGACAAATTCCATCTTGTTCCATCCCTGTTTCTATACATACTTCATGATACGTCGAAACAATGTCGTTATAGCCGCCAGTTACGGAACGACGTTTGACAAGGTCAAAGCGCACCAATTCATATGCTAGAAAGCATGATGAACTCAGGTCTAAGGACTATACTCTATAGTCGTAATGAGAACCTCCCATGACACTTATATACAACTATTCTGTGGAGTTCTCATTAAGCGGGTCATGCCCGATCATATGTTCACCAACATATATCTATGTGACTGACTGTGATAATCATATCATTGACTCCATGAAACTTAGTCCAACAGTCACCTCACATACTAGTCTGTGCGGTTGTTAGTGTCCCATTTTAACAACCTTGACTAGGGACAATCATAATTTATGTCATCTTTTACTTAAAGGGTTTGATGATCAAGTCTTCAACTTGATGACCTATAAGATGACCATAAAATACTTTGGGACCATTATTTAATTATCCAATAATTAAATAATACTGATGTCAGTTTTAACTTACACAAATACTGCCAAAGCATGTCTATGTAAAGTTTACAACATAACTAAAATAACTCCCACTAGAATCAAGATCATCTTTTCAGATATCTTACACCTACAGCAACAGAATAAATTCCGTGCTTAGGTTGTGGGAGAGATTGCGGTGTTCTGCTTGAAACAATTTCAATAGAGCACACCACCATTCAGATAAAAGCACTATTTTACGGTCTACTGCTTGGAGCCTTTCCAACAGTTAGCACCGCTATTCAGGCAAAGAGACATAACCAGGTGGGAACCGGGAATCGTCTTTGTCCGACTAACTACTTTCAACTGGTTCGTCACTTTATCAGTTCACCACAAACCTATCCTTAGTGTTTCTCAACACTTGGGATATTTCTGGTAACTGTTTAGTGACTATTACCGGAATATATTGGTATATTCTCGTCATGCTTAAGCTGCATCTAGACGAGCGCAAAATATGGCATTTATGATGGATTCTATTGCAGCAGCATTAGAACTCACACTCATTAATATTAGTTCAGACAGTGTTCAGAAACACTTCTTCTTACTAATATTGTTACTAGCTCAGCTAGTGTCCAAGACACTTCATCTTGCTCAGATTATTGCCATAAGACCTTTGGTATGAAGCCATTCTTGGAATCAAGCGTATTAGATCTGTCCAATACCTTATCAACATAAGGATTTTGACACGATCCAATTAGCTTACTCAATCTATATTAATAGATTTTTATTCCAAGAATTCACGCGGCTACTCCCATGTCTATCGTTTAAGTTTGACTTCCGACCCAAATCTTGACAAGACTTTAGCGTCGGAACGTCGTTTGTGAGATTCAAGTATGTTATCTACATACTGCGTGAGAATTGCCATTACGCTCCCACTAGTCTCCTTGTAAACGCATGGTTTCTTTTCTTTCTGATCAAGTCAAAACTTTTGACTACATTATCAGAACGTTGATTCCAACTCCAAGATGTTTGTTTCAATCCAGAAATGGATCGGTGAAACTAACATGCATACCCAGCCAATTCTCGGAGTTGGGCCTCACCATCGCTTCTTCGAATTTCGCATGTTCGTCACTTTTCAATGATCAGCAGATCACGACAATAGGTTACGAGAAATCACTATCGAGTTAGTGACGGATCCTTTCGGATATGCGAATTTCAGGCTTCACAGTAGCAGATCCTACAGTACTTTGTAGATCTTACCGCTGCTCTCCCTTAACAGGTTGAACAGCTTACTGTGTTTATCGAATTTCTTCGATGTGTACTTTTACTCCCACTGTTCCTTTTGAAAGTATCACCTTTCTTAAAAGACACAGTTCTGGACAACAAAAGTACTAAGCCTTGGTTTCCTCAGGACAACCAGCGAGGTAGAACTTATCAGATATGGATTCAAGTTTGTTTGTCGACTACTGTCTTACACAAACCTTGCAATCCCAATTAATCAGAAAAACATGTTTGGAAATCACCCAGTCCACATCCAATGTGGTGTTTTTTCACTGATTCTGATAGAAACCTTTTAGCGTAAACATAGACATTTCAGAACGTATTCTTAAATGGTTATGGAAGATTCATGTGATTCATCATTAATCGAATCATGTCTCATAAGATCTGATTCATTCTTTCAGATGATCACCCAATTCTTGACTCTAGTATTTTCCTCCGCGATTCAATCGAGGATCTCAATACTTCTGTCAAACTGGTTCTACACTTCATTTTGGAACTCCCTTAAGGGATTCCAGCTTGTGTCTCATCAAATGAACACAGCCATGCTTATTGAATCCATCAATAAAGTAATGAAGTACAGAATATTTCCTTTGGCAATTATGCTAGTTGGGCCGCATACATCAGTATGTGTAAGGGCCAATAAGCCTCTGGCCTATTTCCTTTTAGCTCTGCTAAATGGGCCTTAGTCATTTGGTCACGTGAACAGAATTCATATCTCAAATGATTGAAATCAAATGAGTCCAAATCTATGGATTTACTGAATCTGCTTCACTTTTGTGGTTAAACGACTATACCAAAGAAAAGTCGAGTTCAAGTCATCAGACTTAAACCGTTTGGTATTTATGTTATATTCTAACTCTTGTTGGTTTGAGATATAAAACCCATTCCAAACGGGGTGCTACCATTAAATATTTCATTAAGATCAAAAGGACAAAATTTGTCTTTTATCAAAATGAAAAACATCCAAATTCTCAAAAGAAAATGAAAGACATTTTGCATATAGCAAGTACATAGTGGCAATTACTTAATTTCAAAAACCAAGTAGGAAAGGCTCCTACAAGTGGAGAATCTCTACGGCTCATGCAGCAACCATTGCTTCAACCAGACACGCAGTTCCACTTGTCCTTTCTTCAACGTTCTACTGTCGCTTAGGTCCTGCATATTTCAAAAATATCAGTACCGCAACAAGTATCCAATACTTTTGTAGAACTTGAATTAATAACACAATACCTGAAGAAGAAGTACCATACATCTTCTCCATCTCTTGTGAATCTTCCAAGAATTTTATGCAATCTCTCTTCCAATGCCCCGACTCATTGCAGTAGAAGCACTTACTAACACCAGATGGGCTTGACTTGGGCTTATAAGATGACACAGGCTTATCCTGATTCCAAATCTGGACGGCCTTGCCTTCACCCTTGTCTCTACAAGATTTCTCAAATCTTTTACCCTTTTTGATGTTTTGCTCTGCTGTCTTGAGCATGCCATGCAGCTCAGTCAACGTCTTCGTCAAGCCTTTCTTGATATAGTTCTTAATGAACCTATCATAGCTTGACGGCAGTGACTGCAGAATGATGTCAGTAGCCAACTCTAAGTTGACAGGACATTCTAGTCTCCCCAGGTTATCAATGTAACCCATCAGTTTAATGACATGAGGACTGACTGGAGCATCTTCTGGTAGTTTGCACCCAGTGAGAGACTTCACCATCTGGAATCTCTCAACTCGTGCCAGATCTTGAAACTTCAGTTTCAGGCTGGTGATCATCTCTATTGGCGACTCCATGTTCTCATACTGACTATTCAAGTCTGAGTTCATGGAAGCCAACATCAGACCACGCACATCTACCACATCAGTATAATGCTTATTCCAAGCATTATACACTGCATGCGAGCGATTGGTCCCAAGCTTTTCTGGAAGAGCCTTTTCAAGGACATAGTCCTTGCTCTCCTGCTTGAGAATGAATCTCAGATTCCGATACCAATCCAGGAAGTTGGATTCATTTAACTTGTCCTTCTCAAGGACGGATCGCAACGAGAAAGTAGTCATAGACATAAGCTGAAATCCAATAAAAACAAAGATTTAGTTATGCATATGATGAGAAATCTTATCAAATAAGAAAACTCGCATTATATTCAAACAATGTTTCCTCTATGAATATAATAATCCAAGATCCATACATCATTAAAATCTGAGTGGACGACTCGCCATCACCCAGAGTTTAGCAATCTAGGTAAGCAAACCATTGCTAATTGTACTCAGTACAACTCTTGGTCGTAGATAAGACAATCCATGTCTCATCTACTCTGATGTCTCTGAGCCCAGAACTTCTGATAGCCCAGTCAAGTAAACCAATCTCTTATGTCTTGTGATCATTGACAGTCGCACTGCAAGTCTATCAATGATCACCTGCCTTACTCATGTAGCAGTGGATACCAAGGACTCCAAGACTATCCAACATACGAAACAAGTCTTGACAGTGACAAGATTGGGCAAGACATCAAGGTCACTTGATATTTAGTTGAGGAAACTAAACCCAAAAGTTTAGCAAATCAATCTCTTAGGTCACGTAATTGTTGATGTTTAGCACTGCAAGTCCATCAACATTACTACCTGCCTTACTCACATAATTGTGGACACCAAGCTCTTGGCTAGACCATCACACAACGAAACGAGTCTTGACAGCTGACCACATTGAAGCTAATCTTTGATCAATGTCTAAGTCTAGTTTGGTTTCTGCAAATTCAAGGTTCAATAACCAGAATTTCGAATACTGTGTCGATCGACGCATACTCCGTCTGTCGATCGACACCACCAAACAAAACCGGACTTCAATAACCGGTTAATACAATTAACCCGGTTCATCGAACCGGTCATGTCTATCGACACAACCCATGTGTGACGGTCGACATAGACCTAAACCGAAGATAGTTTTGATAACCGGTCCAATCCAATTGAACCGACTTATCTGATCAAACTGATCTTAACCAATCGGTTTATACTAATTGGGATGATCAGTTCAATCCAATTGAACCAATTCATCCAATTTAAACCGTTTAAACCAGTTTCAACTGATTGCGATAACCAGTCCAATTCAATTGAACCGACTTATCCAATCAAACTGATTTATCCCATCGGTTCATGCTAATTGAGATAATCAGTTCAATCCAATTGAACTAATTCATCCAATTTAAACCGATCTATTCGGACTTAGCCAAGCATGATAACCGGTCCAATCCAATTGAACCGATTAACCATTCGCTCGGCCTGTGTCGATCGACACTCAACCTGTGTCGATCGACGCAGTAGGCTTTTAGGTTTTCTACGAGAAAAACCCTAGCCGCCGAATTTCGTCCTGTGTCGACCGACACTCAAACTGTGTCGATCGATACTCGACCGAGTTTGCTCTGTGTCGACCGACACACCCAGTGTGTCGATCGACACAGAAGGCTTTCAGTTTTTCTTCGCGAAAAACCCTAGCCGCCGAATCTGTCGATTTCGCCACCTTGTGTCGACCGACACACCTCGTGTGTCGATCGACACAGTGCGAAAACACAGATTCGCAGATCGATCAAATCGATCTCACCTGTTCTAATTCAAACAACCTAGTTTGCGAATCTAAATCATCAAATTCGATTAACAGGTGCGATTCAATGATAAAACCCTAAGGCTCTGATACCACTGTTGGGAATCCGAGCCAATTCTACAGATTCAGAATTCTCGCGAGTTCCCGATAGCCTAGGATCTAGGGTCTAGTTAATTGAATCATGGATCTCACCTCGTGATTACCTGGTGTTTAGCAGCGGAAGATGGATCAGGTAATGCGAGATCTACTGCGCCTCAGATGATGCGCCTCTATCGTAGTCCACACGCACACAAGCTGGAATCCGCCGGGTTGCTAGCGCCGGTGCTCGGATCTCTCTGGGACTTTAGTTTCTAGAGGAAGAGCTTCTGTTTTCTGTCTCAGAAAACTGTCTAGGCGGCTCGTATGAACAACTCCTAGGTCGAGATACATAAAACACGTTTATATATTGACCTCGCTGTGAACCGAAGCATCAGTTTCGGTTTCGCCCTTGTGTCGACCGACATACTTAATGGTGTCGATCGACACAAGTCCTGTATCGACCGACGCACCCAATGGTGTCGATCGATACGCCTCTTTGAAACTATATTCGATGTGTATCCAATACACATCAACCAGATCATATGCCAATGATCAATCCCATATGGACTATGTCCAACTTGCTTAGGTGTGTGACCCTGTAGGTTCACATGATACTAGAAATGAGTTACAACTCATTTGTCATAAGCGATTTCTAGCAAAACATTATGACTACCTAGTATCATATGAATTGTCCGATCTCGACAATACAACTATCTCTAGAGTTCGTACAATTGTTGATTTCAGGACATAATCCCAACACGGTGTAGTACCCAACGGAGTCTTGAAAGCAGTCCTATACGCCCACAGTGCGTCATCAAGCTTTCTAAACCAATATTTCCTTGAGGCTCCAACAGTTTTCTCCAAGATAGCCTTGATTTGCCTATTGGACACTTCAACTTACCCGCTTATTTGCCAAATTGATAACAAGGATTTTACAATCCTTTGAGGTACCAATTCCTCAAGCTTATCGTGTAGCCTTGAGGTATCAAACCTTTTTGGGACGGATAAAACCAATAAGAACACACCAAACCTCTAGAGTCAAATCACACAATTAAGTTTTTGTTCTAACAATCCTAATGAAGACAATCCAAATGGAAGTAAATAAAAACAAGTAAACAAAATGAATTCTTAACAATCAATGACAAGGATAAGGCCTAAGGGTTAATGTAACGCCCCTTTCTCATTCTCCGCTGACCGTCGAGCTGACCGGCCAACAATCAAACAAGAACATGACCGAT
The DNA here is from genome assembly GCA_030180135.1 of Orychophragmus violaceus. Lineage (NCBI taxonomy): Eukaryota > Viridiplantae > Streptophyta > Magnoliopsida > Brassicales > Brassicaceae > Orychophragmus > Orychophragmus violaceus. The sequence goes on from CM058240.1 coordinate 13,591,185, forward strand.
CGAACCTGAGCAAGTCGAACAAGAAAAGTTCGCCACAGGACGAAGCCAAAGACGGATCGGTTTGAGACAAAAGGCTCGCACCAACCTATCTCAGACTCCGCTATCCTCATATCCGTAGCGCAAGCAGTACTACTTGCACCACTTCAACGAGTTGTGTCGGTTCGGACTGAAACCTTATATCAGGGAAACAATTTCATTTTTAGGTAATCAAACGTTGAATACAACGTTTAATGGGTTTTCACAAACAATCATCAATACAAATACATGAACAATCAAAATACGAAATATCGCAGCTGCCGAACCGAAATAACGCATCCCAAAATCATCGAATCAAAACCCCGCCACAAGCAATCCCGACACTACACCGAGGACCTCCCGCGTCCGTCGCTGCTACACCTGAAAAACACCAAAAGAGTATAATGAGTGATCTAAGATCACCCAGTGAATCGGCTCCCCACTACGGCTTCTAGTCTATCTATCCTCTATAGATTCCCGCCCGAAACCCCAAAATAACAATCAACAAGTACATAGTCGATCACGCACTACCACGTCGCGTCGAGCCCACACACAATCAATTGCCAAACGAAAGAGAAGGCGATTAAAGGAAATCGGGGGCACTGCGGCACATGTCCCCGATTGAGACTCGATCTATCTACCGCGCACTACCAACCACACCAAAACACACACGCTGGGCCCCTACGATCTTGGTAACTTCCACGGGTTCTCACCGTTACCGATATGGCAACTAACCCACGCGACTCCTAGCCGTCCACACAACGACTAGGACACCGTTCTCTGTCCATCGATACGCGGCGACTCTGGTTACCCCCGGCAACCCGAGCTTCCATGCAGTCCGGCCCTAGGACGCGATCCCGTATTCTCCGAACTACACCCTACAGACGTCACTCCATAGGTTCGCACCTGCCAGCACTCAACTGACTAGGTTCTCACTTCCCGAGGATCCAATCGGGTCGGAAGTACCAGAACGTAATCAAACACCTAGACTTGCGGGATCTAACGCACCCTAGAGTCCTAGTTCAGAAATGTAAACACACAGACTCGCTTGGACTCTAGCAAGCAATCCCAATCAATAACCACAACAACACAACCCCGCATCCCGCAAGTCTACTCACACACACCACCGCTCTGACCCGGCACCGCACCGAGTCAGCACCACAACTTAACCGGTCTCGTGACCGAGTTAAGTATCTCCAAGGATCGCTCGGCCCAACACCGAGAAGATCTAAAGGCCTGCAAACAAAGATCAACCACAACCACCCAACAACCACAATCACACAATCAACAGACTACTCGGCCCAACACCGAAGTAGACTTACAATCACCCACACAGGCCTATTAGGGTTTCTAACGTTTTTTAACCACTTCACGCCCGCTACCTTGGGTTAACCACTTGTTAACCCGTAGATGGTTCACCAATCGCAAAACTTCTCAATTCTTAATCATTCCTAATCATCTTTTAATAACTCCTCGATCTGTCGGTTTCGAGCTATAAGCTTACTAAACTCCCTGACGTCTCATCATCCATTACTTAATCCATTTAACCTCGGGAAACCCCGATACCGATCATATATTATACGTTCGTTAAGGTTCAACTTCGTATTTTAACATCGTCTTAATTCCCGTATATAAGTTCATTCAATATCGCTCTTTACTTAAATATATGCATATACGGCCCTAGTCATGCAACGACTATATGAATGCATCACACAACTCCACTACCAACCTAGCGGCACACAATCAGGTTTAATCCGTTAAAGTCTAACATGCTTCTTTAACCCTAGCCGGTTTAACGTTAATTCAACCAATCAACCAATCAATTCATTTCATTTATCACGGGTATGCACTCCTATCTCTACGGTTTCCCATTTATCGTTCTACATGCATCTACGGTGTTTTGAGCCGACTCACAGTGATATGACGGAACAAACGGCACGGATGCGGATACGGAATCCCGAGACCCGAACTAAACCCGAACCTCCCGAACACACGAACACGAACCCCGAAACGTCACGAACACCCGCACACGAACCGCACACACAAACCGACCGGAGTCAACGCGTTGACCGGCGTTGACCAAGGCTGACCGTTGACCGTTGACCCAACTAAACCAGTTGACCACCCTGAACCCCCAACTGAACTGAACCAACTCCAAACCAACCGGTTTAGTTAAACCGGTTAGGTCAACCCGTTGACCGGCGTTGACCGAGGCTTAACCGGTTTGACTAGACCGGTTCACCCACTAAACCAAGGCCAAACCAATTCCCATGCCTTGCAAAAACACCCCTGAAGAACCGCTTGACGAATGGACGGCGAAAGGAGCTTCTCCGGCGACAACTCCGGCGTTGACCGCGGCGGCTCCGGCGTTGACCGCGGCGGAGGTGGCTTTTCCGGCGACTTCTAACGGCGAACTTCACACCAATCCACTCCTTTTGATGGTATCTATCCACCCATGGCCTTGAAATCTTGAGAGAAGTTGAGGAGAGAGAGAGTAACCCTAGAACCCTAACCGCGGCTGCTTATCTGCCATTTTCTGGCAAGCTCCGGCGACGGCAACGACGGCGGCTGGCTGGAACTTGAAGAGGAGATCAATATGAAGTTCCTGGGATTTGCAGAGAGTGATTTTAGCTTATGGTGAGAAAGTTACACACTTTCTTGTAAGAGAAGGCATGAAGAACACCCTTTTGTTCTTGAGAAGTTCTTGGATCTTCAAGCCAAGAAAGATGTGTTTGATGAATGTTTTCTGGAGAGGAGTAGAGAGAGTTTCGACAGAGATAGAGAGGTGAGAGGTTCCTTGCATCAAAATGAGAGAAAGGGGGATGAATAGTAATGTTCTTTGCATGTTTCCTCTTTCTCTCATGCACCAAATATGGTGATGCCACCTATCCTCCAAAGGCTGTCGACCCAGGAAGCTCACACCTGTCCCAGGTGAATGTCTGAAGTCCACTGAGGCCCATTACACCGGCCCAAACCACAAAACCCTTCCCTTAACTTTCTTGCTTCTTTTTGCTCGGTTTAATCATTTCCCCGATAATTATTTTAATAAATATCAGAAGATTCCCATAAATCTCCAAAACTCCATAACCTGATTCTCTTTTATTTTTGATGAATTTAGCAATTTGAATCATCCCATTTGGAGTTTCCTAGCTCCGGTTATGAATTTCCGAAGTTTTCCCGGTTTTGCTCGGTTTTCACCCGACACTCCGAAAAATGCATTTCTGCTCCGTTTCTTCGAATTCTGATCTTGTAAATGTTCTTTATGGTGATTAAATAGAATATTTGGCCTGTCTCGTCTTCCGTTTCGAATTTTGGGCAAAATTACCATTTTGCCCCTGTTGACTTTTCTTCTGCCCGTTGACCATATTTTATGATACGGGGTATCACAGTTAAGGTCAACGGATAGGTGACTCGGGATGATCAAGGATCCTAATTCAAACATCAAAGAAGCTAACCTCCTAGCAAGGAACACAACAAATTGATTAGCTTAATCTCTTAATACTAATCTCTTTTCCTAATCCTAATCCAAGAACAAATTCTCATTTGTGAATTAAGATTAAGCAAGCAATCAAACAAGTTCCAAACAGCCAACAACCACTCTAAACATCCATTTTCATGTGCTAGAATGTGAAAGTCCTATCAAAGCTAAAAACTGGCATTTCATCGAACACATGGTGAGCAAGAAATCCTAAACATCCTAATCAACGTGATCAAAGCTAATTAGGCACTAAGCGCACTTTGATAGACTAGATTTTAAACAATCAAACATTAGAAATCCATTGATCACCCCTAATCAACCTAATCCTACCTAACCCATAAGCCCTATGAAAAACTACTCACTAATCATCATGTGATTAACAAAATCCATAGAGATAGTGTTGATCATTGAAGATTAGAGATAGAATGAAAAATTCAAGGAGTAAATCACAAAGAAAACAGTAGTAGATTAATCAAAATTCAGTCTTGTTCTTACAAAAAGATGTTTGCAACCAAACAAGCTTAAGAAACAATAGAAAATAGGTTTTTGGCTTAAGTAGTGAATATGGGGCGAACCGGGTCAACCCGGAACAAACCGGGTGTTAACCCGGATCCAAGACAGTTTCTGGGGTCTGTATCGGCCAGCCAGACCGATATGCTGGCCGATATGAGCCCTCGGATTTTCTCGTCGAAGGTGTGTATCGGTTGGCTAAACCGATACGCCAACCGATATGCTGGTACTGAAATAAAAACGTAATTTCATAGTCTTTAAAAGAAAATCCGAGGGCTCATTTAAAGAAATGAATAAATAAAAATATATGAAATTTTGTTCATTAGATAGTCACCAAGCCTATGCTTTTTTTTAATTTCACTATAACTGTATTTATTTAAAAAAAAAAATTAGTATGGACAGTGTATGTATGGATGATAGGTGTAAAGTTTTAACCATATACTAACTGCAAGTGCACAGTAATATCAATGTAGTACTTAGGGATCGAATCCACGAGGACTCTAGGCAACGATAGAATTAGAACAAAAAAGATTAAACGAGAAGAAAGCAAATTGTATTGAGAAACTAAAAGCAGTGCGAGAAAGTAAACAAGTAGCATGATTGGTTGTAAGCAATTAACTAAGGGCGCTAAGTCTAGGGAGTTCTCAGGAAATCAGACAAGCGGATAAATCATTCAATCATGATCAAATTAGGTACCGTTCTAGAACTCAAAACACAGATATAGAATTAACCAACTTTCGTTGTGAGAATTCTCTAAGCCTAATTGCAGAAATCCAAATGTCTTTGTAATTCCTAACAGATTAAACCAGCTTTAACAATCAAGTTCGATATGTTCACAATCTAATTAAACCAAATTTCTTTGTGAGTAATTAAATTGCTCAACCTAAATAGTTCAGATTCTAAATCACACTTTCGTGTCAACCTAACAACCTAAGATCATTCTAAGTGATCAAGTTAGAACTAGCATTAAACACAATTTAGATTGAAGAACATCTATTGATATGAATCCTTAACTGAATTAATTATATCTAGCAAGTCATAAATCCTTAATGAGAATCCCTAAACCTAACTATGAATCTACTCAGACATAGATAATGAAAACATGATCAATGAATAATTAGATATCATAAAAGAGATTAAACAAGTAAAGGGGTTCGAAATCTTCTCCAAAAACAAGATGTAGTACAGGATCAGATCAGCCCCAATAAGCTCTAAACACTCTCTGCTCTAAAATATGATAGCGTATCTAAAAACTGAGCTAAAAACCTAATTAAATAGCTAAATCACGTCTTGAGGCTTCTGTGTAAATATCTGGAACTTCTGGGCAATTCTGCAAATTCATTATTCTTCATTAACTCTCGTCGAGACTGGCCCAACTCGCTGTGTATCGATCGATGCTGATGTGTGTCGATCGACACACTACTGTGTTCTGGACAGTGAGCTCAAACTCTCGGGTCAAAACTCCAAAATGCACCAAAATGCTCCAATTACTCCAAATCCACTCCAAACGTGCGTGTACCTAATAATCCATGTAAAAGACTCTAAAGAGACACTAAAAGACTCTAAAACACACTTATATCATGATATAAAACCGGTAAAAACCATGATATATCAATAGACACAAGTACATAATCTCCCTCTGATCACCACTGACACAAAGCTTAATGGATTTATCATCGAATTTTATAGGAAATCAATGATCGTACCTGTGAGAGATTTAGATTTATTTTCGGCCGAGCCGTGGAGATTCAAAAGATAAGGGAAATCGGCTAATTCATATGTCAAACACAGCTCTGCAGTCCTGATCAATACATATACATACGATATGTGAAAATATATTTCAACACAAATTTATTTCAAATTTCAACCCTGAACTAACAAAATTAGGCTAATTCATACATTAACCTATTTGTCTGTTAGTCAAACGTTTACGAAATCTGGTGTGTTTGTTACGTATATCTATCTGTCAATCTAGTCACAATAATTGACCAATTCATATCTCAACACAAATTTATTTCAAATTTCATACCCAAACTAACAAAATTAGGCTAAATCATACATTGAGTTATTGTTTGTTACTCAAACATTTACAGAAGAAAAAGACATAGACATTATGGATACTTACATGTTAGTCCTTCCACTGTTCTAATTTCGTAATCGAAAACACACTTATACCAGTGATATATTCACTAAAGAATGATGATTACAATTTACAAGTAATGTCAAATAAATTATTGCAAGTTGAAACATTCAGAACATTGATGAGTCTTCCAAATAAGATTGTAACGACTAAGGTGTTCTTCAGCTTTTACTTAAATTAGATAAATTTCTTCTATATCTATTTTAATATTTTCTTATCCCGTATAAATCATTCAGAGGTCTAATTTTCAAACTTAGTTATTTTAATACTTTTCTTAATATATTTTAGAATATATTTAATGGAGCTTTAGTATATATTTAATGGAAGAGATATGTGAATAGCGAAAATACAATGATAAAAATATACAATTTTGAGATAATTTTGAAATAAATTTGTGTATTCGAATACTTGTGTAAATATTAAATAGGAAGAGTTATTCGATTAATAATTTCTAACAAACTAATTTTATTTATAATACTAAAAATGATAGCATTTTTGTAAAATTTAGATTCTAAAAATTTATAATATATTTTAGATTTTTTATTAAAAAATCTATTGAAATTCATATAAAATAAGATTACAAATAACTATTCCGTATATTTTAGTTTAAGTGTGATTAAGAGATAATAGGTTAATGTATGATTTAACCTAATTTTGTTTGTTCTAGTAGGAATTTTAAAATAAATTTGTATTGAGCTATGAATTGGACCATTTTTTATGACTAGAATGACACGTAGATATACATAACGGACATGTCAGCTTATATAAACGTCTGACTAACGGACAATATGTCAATGTATAATTTAACGTAATTTTGTTAGTTCAGATATAAAATTTGAAATAAACTTATGTTGATGTATGTTTTTGCACATATTATAAATATATGTACTGATCGAGACCGTGAAAATGTATTAAAGTATGAATTGGCTAATTTTCCGAGAAGAGAAAAAAGCAGAAGACGAAGAGAGGAGAGACTCTAGGCTAAGAAAGAGTCTTCAACCTATCCAGGTTAAAACAAACTTCTTAGACCATCTCCAATGTATTCCTCTATTTTTATCTCTAAAATAGAGGAACTCTATAATAGAGGTGGGTTTTACTCCAATGTATTCCTCTATATTTTCCTCTAAAAAGGAATATTCTCTCTAATATTCTTTTTTATTTTACTAATAATACTTTAAATTTATAAAAGTTACAATTTAGCACATTTATTTTATTTTTACAATCATAAAATTATAATATTATTTAAATTATATATTAGTTATTAAAATATTATAATTTATAATTTATTAATTTTATATTATTAGTTATTAAAATATTAATATTTAATTATTTTGGTCATAAATAAAAGTATTTAAAAGTTAATGGACTGATTTGTAAACTAAAAGTTCACCTCTATTTATAGAGGAAAAAATAGAGTTCCTCTATATATAGAGGAAAAAATAGAGATCTCTATTTTAGAGGTGAAAATAGAGGTGGGTAGAAGTAGATTTACCTCTAAAATAGAGTTTAGAGGCAAATATAGAGGTGGGTTGGAGATGCCCTTAAGCTCAACAAATACTTTTGGCCAAATGGAGTCTTTGTTTTTTACAACTTCATCTATATTATTAAAACAATACACTTTTTCAAATTCATATGTTATATTAAATTTATGTAATAACATTTATTTGATATTTTAAATATTTATTAAAAATACTTTGGTTATTCTAAATTAAATTAACGTATTATATTAATAAAAAAAAAAATTATATAAAATATATATGCAATTCGATACGAAGGCCACACGCGATTACATGCAATTCCGCACATTACTCCGGCGGCGTCAATCTCCTTCCCGTCGAAAGTTGCCTTAGTCTGTACGAGAAAATAGAATCTTTAAGTGTCGTTCTAAATCTTGATCAAATCGCCTCCGTAGCATAGTGGTATTGCGTTCGCTTCGTAAGCGAAAGGTCGTGAGTTCGATCCTCGCCGGGGGCTTTTTCCGTTTTTGGCTTTATTAATTATTTTTCCCCTTCGATTACATTACTCGGCTATGCTTACGTGGCATGATATTAATGGATGATATCCAAAAAGTTGCAAAAAGGAATAAACTAAAAGTAATTAGAAAAAATCCAAAATCTTTTAGGAGATTTGAGTAAAACCCTAGAAGCCATATATATACTTTCGTAACTCTTTTCTTCTTCATCATCATCCTTCCCTCTCTCTAGTCTGATTGGAGATTGATTCCGTTGTCTTCTCCACATATTATCAGGTACTACTTCTGATTTCTTCTCAGTGTCTTTCAATTTTTTGTTTGTTATGTGTATTTACTTATTACTGTTTCTTCCACAAAGGTTTTCCCTTTCTCTTTCTCAAATTCAGCGCTTATAGATCTACGGAAAGTTCAAATTTAGTCTTAAATATTAGAGAAACAAAATAGGTGCACTTGCAATTACATTAAAGCCAATGGATTGCGTACAATTTACTTTTTTGTTTTGTGGTTTTTTGTAAAACTGCAAGATTCACTGAGGTACCTAAATTGCAGATTAGTGTTCTCTGTGTGAATTGGAGTTGTCTTACTTGATAAAGGCTTGTGGGTTTTCCATTTATACCAAGTATCTTGTTCTCTTAAATGATAGAAACCTCTTTTAGTGGTTGTTGTTGCTTATGACTCTGTTTCTGTTCAGTACTTCACTTTCGATTAAGAATGCTTGTGATTGTCTTGACGAATACTTTCTAATTGGATTATGCAGAGATGACACCTGAAACAAATGCTTCATCAGTGGATTCACACATTGTAGGCAATGCGTTTGTTCAGAAATACTATACCCACCTTTATGAAAACCCCGCTGAAGTTTACAAATTCTATCTCGAGGAAAGTGTGCTTGGAAGGCCAAGTCCCGATGGTGAAATGGCTTCTGTCAAATCATTGAAAGTAAGTTCCTTTTATAGCCAAACTAATTATGTTAGTATGTCTTTATTTGCTAGTGTTTTTTTAATTCATTCGACTAATCTTCTGTTGTGTCTGCAGGCTATTAATGATGAGATAATGTCCTTTGATTACCAAAACTCTAAGATCCAGATTCTGACTGCTGATTCCCAAGCATCTTTAAATAACGGAGTTGTAATTCTGGTCGCGGGTTTAGTGATTGGAAAAGATGGAGAAAGAAAGAGTTTCACTCAAACGTTCTTCCTTGTGGCACAGAATGGAAGCTACTATGTACTGAACGATGTCTTTAGGTATGTTTCTGATGTGTTTGTTGAACCAGAAGCTACCAAGGAGGTCGAGGAGAGTCCTCAATTAATCGAGTCAACAGAAACTATCGCTGGTTAGTATTCTTCAACAAATCAAGAATCCGAAATATTCACTCTTGACATTGTTTTGATTCACATGTTTATTGTTCTTGACCAGCAGAGCCTGCAAATGAAATCGTAGAAGTTGTTGTTATCCCTAGTCAAGCTAAAACTTTGGTGACGAAACCCGTAAGTGCCATAGCGAATGGACATGCGAAGGTCCATAAGGAGAAAGTTGCAAATGGAAACAGCAACTTACCTAAAGCTGCTGAAGCAAAACCTGAAGAGGACGCTCCCAAGAGATCATTTGCTGTAATTGTGGGTCTTCCTTGTGTTTAGTTTCATGTTCTATGGTTTTATCTTCACAATAAAGTCTAATCTCTAGGTCGATTTCAAAACTTACAGGTTACCCAAAACGACTCTCAGTTCAGTGCTAAAGCTACGCGTGCAAAGCCTAAACCTGTCGAAAAGCCGAGAGTTGCTCCTGCTGCCCCAGTAGTTGCTCCTCAGCCTAAAGCTCCAGCCCCAGTTCCTGGACGCACTTCTGCTGAAACCAGTGAACAACCAGGTCAGGGTGGTTCCATATTTGTTGCAAACTTGCCTATGGATGCGACTCCCGAGCAACTCTACGAAACATTCAAAGGTTTTGGAGCCATTAGAAAAGGCGGTATCCAAGTCAGAAGTTACACGGTCAGTTCTTCTTTAAAAAGATCTTTACGAGGAGAAGTATTATTTGTGTAGTTTCGAAACCTTAAGCACAAGCTCACTCGCACGCTTAAAAAATCTTGACTTTTCAGGATCAAAGAAACTGTTTTGGGTTTGTATCCTTCGAAAATGGCGAAGCAGTAAAAAATGTCCTCCAGGTATGCTTCCGCTCATCGAATTCTAAACTTCAATACCATTCGAAATTCTTGTTTTTTTTTCTTCTGATATTGGAATGCAACTATATAGGCTCACAAGGAATCTCCATTCAGAATCGGAAACCGAAGAGCATCGATAGAAGAAAAACGAGGCAAGTTTCTAACGGCAATGTTGTTGTCTCTAAGAATGATAACTTTATGACAAGTGTTGAAACAAAAAACCTAATTTTGAGTGTTGTTTTTGGATTCTTCTGCAGCCAAAAACAATCAAAATGGCGGGAGTGCCTCTGCTAGAAACAATGGTTACAGTAGGAATGAGAATGGTTACAGAAAGGACGGGAATAGACCTCGTGGCAACGGTTATAATGGAGGACGTGGCTCGGGGAGAAACGGATCTGAGAGAGGGAACGGTGATGCCACTGGGGATGCTAAAGCTTCTCAGATCAACGGTCATGGCAATGCTCAGGCTCGAAACTAGAGTTTTTGCTCTTCCATGTTTTTGGTCATTGATTGAGAACCTGAGTTTACAGTAACATGAATAGAATCTATATAATTGAAGTATCAGTTTTAGGTGAGAATGGTTTTCGATTAATTGAACTTGCAACCACTAAAATACTAAAATAACATACTCCAATTTGGATTCCATTTAACTGGTTAACTCACCGGTTAAGAGGCTCAACTAATGGTAGAAACAATAAAACAAGTTCAAGAACAAGAACATGGGGAACGTGAAGAACAACACCAAGGACATGGAGGAAAACATGAGAACCACCTACACATTATTGAATGTTTCTGCTTTCCTACTTCTGCTGGTTGTTGTGTCTCTTGTGATTGCTTAGCTTGTTTCTTCTTATCCTCTGTTTCTGGAGTTGCTGAATCACTTGCAGCTCCTGCCAAACTGTTGAAACTTTGACTAAAGCTAAACCAATCCAATACAAAGCAAGGAGACGGCGTCAAGGGAATTGAGTCTCTTACATTGGGAAAGAGAAAGAATGTGTGCTGTTTGAGCTTCGGTTAGAACGGTAAGAAGCTGAAGGAGTTTTCCAAGAAACAGCAGGATGTTGTTCATCATGGCTATCTCTCTTATCATTTTCTTCTACTAGTACAACAACTTCCTCCTCATCCTCTTTATCTGAATCAACAACCTTGGATTCGAACACCGCAGCGTTTGATTCTCCTCCTGGTGGAGGTGGCATAGGAAACAAAGGACTATAAGCGAGTAACTCTCCTGATTTGTAGAGCTCACCTGACTTCATCATATCAACAGTGAAACTGTTGCGTCCTAAATGAATACTGAAGAGAGACTCATTCGAAGTGCAGCTCCAGTCAGCTGGTATATTCGATTTGCTTCTCTCGAAAACCGAAGAAGGGATCCTATTCGGGTCATATCCTTGATCTCCTCCGTTGTTATTATCCTCTCTGTCCATTACTTGAACAGGAGGTGAAACTATTGGTAGATCTTTTGGTGGTGATGTATAGGAAGAAGAAGAAGATGAAGAAGACGAAGAAGAGGATCTTGAGTGTGTTTCTGAGTGGATGATTACAATTCCTGTTTCTTCTGAATGGATCCTTTTATGCTCACCATCTCCATTTTCACCTTCTAATAACTGATCTCCTGAAACTTGTTTGTTTTCATCTTTATCATTTTCTAACTCCATAAACACCTGAAGAACAATCGAAAGCAATAATCATTAATGCCTCTTTTAAGCCCATGTTCTAGGGTTAATCGAGACCAATATACATCAAAAATCTCTAACATGAAAGACATATAGAGAACAGAACATACCTGGAAAATGATTTGAGCAGTCAAACCTAGACGGTGATTTAAGTACGATATCTGATTCAGTGATGATTCTTCTTCACACTTGGATAAGATGTGAATTTCGTTTTCTTTTCTTGTTAGAGAAAACAAAGGAGGAAAAGGGGATCTAGGGTTTGGTTCTGTTTCGTTGTCTGATATCAGAACGAAAGGTATGTCGTAAAGTTCGGAACTTTTAACTAACCATGGCTGCGTTTCGCGCCATGTCGTCTTCTTATCTGTTTTTCTTACCTCTTTAGGAGTTGATCTCCTGTGGCAAGGTCTATTTTAGAAAGCATGCTCCATCCAATAGATAGACGCCTTGACGTGGCTTGATAAACGTTTGTCTTTGTCTGGTTAAAGAACGAAGCGTTTTTAGTTTTTACTCTAGGAAGCTTTCTTCTGCTGCTGCTGCTTGGGAAACTGAAAAACATTGTAAACGAAAGGTGAAGTTTTTTGGAATTTAGGTTTTGTAATTTCACTCTACGGTATCATAGCCTTTTAATTTTTGTTCAATCATGGATTCTCGGTATGTTATTTCGGTATGTGATACTGTAGACCTAATTGATCGCCTGCGATTTGTATTCTCTAACGGATCGACGATGCTCGATTAAAATTTACTGAATTTCATCTTCATTAACTGTAAATTCTAGGCCTTTTTCATTTATAGTTTAAGAACTTAAGACGAAGTTATTCAATCTAGATTGGCTAGAGATGTGAGGGTTCTCAGAAGTGTATTCTTGGTGATTGATGCAGTTTCTGGTCGAATTTTCTCTACCATTTGGAAAAATTACGTCTTTTGATTTGTGGGTTTCTCAGTTTCATTGAGATATTTAGCACCTTGTTGTCTCTATCTTTGAATTTTGATTACACATTGAGGAAATCTATAAAAAAAAAAAGTAAAGCTTTTTGTTCTCTCTTTGTTAACACCTTGAAGGAGATGAGGTTCCATGGTTGCAAAATTGATTTTGGATTTCATGTAAAAAAGTTGCTGTTTTCAGGTTGGAAAGTGTGGCTAAACTGCTTCCATTTCACCGGTGAAAGTTTGGTTCTCAAGCATCAACCTTTGCAGTAACTTGTAAGCAAGAGAGGATATAGTAACATGGGAGAACAACCAGATCCGTTTTCCACTTGTAATCTACCGGATTTCATATCATCCCAAAAAATTGGTAGACCGGTTAATCTTGAAGGACAAAGTAACCGTGGGCATCCGTATTCTGGCCTGAAGAAGAGAGGTCAATCTAGCCGTTCATGGGTGAAGATTGATGAAAATGGGAACTCTACGGTTTTAGAGCTCGACAAGGCTACTATAATGAAGCGTTGTTCCTTACCATCTAGGGATTTGAGACTTCTTGACCCTTTGTTTATCTACCCCTCGAGTATCTTGGGGCGTGAGAGAGCGATAGTGGTTAGCCTTGAGAAGATCAGATGTATTATCACAGCCGAAGAGGTTATTCTGATGAATGCTCGGGATGCATCTGTTGTTCAGTACCAATCGGAATTGTGTAAACGCCTCCAATCAAACCAGAACATAAATCTCATAGGTCAATGATTTTCATATTAGCTTCGGTGGCTTGGATCTATGATACTGGTTAGATTGCTGACAAAAAAAACTGTTTTATATGTGTTGGTTTCAGATGATTTGCCGTTTGAATTTAAAGCTTTGGAGCTGGTTTTAGAATTATCTTGCTTGTCTTTGGATGCACAGGTATGCCACAATGTCTTCTTTATCGAGTAACTGTATAAAGATCATAGCTTTGTGCTATTGTCAAGCTCAAATTTTTTTGCTGGATTTGATAATAGGTGAATGAGCTAGAGATGGAAGTGTATCCTGTTCTTGATGAACTAGCTTCAAACATCAGTACCCTTAATCTAGAACATGTGCGCAGATTAAAAGGTCGCCTCCTTGCCTTAACACAGAAAGTTCAGAAGGTAAAAACACAAAGAAGCCTTCATAATCTATAAAAATTGGTACCATACTTTTTGATATTGAGGTTAAAACGTGCAGGTTTGTGATGAAATAGAACATCTAATGGATGATGATGATGACATGGCTGAGATGTATTTAACTGAGAAGAAAGAAAGATTTGAGGCACATGCTTCAGGGGAGTTAGAAGATAACCTCGTTGAGGAATTTGGATCTTCTGGAATAGTTTCGAGGTCTGCGCCTGTTTCACCTGTTGAACGTTCAACTAGTGGAAACCTTGGGAAGCTTCAAAGAGCCTTTAGCAGCGTCGTTAGCTCACACAGAAGCTTGTTAAGCAGCTCCTCTAGCAGCGGAGAGAACATCGACCAACTAGAGATGTTACTAGAAGCCTACTTCGTCGTTGTGGATAATACACTCAGCAAATTATCATCGGTTAGATTCTTAGATTTGTTATAATTATCTAGATTTTTTTTCATTATTTTGATTATGATCTTGTGTTTGCAGCTAAAAGAGTATATTGATGATACAGAGGATCTGATCAACATTAAACTGGTAACAACAGACAAAACCAAGTTTGGTTATCTTGTTCTTGTTTCATCCCAAAAGTCTTTGACTTTGTGTCCATGTTTTTTTTTCTTAGGGTAATGTACAGAACCAGTTGATTCAGTTTCAACTGCTTCTGACGGCAGCAACCTTTGTGGCAGCCATTTTTGCCGCTGTAACCGCAGTTTTTGGGATGAATCTGCAGGACTCTGTTTTCAAAGATCCGACGATGTTCCAATGGGTTTTGCTTGTGACAGGTATTGGATGCGGATTTTTGTATTTTGGTTTTGTGTTATACTTCAAACACAAGAAAGTATTCCCTCTGTGAATGATCCACGAGTCACTCTTGTAAAGATGAATAACCAATGATGTTCATTGTTTCTTTTTTTTTTCTTTTTTTTTAACTATTTATTAATATATTAAACCGACTAAACCGGTAGATAAACCGGGCTTACAACGAAACGAAACCAAGAGTAAAATTCGAAACCAATGACAATTTGAAGAATCTCAAAACCGGAAGATTGGACCCGGTTAGGTTAAAGCATCAGCTATAGGTGCCTCTGGAAATCTTCAGCTTTCGCCGCCGACGGATGCGAGTACAGTCGGATTTGCGTCCACACCGGATGACCTTCTCAGTCTACCGGAGATCCGACCCCGGCGAACGATCTAGAAACTGGAGGGCCTGATCCCCTCCTCCCGACTCCCGGTGGCTCCGACTTCCGACCCCAGACTCCCACGGACTTAACCGGCAGAGAGCCCTCGCGAGCTGCAATCGATGCTTACTTCCTCGAACCGCTCTTCCTAGTCGAAACCTGACTTCAAACCCTTGACCATCAAACTTACCTCTCCGGTCAAGAGGATCCGGGAAGAAACCAACCAGCGCCAGGGCAACCTCACCTAACGCCACCGTCGAGCCTCTCCAACGTCGCCACGATCTCACCAAGCACCGCCGCAACGCCTCTTTAACACGCAACGCTTTCCCTCCTAACCTCCCCGTCGGCTTCCGCTACGCTTGGTGTCGACGATTTCGCCTCTCCTCTCCCGCCTCCGCACCCTCCTTGGACAACTGCTGTCCTCTCACGGCTACCTCCAGTTCCGACGACTTACAAGACCATCGAGTTGAAGCGACCAACACCGCACGCTCCTCCGAGGAGATCCACCTCACCTCACATTGCCGGAGAAAGCAAATCGGGTCGCCTCTTGGATCCGCTCGCCACCACAGCTTGCTTGAAGTGCTCAGATCGACGGGAGACCCCTCGCGACGTCGACTGCTATCGTCGCTCGCCGGAGAGGTCCCCTAGAGAAGATGACAAACGGCGGAAAACCCTAGAAAATTAGAGAGGATTTGAGTACGAGCGCGTGTAATTCACGCGAGCGTCGCATGATTTTCATTGTTTCAGATTAAGTTTAGGCTTTAATCTTGTACTGAAAATTATATATCACACTAATCCCATTTCACATCCGATGGGAGATTCTTAACAGAAGTCTTATATATTAGGATTATGAGCTAAACTCTTCTATGAAGCTGTTTAGGTCGTTAAAAGAAGACCCTCCTTCATCCACAGCGGCGTTAGCCATCTCAGCCAGCTTCTTTGCCCGACTCCGTCTCTCCTCGGCCTCTTCACCAACCAACACCTCGCTCACCGCTTTATCTACTTTCTCTCGGCTTATAATGTAATCTCCCAAACCCTTCCCCTGCCTTTTCGCTCCCACAGTCACTCCCGTTCTGAGCACTTGCGTAACCATTTTCTCGTTGTAGAATTGCTCCGCTCCAACTGGCCATGTCACCATCGGTACCCCAGCAGCCACTCCTTCAAGAAGCGAGTTCCAGCCGCAATGGGTCACGAACCCACCTGTTGCTTGGTGGTCAAGTATCAGCACCTGTGGTGCCCATCCTCGAATTATCATCCCTCTCCCTTTCGTCCTCTCCTCCATCCCTTCTGGTAACCATTCCTCATTGTCACCTGTTCAAACAAAATATTGTTTCAAGATTAGAAACACAAGCAAATTTAACTTACGTTGTAAAGGCTGTGATTGCATCAAATACCTTTGTTTTTCCTAACAACCCAGATGAAATTTTTGCCAGAAGCTTCTAAACCTGCAGCTATCTCTATCAGCTGCTCGTTCTTGAAGTTAGCCACGCTCCCAAAGGAAATGTAAACGACTGAATCCGGTTTCTTGGAGTCCAGCCATTTGAGGCATTCAACCTCATCAATGCTCGCTTTCTTCCCTCTCTCAGCCTTCTCCTCAAATCCTCTGTTTATAACAGAGAGCGGACCGATGTGCCACGTTCTCTTCGCTACAAAACTCTTGTAAAAATCGGCGTAATCAGGTTCAAGCTCGTAGAAGCTGTTCACAACAACACCTGAGCTCTTCACTTCTGATTCTCTAACCTCGATCATAAACTTCCCCATCTCGGTTTCTTCGCCGTGGTCGTTGATCTGTTCTTGAGTCATCACTATGTTCCCAGGGAGATCAGGGATCACAAATGTCTCACAACTTGAAGCTACTCTCTTTTGTGGTTTATGCAACCTGATGCAATAATCAGAGCATAAGGCGAAGTAGCCAGTGCCGTGAAACACAAGTCTTGGCACATTGAACTTTTCCGCAGCTTCAGTAGCCCACGGGAAGAACATGTCGGCGATAAGACAATCTGGTCGCACTGTCTCGAGGATCTTTTCAAGCTGGTCTTTGAAAAACCTTGTGGACAAAACGAATTTAAGGGACATGTACTGTCTATCATCATTGTTGTTTGCGGTGAAGAAATCGGCGTTTTCGCATCCTTCATGTAACCCGAGTTGCACGCAAGGGAAATCCAAGACTTGGATATCGATATCTAGACTCGGATTGAGGTTCTTGAATGTGTCGATGGGTTTTTGGAGGATCTTGGAGTTGAGAGGTGTGGTGAGGATTGTGGATTTGGAACCTCTGCTTGAGAAAAGCTTAGCCATGTCTAGAGTTGGTATCATGTGGCCATGAGCCATGAAAGGGAAGAACATAACATGGAGCCTTTCACGATTACTACCCATGTTTGACTTTGGTCGTAAAAGAAAATGAAAGATCCTGAAGCTTGAATGGTTGTACGAGTTTTGACGTCTTCGCATATGTCACTTGTGATGGTTTCTTAATTTGGAACTCCTTTTGTCAACTTGTCAGATTTAAGTTTGCAACGTCCTTTGGAACCAGAACTATATTATCACATCACCCATGACGTCTCAATTATGACAATACATAACTTATCATTTTTTTAATAATTTTTTAATGCATTGGGTAATTACACTAAAGAAAAGTGAATTGATTTGTGTTTATAACAAGTGGGTTGATGGTCCACCAGTGAAGAATGCAATTTGTCATTCGCTTCATATATGTGATATTTGGAGACCAAAGATTGATATTATCCATACAAAATACTGCAGACTTCATTGAACAAACAAATTATTATTGTATGTTTTTTTTTTTTTTTGGTAAAATTATTATTGGATGTTACAGCCAATAGTGAAAGGACTCACTCTTCTTTCAATATGTTACAGCCATTACTGAATGTACTCACTCTTCTTTCAAGAACTTGATGAAGCGGAAGCTTCTAGTAATAAAACTATATATGTTGATTTTAAGAATATTTGGAAATCTAGGTTTGAAAATATTATTTTTAGTGCTCTATCAAAAACTCTTTGGGGGGGGTGTATTGAACTAAACATTTGGAGTGATTTGGAGGTTTTCTTAAAATTCACTGTTATTCAACTAAGGATTTTAAAATGTTTTCTCAAATCCAGTGTTATTAAACATGACATTTATGTAAAATCACTCAAAATCACTTAAAATCCTCTGTTATTCAAACAACAACTTGTTAAAATCATATCAAATCCACTGTTATTGAAAATGTTTTAAGTATTGGGATTTTAACGACTGCAGGGGATTTTAGATGATTTTAGATGATTTTCTTAGTTAAAAATAAAATGATCCAAATCTCATGGTTTTAGGTGGTATTATAGAGTATTTTAATATAAAATCACAACAACTTCCTTTAAATCACCAAAAACCATCAAAATCATCTAAAATCTTAATTAAACTCAAATCACCCCAAATGTTTAGTTCAATACACCCCCCTTTAATTACACGTTTTTATTTTTATAAAATCATCAAAAAAAAACAATATTTAAACAGAAACTAAAAACCTTGAAAAGCTCTAAAAGATCAATATTAAAATACAAATACATGATAATTATCAAGATTTACAAATAATAAAGATATTCCAAATATCTACATCAGAACCGTTTGGCTTCCGACAAGTTTTTGAACTAAAATTGTGGTCCTTTCAGCAGTTTAGCTAGCTTGTAGATGTTTCTGTGAATTGACTTTTCAAATCACTTTCTATGTCCGGACGAGGCCATAAGAACCCCGACTGCAGCTATGAACATGAAGAGCATACAGATAAGAAGTACATATGTTCTTCTCGATGATCTCCTGTATTCTCCAAACAGCAATATCCCCCAAAACGTGCTCACAAGTGGAAGTGCCTGAAACCACCCATCAAAACATATGTTTGTTCTTTTCACTCTTGGATCATTGTACAGAGAAGAATAGGGTTTAAAGTATAAACCTGAACCGCGTCAGCAGCTGCATAGCCTGCGGCTTGACCACCCATAAACTGAAGACCATTACCAAATCCACAGAGAAATCCCGCCAAGAATGACCATCCTCGACCGTTCCAGTCGTTAAGGTAAGCCTTGAAAGAAGACCTTGGAAGACCAAGTATAGGCCTATAAAGGAGTCTGATGTTAAGTATCAGAGCAAGCACAAATGCAGAGATTGAGAAGTAGAAGAAGGCAGTGTAGACATTGAGTTTTGGAACACCATGTTTCAATGTGTGCCATTGATCGTTTGTCGCTAAGTTGAATGCAGGTGAGAACAAAGAGAAACAGATACCGGCAAAGAAAGTTATCGCCAGCCCAATTACTGTGCTTTTCCCAAAGACCTGTCAATGCAAATCTTGAAATTATCAAGAAACTAATAGCCATGAGATCTTTAATGGGAATGAAACGATTTTGTTACACCTTTATGGATCTTTGTTTCTCAAGCTCTATAAGATATGCTGCTGTCCCTTCTTTAGCTTTCCCTTCTGTCTCTATTTGGAAGGAAGAAGTTGTCTCTAAACTGAAACAATATCAAGATTAGTTTAAAACCTTAACAAACAAGAACAAAAATCAAGAACTAGTTACCTTTTGAAACCTTGGAGTTTGGATTTGTTATCAGCTGCATTTGATTTATGAACAGCAGAGCCGAAACAAACAGCGATCAAGAAACAAGCCACGCCCGGGAAAAGTACCTCAGCTCTGTTGATTCTATCATCCAAGAAATAGTTCAAAGTTGTGCCTATAACAACGGTGATACTAGAAGTGATGACTTCAGTGACTGATAAACCAACAAAAGCCCATGCATATTGTGTTGCTAAGTTTCCAAGGCTAAGCACTATTCCTCCAGCCATTGCAAACATCACAGACTGCCAATTATCCTATGGATAAACAAAACTGCATTTTAACAATATTTTCCCACAAAAGAGAAAGTATGTATTTGTGTATAGGTGTACTGACTTGAGCTAGCTGTGTGATGAAATTTGGTCTGCTTGGACCTAGTTGGCCTAGTGTAAACGCTATAATCACCGCAGCTAACAGATTAGTGATTGTGTAGTCGAGATAAGTGTGTTGAGGAAGCCGACCGCGTCTTTCGATTAGAGTCATGATTGCTGGCCATGTCCCTAAGAAGAGCAGAGCTAAGAGCATACAAGTGATTGCTCCTTCTTTGCTCTCTATCACATACATCTTTCACTCTCTATGTATATACTTATGAATCACGGGAAAAACACTGCATAAAAGAAGAAGAAAGAATCTATTCTTAGGTTAGTTGAGTTCGAGGAAGGTCTCGAGAACAGAACACAAGACACATGCTGATACAAGATCTAAAGAAAAGTCAAACCTCTGTTTCACTAAATTTAATTACATGTCTTGATCTAAAACAAACACTATTGACTGATTCTTGTGAGAACATAAACATTAAAGATCGATCAAACTCAAACTGAGGGTTGTAGTTCCTGTCAAAGATCTGATAAGATCACAGGAAAACTGAAAACAGACAACCATAAAAGCAACACAAGAGACAAAATCATTTGGGTTTCTACAGAAGGAAATAAGAAGAGAGACCAAAAAGTAAGTTCTTTGACTTGGTGGGTTTCTTGAAATAGATTACCTTTTTGAAGCTTTTGTCCTTAAACTTTGAGCAGAAAGAAACAAGGTACAAAGTTTCATTTACTTGTTTGATTGTAGATTCCCATTTGATTGGGAGATTCAGAGAATTTTCTCATGGCTGTGATATTACTGGCAGATCCAGATAGAGACAACTTCTTTATATATATATATATATTTTTTTAAATATATAATTCTGTAGGAAAATATATAATTCTTGAGTTGCGTTCAGATTAGATTCGTTTGTGCCAGTGGGCAAGTCAAAAGCTGACATATTCATGTCTTTATAGTTTATATTATTGGAAACTCATGCTAACTCATTCAGAAATCAAAAGCTAAGAATGTTGTCTTTGTCTTTATTTTTGTCCCAAAAAAAAAGAAGGTTGTCTTTATGTTATATGTTCCTGGCAATTGTTACCCTTAGAATGTTTCACTATATTAAAAAAAAAAATGGTGCAAATGGTTGGTACATATTTAGAAGAACAAAAGTTAATAGATTTAAACCTTCTTCTAAAGTTTGAATCCTAACAAAATGAGATTAATCTATAATTGAAACTATATATTTCCAAAACATACCACATATTTTCAACTTGATAAGAAAATTAAAAACATTGGATTATTGTTATTTCATTAAGCGTATGAAATGTTAGAGTCAAGATTAGCACTTTCCTAAGAAGGCCTATTCATGAGTTTAGGTCGGCCCAAAATGGAAAGTCGGGATTAAAGCCCAAGGCGGTAAAACTTAGGTTAAACCGAACTTGAGGCGACCGGCTTACATTAGGGTTAGGACGGTGTCAAAAGAAAGGCGCCGCGCGCCAAAGTCGGAAGAAGGGAAATATTCCAACTAAAGATAAAGGCGATATTCTAGGAAATATTCTGTATTTATCTTATTTTCCTTTTTCATGTAAACCGACTTGTAACCCTATATAAGGGAACTCGATATTCATTCAATGAACAAGCTTTTCTTAATATTTCCGGCTTGAGAGACTTTAGAGCGATATTTGACCTAAAATCTCTCCGGCGACTTTCATAACATTCTTTACCGGCTTCCACCTCGGAAACGCCGGCTTTAAACCTTAAATTCCCAAATCTCACCGTGTTCTTAAATCCTTCTTTTAGAATCCCTAATTTACAAACCCTAAAACTCTTTCTATCTTTAGATAGACCGAGTTGAGATCTTACAATTGGCGCCGACTGTGGGGATTTCTAAGAGAAATTTCTGAAACGAGATGTCGGGAAACGGTAACGAAACAGATTCGGAAAACCCTAAGGTTGACCTAAGCGACCATGAGGGAAGTGATTACAACCAGAGTGATCACGAAGACGAGGCGGCCAAAGGCAGCAAGCAGCCGCGAAACACCTCCAAGAACAAAGCTCGGGATGACGGCAAACATGCCCCGTCACTCAGCGAAACAGAAGCTCAGATCGAGCAAGACAAGACCTTAGCCACTCTAATGGCCAAGATCGAGTCACAGAACGACTTGATCAAAACGTTCTCAAAGAAAATCGACCTACTGCAGACAGAGCAAGCTAAGATCCTTTCAGGACAACGGTCGAGAAAACCCAGGAAAGAGGTGCCTTCAAAGGTGAAAGACAAAGTCGCTAGACGACTGGTCTATAGCACATCTGAGGAAAGCCACCATGAACAGAGCCACAGCAGCGAGTCCAGGAGCAACCCGCGGAAGGAGGGCGACCAGGATGCTCGCGAGCGGAGCTCACATCGGAGGGAAGGTTCTGAAAGACCCAAACGGAGCGAAAGTCAGAGACATAACAACGAAAGTGACGAGAGGTATTCACCCGACAGAGGAGAATATACCAGTCACCAGACACGGGACGTGCACCACAGACGAAATTCGCGACGTGAGAATGGCTCGCACCGAGACAACTATCGCCGCGAGCGAGGTATGTCGTACGAGAAAACTCACGGAGCGTCTATTCGCGGAGCAAGTCGCAACCATGTCGAAAAACAACTGATTGAGCTCAAAGACACCCTAAAAGAATTAAAAGGGGAGGTCCATGGCGTGAAGGGATCCGCACCCGAGATAGACCGAATCATCGAGGAAACTCGTAGGACTCCCTTTACCTCGCGCATCACAAACACGTATATCAGGCAAAGAGAAAAGCTCAGACTACCGATGTACGACGGCACGAAAGATCCAGCGACCCATCTCACGACGTTCAAAATCATGGCGGCAAAGGCGCGGTTCTCGTCGAATGAGGAGCGTGACATCGGCTTCTGCCAACTGTTCACCGAAACCCTGGAAGGAGACGCGCTGAACTGGTTCTCCCGACTTCCCTCCAAATCAATTGACAGCTTCTCGGATCTCACATGGGCATTCGTAAGGCATCACTTTGCCTACATTCGCAAAGATACTTCACTAAGCGCGCTGATATCAATGACGCAAGAGAAGAAGGAAACTTTGAAAGATTTCGTAGAGAGGTTCAGGGTAGTGATGACGCGAGCTGAGGCACCGGATAAATTCACTATCGCAGCCCTGACAAACGCCGTCTGGCACGAGTCGCCATTCTACCAAGATTTAGTCGTCAACCCGCCACTAACCATCGAAGACGCACTCCATCGAGCAAACAAGTTCGTGGAATTGGAGGAGAAGAAAGTCGCACTGGCAAAGAGGTTTGGTTCTGGTAAACAAACAGACAGGAAGGAAGAAAGAGAACCCAGACAGCACTACGACAGCAAAAACGCCAAAACAATGGTTGTAGACGGTACCGACGAGTCCCGGTCATCAAAACCGTGGAATAAGAGAGGTAAAGAGACAAAGAAGGCACAGCAGACAGCTTCCACCGCGGGAGACAAGTACTGCGAATACCATCAAGCTACGTCGCACGACACAGCTGAATGTCGGAACCTCAGAAACGCACTCTACTCCCGACTTTCGAATGAGGAAATCAAGGCGGCCATCGAGAGGTTGAAGAAGGAAGAGTCGGAAAAGAAGGAAGACAAAGCTGACGAGCAGGCTCCCAAGCAAGATAAGCCGCCACGGCGTATCAAAAGCATAGCTTTGAAACGTAACCGTGAAGAAGAAGAGGAGGACGAAGAAGAAACCCCCAAGACCATCCGAAGAATCAACATGATCATGGGTGGTCTAATCTCCGTAAATGATTCGGTCCGGTCAATCAAGGTCTATGAACGCCTAGCATTGGCCGCGCAAAAGGCGCCTCAACCAATCCTATCAGACGATCCGCCCGTCATCTTTACCGATCAGGACCTCTATGGAACTCACTACCCTCATAACGACCCACTGGTGGTTGAGCTTCTGATCGGAAGTTGCCAAGTATCTCGAATACTGGTGGACACCGGGAGTTCGATAGACTTAATTTTCCTAGATACACTCAAGAAGATGGACATTAAGGAGGAGGATATCAAGCAAAAGGCCAAGCCGCTCACCGGGTTCACAAGTGAGACAACGTACACGATTGGAACGATCAAGTTGCCTGTCTTCGCAGGAGGAGTTAACAGATTGGTGAGGTTTCACGTCATTGACAAGCCAACCATCTATAACGTGATCCTTGGAACTCCATGGCTATATAGCATGAAGGCGGTATCCTCGACGTACCATCAATGTCTGAAATTCCCGACACCCAAAGGAATTCAGACAGTCAAAGGATGCCAGAGCGCAAGTCGGTCGTGTTTCGCGAGAGAACATAAGATCAGGGTGCCTTCCTGCATGATCAACACAGAACACGGAAGAAAAGGACCGGAGAAAGAACTAATCCAGCAAGTCATCATTGACGAATCAGATGCAAGCAAGTATGTGGGCATTGGCGCAGGATTACCGGACGACATCAAAGAGGAACTAATCACCTTCCTACAGCAAAACGTTACAACGTTTGCGTGGACAATGAAGGATATGAAGGGTATCAACCCAACCATTACAACTCACGAGTTGAATGTCGATCCGACCTACAAGCCAGTCAAGCAAAAGAGGCGAAAACTCGGCCCAGAAAGAGCTAAAGCAGTCAACGATGAAGTAGAAAAACTACTCGAAGCCGGTTCAATCCAAGAAGTCAAATATCCTGACTGGCTGGCCAATCCAGTGGTCGTAAAGAAGAAAAATGGGAAGTGGAGAGTGTGTGTCGACTTCACGGACCTCAACAAAGCTTGCCCCAAGGATAGTTTCCCGCTGCCGCACATCGACCGACTTGTTGAGGCGACGGCCGGGAACGAACTGCTATCGTTCATGGATGCGTTCTCAGGATATAACCAAATCCTCATGAACCCAGACGACAGAGAAAAGACGGCCTTCATCACTGAACGAGGCACGTATTGCTACAAAGTCATGCCTTTCGGCCTCAAAAACGCCGGCGCCACCTACCAGCGGCTGGTAAACCGGATGTTTGCAGGGCAACTTGGCGCAACAATGGAAGTTTATATCGACGACATGCTAGTCAAATCCCTGATTGCCTCTCAGCATGTCGGTCATTTAAAGGAATGTTTTAACATCCTTAACCGATACGGCATGAAACTTAATCCAACTAAGTGTACATTTGGGGTAACATCGGGAGAATTCCTAGGATACGTGGTAACTCAGAGAGGAATAGAAGCTAATCCAAAGCAGATCACAGCCATTATCGACTTACCATCTCCCAAGAACACTCGAGAGGTACAACGCCTCACTGGCCGCATTGCCGCCTTGAACAGATTTATATCCCGGTCAACGGATAAATGTCTGCCTTTCTACGAGCTCCTACGAGGGAATAAAAGATTCGTGTGGGATGAGAAGTGTCAAGAAGCCTTCATTCAACTCAAGGACTATTTGTCAAATCCACCGATACTGTCTAAACCCGAGAATGGTGAGACATTGTTGCTTTACATAGCCGTTTCAACGACAGCAGTGAGCGGCGTGCTAGTTCGGGAAGATCGAGGAGAACAGAAGCCGATCTTCTACGTCAGCAAAACGATGAACGGAGCCGAAACTAGGTATCCTGCAATGGAAAAACTAGCTTTCGCAGTCGTCATCTCGGCACGAAAGCTACGACCGTATTTCCAATCACATCCGATTGCCGTATTGAGCAGCCAACCTCTTCGAACAGTCCTTCATAGCCCGGGGCAGTCTGGTCGTCTAGCCAAGTGGGCAATAGAGTTAAGCGAGTACGACATCGAGTACAGGAACAGGACAACCGCCAAGTCGCAGGTAATAGCTGATTTCCTTGTCGAATTATCACCTGAATTGGATGTCGGTACCGAGACAGAAGACAAAAATTGGAAACTGTTCGTGGACGGGGCTTCATCTAAAAAAGGAGCCGGGATAGGGATACGTCTCATATCACCAACCGGCGAGGTATTAGAACAGTCATTCAAACTAGGTTTCACGGCTTCTAACAACACAGCCGAGTACAAAGCTTTGTTAGCCGGTCTCAGACTAGCCAGAGAAATCGGAGTACGACATCTCTTGGCCCACTGTGATTCCATGCTTGTAGCCAACCAGATCAACGGCGACTACGAAGCTAAAAATGAACGAATGGAGGCTTATCGAAAGACGGCGTTGGAACTCACCAGTTCTTTCGAATTTTTCGACATTGTCCAGATACCAAGAAAGGAGAATGCCCCGGCAGATGCACTTGCATCGCTGGCATCTAATCCCAATCTCTGTCGACAGATCCCGGTAGAGACGATCCACGAGCCAAGCATCCCGCCCCCCGAAAGCACTCAGGAAGAAAATGAAGAAACAACCCTGAGTGATAAAAACGACATGTGCTACAATATTCAAGCAAAGGGCGTAGACCTCATCGCTGTTCTAACCGACGACAACAAAGACTGGCGACTTCCGATAAGAGCATACCTGACGGAAGGGAAGCTCCCAGAAGATAAATGGGAAGCACGACGACTTAAAGTCAGAAGCGCGCGGTACACTATACATGAAGGTATCCTCTACAAATACTCAGCTAACAAGATCCTCCTCAGATGCATAAACGGAGACGAAGTAAGTCGGGTTCTCGAAGAAACGCACTCTGGAGCATGCGGAAACCACTCCGGGGGCAGATCTCTCGCCCTCAAAATCAAGTTGAATGGTCACTATTGGCCGACTATGATAACCGACTGCGAGACCTATTCTAACAAGTGTGAAAAGTGTCAGCGACATGCGCCATTCATACATCGACCTACAGAGCTGCTCACAACGTCAACTGCGGCTTACCCATTCATGAGATGGGCAATGGATATCGTTGGACCATTACCGTTATCCAATCAAAGACGTTTTCTGCTCATTATGACCGACTACTTCACAAAATGGGTAGAGGCCAAGGCTTACGTCGCCATCCACGATGTCGAGGTTCAAAATTTCGTCTGGAAATATATAATATGTCGTTTTGGGCTACCTTATGAGATCGTCACAGATAACGGCTCACAGTTCATCTCGAAAGTATTCGAAGGATTCTGCAAGAAGTGGGATATACGCCTTAGCAAGTCGACACCAAGGTATCCTCAGGGGAATGGCCAAGCCGAAGCCACAAATAAAACCATAATTGCCGGCATCAAAAAACGCCTCGAAAACAAAAAAGGAGTTTGGGCAGATGAGTTAGACGGAGTCCTCTGGTCGCATAGAACAACACCCCGCAGTGCAACAGGAGCCACCCCATTTTCCTTAGCCTTTGGCGTGGAAGCAATGGTACCGGCAGAGGCTAACATTTACACTCTCCGCCGCTCTCTCATGCCGCACCATACCGAAATCAATGAAAAAATGCTAATCCAGGCTCTCGACACCTTAGAGGAAGAACGGGATCGAGCCCTACTCAGGATTCAGAACTACCAACAGCTCGCAGCTCGGTACTACAACCAGAAAGTCAAGGAACGCCATTTTCAAGTCGGTGACTTCGTCCTCCGTAAAGTGTACGAAAATACCAAGGAGTGGAGAGCAGGGAAACTTGGGGCAAAATGGGAAGGACCCTACAAAGTCACCAAAGTCGTCAAACCAGGAGTCTACGAGCTTGAGTCAACAAAAGGCCAGGCTTTACCTCGATCCTGGAACTCGGCAAGCCTGAAGGAGTACCACTAAAGACGGCGAGTCGCAAAAAAAAAAAAAAAAAAAAAAAAAAAAAAAAAAAAAAAGATTATGTACTATGAACTACGAGTGACTTGATTCTTCCTCGGGAGATACGTAGGCAGCCTTTACCGGCACAGTCACAAATCTAATAAAATCTTCATTTTGTCAGATAAAATTACCGTCTTGAGAGCTACGCAAAAGCCAAAACAAGCCAGGTAAGTCCATTTAGATATTTTTCATATAAAAACCGAGTATTAACTCGCAAAAAGCCGAGTATTAACTCGCAAAAAGCCGAGTATCAACTCGCAGAAAAAACGAGTATCAACTCGCAGAAAGACGAGCAACGACTCGCACCATTAGCATCACGCCTCCTGGCCAGGGGCGTGGTCTTCCTTGCGCACGAGGTGCACATCGTGGTAAGGAAAAGCCGAGATCCGTCTCGCACATTCTTCGCGGTGGATGATAAATAAGTCGGGCCACGAGCACCGCGCAGTCACCCACCCCTAGAATAAAGCCGAGATCCGTCTCGCACATTCTTCGCGGTGGATGATAAATAAGTCGGGCCACGAGCACCGCACAGTCACCCACCCCTAGAATAAATCCGAGATCCGTCTCGCACATTCTTCGCGGTGGATGATAAATAAGTCGGGCCACGAGCACCGCGCAGTCACCCGCCCCTAGAATAAAAGCCGAGATCCGTCTCGCACAATTTTTACGATGGGTGATAAATAAGTCGGGCCACGAGCACCGCGCAGTCACCCGTCCCTAGAATAAAGCCGAGCATTTATGTCTCGCAAACCGCCTTACGGCAAAAGTCGTTAAATCGAGTAAATCTGATAAAGAGCTTAATACGGGGTCAATGACTATTTAAAAGTCGCTAAAACCGTTTAAAAGTGCGGCAAATTCCTTAATTTGAGATTGGTCCGACTACTTGAGAATCGCTAGGTCATTTAAGTTTGACGACAAGCTTAAAATGATAATAGTCCGATTATTTAAAAGTCGCCAGATCATTTGAGGTTGGTTTACTCGATTATTTGAAACTTGGTAGTAGGACCAAAAGTAAAACCTCCATTAAAAATAAAAAGCTCAAAAGAGCAATAAAGTTTTTAAATTATTACAGGGAAACAACAGAAAATTCTTCAGTTAAGCTCCAGGCTGCGACTCCTCGGTTCCACTCTTTTCGACGATCTGATCCGGTACTACGCCTTCCAAGGCGGCTACTTCTGAGCGGACAGATGAGACGAGGCTAGCAGGAACCGCCTCCGGAATTATCCCACGATTTGTTCCGAATTGGTCAACATCCGACGGAACGGGAGGATGGGAGTCATGGGAACGGTCAAGAAGAGGGTGACGTAATGGAGAGAGGACAAAGGTAAGCTCCTCCTTTGTCACGACATTCATGTCGTCCAACTCTGCGTCAGCCACAGCCTCGTCCGCGGCTACCTTGTCTAAAACATCTTGAGGAATCGGTACCCCCTGTTCGCTGAGCTTGATTAGACACTTCTTGAGCCCAGAAATCTGGGCCTGCTTAACCTGAAGCGCGACAGCGCCCTCCTGGTCCTTGACATAACGCTGGAAAAGGTCAAAATGGGTCTGCGCCTTAGTTCTAATAGCGGCCTCGATTCTCTCCTTCTCCTTACCAATCACGTCAAGGCAAGATTTTTGCAGCTTTTTCTTCTCCGACTTAAACATGAGAAGATCGGCTTTCGACTTCTCTTCAGCCTGTTTAAGCTTCCCTTCCAGAACCAGGTTGTTCCCTTCCAACGCCTTCTTCTCCTCTTTAAGCTTCTTAAGGAGAGCGTCGCGTTTGGTGACCGCGTCGGCCAGTTTCTTTTGAGCCCAAGAACTCTCTAAAGCCACGCGGTTCGAAGCCGCGATCATCTGAAAATAGCACAAGTGTTATTTCATCCAAAAAGGATAACAATAAGTGCAAAAATTTTAGTACCAGAAACTTACCGTCGCCTCAGCATGCTTTAGCCTGACGATGGCATCTGAGTGGGGCAGCTCCTCCAAAACCGGCCAATCTGATTCATTCCCCCTCACGCATGTCAGCATGTCAAAACAGGCCCGGGGGTTGTTGATAAAAGGAACTTCACTCTCGTATTGATAAGCGAAGTTATGAATTGAAGGACGCACTTCCCCTTCTTTCACCTCACGCCTGGACCGTACCAAGACGAGTTCCTTGTTAGATTCAAAAGGCTTAGAACTGCCAGACGAGTCGGGAACGGTCCCTTTGAAAGTGTAAAAACGCTTCCATGGGTCCTTTTCTTTAACGGGCTCACTGACGGGCGCCGCCTCATTAGAAGCATCTTGGACGGATTTGCCGGTCTTTGACGCCTTTGCCGGCTTGTCTTGAACCGACTTATCATCGGCAGGCCTCGTCCTTGACGGAACCTTAGGGGGAAGGGCGGGGGAATTAGCCATCTGAGCCACCGTTTTCCCACCATTATCCGGAAGCCGTTTGCCATCCGGGACTGCAGAAGGCGCGTTTGCCCCTTTCGACGACTTGGTGGAAGAAGACGGTTGGGACGAGATTTCTTTAGAGTAATCGACAGAGCTGATTCGCTGCACCTTGCCCATCTTCCTAGGTTTCACAAGCTGCTCAGGAGTGACCTTCGCCGTAGTATCCCACTTCGCTGGAAAAGAAAAAACGAGAAGTTAGAACCGGCAAAGGAAAATAAGAAAGACGTCATAAATATGCACCTTCAGAAATCCTCGGAAGCGACTTATTGATACGATCACGAGTAAGATCAGACCACTTGCGGAGTCCAAGAGCCTGAATCTGCTCGAGAATAGGAAAGTAGTTGTCGGGATGCGGCTTCAAAAAAGGATGCTCCACTGCAACCACAAAAAGGAATTAAGTAAATCTTCACGTTCAAAGAATAGTGAATTCAGAACGACATCTACCATAGTCTGTATTCCAGGACGCCCTGATAAGATCCTTATGATCGTCAGGAACAGTTAACGAAGATATCTCAACAAAGAAATAGAATCTTTGCCAATCATTGATCTTCTTAGGTGCATCTGTCAGAACTCGGTTGCCACTCTTAAGCTTTACTGCGAAGCACCCCGGGCTAGTAGCCTTCATGCGGTTGATCGACGTCATCTCCTCAAAAATATTAACAGTAATAGTAACGCCAGCTTCAGCTCCAAGCGCCAGAAGACTAACCATATGACGAACTGCGACGGCTGAAAGCTGAGAGATGGCAATTTCGCGGCGATAGCAGTACGAGACCAACAGGTCGGGCAACGGGAACCAACAACGACATCCCCCAGTGTTGGTATTGCTGAAATACGACTCGTAAAGGGTCATGTATCCCGGACGAGGATTCCAAGGGCGGTCGAGCGGAAACGGTATAATAACTTTGATTCCCGGATCTGCCCCGCAATCACGAAGCGTAGACCTGACCGACTCCGCGGTGGACTTGGTACTAAAAACATTGCCAAACGCCTCACCAGAAGTGGCCGGCAAGACGGGAGAAGACGCAACTCCATCAGAGCCGTCTTGATCCATGTCGTCATCGTCACTATCGGAATCACGCAGTTGAGGAATAACGAAATCCTCATGACCAGAACTTTCAGCGGCATCAGTACGCCGTGACGCCTCGCGACGACGTCGAAGCTCTTCCAACTCGCGATGAGCAGGGTGGTTCCTTAGATCGGACGAGGTGTTCGCAGAAGGAGAGGATTGACCACTTGATGATTCATCCGCAGACGAGACCGAAACAACTTCCTTGTCCTTACTCGATGAACAACGGATCAAAGACATGGATTTGACGAAGAACAAATGAAGAACACAGGAGGGAAGTAAAAGTTTGATCTTAACACCTATAAAACTTAAGGCGGAGCTACGGCGGAGGAAAGATCGGAAAATAAATATCGAGAGAGAGAAATTACCTTGAGAGATTCTTCACTCGGACCAAATGAGGAAGAGAATAGTGGGAAGGAACTATTTATAAGGGAAATGACGGCGTGAAACTCGAGGCACACCTTTACCTAGGCAACGCTTCGTATCTCGCACCAATCCGACAATAGAACCAAGAATCAATTCCGGTTCAGCCAAGAACCGAACGCACGGTTATTTCCAGACAGAACGGCCTAGTAAAATACGGGCCTAAAAACCAAACATGGGCCTGAAAGACAATGTGGGCCTACCAAAATCATTTCTCAAACCGTAGGTTAACTCCTCGCAATGCCGACTTGAGTACAAGTCGCCACACTGGGGGGGGGCTTATTGTTAGAGTCAAGATTAGCACTTTCCTAAGAAGGCCTATTCATGAGTTTAGGTCGGCCCAAAATGGAAAGTCGGGATTAAAGCCCAAGGCGGTAAAACTTAGGTTAAACCGAACTTGAGGCGACCGGCTTACATTAGGGTTAGGACGGTGTCAAAAGAAAGGCGCCGCGCGCCAAAGTCGGAAGAAGGGAAATATTCCAACTAAAGATAAAGGCGATATTCTAGGAAATATTCTGTATTTATCTTATTTTCCTTTTTCATGTAAACCGACTTGTAACCCTATATAAGGGAACTCGATATTCATTCAATGAACAAGCTTTTCTTAATATTTCCGGCTTGAGAGACTTTAGAGCGATATTTGACCTAAAATCTCTCCGGCGACTTTCATAACATTCTTTACCGGCTTCCACCTCGGAAACGCCGGCTTTAAACCTTAAATTCCCAAATCTCACCGTGTTCTTAAATCCTTCTTTTAGAATCCCTAATTTACAAACCCTAAAACTCTTTTTATCTTTAGATAGACCGAGTTGAGATCTTACATGAAAGAACTAAGAAAAGCTCATCATTTCCGGTGACCAGAAGACGCCATTAGAATCGCCACGGCCGCCACAAACATGACCAACATGCTAACCAGAAGCACATAAGTTCTCCTCGACGATCTCCGATACTCTCCAAACAAAATTATACCCCAAAATGTACTCACAAGAGGAAGTGCCTAAACCAAAAAACACACCTCATATACTCAAGATCAACCAATATGAACAAAACCAAGATAAAAAAAAAAAAAACTAACTTGGACAGAGTCTGCAGCCGCGTATCCAGCAGCTTGACCTCCCATAAACTGCAAACCGTTACCAAACCCACACAAGAATCCAGCAAAAACAGCCCAACCTCTACCTTTAGAGTCATATACATACTTCTTAAGCGATGATCTCGCTAAGCCTGCCATAGGCCGGTACAGAAAGATTAGGTTAAGAATCAGAGCAATAAGAAACCCCGCGATCGAGAAGTAGAAAAAGGCGGTGTAGACAACGAGCTTAGGTACTCCTTTTGGCAATGTGCTCCATTGATCGTTTGTTGCCAAGTTGAATGCAGGAGAGAACAGAGAGAGACAGATTCCAGCGAAGAGAGTTATGAATAGTCCCATCATTATGCTCTTTCCAAAGACCTGTCAATGACGAGGTTTTAAACACCGACTAGTAATATACTCTCCTCTGCTATGTAATCTTAAAGCTTCGAACATTGAGTTCGGTGTTTCGGATGTTTTTGTCTTTGGTCATTGTAACTGAACCTTGATTGCTCTTTTGTTCTCTAGCTCTACAAAGAATCCTGCAGTCCCTGCTTTCGCTTTTCCTGCTGGTTTCTCTTGAGACTCTACTTCGGTTGTCTCTGTTAAGGGTAAGAACAAACATATGATCATAACTTGTACAAGAAGTTTCTCAATCTTATAAACTATATACAGGCTTTACCTTTTTCAGGGTTGTCTTCACCTTTCTTGATGCAAGAATAAAAATCCCTGTGAAAGGTTAGATCTTTGTTAAGACGGAACACGTTTTGAAAACATGAAGCAACAACATGTTACTGTGTCCGAGCTTTATACTCGCTAGGTAAAGACTCTAGTTTGGCTTTAACATCAGCTGCATTTGAAGAGTGAACGGCAGCGCCAAGCAAAACAGCGATCAAGAAGCAACCGACTCCAGGGAAAAGGATCTCCGCTTTGTTAATCTTGTCGTCCAAGAAATAATTCAACGTGGTCCCTGAAAAAAAAAATCCCCGTGTCACGCAAGAAACCAAAACAACATAAGCGATTGATTACACTTGAAGATGATTGGAAGCATACCAATTACAACGGTGATGCTTGCGGCTATAACTTCGGTGACTGATAAACCGACAAACGCAAAAGCGTATTGAGTCGCTAAATTCCCAACGCTTAAAAGCACACCGCCTGTGACAGCAAGCAATACCGACGGCCAGTTATCCTGTAAATTCCTGAGGATTACCAATCAAAGTCATATATAAAGTATATAAGAAATCTCAAGAAGAAGAAGAAGAAGAAGAAGGGGCCAGACTTGAGGGAGCTGAGTGGTGAAGTCAGGTGTTCGAAACGTGCTTTTTCCAATCTCACCGAGCGAAAATGCGATAACGATCGCGGCTAAGAGATTAGCGGTTGCGAAATCAAGGAAAGTATGTTGAGGAAGACGACCTCTTCTTTCCAACAGAGTTAAAATCGCAGGCCAACTTCCTAAACAACATAACGAGAGTATCATACATCCTATAGCTGCTGCTTTGCTTTCAACCACATACATCTTCTTCATATGCTTCTTTAACACAGACTCCTCTCTTGTCATATTTATGGGCTTTGCCTCTTACCCGGTTATCCACACCGCTCTCCGGTTTTATCTAAACCAGATCTTCTCTATAACTGCATGTATGTTGTGATGGTTGTATGGAGAAGGCTACATGTGTATATCGTAGTTTATGTCAATAAAGGATTTCAAGACACATGGGTATTTCAGCCTAATAAGACCAAAATGAGCTCAGACATATTTGGACTTTGAGTCTGAACTTGACAAGTGATCAACTTTTTCTTCACATGTTACCAAAACATAGAATATCTGTAACCGTATCTTTGATACTCTGTGGGAGCTTTGAATCTGAGGTTAAAGTATAATAAAATGAGATTTTTTCTTTCAGATAAAAACATTGTTTATCAAGAGATTAGGTTGCAGTAAAATGATCTCAACAAGAAAAGCGTCCAAATTTTCACTACAAGGTTATGCAATAAAAAAAAAAGTTTTGTTTTTGGGACTGAATAAGTTCTATGCATCAGTGGCCATTTCCGAGTTTCCATCACTAGATTTGTCTTTTGTCGAATGATTCAGGAAGTTCCCAAGCAGCCTTTGATCCAATACCATGTTAGGTACCTGCACATTAAATATATATACTTGTTTAGAAACAGAGAGATGAGAGGATAAGAACTGAGATAGCCATAGTGTAGGTCAAAACCTTGTCTCCGAAGAAGATTTTCGTGTTACGAGCAATGGCATCAATGAATTTAAGTTCTAGAAATTCAGGAGTGAGCTTCAACTTGTTTGCTTCAGCTTCTTTTAGTACACTAAAGACATTGATCAGAGCAAGACCCATTTATTCTGTTGTTATATGTTCTTTGTTTGCTTATTTCTTCAGTAGGAAAAGAAATGAGAAAAGAGAGTGGCTATTACCGGTAGTAATCTGCATCCGCGAGACTCTTTTGACGGTCAAGATACATTTGATTCTCGATATCTGCTTCTCTCCGTGAGCTGTCTTTCTCAGTCAGCTTCTGTTGCATCAGAATCATGCTAACATTGGCGTTCTTCTCAGCTTCACTAATGGCCATTATTTTCTTTGTCTCTGCCTCTTTCTCAGCAACCCTTTGTTTCTCAATAGCAATCAAGACCTTCATAAATCATTCAATTCCAATTGTGTAAAACAGTCTCTTAAACAATTCTGTATTGCTAAACCATGCATTGTAGAAGAATTGGAAATATGAGGATCGAATTGCCAAGGGACGAAACGAACATACCTTAGTGCGTTCCTCTTCCATCTGCTCAAAGTTACGCCTAACACTCTCTGGAATTTTCGGCTTTGTGACACGCACACTAATAATCTCAATTCCTGGAGCATAACGCGTGCAATCAGACTGAAGAGCCTCTTTCATTCGTTCATCAATCTGATGAATTACCGAAGATTGTCAGATATTAGACACAATGTAAACATTATCCAAAAGTAAGCTTTATTCACTTGTATGAAGTGAACCAGTCGATTATATCTATTCGAACTGAATATCAAACTGCAATAAGCTTCCAAACCATAAAGATCAAAGTTTTATATGTTTCCATAAAGGTTACAACGGTCAACGTCTTCCCAATATATGTATGCTTAAGTACCTGGTCAAAGATGTCAATGTAGACTTGCTGAAGCGAATGAGAGCTGCAAAACTGGTTGATCTCATGATGAATCTTGTCATATATCCATGTGTTGTCATAGTCCACACCATAATTGAGCAAAGTGTCATAGACATAATCCTTACGCAGACGATTAACAACCTAAAAAGCATTATTATTCCGGTCAATACAAGATCAACAAAACTGTAAGCAGTGGATACAACAAATCTTAGGGTCTTTACTTCAATCTTCTCAAAGGTAATCATGACACCTCCTTTGGTACCACATGGTATATCCTTCACCTAAAGGCACAGAGAAGTAATTAGTTTCTAAAAAAAAGCTACAAATCAAGCTAAGACTGACCTGATCTGTTTGGAGAGTAACTTGAACAGGCTCGTAGTTGGTTATGAAAGGCAGTTTTAGATGAAACCCTGAAGCAACAAATGGTTGAAAACAAGAGAAGAAGGAAAGGGTGGTGATGAGAGTGAGGAGAGGGAGATACCAGGCTCTGTAATGATGTTGAGAAGAGCACCACCTCTCCAATACGCTCCAACATGACCTTCAGGAACTTGGTGCACCAACGATGAAGGGAACATGACCTGCTAATCCATTACACAAGTAAATGATGTTTATCAAAAACATGAACCAAAGTAAGTTCAATGACAACTCAATCATGTTATTATCAGTCCAAAGCAATGAAAGCAGTAAT
This sequence comes from Orychophragmus violaceus, assembly GCA_030180135.1. Classification (NCBI taxonomy): domain Eukaryota; kingdom Viridiplantae; phylum Streptophyta; class Magnoliopsida; order Brassicales; family Brassicaceae; genus Orychophragmus; species Orychophragmus violaceus. The sequence continues at coordinate 13,627,832 of CM058240.1, forward strand.
GAGTTGATCTCTCAATGTAGGTAGTGACCAATATAAAATCTAGGTCGAGAAGAATATCTTTTTAAGTCAACTTCAGATACAAAACTCCAATATTTCTACATTCAAAATCAAAGCAAGTATCTAACATGTTAGGGAGAACCGATTCAGTAAGGATCCAAGTATAACCCATCAACGAATCTTTCATAGTGAGGAGAAAGATATACCAAAGCGGCGATTGCGATGAAAATACCGAACGCAAAGAAAATCGAAGTCACGTCGCCGCCGGGTTCTCCGGCTGGAGGAGGAGGACGGTGACCTGTTTCAGTTCTCCGTTGCTGAGGATCCATGGCCAAATTTACTGTATTTTTTTCTTCGGAAAACTTGGAGAGTGGTTTTTCAATGACGAAGATTTATTCATAAGCTATGGGTTGTTATCAGCTGTACAAGGAAACACCGTAACTCTCTGTGTGTAATTGATATCTAGCCGTTGGATGGAGTAGAGTCAACGGGTCGGGTCACTTAGGTAAATAAGTCACTGCTGATATGGATTTTTATGTAACAAAACAAAAACTAAAAAAGATTAGCTTGCTGTTTGTATTATTGTGAAGTTCTTTAAGAAAAACTATAGTACTTGCATTATTCAATAGTGGATTTAAAATTAATTCTATTAGTTTTATAATCCATTGTTATTTAATTATTGATTGTAAATTTTATATTAAAATCTAGTGTTATTGATTATTGTATTTAAAATATTTCTACTAAAAAATTTAAAATCTAGTGTTATTGGATTTTGAATTTACAATAATGTTCATTAAAAAGATTTGAAATTCATTGTTATTCAATGAAAATATTGAATTCAATATTTGAAATTTTGTGTTATTCATATTTATTAGATTATGACCATCCGTCTGAGGGTGATAAACAATGCTCATATCCAAGCTTGTACTGAGCGGCTTCCATACTGATCGCCAAAAGTGACTGAGAAAACTTGTATCGCGGTCAGACACGATTGAAGTGGGTAAGCCGTGGAGATGATAAATCTCCCGAAAGAAGAGTATAGCCACCAAGGCTGCATCTGTCGTGCGTTTGTAGGGAATAAAATGGGACATTTTGGAGAATCGACCCACGACAACGAAGATAGAGTCGTGACCTTTCTGCGTCCGAGGCAAGCCCAAGACGAAATCCATACTTATATCGGACCAGGGCTGCGTAGGAACATGTAATGGCAAGTAAAGCCCCGCATTAGAAGCCTGACCCTTAGCCAACTGACATGATCTACAACGTTCCACGAACCTCTCAACATCTTTGCTAAGTGTCGGCCATAAATAAGACTGACTCACCAAATGAAGTATGCGGTCTCTCCCAATGTGCCACCTTAGAATGAAGCTCTTGGATAATACTGAGGCGAAGGCTGAAATCTGGAATGCACAGTCGGACCCCTTTGAACAAGAACCCGTCGTAGAGAGTAAACTCCGATGGAGAATTTGCTTGCACATCCCGTAAAACTGCAGCAAAATATGGATCTGAGACATATAAATCCAAAAATGACGCAAAGCCAGCAACCGATGTGTGCATTGACGCAACGAGACAGTGTCTTCGACTTAATGCATCCGCTACTTTGTTCAGCTTACCCGATTTATGCTTGATGGCAAACGTGTTGCAAGAAAGTAATCCAAGAAGCGTGTCGCACAGATACCTTGGCTTGACTGTCCAGATGTTTTAATGCATCATGGTCCGTATACAACACAAATTCGTTGTGAAAAAGATAGTGTTTCCAGTGTTTGACCGCTTGAACTATCGCATAGAACTCAACGTCATAAGTGTTATAACTACCCCTTGCACCGTAAGCTTTTCGCTGTAATACGCAACAGGACGTGAATGTTGGCTTAACACCGCCCCAACTCCCAGCTTTGATGCATCACAATGAAGCTCAAAAGGTACCGTAAAGTCTGGGAGAATAAGTATCGGGGACGAGGTGAGCTTATCTTTGATGAGTTCAAATGCCTTTGCGGCCTCGCTCGTCTAGACCAGTCTGCCTTTTTTCATGCAGTCCGTTAATGACGACATTATGGAGCAAAAATGCGGCACAAATCTACGATAAAATGAGGCCAAGACATGGAAGCTTCGGACATCCGAGACTGTGCGTGGCTGAGGCCAAGAGCGGACTGCTTCCATTTTCTTCTCATCCATCATAAGTCCTTTAGCAGAGATGAGATAACCCAAGAACAATACGTGATCCGTCGCAAACTCACACTTATGGCGTGCTACGAGTAATGTTTCACGGCGTAGAATTATCAAGATCATCCGTAAGTGTTCCATGTGATCCTGGAGGGAAGAGCTGAACACCAAAATATCATCGAAATAAACCACCAGAAACTTACCGATATAGGGTCGGAGAGCTTGGTTCATCACGCGCATAAACGTGCTGGGAGCATTCGATAGCCCAAAAGGCATTACTAGCCATTCAAAGAGCCCCTCACATGTCTTAAAATCTGTCTTCCACTCATCCCCAAGGCGGATTCAAATTTGGTGATATCCGCTCTAGAGATCCAGCTTAGAAAAGATTGACGAAGTGCCTATCTGATCCAGGAGGTCATCAAGGTGTGGAATCGGAAAACGGTAACGAATAGTGATTTTGTTAATTGCTCTACTGTCGACGCACATTCGCCATGATCCGTCTTTCTTCGGAATGAGTAGAGCAGGTACTGCACACGGACTTAGACTCTCGCGCACATGTCCCTTTGCGATCAACTCTTCCACCTGTCTACGCAATTCCTCGTGTTCCCGTGGGCTCATTCGATAATGAGGACGTTTGGGAAGATTGGCGCCTGAAACCATATTGATGTGATGATGAATATCTCGTAGAGGAGGCAAACCTTGAGGCAATTCAGTTGGAAAAATTTCACCAAACTCGTCCAGTAAATCATCCAGCTCAGGAGATAAAGCAGGCTGCGCAGGTTGTTCCACTGCAGCAAACCGTAATGCCCATGCAAAGACAGAATGGCGAAGTTCCTTTTCGAATGTTGCACGTGAACATAAGATTAACGAAGCCTTGCTATGCCCATTTCCATCGTCGCACTCAGCCTTTGGTGCGGAAGGTAAATGTTGTAAGGCATCATCAGGCGGTGATGGTAATAGTACGATTTGTCGACCTTCATACACAAAGCTGTAAGTGTTTTTGCGCCCATCGTATATCATTCCCCGATCATACTGCCAGGGAAGACCCAAGATAAAATGTCCCACATCCATAGGAACCACATCACAATACAACTTGTCTTTATAATGATCGCCAATGGAGAAGGCGACAAGCGTCTTGTGTTGGAATTGTGTCCAGTAATCTCGGTATTGTCTCTAGAAAGTAAGAGTATGTCGAGATCAGACATAAGTCATATAATACTGGGGATCATGATGGCTTGCTAGAGTCCGCTCATGATCTATAAGTCTTGGACTTATTGCCTTTATTATATGATCCCATATGGGTCACACGCCTAAGCTAACAGGAAAATGTGTTGGAACGGCTTAGCAGAAGTACGACAAAAGTGCCAGGCATTTGTCGTACTAAGAGAGAAAGATTAATGGGTCTGATTAAATGGGATTTAATCAGATTGGGCCCAAAAGCCCAAAAGGGAAAGATAAGGCTTTTAATGACTAAAAGCCAAGTCTCTTCTCCCTAACCCTAGCAACCCAGCCGCGGTCTCTCTCCTCTCTCTGCGCCTCTCTTCCTCGTGGTCTAGCAGCCATTTCCTTGTGAAGCGTGTGTGAACCTCTGGAGGATTCATCCCTCGGTGCATCTATCTGATCTCTGACCTGTTCTAATCCTTCCGCTGCAACAAACAGGTAAAAGGTGAGATCATGTTATGTTTCTAAATAAGAACACCTAGATCTGATGCATGTTTAGGTTGATATCAATATGAGAATTGAATCAGGATCAACTGAACTATCCAACAATGGTATCAGAGCCATTGGTTCTTAGGTTTCTTGTTTTAGATTCATGTTTAGGTTGTTTAATCTGTTTAGAATTGTTTTTGAATCAATTACTGATAAGATAAAACAGTTAAGAAACATAATTGAACTCTAAACACACAAGAAAAATCGCAAAACATGAGCTATATGACTCAGATTTGCGATCGGCCGAGTGAGTATTGACCGGCATGGCCGGTTGGTCGGATTGGACCGGTCGGACGGATGGATCGCGGGTCGGACGGTCGGGATGGTCGGATTGGATCGGATCGTATCATACGATCGATCGTGATCGATCGTTTCGTCGCGTCCGATCGCTCGTCTCGATCGCGTCCCGGCCATGTCCCGTCCCGCTCGCGTGCTCGGCATCCCGATCGCTCGGCGATCGTGGAAGCGTCCCGTCCCGGCTGCGTATCGCCTCGATCTCGGATCGGTTGGCTGGCGGCTGAGCGGCTGGCCGATGGTTTTCTTGGGAAGGAAGCTAGGTCACGACCAACTCGGTTTGGTTCGTGACCAAATCGGTTCGGTTCAGGGTTCGGTTCAAAACTTAATTAAAATCATCATTCTGGTTTAATAAACAGATTTTAATAATTTTATTAAATCTGGTTAAACCGGGATAAGAAATCCAATCTCGAAAGAAATATTGGATTTAGTGCCTAAACCAGGAATTTCTAATTTGATTTGGTTGGACCAAATAAATTGAGAAATTCCGGTTTAGTAAATAACCGGTTGACAATTGTGGTCATCGTAGTAATTGAAACTTGGTTAGACCAGTTTTAATGAACCAGACCGGTTATGTCAATTAATTGGACAATTGGGTCATGTCTTGGACATGGACCAATTCTTGGGCCTCGGGCCAAGAAGTTAAAACAATTGGGCCAGTTAATTGAGTCTTTCTTCAGATTAATTTAAAATCTATTTTATAAAATTATAAAGTCGTTTTTAAATTAAAATTTCCGAAATTTTATAATTAGAAAGTTTCTTAAAATAGAAGTTTCTGAATTTGCGGGTTTTGGATTTTAAAGAAGTTTCTAAAGTTAGAAAGTTTCCGGTTTTAGAAAGTTTCCAATTTTAGAAAGTTTCCAAAAATAGTAGGTTTCCATAAATAGAAAGTTTCCCGAAATAGTAATCTTCTATTTTGGGAATGATTTTAATAAACCTACGAACCTCAAATAATATCAAGCGTTGGATGTCTTGTCCAGGCTATGTCAGCTGTCAAAGCCCATTCAATTGCATTCATGGCCTTACAGTGTGAGGATGTCTGCTTTTGCGTGGGTAAGACGGTTTGTGATTCATAAATGTCATTGGGAGTCCCAGACATTAATGATTACATGACTGTATAGTCCGGTTTTCTTGACTAGGCCATCGGGAGTCCCGGGCCTTGAGACATCAGAGTGGATTGGGCCTCGGGCCCAGATTCACAACCAAGAGTTATATCACGGATATAATTAGCCGATATAGGGCTTACCGATATAAGCTAAGGTTGGGTGACGGCCAGTGGCCCACTTTAATTTTAGTTATATGTGGATCTTGGAATCATTATATTCTATTGAGGGTAACTTAGGTTATTGAATATAATGCGTGATTAATCATATTAAACTTTAATACGAGATTAATCATTTTGAACATATAACTAATAACCTTTTTATTTATATATTTCAGATATGACTACTACAAGCACACAAAACACATTCTCGATCCGGTCTGTTCTCGAGAAGGAGAAGCTGACTGGAACGAACTTCCTGACATGGTCAAGGAACTTGAGGCTGGTCCTCAAGCAGGAGAAGAAGGATTATGTCCTTCGAGATCCCCTCCCCGAGAGGCCTCTTGCCAATGCTGCCAGGACTCTGCACAATGCTTGGGAAAAGCATTCGTCAGATGAAAATGATGTTTATTGCCTGATGTTGGTGACAATGACTCCTGAGCTGCAAAAACAGTTCGAAAGTGTATTGTCTCCCATCGAGATCATGGCAAGCCTGAAATCGCTTTTTCAGGAGCAGGCTAGGACTGAGAGGTTCCAGACAGTTAAGAACCTCTTGGACTGTAAGTTGGCTGCGAATGCGGCAGTGAGTCCTCATGTCTTGAAGATGATGGGTTATCTCGATCATCTTCAGAAACTCGACTGCCCAATCAGCCAGGAACTTGCCTGCGACATCATTCTGCAGTCTTTACCTGCAAGCTATGATCAGTTCATTCTGAACTTTAACATGCATGGCTTGAGTAAGACACTACCTGAGCTTCACGGAATGCTCAAGACTGCAGAGCCCAACTTGAGGAAAACCGCCAAGGACCCCAATGTGCTTATGGTGCAAAAGGGCAAGGGGTTTAAGAAATCCTCTGCTAAGGATAAGGGAGCGGCCAAGGCTGTCCATGTCGCGGACAAAGACACGCCAAAGCCCAATCCCAAGTCCAAGGCTGGGCCAACTGACATGTGCAGGTTCTGCAAAGAACTGGGGCATTGGAGAAGAGATTGTAAGAAATTCCAGGAAGGTCTAAAGGAATTGAAGAAGAAGACTTTCGAGACTTCTTCATCAGGTATTTTTGTTATAGAAGTTAATACAACTACTTCTGATAATACCTCATGGGTCATGGATACTGGTTGTGGGGCTCATATTTGTACTAATATGCAGGCACTCAGCAACAGTAGAAGGCTGAAGCAAGGACAAGTGGAGCTACGAGTTGGGAATGGAGCGAAAGTTTCAGCACTAGCTGTAGGCACATACTTGTTGTCTTTACCTTCGGGATTGATTTTAGAACTTAATAATTGTTATTTTGTACCTGCTATAAGCAGAAATATTATTTCAATTTCTTTGTTGGATTTGGAAGGTTATGATTTTTCAGTTAAGAATAAATTATGTTCCTTCAATCGCAACAATTTGTTCTATGGTTCTGCTCCTCTTACGAATGGGCTTTACATACTCGATCAATCCGCGCCAATTTATAACATTAATACAAAACGGTTTAAACCTAATGAGGAAAACCGAACGTTTCTATGGCATTGTCGTTTAGGGCACATCAGCGAGAAACGCATCAAGAGGCTCCATTCGAATGGACTTCTTGGCTCATTTGACTTTGAGTCATGTGAGAAATGCGAATCCTGTATGATGGGCAAAATGACACGGGCCCCCTTTAATAAACCTAACGAGAGGGCCAGTGACTTATTGGGCCTGATACACACTGATGTGTGTGGCCCAATGTCCACAAATGCAAGAGGAAACTATCAGTACTTCATAACCTTCACTGATGATTTCAGTAGGTATGGATATGTTTATTTGATGAAACATAAGTCTGAATCTTTTGAAAAGTTCAGAGAATTCCAAAATGAAGTACAGAACCAACTTGGCAAAAGCATTAAGGCTCTTCGGTCCGACCGAGGAGGAGAATACTTAAGCCAGGAATTCAGTGATCATCTGAGAGAGTGTGGGATCGTATCCCAACTCACTCCTCCTGGAACACCTCAATGGAATGGTGTGTCTGAGAGGAGAAATCGGACCTTATTGGATATGGTTCGATCTATGATGAGTCACACAGACCTTCCAATATCCCTTTGGGGATATGCTCTGCTAACAGCAGTGTTCACTCTAAATAGAGCGCCATCAAAAGCAGTAGCAAAGACACCATATGAATTATGGACTGGAGAAGCTCCAGTGCTGTCTTATCTAAGAATTTGGGGTTGTGAAGCCTATGTTAAGAGATTAATCTCAGATAAGCTTACACCAAAATCTGATAAATGCTACTTCATTGGTTATCCACCGGAAACCAAGGCTTATTACTTCTATCTACGTTCCGAGAACAAGATCTTTGTTGCCCGGGATTGTAACTTTCTTGAGAGAGAGTTTCTCTCTAAGAAAGACAGTGGGAGTAAGGTACTGCTTGAAGAAATTCAAGATGAACAGGATACTGCTCAACCTAATGAGGAAGAGCAGCAGGAGGATCTACAAGAAATTGTAGAGCCTGAACCTGTAGTACCTGAAGTTCGAAGATCCGGGAGGATCCGTCACGAACCCGAGAGATATCAGGGATTCCTCGTGACTGACTGTCATGATCTTTTGATCATTGATGGTGATGAACCATCGAACTTCAATCAAGCCATGATGGGCCCAGATTCCTCTAAGTGGCGCAAGGCCACTGATTCCGAAATGGACTCCATGTCGGTCAACCAAGTATTTTCGTTGGTTGACTTACCCGCTGGTGTAAAAGCCATCGAGTGCAAATGGATCTTCAAGAAGAAGATTGACGTGGATGGAAATGTCCAGATTTATAAAGCCAGGTTGGTGGCAAAAGGTTTCAGACAAGTTCACGGTGTGGACTACGATGAAACCTATTCACCGGTGGCTATGATGAAATCTATTCGGATTCTACTAGCAACTGCAGCTTTTCATGATTATGAAATTTGGCAGATGGACGTGAAAACCGCCTTCCTGAATGGTATTCTGGAAGAGGATGTGTATATGACGCAACCTGACGGTTACATAGATCCAAAGAATGCTGGGAAAGTATGCAAGCTTCATAAATCCATTTATGGATTGAAGCAAGCATCGAGGAGCTGGAATCTTCGTTTTGATGAAGCGATCAAGCAATTTGACTTCATCAGAAACGAAGAAGAACAATGCGTGTATAAGAAATCTAGTGGGAGCAAGATTGTATTTCTTATTCTGTATGTCGATGACATACTGCTTCTCGGAAACGACGTTCCAATGCTGAAGTCTGTAAAGGACTGGCTTGGAAGTTGTTTTTCCATGAAAGACATGGGTGAAGCCGCATACGTTCTTGGAATTAGGATCTATCGGGATAGACCTAAGAGGCTGATAGGCTTGTGTCAAGACTCATACATTGACAAAGTCCTACAAAGATTCAGCATGAAAGATTCCAAGAAGGGCTTCACGCCAATGGTACATGGCACAACGCTAAGCAAGAAGAAGAGCCCTACGTCGGCTGCTGAGCTTGAGCGCATGAAGAATATTCCTTATGCATCTGCAATAGGATCTGTCATGTATGCCATGATCTGTACTCGTCCTGATGTTGCTTACGCATTGAGCATGACGAGTAGATACCAGTCAAATCCAGGTGAAAACCATTGGATTGCCGTAAAGAACATCTTGAAGTATCTAAGACATACTAAGGATAAGTTCTTAGTGTACGGTGGAAGTGATGTGCTTAAAGTCAGTGGATTCACGGACGCAAGTTTCCAGACAGACACAGATGATTTCCGGTCACAGTCCGGTTATGTCTTTTGTCTGAATGGCGGTGCAGTAAGTTGGAGAAGCTCCAAGCAGGACACCGTTGCTGATTCCACTACAGAAGCTGAATATATCGCCGCCTCGGAAGCAGCGAAGGAAGCTGTTTGGATACGAAAGTTCATTATGGAACTAGGTGTGATACCAGATGCGGCTGAGCCTCTGGCACTGTTTTGTGAAAACAATGGTGCTATAGCTCAGGCAAAGGAACCAAGATCACACCAGAAATCCAAGCATGTTCAAAGAAGATATCACTTGATACGTGACATCATTAATAGAAAGGAAGTCAAGATCAGCCGAGTTCCGACAGATGATAATGTCGCTGATCCGTTGACAAAGCCACTCCTAAGGCCTAAGCTCGAGTTCCTGACTGAAGCTGTAGGCATTAGAAACATTGAAATGTAATCTAAATTTGAGTGGGAGTTTTTGTGAGCTTTATTTTAGTTATTTGATATGTTCTTGTAAAACATTATTTATGTTTTAATGAAATTATTATTTCAAGATTATTTTAACTGTGATGAAATAATCGTTCCAAAATGATATGAACCATTTTATAGGTCATCGAAGTAAATGATTTGATCTTGAGTCATCGAAGTCATTTAGCTTGATCATGAGATCCTATATTTGATAGATGTTTTATATCATCATGTCCCTAGTCGAAGGTTGTTGAAACTGGAACACCAACAACCGTGTGAGACTGGATTGGTACGTGACTTATGACAAAGTCTCAGTGTGTCATAGATGCACGGCATCAAAGTCAGTACATAGGTGTATGTTGGGAACATACGACCGGACAAGACCCGCTTATAAGAACTCTTCAGGATATTTATATCTGTGTCATAAGAGATTCTTACTACGACTATAGAGTATAGTCCTTAGACCTGAGTTCACATGCATGTGACTGCACATGGACTGATGTACTTTGATCATTGTCTAACGCTATCATTCTGTGATAGCTATAAGGATCTTGTTTGGGTACATCATGAAATGAGTAGTTTACAGTGATGGAACAAGATGGGATTTGTCCCTCCAATATAAATGGAGTGAATATCTCTAGGCCAATCGGAGATTTGAATACTGGAAAACGCATGGCCATGCTCAAACGGACTTTCCCGAGTCGTTTGAATTAACAGTATCAAATCAGAGTCTGATGAACAAGATTAGGCTTTATAAGGATGACACCAATCTTGCCTTATGACTAATCGAGATATTGAGACAAAAGGATTATGAATACAGAGATTCCAGTACAAGTGGGAGATTGTTGGAATTGTGTCCAGTAATCTCGGTATTGTCTCTAGAAAGTAAGAGTATGTCGAGATCAGACATAAGTCATATAATACTGGGGATCATGATGGCTTGCTAGAGTCCGCTCATGATCTATAAGTCTTGGAATTATTGCCTTTATTATATGATCCCATATGGGTCACACGCCTAAGCTAACAGGAAAATGTGTTGGAACGGCTTAGCAGAAGTACGACAAAAGTGCCAGGCATTTGTCGTACTAAGAGAGAAAGATTAATGGGTCTGATTAAATGGGATTTAATCAGATTGGGCCCAAAAGCCCAAAAGGGAAAGAGAAGGCTTTTAATGACTAAAAGCCAAGTCTCTTCTCCCTAACCCTAGCAACCCAGCCGCGGTCTCTCTCCTCTCTCTGCGCCTCTCTTCCTCGTGGTCTAGCAGCCATTTCCTTGTGAAGCGTGTGTGAACCTCTGGAGGATTCATCCCTCGGTGCATCTATCTGATCTCTGACCTGTTCTAATCCTTCCGCTGCAACAAACAGGTAAAAGGTGAGATCATGTTATGTTTCTAAATAAGAACACCTAGATCTGATGCATGTTTAGGTTGATATCAATATGAGAATTGAATCAGGATCAACTGAACTATCCAACATCTTGTGGGTGATTCGCAATTCAGTACGTTCCTGCAACCATGTCAACTTATATGGTGTAGGATGATCTTCTCTCTTCAAGCCCAATTTTCGGATTGGTTCTTCGGAGATCACGTTTCTGCAGCTTCCCGAGTCAATCACAAAACGGCATATTTTTCCTTTGATCGTGCAGGTGGATTGAAACAGATTGGAACGTAGCCATGGTTCATCGAGCATAACTGGGGCCAAACACACTTTCTGAATGACCAGTGCATGTCCGCTATCATCACTAAGGTGGTATGTTGGCATGTCATCTTCTTCGCCTAAGTCATCATCATCATACAATGCATTACGCTCCCATAAGACCTCATCGGACAGCAAACCGCGTCATGACTTAGTAGGACATGCCGTCTGCAAATGTCCTGGCTCACCACATGTAAAACAGCGTAGAGAATTAGGCCATGAGGAACGGCGTAATCCAACATCATCCTGATGTGTACCCGGTCATTGTGACTGTTGTGGTCGCGACCTTGCAGACGTCTCCGGAACATCCTTAGTACCTGCCACTGGTATAGTGTCAGTACCCGACTGTGACCCACTGCGGTAACGCCCAGTGCCCATATTCCAAGTCGCAGAAGAAGATTTAAACTGTGACTCGAAGGACACTGCTCTACGATGAGCTTCGGCAACAGACATGGGATCAAACTGTGATAAGGCGTTTTGAAGCTGCGGTCGTAACCCTTCAATGAAACGAGAAACGAGTTGTGCGTCGCTATCATTGATTTCGTTTCGGGTCAAAAGCATAGAAAATTCTTCCGCGTAATCTTCCACAGCCTGTCTTAAATTTTGCAACTTCGTATAAATTGTGCGATCATAGTTAAACGGTAAGAAAGTCTGCTTCAGATGTTTTTGCAGCTTTTCTCACGTTTGAATCTTGCTTTTCCCTGTTCGAGCCCGAGTTGTTTTTAGTTGTGACCAACAAGCAGCCGCCTTACTGCGGAATTTAGTAGCAACAAAAGCCACTTGACAATCTTCAGGAACCCCTTTAAATTCTAAAATCTCACTCACAGTCGCAATCCAATCAATCAATTCATCACCTCACAAACTGCCATGAAACTCCGGAATTTCTAATTTAAAACCAGCTTCCCAACGTCGATCAGGAGGATCGGGAAAAGCACCACCTCTGTTGTTTAGCTGGACAAATTTGTTATCGCGTCGTTCTTGCGCAAAAGGGTTATCATCTTATTCTCCTCCTTGCGCGGCTGATCACGGATTTGTGACACCACATCCGCCAACTCGTGAATTTCCTCGATCAATGATGCTTGAAAATTTTCTTGCATCGCAAGCATTGAGGCGCGAAAGTCAGCCCACTCGTTCGCGGGATCCATGTTGTTGTTGTTGTTGTTGTTGTTGTTGTTGATATTAGGGTTGCGACGTGGAGGCATGATTGAGAAAAATTTGCGCCCAAAAATACCTGGAACGTCACGTGCTCTGATACCAAACTGGCATAGCCAAACTCGTTGTTCGTTGATTCTGAGAATACCCGAACAAGAAGCTCTTCTCTTAGCTTTATTCGCAAGCAGATATCAAGATAAAAGGGATTAAGATACTTTGAAAGCTCTGATTATTATTGAATAAAAGATAGATCACGTTAAACAACACCTACGTAAACTTAAATAGAGTAAAACATCATTATCTCTTAAAGAGATAAACACAAAATAAAACAAAGATAACACCAATAAAATCCAACACCAAATCATATCCTAACTGATCCGATACGCTTGTTTCGAGATCGTAAGATGCTCTGCATCACTTGCTTTGTTTTTTATTGTTTTTTTGTTATGATTCTCTTTGCACTCAATTCAAAGTCGGTAGATTTCTGGATCTTCAGATTGTTAAAACCAAACAAAAAACTCATCATCATTATCACTACAAATGTCACTTTTTCTTTTTCATTATATTTTAGTTATCAAATCATTTATCTAATTACAATATAAGATGATAGTTTCATGAGATAGTTTATATTGGTGATGTTCTTATGATTATATTGTTACATAGGTTTTTAAACAAAGAAACAAAATATTAACGAGGAAGATGATTCCAAATGTAGAGATTATGCTATTAATGCTTGTGAGATCTTCTGCTACATATGTTAATCAAATTCCATGTCCAGCTAGGCGGCAAATTACAAGAGAGGGACATGATTATATACAAAGAGTTTCAAAAGAGAATCCTAATAATTTTCGGCATTAATATCGTATTTATCCTAAGGTATTTGCAGATTTATGTTATCATATTAGAACAAAGACATGATTGGAAAACATAAGATATATGTGTGTCGAAGAGATGGTTGCTATGTTTTTTATGACATTTGGCCAAATTTCAAAATATTGTCACACGATTGACACTTTTAAGAGATCAAAGTTCACAACAAGTACAAATTTTCATAAAGTTCTAAGAGCTTTAAACACGCTCGCACCAAGTTTGATGGCTAAGCCTAGTCATATAGTGCATGCAAAAATAAGCAAAAGCACAAGATTTTATCCTTACTTCAAGGTATATATGTTTAATTTATATATTAACAATTTTTTGGTTTTAGGATTGTATCAGAGATAGTAATGGCACTCACATTATATCAATAGTAAAAGGTTCTGAAAAAGCAAGTTACCGTAATCGAAAAGGGGTTAGTTCAAAAAATATATTAGCTGCTTGTAACTTTGATCTTGAGTTCATATATGTTCTAGATGGGAAGTCTCGGCTCACGACTCAAAAGTTCTACAAGATGTCTTAACAACAAGAACTAACCACCTGCAAGTTCCAGAAGGTAAATTTATGATTGGGCTATTAATATGATAGTAATCGATTTCATATAATAATAAAATGAGTTATATAATGTGTTTTTATTTTCCATGAAAATATTATTTAGCTGATTGTGGGTTTGCAAACCGACGTAATTTCTTAGCTTCCTTACGAAGTACTCGGTATCATCTTCAACAATTTCGTGGTGAAAGACGAGATCATGCAAACCAAGTTAGGGATGCTTATCTAAAAGTAAGTGTCATTTTTAAAACTAGTTATTTTGTACATTTTTACATATTATTAATATGTTATATTATTTTTATAGACACATCCAAATGATAAAAATCTACGTTATGAAACATTTGAATTTTTTGATGATTTGCAAATCATATTTGGGGAAGGTGTTGCTACTGAAAAAATACTATTGGATTAGGTGATAGTACTGATACACATACATACAAAGTTGGAGAAGATTCAAAAGTAGAACATGTGAATGGTCTTGACGATATATATGAGTTAGATGCAACAACTCATCATCATGAGTCTTATGGATTTTTTGAACCATTTGATTCTCAGACAACTTCAGAATGTCGTACATAGAAGCTTCAACAAAAAAATAGCTAGATCTGAAAGAAGTACTTCATAAAAAAGATAAATCTAATGATAGCGATTAACAATCAAATCTTGAATCTGATACAAACAACAAAAAGAAGCAGAGAAGAAAAAAAGTAATGCTTGGGATGGTATCAAAAAAATTTCAGACTTGAAACAACGCATTCATCACTTACCAAAATTTATCATTTGAGTATACAAGACATCTTTGTTACCATGTCCCTGGAAGAAAGATTAGAATGGATTCAAATTAATATGGAATAACTATGTTTTTATGTGTTTTAGGTTGTTTTCTTCTTTCATTTTTTTCATTGTCGTGTGTTACGTTGTCATGGAATGACTTATTGTGACTAATAGGTTGTTACGTTCCATTCAGTTTTCTTAAGTTTAATTTGTGTTTTTTTTATTTCATTGTATTATGGATGGATTTGTTATAACATATAAATCATTTGTTACAAATTTCAAATCTAACGTAGATTTCATAAATACAATGATACAGATTTTTAGAAAATTGAATAATAAATCACTCTAAAATGAATCAGATTTTTTATAAATCTGATCTATTTAAAATCTAGTGGCGTTAACTTCAAATTATATAACCAATAACACCTCCTTAATTTTTAAAAGTCATTACATTTAGAACAACTTGGTGAAATTCTCATATATCCTTTTTTTGGGGTCAATATTCACATATCAAGTATATTGTGATGGGTCCGAATAAACCGAAACCAAACGTTAACCTGATTGGATCTGTCCTATCCTAATAATACCATTTTTATATAGGCCAGTTCAAAATAATTATATTTTCTCTAAGGATAAATGGTATAAATATTATATAAATGTGGGTCGTAAAAAAAAAATTAAAAACCTACATGCAAATTTGAGTAAAATACATATTTTATGAGATGTTCATTTTGAAATGTTTTTAATTGGTTTTTTTTATCTGCATGCTGATTTACAATTTTTAATACTATTTTTATGATCTATATTTAAATTATGAATGGTGGAATAAAATATATCAATTCATTGTCCAAAATAAATGTAAATAGACTGTGTTTATTATGCTATCCACTCGAAACCAAAAACGGGTTCCATCTTTGAATTTTTGAAGTATCAAAACATGTATTAAATATGTGACCAATTAACTTGATATGATTTTGGTTTAATCGGTTTTTATACATATTTTGTTTGGTTTTAAATGTTTGTTTCTCATTTACGTTTTCATTGATCCAACCCATTCACCATGTCCACAATACATTTTTTTGATAAATATTATCGGTTATCCAGTCAATTTCAGAAAAATGCACCGGAGTAATAAAGAATAGACTGGATATCATACTACCTTATTCGAATTTGAAATGTTTTACGACTATTTATAGGAGTAGCCAGATCGTCTGTTACTATTCTACTATATTAATTATATGTGCCAAACTGGACACAAGACGCATAATCATATTTTGTATTTAGAGAAAATCAAACTGATGTGAAGTTCTATTAACATATTCTTAAATTTCATTTTACCATTAGACCGCAACCATGTGGCATTTAAAAAAAAAAAAAAAAACTTGGTTAAGACACAATACTTAATTTTTAAGCCGTAATTTTGGGTGTATTGCACTTTTGTATCTTTTTATTTTTTCTTTACACTTTTGTATCTTTTGAAAAGTTTGCACAATTTGTATTTTTGTGTTGTGAAAAAGACCAATTTACCCTCACAGATAGGGGAAAAGAGGAAGAATGATCAATTAACTCTATCAATGGATATGTATCATACAATATCAAAACTATTCATTCTTTTTATTATTTTTATTTATTTTCTTTTCCCTTTCATTTTCTTTTTTTTTACTTTACATTTATTTCACTCCTCGTTTTTGGACGGTTGATAGGATGTCGGATGTGAGGTTTTGCAGCCATATAGACCGCCGGAATGGAGATATAATCGATCGATGTACCAAAATTCAAAAAAAAAATCAGGTTTAATACGGAAGTTTCAAGTGGACAGTCTACACTAAGTGTCCACAATATCGGGTATTCGTGGATACTGCCACAATCACATCACATACAAGAGACTTACCATGGATAGGAAGTAGCCAATCGATATTTTTTTGGATGGATAGTGGTCCACAGTACTTTTTGTCCCCAAATTCCAAATCATGTTAACTCTTAACCACCTTCTGTTCATCAGAACCGTCTAACATGTGATATAATCGTGATTATGTACACGATTGGTGATACATAGTAGAATTCTTGACCACCTTCTGTTCATCAGAAGCGTCTAGCATGTGATATAATTGTGGTAGTGTCCACGAATAGTTGATACATAGTAAACACAATTTTTAATATTTTCAATCGTACTTTGTGTCCACAGATTCACAATCATCTGAAGTCTTGACCACTTTATGTTCATCCGAAGCGTTTAGCATGTGATATAATTGTGGTAGTGTCCACGAATAATTGGTACATAGTAGAACTCTTGACCACCTTATGTTCATCATAAGCGTCTAACATGTGATATAATCGTGGTAGTGTCCACAAATAGTCGATGCATAGTAAACATAGTTTTTAATATTTTCGATCTTACTTTGTATCCACAGATTCACAATCATGTGAACTCTTGACCATCTTCTGTTCATTGAAGCGTCTAGCATGTGATATAATCGTGGTAGTGTCCACGAATAGTCGGTACATAGGAGAACTCTTGATCACCTTATGTTCATCAGAAGCGCTTAGCATGTGATATAACCGTGGTAATATACACGAATAGTCGATACATAGTAAACAATTTTTAATATTTTCGATCGTACTTTGTGTCCACATATTCACAATCATGTGAACTCTTGACCACTTTCTGTTCATCCAAAGCATTTAACATGTGATATAATCGTGGTAGTGTCCACGAATAGTCGATACATAGTAGAACTATTGACCACCTTCTGTTCATCAGAAGCGTCTAGCATGTGATATAATTGTGGTAGTGTACACGAATAGTCGATACATAGTAAACAATTTTTAATATTTTCGATCGTGCTTTATGTCCACAGATTCACAATCATGTGAACTCTTGACCACTTTCTGTTCATCTGAAGCATTTAACATGTGATATAATCGTGGTAGTGTCCACGAATAATCGATACATAGTAGAACTATTGACCACCTTCTGTTCATCAGAAGCGTCTAGCATGTGATATAATTGTGGTAGTGTCTAAGAATAGTCGATACATAGTAAACACTTTTATTTTCGATAGGCTACTTCCTACTCATGATAAACATCTTGCATGTGATATGATCGTGGTAGTATCCAATAATAGCATATATTGTAGACTTCTAGTATAAACTGTCCATCCAAAATTTCCGTATTAAGTCCGATTTTGTTTTTTGTTTTAATTCAGGTACATCGACAGATTTTATCTATATTCTGACGGTCTATATGGCTAGAAACTTCAACTCCACTATCATATCCACCATAAAAAATGGAAATAAAGGTAAAATAAGAAAAAGGGTGAATGGAGAAAAGAAAGGAAAAAAAAATATGAATGGATAGAAGCGATATACGTGGAATCCCTATTCATCCATTGAAATTTCATGTCCTGTAAAGACAAAATAAACTTTCTAACGCAAAAAAACATAAAAAGACACAACATATATACACTTTTCAAAATATACAAAATTACTATTATTATTTTTTTAAAAAATATACTAAGTGCAATATATTCCCGTAACTTTACCATTTTGCATGTTGTTTACATTCTCACTATGTTAAAGTTTCTCTTCACTCGGCAAAAAACACTTAAAAAGATTCCACTAAATCAACTCTTACTTACATTGCAGAGATGAAAGAGGAAGAAAATAGAAACAGCCTAACTTCAAGAAATCAACCTAAATGGATGTTTGCCTCAAAAAAGTTGCATTCGTACGTGGCAAAATCCCATCTGTACATCAAAACCCTCGGCCACACTTTTTTTTTTCCTCGGCCACACTTTCTAGCCATACTTCCATTTTATAGGAAGGCTATGACGGAGAAGCCAATTGTGAATGCTATTGAAGTGAACGAACTCAAAGCATCATTCCCTGAAGGATTAAACCCTCCTGTCGGACCAAACGCAGGAGATCCGGGAAACGTCGGTGTCCCTGGAGCTCCCGTCGTAGGTGTTCCTGCAGTTCTGTAGAGAACAAAAATAAAGGACACAAATCTTTCAAGTCATGTTATGTATGTTAATATGGGCTTTTGATAAATGGGGTTTTAATGGGTATGTGTTAAAATAAATGCCCATTTAAACCCATTTATCATATATTTTTGGTGGGTTTAAATGGGGTAACCCATTTAGACCCATTTACTAATAGGATCTATATTAAAATAATAAAAAATTCATATCTAATTTAAATGGGTCTAATTGGGTTTAAATGGGTAAGTGTAAAACTAAATGGGTCTAAATGGATAACCCTATTAGACCTTTAAAGTAAATGGGTCTTAAAAGGTTTTGGGTTTAAATGGGTTAGGGTCTAAATGGGTTGAGTCTAAATGGGGTGGGTTTACCCATATTAACATCCCTCGGTTATGATCAAGCGACAATTTTAGACCAAACAATGTCTCGTACCAAATCTTGAAAAGAAAGGAATTTTTATTGTCAATTGCAGCTGTTGAAACTGGTTGGTGGCTAATTTCTTTGATGGTGTGGAAGGAATAAAGAATTAAAATTGATTTGCCTTTTTTGGGAAAATCTTAGTGTTTTATGGAAGCTGTAAATTTAATAGAAAAAAAAACATACCCAGGACTTGAAGGATAGATGCAGCCAGTAACCACAGCTACAAAACGAAAACAGAGAAGTCATCAAAAAATTACTTTATTTTTTTTGTCATTTCTCTTTAATCCATAAAAAGCTTTACTTCATTAACCAAACAAAATTAGAATTGAAGATTTGGGTTTTTATTTTATTTTATTTTAAAGATGAATTACTTGAAGGAGGATTTGGGGTGGTAATAGCAGTTCCTGAGAAATTACAGCTTCCAGGGACTTGACCTGCTCTCTGGAAATAGGTATTCACTGCCCAATCACAATGGCTCTTGACATTGTTGGGTTGAAAACAAGGACCTTTCTCATGGATTGGATTACAATCTCCTAAAACTCCACATGCATAGTCTATTGATGTTTGAAGATCTTTCTCTCCAACTCCATCTCTGCATAGACAATAAGTTGCACCTAGAAAGAAAAAACGGGTTTAAGCTTGAAATCTCAAGAACAGTATATGATTCGGATTGAAAAAGGGTTCATATGAGTAGATCATTGTGATTGGTTGAGACCCATTTGAAAAGAACCTTTTCTTTTGAAGAATCCGACAGAAAGTGGCAATAAAAAAAACTTACTTGAATAGCTGTTTAAGGCCAAGAGAAACAAGAGACCAAGAAGCAATCTCATGCTGGTTGATTAACAAATCAATACTATGAGAGAGAAAAAGAAGGAGAGAGAGATGAGATTAAGATTAGATGGGAGAGATTCAGACACAGAGATAGAGACGAGTTTATTAATAAGTGACTGATAAGACCACACCGTCTCTCTCTAGTTCAAAGGTTTAACCACAGACAAGAACCAGAAATGTTTATGGTCCATGCTAATTTTCTGAGAATTTATATATCTGTTTAACTCAATGCACTTTTAACATTGTATGATATATAGTAACGGTAATGATTGGATCGTGATAATCGTGAGACCATAATGGTATTATTAAAAATGGAAATTCAATAGTATTTCATTAATGTTCCATCTAAACAATGTACGATGGATAAAGAAAGTTGGGAATTGACACGATTTATAAAATATTTTGCATTATCTATGCGAGTTAATGCTGCTAACCTTGGCCATCTAATCCTCTATGGTTGGTGCACGATACATTCGAAGTTTGGTAATTAATAAATACTTTCCTTTCGTAGTAGTACTTTTCAGAAATATTATTTCACAAGTCGTATTGTTTTTTAATACATAAAACGGCAAATTATTAACCCAAGTGTCGGGTCGAGAATTAACCCAATATTGGGTTTTGATGGTTTCTGCAGATTTTGTTGTCTCGGTATGATCGTCGTTAACTTGTTGTTTCTTTAGCAGTGTGTATACCATTTATGCTCAATTAATTTAGTTATAATGAAGATTGACTTTCACAAATAAATTATAGAATCTATAACTCTCTTTAGTAACCTATTTACCTTTATATTTAAAATTAATTTATCAAATAACTTAACTATAAAATATTAAATAACCTTTAAATAATCGAAACTCTAAAAAATGCTGACATTTGTTGTTATTAATCCGACCTCATTTAGTTATATTTTGTCAACTTTTCTTTATTTTGTAACAAAAACTAAGATCTAGTATTCTAAAAAAGATTGCTGTTTTTCAAATACTTAATCACAAATGGTTACAAACAAATATTTTTTTTTTCTGAAATACGATGTTTTGTCAAGTTTTTTTGGAAAGAAAGTCATAACTTAAACATGTATCTTAGCCACCAACATTGAACGAGAATATTCTATTTTGTTAACTAATAGGAAAAACTTGCAAATAAAGTTTCGATTTCTTTTTGCCCCTTTTCAAGAGATTTTAGTTTATATTTGTATTATTAGTTATAGTTTACCTATTGAAGAAAAGATGTTTGCCATTTCTCTATTTTCTATTCTTTACTATTATGGTGTTATACCATTTACGTTTGTGGCTTCATGAACTATGGTGAAAGTGGTTTAGCTCAAGATCTTTTGATGAGAGAGCCTACTAAATCATTTGAGGTGGACTTATTGTTATACTTCATTGTTTTTCTTCTTTGGTGAGATGTTTTATCCTTTCGCTTTGATGAGAATTTGTTTTTCTCTCATTTGATTTCCGAACTCAACATTATTGTATATAATTTTTTCGGGTGCTAATATAAATTTAAATTTTACCAAAAAAATGATTGTGGCTTCATGTACTCGTTTGAAATTTCTTTGTGGCTTCATGGAATCTTTTGAAATTTCTTTGTGGCTTCATGTACTCGTTTGAAATTTCTTTTGTGGCTTCATGGACTCTTTTGACTCTTCGTGGCTTCATGGCCCTATTATTGTCGTAGTTCATTTCAATTAAATGATTCCAACAAAAAGAACCAAAGCTATACCTTTCAAACCTAAATTTACACCCACAAAAATACCTTCTCATAGCAGAAATGATTCTATATTTTTGAGATTCTTGTTATTGCTTTCTGCCATCAGATTATACTTGTTGTGAGTTACAAATATTAGTGTAATGTGATTATTAAAAAATAGGTATACATGTAAGGTGGTGACTCTTTTATGTATTGAAAAATAAAAGAATTTTGCTGACTTTTACAACATATAGTACGATAAGAAAATTTGAAGATTTGATTCGGTCGTTCTAAACTATACTAATTCAAATATAAAACAATTCAATAAAATAATAAGATAATATTTTTGAAAAAAAAGCAAACACAAATATATGCTTCTATTAATATCATAAAAAAACAATAGTATATACTTGTTCTATTTCAAGGTATTTTAAAGAGAAACATTTTAAACTATATTACGTTTTAAAATTATAATAAAATTAGTTAATTTTATTAACTATTTGTATTCTAAAAATTATTTTATCATTACCTGATTTTTAATAATATTTTCATACCAAAAATTGTTATTTAAAAATATATTTCATAAATTATTAAAATAACAAATCCAATATTATTAAGTTTTTGCCAACAATATATATATCTATCTATAAAGACTTAGTAAGTTCAAGTCGTCAATTTATGATCTACATAAATAACACAAGTGGGCTTAATTCGGACACTTCATGTCAAAATATCCGCATTTTTGTTGTTTATCCGTCTGATATGCATTTAACAAATTTTGTGAAGAATTTCTTTCGATGTGCCTCCTATAGATGATTGCAAAGGCCAGTCATTCCATATGTGTAAACACTATTTTCACCAACTCGGAACAGTTTGTGACAAAAGTTACTTCTTGTTGCTCTCATCTCTTCATACATTTCATAGCCCAAATCAGTGTTTCGGATTGTGTATGTATATGTGAAAGACTCCGTCGAATAATTCTTGCTCCCATCATAACATATATTTCTCCTTCATAAATGCTAAATCAACCTTGCCCGGAAAATTTGTCACCTTCTTTCCATAACTCATCTGAAAACACCAACGATTCCGTATTTGTATATTTATTTCCTTCATAATATTTGTCCCCTCAATCCTATTTTGTAGATTTAATCGATTCATTTCCTTGAAGATTTGAACCTCGTCCCACGTTCGATATTCTAATTCGACTATTTTTAGAATGCCCTGAGATTTCTATCAATATTTTTAAATATTTTTTTTTCATTTCTATTTTTACAATATACCAAATTGTCTATAGAAAATGAGCATATCAGTTACTTGATGGTAATCTCCAAAACAGATTATAAATAGATGACCGTGGAAAGTTTCTAGGATTAGATGGGATCAAACATAATGTAAAGCCGGTGGACATTCAAATAAAACATGATTAAATGATTTCTCATTTGCCCTTTTATCTTGCATGTCGATTATCACATTTAATATCTCTATATCTTAAATTCTTTAAAACCGCTAAATATCCAGTTATGTACTAAACCGCTAAACATCCACATAAAATTCTTAATTTTGGGTGGACATTTTATCCTCCATGTAAAGACCTGTAAATCCTTAATATTTGGTCTGTAAATGGGTGGTTCATATACATTCCTAATCAAAGACTCATGCTCCAAATAATAACCCAGTCACTACAAGAAAACAGGGCGTTTATCGACGGAATTACCGACGGAAAAAAATCCGTCGGAAATTACCGACGATAAACCGACGAATTTTCGACGGGACGTTTTTCGACGGAATACCGTCGGAAATTTCTGACGGTTTCTCATTCCGTCGGAAAAACCCGACGATAAACCGACGGTTTAACTTTCCGTCGCATGGTGCAAATTTTTTTTTTTTTTTTTTAAAAATATTTCTGACGGAAATCCGTCAATATTTATATTTCTGACGGAAATCCGTCGATATTTATTTTTCCGACGGAAATCCGTCGATAATTACCGACGACTTTTCGACGGATTAGGGTTTAGGGTTTCGGAATGAGAAACAAATAATCGTAAAGCCTCTTAGTAGTTAATGTAATGATTGTTTGTACTATTAGATTTTAATATCTGATCCAAATGACATGGTTTGTATGATTAGAAAAACTAAATGTATTAAAGTTACAATGTATTTTTTTTTTTTTTAAATATTTCTGACGGAAATCCGTCAATATTTATATTTCTGACGGAAATCCGTCGATATTTATTTTTCCGACGGAAATCCGTCGATAATTACCGACGGATTTTCGACGGATTAGGGTTTAGGGTTTCGGAATGAGAAACAAATAATCGTAAAGCCTCTTAGTAGTTAATGTAATGATTGTTTGTACTATTAGATTTTAATATCTGATCCAAATGACATGGTTTGTATGATTAGAAAAACTAAATGTATTAAAGTTACAATGTATTTTTTTTTTTTAAATATTTCTGACGGAAATCCGTCAATATTTATATTTCTGACGGAAATCCGTCGATATTTATTTTTCCGACGGAAATCCGTCGATAATTACCGACGGATTTTCGACGGATTAGGGTTTAGGGTTTCGGAATGGGAAACAAATAATCGTAAAGCCTCTCATGTGTTAATGTAATGATATTTTGTACTATTAGTTTTCAATATCTGATCCAAATGACATGGTTTGTATGATTAGAAAAAATTACAACACGTCGGACCGAAACACTTCGTAGTATATAATAACGGTTAAGACGTAGTTAGTGTCAAACCTTATCTAACTTTTCATTTTAATAATTTTCCTTAAACTGAGGTTTATAATCAAAAACTTCAATGTTATTGTTGCATATAAATGTGAACATTATAAAATGCCAAAGTCAAAACCCTAATTGAAAACCCTAAACCCTAATTGAAACCCTAAACCCTCAGAATTTCGTCAGAAATTTTTGACGGAATTCCGTCGGTTTTCCCTCAGTTTTTCGTCGGTTTTCCGTCATAAATTATGGCGTCTTTTTCATGAAAATTTTTGGCGTAACCGCCAAAATTTGGCGAAATCAATTGAACCGCCAAAATTTTCGACGGAAAACAGACGGTAAATGATTTCCGACGGATTTCCGTCAAAAATTGTTTTTAATTGTCTCTACCAAACTTCTTCTTCTCCATTTCTCTGAAACCTCTCTCTCTCTCATCTCTCGGCATCTCTGTTCTTCTCTCTAGAAATTCGCCGGTTTCTCACCGTGAAACACCAAATCCGACCGCCAAATTCATCTTGAACATGTAAGTGATCCTTTCAACCGATTGATTTTCTTTTAAATCTCTTGTTTAGGTTGTAGGATTCTAGAAAATGGTTGCATGTCTAGATTGAAAGGTATTTTAGGTTGAGAATGATGGATTGAACATTAGTTATTAAGATTTTGGATTGTTTGGGTATGAATATTTTGATTTCTTAATATTTTTTTTGTTAAAACCGATTTAAACGTTTTGGAAAACGTTTTTAAACGTTTTAAAACATGTAAAACTCTTGAAATATTTTATGAACATGAAATATATTTTTGGAATTTTTTTTGAAAATTGTTTTGAATTGTAAAACGTTTTTATCTTATAAAAACCATTTTCTAAAAATGTTTTTCACATTTTATATTTAATAAATATTTTAAATGTTATTTAATATTTTAGAAACTTTTCAGAAAGTTTTAAAAGATTTTTAAGAATTTTTAAAACATTTTGAAATATTTATTAAATATATTTAGTAAATATTAATAAATTTCTGTTTTTATTATATTTCTAAATAATAATAATAATTAATTTTCGAAATATAATTTTTTTTATTTATTTTTACTTATCCGTCGGAATTCCGTCGGTAATATTCCGTCAAAATTCCGTCGGTAATATTCCGTCAGAAATTCGTCGGTATTATGTCCGTCAAAATCCTGTCGATAATCCGTCGATTTTATTTCTGACGGTAATCCGTCGGTTTTTACTGACGAAAAACCGACGGAAATTTTTTCCGACGAAATAGAAATGACGGAATTTTTTTGTCGGAAATCCGTCGGAAATGACCATTATTGACGGATATCCTCATGCTCCAAATAATAACCCAGTTTAACAATATATTTTCTGGATTTTGTAAAATGTCATCTAATTATGTTTGGTCGTAGGAACCGGTTAGTTGGTAGACTAGTGATTATATTCACATATTATGGGACTATAATGTCTCTAATCAATTGATCATTTCACATACATGACATAAGATTTATCAATTGGTTAACCTTTAAAAATTGATCAAAGTGGATATTTTTACATGATGCCGGCTTCATGCATAGATCTAGTATCCATGAGTCATTCTATACTAACATGAATGTTCATGTTCTAACCTTTTTAATTAATTATTTGTTAACAAGATATCAAGTAGATATAATACTTCTCTACTTATATGATAGAGAATATAATTTTATTGGGTTTAGTAGACCCTCGTTCCATTAATATCTCCTAAAATTAATAATTTATAGGTTTTTACTGTAATTGATAATTCTAAGAATAGATACCTAGTCCGTTTATATAAAATAGAGCTACCTCCTATGGTTCATTTTATTAGTAATGAAAGGTTTGTTCAAAAAGTAAAATAATTTAAAATTTTAATTATAATTAATAGTATATAATTTAATTTTTATTACTTTTAACTTAATATTAATCAAATCTCAAATCGATAATATAATAATAAAAAATTATTTTTAATGTGAGATTTAGTATTGTGTTTAGAGATGAAAAAAAAAATAGACACCAAAACACAAAATTTAGTGTTTTTTCAACATCAAATCTAGTGTTTGGGTTGGAAATATTTTAGGCCAACAAAAATTCATAATAGTAGTCTACATTATCCAAACATACATGAGCCACCAACTAGAGTAAAATAGGACAACACAGTACATCCTTTCTAGGCTTCTAGCTAGGTATAAGAGTACGATGGTCACAATTATTTTATAATTAATTAAGTGACATATTCAGCAAGATTAGTTAATTATGGTAATTAATCATAAATTTGATAATACACTCGCTACCTCCTACGGTTCATTTCTCTATTCAGAAGTATCTAGAGAGATACAAGCAATGAATTTTTAGTCACGTACGTAGCCACCCACAAACCCTAGCCCTAGAATCACTCCCTCTAATTAATTAGAATCAAGAAGAAGAAAAAATTAGAATTTGAGAGTTATTTCACTTCCGTTAATATTGCTCTGATCGCCAATATCTTCCCTAAGAGCAGCCAATCCTTTTTGCTCCCCATTACCACTCTCCGGCGATTTCCCTTCATCGGTGGCACTCTCTGTTAACGGATGGCGAGCTGAATCGGTGGACGCCTCGCCACTGCCGGAAGAGCCGTTAGACGTTTGAAAGTGCTGGTGGTGGAGCGGTTGAGGTGGAGGGGTTGTGTAGAATTCTTCAGAGGAGCAAAAGTGTGGTGGAGGCTGCGCTGTCATGTTCCTGTGGTGGTGGACTTGGTGGTGATAGAGAGTCGGAGTGCCGCCGTGTGCGGTGGTGTACTCTGGTGGGACCCATATGCCACCTAGGACCACTAAATGAGGACCTTGCCCACCTGATGTTTGTGGGCTTGGGCTTGGTCTTCTTGTGTGAAGCCGATACTTCTGTTTGAAAGTAATATAATGTGTACTTAGTTATGTTTTAAAAGTTTCAAACAAGTAAGCATATTGTGGTGGCTTGTGATGTAGGTTACCTGGAGATGACTTTTGACTTCATCGTTGGTCAAACCCTCAACTTTCATAAGTTCCCTTATCTGTTTCGGTGTAGCCACTGCAATAATACAAAACCACCCTATAGTTATGGATTTAAGTCAGAACATATCAACTCAATTCGATTCAAAAAGCAAATTTTTTACAATATATATTGTTTACTTAAATATTAGAACAAAACACAAAGGAAAATTTAGATTATATGACTCTTAAATATTATTTCAGAGTTGTATACGTACACTGTAAAAATACTGATTTTTTACAAATCCAATATGTTCTACTGAAAAGTCATTGTGACTAGTTGATGGTTATATATGTGAAACTATCCATGGTAAACCTAAATCAAATCGAAACACAAATTTAAATAATAGCTGTATTAGTTTGTACCTTGAGAACCACCTAGCATTTGAAGAGCTTGGACAAATCTACGGTGCAAATCCGGCGACCAGCAATGCCGTGACTTTCTATTACTTTGACTTGTTGTCGAAGAAACTCCGTTGCTACTCGAATTATTATTGTTGTTGTTATTATTACCACTGTTGATCATGCTCTCATCATTACCGTCGTGGTCATTAGTATGTTCATTGGCCGGAGAGATTTTTTTAACCTCCGTAGATAGAGCTAATTCAGGCAAAGATTGTTCCTTAGAGAAAGGAAGAAAAGCCCCACCACCATTTCTTTGTTTCACATCGAAATGTCTGAGTTTCGGACTACCAGCTAGCTCATCTTTGGGAGACTGATCTGTAGTTGGATCAATGTTTTTCGGTTTGGTTTCGGGTTGGCTCCAAAGCTGAGCAGTCGTCATCCAATTATTCCCTTTGTTATTAGCCTTTTCGGGTTGGTTTCTTAAGGGTATGAACTCTTCAAGAACCGGTCTTGCAACAACACTTTTGTTGTTGTTATTACTATTTGCCCTATATGCTTCTAGCTGTTGTTTGTACACTTCCACAGCTGAAAAACATAATATTAAAGTAATTTGAAACATGAAAGTTAAAGATGTAACTAACATGAACCTTGTAAACTTTAAAATCACTTTAGTTAAATTTGTTGATTTCAGTGTAGGAATTAACAAAAGTTTTGTGATTCAAAGAATTCAAAAGCAAGCTCTGATTTTTATGAATTAAATTGTTAAATTAATGAATAAAGATCTTTTGAAAAAGTAAAAAGAAATTCAAAAAACTTCTAGACATATAACAAAATTAATGTTTTTATTAGTTAGGTTTATATTCTTGTTTTTTAAGTCGTTTATTCTTTTGTGAAGGAAAGATTTTTAATTCATATTATACAAAACTATATATGTATATGTAAAAACTTGTAACTGGATATATGTACCATTGTTAAGGAGCTGCATGCAAAGGGGAAGCTCCCGCTTGAAGGCATCGATCTTGAGACGTTCCTGTTCGAGGCGAGAAAGAAGATCTTCAAGCTTCTGTGTAGTTTGATCATTCTGAATATTATCTCCAAAGGATTTCAAAAGCATAGAGTAGCTTTGTGGCTTGCAATCCAAGCTTAGTTCTGATGAGGAAGCCATATATATATATATCGCAGTTTTACTCTGTCTATATATATGTGTGTATATGTAATGTTTTTAGCTATATATAGATGATCAAGGAATCAAGAAGAATTTGTGGTGGCTTGACTCAAGTTTCAGATGATGTGTATATGCTGGATATTTCTTAAAAATATATTCAATGACTTTGAGGGTTTGTGAAAATTAGGGTTTAGAGAAGAAGATAGGTGGAAAGGGGAATAAAATGTTAGGTTGTGGACACAAGGAGGATCACGAGGAGGTTCCTGTCCTTTTTAGAGGGCTCAATTCAGTGGGAGGGAATAAAGTTATCTGTCACCACTCACCATACACATACACACACAAATATATAATATATAGAGAGAGAGTCATGAGATATTCTAGAGAGGCAGAAGCTTCTCGCGCGATGTTAAAAATCGTTACTCTCATGAGCAATGACGATTGACCGTATGTGTACCTCTCAGAAAAACTTTTTTTTTTATAGAAAATCTTAATTAAGGAAATAGTATCAAGTCATAGCTTTTATAATTCACTCAATCACTATACACTCAATTATATATTTTTATAATAATTGTACGATTCACTCAATCACTCAATTATATATTTACGATAATAATTATATGATTATATTATTTATTATTTAGTTTATGTACCTCTATTATCTACAAGACTACAACTATGTGATTTTCATTTAGTGAATAAGACAATACAATAAACATATTCTTATTCAATATAGTATTAGAACATGTTTCGATTTCGGATTTTGATCTATTAATCAAATTCTTTTCCTTCTAAAATCATCTTTAATCTTTACCACACACAAATATGCTTTATGATCAACTTCTCTTTTTGGTTCTACATAATTTTTAAGCCTAAAAGCTTCAATATCACATTTCTTTTAAAAGGCACGGTCTTCAATCCATTGTTCTTTTCGATATCTTCAAAACTCATTTTTTATAAGTTAATTGTTTCTACATTCAATTTCACCATGAACCTTTGAATCCAAGACATAGTACCTTTAAACTATATATATGTTTCCTCACCTCACGGTAAATTCGTCTAACTTTATGGTTCAAGTGCAATGTTTCTTTTTTCTCATGATTTCGTAACTCGGCCTATCCGAAAATAGAAAGAGTTTTAGGGTTTCTTGAGGGATTTTAAAAGAAGAGTTTCAGAGTTCGGCGAGAATGAATAGAAATTAGGGTTTCGCTAGGTTTCCAGGAAGAAACAAAGCGGATGAGAAAGATGTTTTAGGTCGTCGGAGAGTAATTAGGTCTAAATCGGTTTTAGCTAAGAACTTTTCAAAAACTATATTGAAAATTGGGTGATTTTATTGAAGAACGCGGTTTCCCTTATATAGGCTTACAAAGTCGGTTACATTAAATAGAAAAACTTAAGATAATTCTGAATCTTTCTTATTATCTCGGCTCTAGTTGCATTGAATATATCTCTTTACCCGGCGTACTTGCCACGCGCGCCGCTTTCCTTATTTTTCTCCTCCTTCGTAACCCTATATGCCAAGTCGCCGGGCTGAGCCGTGATTCTTCAGATTAGGGTTCGTACCGACTTTCCTTATTGGGCCGACCTAAATTCCTGAATGGGCCTTTTGGGAAAGGTGCTAATCTTGAATCCAACAATAAGCCCTCCCCATTGCGGCGATTTGAATTTATTCAGATCGGCTGATACGAGGAGAGTGTAGTTTGGTTTAAAAAGTGATTTAGGTTGGTTCAGGTTTACCGTCGTTATTTCGAATTTCCTGGGTCAATTTGATTTGAACCGACTGATTCGGTTTATATAGAGGCAGACCGAATTGAATTTTGGTTGAACCGGTCTATAGGTGTGGGAAACGAAGCGTCGCCTAGGTAATTATGACTTCTCGGGTAGGTCGCCCATTTCTTCTATATATTCCCTGCTCTCGCTTTCAATTTCCTCATTTCTGCTCAATTGAAGAGATATGGTATTCTTCTTTTGCTCTCCATCGGTTTTTATTTTCCGATTGTCTTCCGCCGTTGTCTGGCCGTAGTTATTTAGGATTTTGAATCAAATCCTTTTGTCTTTGCTCTGTTCTTCGTCTGTTTCGATTAGTTATGTCTTTGATCCGTTGTTCGGGGCAAAAGGATAAAGAGATTGTTTCGGTATCATCCGAGGATCATTCACCTAGTCGGCGCATTGTTTCCTCTGATTCATCCTCCGGTAGCAGCACTTCTTCTGACTTGAAGAATCATCCCTGCTATCAAGCGGCCAAAGAGCTCGAATGTCGTTACGAGTTATCTCGGCTGACTGGTGCTGCGCAAAGTTCGGATCAGAGCGAGCTACGAATCCCACAACTCCGAGATTCGGATTCGGAGGATCCCAAAGAGGATGAGATTGAAGCCGAGGGGAATGACACCGGCGAGGATGACAGCGAGATTGTCTCGTATAGAAATGAGGATACCAACATCCCGCCCTCTGGGTTATTGGCTGCTCCTAAGGAAGCGTACGATAATGTCTTCCGGGCTCGATCTACTGAAATCAGTGATTTCTACGTTACAGGGCTGTGGAGCCGATCCGGGGATCAAATTTATTATTCATAGCCCGACGGATCGACCTTGGACTCCTCCAGCCGGCTATGTGATATACTTTTCTTTTCGTGCATTTAGGGAGTTGATTAGTTCATGTTTTAGTTTGATTTAGTTTTCATTCTTGAGTTTTCCTTTTTCTTTGTTGCATTTAGAGTATAGGATCATCTAGAACTAGGATAGGCATTCTAGGCATACATTTGGAGTGTATCTTGTGTTTTTGTAGGTTCATGGAGATGCTTGAAGGCTTTGAGGGACTTAGGAAGCAAAAGAGGAGCTCAAGGATGAAAGAAGAAGTGTACAAGTCGACCAGTGAGATCATCGACGTCCACCATCGGCCAGATGAGGCCGATGGTTTATCTCTCATTCCATCGACGTGACGAATCGACCAGACGGAGCCGATGGGAACTTACGTCAAAACTGCACAAATTAATCCGAGAGATCATCGATCAGACGAATCGAGCAGAATGGGCCGATGGAATCACTGGAGTTTCTATCGACGCGGCCCATCGACCTAGCAACGTCGATGGAAACCCAAGCAACTTTCGACGATTTTAATCCGAAAAACTATCGGTCTGATCCATCGACCAAACGCGACCGATGGTTTCCAAATTTTTCCATCGACGTTCGCCATCGGCTTCACGAGGTCGATGGTTTCACCTGCGAACTCAATTTGATCCAATTGGACCGGGTCAATACCCGGTTTTTTCCGGGTTGACCCGGTTCGCCCCATACTCACTATATAAGGCCAAAAACCTATTTTTTTATTGTTCTTAAGCTTGTTTTTGTTCTAAACACTTTGGAAGACAAGTTTGAATCCTTTCTTAATCTAAGTCTTGTTTTATTTTAATTTCTTCTCTTAATCTTTCTATCTTTCTCTAATCTTCATGATTAACACTATCTTCATGGGTTTTGTTAATCATAGAATGGTTAGTGAGTAGTTTCCTATAAGGTTTATGGGTTAGGTAGGATTTGATTGATTAGGGATGATTAATGGATGTCTAATTCTTATCTATCTTATATCTCTTCTATGTTAGTGTCCTTGATGCCTAGTTAGCCTTGATCATGTTGATTAGGATGTTTAGGATTTCTTGCACACCATGTGTTCGATGAAATGCCAGTTTTAGCTTTGATAGGATTTTCACATTCTAGCACATGGAAATGGATGTTTAGAGTGATTGTTAGCTAAATGGAACTTGTTATGAATGCTTGCTTAGTCTTAATTCACAAACGAGAGTTTGTTCTTGAATTAGAATTAGAGAAAGAGATTAGTACTAAGAGATTAAACTAATCAATTGGTTGTGTTCCTTGCTAGGAGATTAGCTTCCTTGAAGTTTGAATTAGCATCATTGATCATCCCAAGTCACCATTCCATTGACCTCAACCTATGAGCCTTATCCTTTAATATTTGATCTTCTAGTTTGTTATTTGTTTGCTTAGTTCTCTCTCTTGTTTGATTTTGTTGCTTGATATTGTTAATTGCACTTAGGATATTTAGAATTTCGACTCAAATTGGTTGCTTGACTCTAGAGGTTTAGTGTATTCATTTTGGTTTAATCCGGTCCCAAAAATGGATTGATCCCTCGTTGCTACACGATAAGCATGGGGAATTGATACCCATAAAGATTGTAAGATCTTGTTATCAATTTGGCGCCGTTGCCATTTTGGGATTTAGGATTGATCAATTAGATTTCTATTCCTCTTTAGTTCAAGTTTTTTGTTACTAATCTTGCTACTTCTTCTAGCTTTGATGTCAGGTTAATGAACCTTCGAAGCAGGGAACCTACAGACTTAGATGCACGGGTTGAGGACATCAGGGCTCACGAAAGAAGACTATCAAGGGAAAGGAGAGCACTAGATAGAGGTGTTCACTTAGAGAGACTTGGGTTGGAACCAGTTGAAGAGGTTCAACAAGACTTTGTGGGCATTGAGCAGCCAGTTATGAATCAAGGGGACCAACAAGGCCAACAGGGCCACCAAGAGCAGCAACATCTTCAAGGCGACGATGCTAGAGATGGACAGGGTCATAGGATCCCGGTTCACCCCGAGAGGCCAGCTAGAGCCATTGGAGATGGGGATGCACCAGATACAAACACAAACCGCCAAGGGATTATTCCACCTCCGGTAAACAACAACAACTTTGAGATCCGAGCTATCTTGATCAACATGGTGCAAGATAATCAGTTCCACGGGCTTGCATCTGAGGATCCTTTGCAGCACTTGGACACATTCGACAAGATTTGTGCTACCACGAGGCTTAATGGTGTGACTGATGACGGTTTGAAAATGCGTTTATTCTCTTTCTCATTGGCGGATAGAGCTAAGGAGTGGGAAAGCAACATCCCTCTGGGATCTATTACTACTTGGGGAGAACTTAAGAAAGCATTCCTTAAGAAATTCTTCTCAGCTACACGGACCGCTAGATTCCGCAATGAGTTATCCGGTTTCGTCCAACGAAACAATGAGAGTTTTGCTGAGGCTTGGGAGCGGTTCACGAGGCTTACAAATCAGTGTCCTCACCACGGTTTTACTAAGGAAACTCTTCTCAGCAACCTTTATAGAGGTGTGCTCCCCAAAATGAGAGTTATGCTTGATTCCTCTAGTAATGGACACTTCTTAGGAAAGGGAGTTGATAAAGCTATGGAACTAATTGAGAACCTTGCCACAAGCGATGGAAACTACAATGAGGATTATGAGCGCACCAATAGAGGATCATCATCTATGGATGAGAGGTATGAGAAGGAAATCAAAGCCTTAAATTAGAAGATGGACAAGATGATCAACTCTAGCCAAAAGCAAGTCAAATTTGTGGGCAACTTTGATGATACACAGCCCTATCTCTTTAGTGTGGAAGAAGAAATGATACAAGAGGAGTTGAATTTTATTGCGGGGCAAGGTGGTTTCAACAAAGGTTTCAATCCCAACTATAGGAACCACCCTAACTTCTCCTATAGAAGCACCAATGTAGCTAATCCTCAAGATCAAGTCTACCCTCAAGCTCAAGCTCAAGGACAAGCTCAAC
The DNA here is from genome assembly GCA_030180135.1 of Orychophragmus violaceus. Lineage (NCBI taxonomy): Eukaryota > Viridiplantae > Streptophyta > Magnoliopsida > Brassicales > Brassicaceae > Orychophragmus > Orychophragmus violaceus. The sequence continues at coordinate 13,662,220 of CM058240.1, forward strand.
AACAAGGGAAAAAAGGCTTTACTCAAGCTACTCAACAAAATCCCTATGTTCCTTACACCAACCAACAAGGGTTTATCTCTAAGCCTCAATTTCAGGGACAACAAGGCTATGTTCCCAAGCAACAGTACCCTCCACCCGGTTTTGCAACTCAACAACAACAAGCTATTACTTCTTCTAGTATGGATTCTGAACTCAAGGGTATGGTACACAACAACTTCTACAAGGGCAAGCTTCAGGGGCAGTGGAAGTAAGGGATCTCAAGAGTGAGCTGCAAAACTTGACATCTAGGGTCACCAACATGGAGAAGCAAAAAAGGAAGGTTGATTCTACCAACCATTGCAACACCACCCATTCAAATGTTGATTATGAACAGGTTGTAGATGAACTTGAAGCCTTTGTCAATGGTTCTCTACTTGATAAGGAGAAAGATGATAAGTTGGATGAAGAGGCCATCATTGAGGAGTTTCTTTTTGGTCTTTGTGATGAAATCATACATGAAGACATGGTTGAGGAAGAGATACCCACGACCACGATAGCTCCTACTTCACTTCCTAAGCTAGGAGCACCGGGAAAGTTCTCATTATCTTGCTATCTTGGTCACTTAAGGATTGAGGATGCCTTGTGTGATACAGACTCAAATGTGAGTGTCATATCCCTTGAGATGGTTGAAGAATTGGGGATCAAGAGCATTGAAAATTACAAATCTACTCTCACCTTTGGGGATTCTTCAACAAAAGTACCATATGGGGAGCTTAAAGACTACCCGGTGATAATTGGGGATTGTACAATCCCAACTGATTTTGTGGTTATGAAGATGAAGAAGGGAAAGAAGCTTCCTCTACTATTGGGCACGTATTTTCTCCACACTACCGGTGCAACAATGGATTTCAACAAGAAGAGTGTAGTACTCACAAAGGTGAATGATAAGGTGTTCTATCCCATGAAGTCATCCTCCATCAATACTTGTGGAACCATCACAAGTGACCTTGATCCTGAGGAGGAAATAGCATTTGCTAGTCTTGCAAAACTTGAATATTGTGGATCCATCATTTTGGGAGATTTGAGGATTGAGGAGCCACAAGTTGAAAAGGTTGAGAAGTTGTACTCTCCAAAGATTGACCAAGTTGTGAAGGATGCTTTGGTTGGAGAGAGTAGTAAAGAGCTGATGAGTCAACACTTGGAAAGTGTTCCATTAGAGGGGGTGAGTGGAGCAAAGGAAGCTCCTCTTAAGAGAAAGATGAAGAAGGGAAAAGCACCCACAACCTCTACTCACACTCAAGCTCCTAACACTCTCACTCTCTACCCTTTGAAGCTTAAGGATGGGACAATAGAGTACAAGGTGAAATGCAAGGGGAGGTCAAAGCCATTCTCAAGTGCAAGAGCCATCCTTCCTCCTGGGATACAAGCTGATCCAAACAAGCTCCAAGAGCATCTCAACAAGGTCTTGACAATCACTCAAAAAGTCAAGACTTTTCCACCTCCTCACTAAAAGAAAAGGTAGTCAAGCTTAGTGACTTAAAACAAGCTTGCTTGGGAGGAATTCCCATGTCTATCTCTTGTAAATATTGCTTTATGTTTTAAGTTTCCTAGTCATTGTTGATCTCTCTATTAGGTCTCTTCAGGTTTTAGGCTATATAGGTTTTGGCATTAGGAGAAAGAAAGAAGAAGGGTCATGGCGAAATCAACAAAGGATTGAGCATTCATCCAAGTTTGGGGGAAATCTATAGTCTCCACCTCCCATTCTTCCATTCCATTTCACTCCACTTAAAGCTCCAAGTAACACACTCCAACCTTGTACATATTTTTCTTCTTTTATCTTCTTGCATTTTGTTTGTTTTTATCGGTCTTTCTTCCTTTCTTCTTTCACACAAGGGACTGTGTGATTTAAGTTTGGGGGATAGGCTAGTTGCTAATCATGTTTTCTTTGCTCTTATTTTCGATTTCACCGTTTTGAATCTTATGCATTTCACTTAAGGCATAGAAAATCCAAAAAAATGAAAAATTTCAAAAAAAAACTTTTCAAAAAGAAAGCATTTAGTTGAAATAGCATCGTAGGATCGAGTCTAGTTGCATCATATAGGTTGTTTTGCATGGAGCTATGATTTAATTTCCTCGTAAGATTAAATTGAGTAAAAACTTGTTTCAATTGCTAGCTTTTAAGCTAGATAGATCACACTAGTAACCCGAGTAAAGCATGAAAGTTAGAACGAACCCTGCTTTGATGGCTTGCTTTGAAACTTGATTTAATGCTGAAACTTGTTGTGATTTGAAGCTCGCTCCATCTAGTAAGAACCTTAAATGAATCATCTAAATTATCCTATTCTTGCTTGTGTATTAAACTCATGGATACCCTAAAATATTTGAGCATTCTTATCCTTTCTACCCCTCTCAACTTGCTCAAATAGTCTTCCATACCTTTCACCACCCTTCTTTCAAGCCACAAACACTATTTTGAGTGGTAGGCCTACTTGGAATGAGCTAGTAAAAAGTGTTGAGTATGAGGCGACTAGGGGAAATTTCTTTGTAGATGCAAGCTCAACATTTTTGGCTTTGCAATAGGCTAGGATCAAATTTTGGGGGAAAGTTGGGAAAGGAAAAAGAGAGTAAAGAAAGGAAAGAATAAAAAGGGATTTTGGAATGGGATCATGAATTTGTTGGCAGAAGTGTTTAAAAGGAAAGCTCTTATGTGTTTTAAAAAGAAAAATGTCTCAGGTTTTGAATTTAAAAGAAGCCAAAGGCTCACCTTAAAAGAAAGAAGAAAGTTTATGAAAAGAGACCTTTGAAAAGAAAGAAAGATTTGAGCTAAGTTAAAAGAAAAGAATTGCCATTGTTTTGAAAGGTTTTGAATGATTCTTGGGGAGTTTGATTGAAAAGTGTTTGATTGAGAAAGAGGGATAAGGCAAAAATGGCCTTGATCAAAGGGTAGACTTCATTTAGGTGGGTTAGACTAGGAGAAGAAGTTATTGGGGCATGGGTAGATGGAAATCAACCTAGTATGCACCAATTGCCTCTAACTCTTAGCCTTTTACTATAGCTCATTCATCTTCTTCATGAGAGAACCTTTATGCATTTGGAGAATCTCCTCTTTTGATTGAGATCGCTTTAATCTCAAAACCTTGTCCCTTGCCAAATGAGTTTAATCGCATTGCTTCGAATAGGATTCACTTGAAAAATCTAATGAATGTGAAGGAGCTAGTGGATTTGAATGCTTGTGTAGGTTGAGGATTAAGCTAAGAGTATTGTCTTGATGAGTATGGCTACATCCTTGGAGTAGGCTTAACTCGGTTGCGCCTTAGTTGTATAGAATTGAATTGAAACTTGTTAATCTTGATTAAACTTTTGGATATGAGCTCCCGCCTTCAAACCTTTCTCCCAAATTGTTTGATTGTCTTATGCTTGCTTGAGGACAAGCAAGATCCAAGTTTGGGGGAATTGATATACTTGTCTTTTCATGCATTTAGGGAGTTGATTAGTTCATGTTTTAGTTGGATTTAGTTTTCTTTCTTGAGTTTTCCTTGTTCTTTGTTGCATTTAGAGTATAGGATCATCTAGAACTAGGATAGGCATTCTAGGCATGCATTTGGAGTGTATCTTGTATTTTTGTAGGTTCATGGAGATGCTTGAAGGCTTTGAGGGACTTAGGAAGCAAAAGAGGAGCTCAAGGATGAAAGGAGTGTACAAGTCGACCAGTGAGATCATCGACGTCCACCATCGGCCAGATGAGGCCGATGGTTTATCTCTCATTCCATCGACGTGACGTATCGACCAGACGGAGCCGATGGGAACTTACGTCGAAACTGCACAAATTAATCCGAGAGATCATCGACCAGACGAATCGAGCAGAATGGGCCGATGGAATCACTGGAGTTTCTATCGACGCGGCCCATCGACCTAGCAACGTCGATGGAAACCCAAGCAACTTTCGACAATTTTAATCCGAGAAACCATCGGTCTGATCCATCGACCAAACGTGACCGCTGGTTTCCAAAGTTTTCCATCAACGTTCGCCATCGGCTTCACGAGGTCGATGGTTTCACCTGCGAACTCAATTTGATCCAATTGGACCTGGTCAATACCCGGTTTGTTCTGGGTTGACCCGGTTCGCCCCATACTCACTATATAAGGCCAAAAACCTATTTTTTTATTGTTCTTAAGCTTGTTTTTGTTCTAAAAACTTTGGAAGACAAGTTTGAATCCTTTCTTAATCTAAGTCTTGTTTTATTTTGATTTCTTCTCTTAATCTTTCTATCTTTCTCTAATCTTCATGATTAACACTATCTTCATGAGTTTTGTTAATCATAGAATGGTTAGTGAGTAGTTTCCTATAAGGTTTACATTAGGTAGGATTTGGTTGATTAGGGATGATTAATGGATGTCTAATGCCTATCTATCTTATATCTCTTCTATCTTAGTGTTCTTGATGCCTAATTAGCCTTGATCATGTTGATTAGGATGTTTAGGATTTCTTGCACACCATGTGTTCGATGAAATGCCAGTTTTAGCTTTGATAGGATTTTCACATTCTAGCACATGGAAATGGATGTTTAGAGTGATTGTTAGCTAAATGGAACTTGTTATGAATGCTTGCTTAGTCTTAATTCACAAACGAGAGTTTGTTCTTGAATTAGGATTAGGAAAAGAGATTAGTACTAAGAGATTAGACTATTCAATTGGTTGTGTTCCTTGCTAGGAGATTAGCTTCCTTGAAGTTTGAATTAGCATCCTTGATCATCCCAAGTCACCATTCCATTGACCTCAACCTATGAGCCTTATCCTTTAATCTTTGATCTTCTAGTTTGTTATTTGTTTGCTTAGTTCTCTCTCTTGTTTGATTTTGTTGCTTGATATTGTTAATTGCACTTAGGATATTTATAATTTCAACTCAAATTGGTTGCTTGACTCTAGAGGTTTAGTGTATTCATTTTGGTTTAATCCGGTCCCAAAAATGGATTGATCCCTCATTGTTACACGATAATCATGGGGAATTGATACCCATAAAGATTGTAAAATCTTGTTATCACTATGTCTGCTTGTACGAGTCTTACTTCGTCAATACTGATACCGCAGGTTGCCGACTTTGGCTGCCTCTTCCTGACCTACTCATTTCTTATTGTGCTCGGCGCGAGATCGCGATTTCTCAGCTTTCAGCTACCGCGGTTCGTCACATGGTGGGCCTTCTTGTTTAGGCGCCTAGGCCGACATCACGATCACCATTGGGACTTTTGAGGAAATGACATCAATTAGTCCAATGACAAATAGCAGTCCAGGGTGTTTCGCGGTTAGAATGAGACGGGATCAAGGGGTCGTCGTGGAAGCGCGGAGTAAAATCCGTGTTTGGCAGAGATATTATTTCTATGCCGAGATGACTCCTCTTGTTGTGCCTGAGAAGCATAGGGAGCTTATTAGATCATCATGGAATACAAATTTTGGTAGATGTCGTTCCGAACTTGACAATTTTTAATGCGGATAATTTACTTATTTTACCTTTACTTTTGCAGTGCGTCATCCGTTCTTTAAGCCTTACCCGGACGACTTCTTCTCGATCGTTGAATCCATCTGAGTCTCAGCCATCGCAAGTGGAAACATCTCACTTGGGAGCGTATTAGCCGATCTCTTCCGAGGATTTCTAAAGGTAGATTTTTTTGTACCTAGTTTAAATCGGCTGTGTTATTCCTGACTTTTGACTTTCGTTTCCTTTTTTTTAGTTAGGTGGAATACTTTAGAGAAAGTTACTCCGGCCGACTTAATGAAACCAAGGATGGGCAAGCTGAAGAAGATATCGGTCGATTACTCGCAAAGACTCACATCCAATCTTTCGCGTTCGGCTGAACCAGCTAAGGAAAAAGAGGCGATTCCTTTGTCTCAAGGCGGTGGCGAGCCGTCAACTGTTGCTAACGAGAAATCTTCCGCCCCCAGAAAAATATGGTGGCTAAGTCGAGTATGACGTCTTCCCCTGGAAAGGCTCCGTTGAAAACCCAGTCCAATGGGCTAAAGTTCACTATGAACATCAAAATCCAAACCACAATGTTTTTAAGCTATATGCTTCTCCACCTTACGGCAAATCCAATCAAAAGTATGGTTCAAGCACAATGCATTTTCTTCTCTCCTATCAATTCTTTAAAATTATATATCAATCTCAAGAAGTTGCTTCTATTCTCCTACCTCCATCACCATCTTGATTTTGAAGGGGCATATTAAAAAAAATTGTATCAAGTCATAACTTATACGATTCTCGCAATCACTTCATTATATATATTTTTTATAATAAATGCATGATTTTCTCATTAATTATTTGAGTTATGTAGCTTTACTATATAAAGCCATGTAATTCTCATTCTACGAACAAGACAATACAATAAATAGTTTGATTCAATAATTTTATATATGGTTTCTTTAGAATATTCACTGGCTCTTTTACTAAAATATTTTGAATAAATTGAAGATTTGATTGCTGAACAAATTTCATAGCCTAACATCAATGCCATGCTCAAGATTTCAGAGGCTCAAAGCGATATTTAATAGTATAAATTTTCTTTAAATTTAATTTATTTTGCAAACTATTTAAATTTAAAATATATGGTATTTTATAAACTGTTAACAAAAGTGATTTTGTCCAAAAAGATAATTAATATAGCAATAAAATGTATTATATATTAAAAATAATATCAAAATAGAATAAAAATCACTATTGATAAAAATTTGTTTGTTTTGGAGTCGCTGTCGCGATTAGCGATTCAAAATTCAGTCGCTGATTTAACGGCGATTATGCGACGTTTTTCTTTTTAAAAATCAGCGACAATCGCAACGACTCTAAAACGAACAACATAGCGACTGTCGCTGGTCGCTAGCGACTGTGAAACGAACTTGACCAAACTTTCTATAACTGTATGCATATCAAATTTATTTATGCTAATTAAAATATGATAAATGAAAACAGTTGTAAATTTCTATAATAAATGCAGAAAATAGTTTCACTATCAAATAAATTAATAAAAAACATTTTATAAAATATGGATAAAAATCAACAAAAGGACAAACATAAAAAATGGATTTATCATAGATAAGACAAGCAAATTTTAAAGCAGATTATTGTGAATAATTATGTACAAATTATTACGATATAATGTAATAGATTAACCAAATTTCAAATACATTTTTTTAAAGACAATTAAACTAAGTGAAAAAATGAAAAGTGGGGGGAAAACAAAAGAAAAACAAAAAAATACTCTCACTTGCTTAGAGAGAGAATTTTTCTCTCGATTTCATTTTCTCTTTTTCTAGCTTTTTTTTTCCGATTTCAATTTTTAAGAAGTGAGTGAGATTTTGAGTTTACGGTTTGTGTGTTCGGATGTTTTCATTTAATGGTGTGTTTTCAATAAATTCAGATCTCTAGATTTGATTTTGGTCCCTAGTTTTCATCAGATCTCGATCTCATCTCCTCATTTATTCTCTCGTCTTCCTCGACCGATTTCCTATGATCTCTCTTCTTTGGCCACTGTTATTCTTGGAGTATTATCTTATTACTTCCACCAGCTCAAGAAGAGGAGCAGTTAAGGTGGGTCATGGTCAAACCAATATTTTTGACATATTGACACTACAAGAAAATAAGGCTATTACCGACGGAATTTCCGACGGAAGAAATTCCGTCAGAAATTACCGACGATAAAACGACGACTTTCAGACGGGAAGTTTTCCGACTGAATACCGTCGAAAATTTCCGACGGTTTTCTCATTCCGTCGGAAACACCCGACGGTAAACCGACGGTTTATTTTTCCGTCGGTTTTCCGTTGTATTTCGGTCGGTTTAGCATCGGTTTAATATAGCCGTTAAACTGACCGTCAATGGAACCGTTGGGTCGACTAGAAACCGACCGATTTCCGACGGAATTCCGTCAAAAATTATGCTACATATACCTCATCCCTCCTCTCTTCCCCTCCACACCTATCCCTCCATAACTCTCTCTCTCTCTCTCTCTCTCTAATACTTCTAGTAACCAAGAAAAATGTCTTCTTCTAACTATTATAGATCGTGGATGGACGGAGTTAGGATTGATGAGGCGACGAAGCTAGTGGACCGGGAATATGCACTTGGTATTGCAGAGTTTATGTCGCTAGCTTGCAATCAACCACATACGCTGAAAAATGGTAAGTTAAAATGTCCATGTGCTAATTGCCAGAATTTTAGAAATCTTACGATTGGCGAAGTATGGTTTCACTTGTATTCAGTTGGGTTTATGTCGGGTTATAAGATTTTGTATCTTCATGGGGAAACTTAGGATTATGCAAGTAGTAGTAGAGAACCTTACAGTGGTACTAGTACTAGGGAACCTAATGTTAGTTCTAGCGAACCTTATACTGCCGATGTAGATTTTGGTGTAGGCACCATTCAGATGGTTAATGATGCACATAGAGAAATTATTCCAGAGGTAGGTGAATATCAAATTCCTAGGGTAGGTGAGGAATCAAATGTAGAATCTAGGAGATTTTTTGACATGTTAGATGCAGCGAAGCGGCCGCTTTACGATGGTTGCAGAGAGGGTCATTCGCCATTATCACCTGCTACAAGATTAATGGGCATAAAGACGGACTACAATCTGCCGGAAGAATGTGTGGATGCGATTTGCGAGTTTTTGAAAGATATTCTTCCAGAAGATAACCTTGCGCCGGGTTCATACAATGAGGTCGAGAAACTGGTTAAAGGGCTGGGATTACCGTATGAGATGATAGATGTGTGCATCGACAACTGTATGATATACTGGCGAGAAGAAGAATTCCGTCTGGAATGCAAATTCTGTAAGAAGCCGCGCTATGAGGATACAAGGGGAAGAGCTAAGGTTCCGTTCAAGCGAATGTGGTATATGCCATTAACCGATAGGCTGAGGCGGTTATACCAGTCGGAGCGAACTGCGGGGGAAATGAGATGGCATTCTGAGCATAGAAGAGAGGCAGAGATTGCAAATCCGTCGGACTCTGAAGCGTGGAAACATTTTCAGAGATTATATCCAGATTTTGCTTACGATCCACGTAACGTGTACCTCGGATTATGCACAGATGGTTTTAACCCGTTTGGAAGGCATGGGAGACAATATTCGTTGTGGCCAGTGATTCTGACTCCTTATAATCTACCGCCGACTATGTGCATGCGTCGAGAGTTTCTTTTCCTCTCCGTACTCGTTCCCGGTCCAGAGCATCCGAAAAGATCACTTGATGTATTCTTGCAGCCGTTGATACATGAGTTGCAAATGTTATGGCTGCCCGGTGTTGTAGCATACGATGTTTCATGCAAGGAAATTTTTTTGATGAGGGCTGCATTGATGTGGACCATTAGCGATTTTCCGGCTTATGGTATGTTATCAGGATGGACTACACATGGGAGGTTAGCATGTCCGTATTGTCAGGAAAATACCGATGCATTCCAATTGAAGAATGGACGTAAATCGTGTTGGTTTGATTGTCATAGAAGATTTCTACCGCATGATCATCCCTACCGGAAAAACACTAAACTTTTTACGAAGAAGAAGAAAGTGTTTGATGATCCTATTGTCCAAGAAGCTGGGTCGACTACCTTGGGCCTCTTAGAAGGATTTGGTGCATTAAGAAGTCGTGAGTGTGGTGGGAACGGGCATGAGAATATATACGGAGCTGGTGTAGTCCACAACTGGCACAAGCAAAGCATTTTCTGGGATTTACCTTATTGGAAGGACCAGTTACTAAGGCATAATCTTGATGTCATGCACATCGAGAAAAATTTCTTCGATAACATTATGAACACTGTGCTCAACGTGCAAGGGAAGACGAAAGATATTGTGAAGTCTAGGCTTGATTTACCTGAAATTTGTGATCGGCCTGAACTTCATCTTCAGACGAACGGAAAACCGCCAATTCCAGCAAATTGGGTAGACTCGAAGTCAAAAGAAGAGTTATTTAAGTGGATTATGCTACAAGTTAAATTCCCTGACGGGTATGCATCAAACTTGCGTAATTGTGTGGACACTGACGGAGGAAAGTTTATCGGAATGAAGAGTCATGATTGTCATGTGATGATGCAGCGACTCCTGTCGTTTGCGTTTGCTCATATCCTTCCTCGAGATGTCCACAAAGCAATTGCAGCTGTTGGATCTTTTTTCAGGGATATATCCACCAGGACACTCACTGTTGATGGGATCAGGAGTCTGGAGCAAAATATTCCAAAAATCTTATGCAATCTGGAAAAGATATTTCCACCGTCTTTCTTCGACGTCATGGAACATTTGCCTATCCATCTACCGGGTGAAGCTAGACTTGGTGGTCCGGTACAATATCGGTGGATGTATCCGTTCGAGCGCTATATGTTCCACCTTAAAAAGAAGGTGAAGAATCCCGCTAAAGTGGAGGGCTCTATTGCCGCTCAATATAACAACGAAGAGACTGCGACCTTTGCTGGCTACTACTTCCCTTCGCAAGTACGCACAAGGAGCAGGCGCCCAGCTAGGAACGATGACAGGGGAGAAAGGCAAATTTATCGGTCAAGCGTTCCTAACATTTTTCAACAGGTTGGGCGGTTAAGTGGGAAAGTAGGCAAGCGGCAACTAACACCTCAAGAGCATACACATCTCCATAAGTACATTCTAACCAACTGCGAGGAAGTATTTCAATATGAGAGGTATACATGTTAGCTAGATTTATAATTTTGTATTACACTTGCTTTACTTATTTATATTCTTTTAACTTTTTGTAGGATATATATGGAAGCTCTCCAATTTCATCATCCGGAATTGGACGAGGGCGAACGTGAGGCTCGGAAACAAAAATACTTCAGCCATTGGTTAAACTTTTATGTAAGAATTAGTTTCTTAAATCATATAAAACACTTACGAATTGGAGCAATATTTTTTTAACTTTGATGTGATCATATTGTTAGGTCCGGGGGGAACTCAATGCTGGACGCATCCCCGATGATTGGTTAGTTGACATAGTAGAGGGCCTCCACTACACAGCAAATTCTTATCCGAGATATTGCACTAGGGGGTATGCATTTAAGGTGCATGTAGAAGGGTCAACAAGAATTACTGCCAATCACGGAGTATCATCTGCATCCGGAGAAGCTGTTTACTATGGTATTCTTAAAGAAATACTAGAAGTAAAATACATAGGAAAGCTTGGAATGCGTTGTGTAGTTTTTCTATGCGACTGGTATAACCCGATCGTAGGGCAAGGTGTTTTGATCGACGAGTTCGGTGTGACGTCGATTAATTCGAGCAAAAAACTAAGAAACTACGATCCGTTCATTATTGCTTCACAAGCAGATCAGGTAAGTAATTGTAAATAATTATTTTGGAATTCAAAACTCTGATTAAAAAAAATTATTAATATAATATTTACGCAGGTGTGTTACATTCCATACCCTCGACTAACTTATAAAAATGATCCATGGATCACCGTTACAAAGATAAACCCTCGAGGGAAGGTGTACGTAGTTGAAGAGCGCGAAGTAGAGCCCTTACAAACAAGTGGTTCTGGTGTGATCGCACCGGTAGAAGAAACGCTTGAAGTTAATTTAGTTGTCGACTTCAGTCAATTCGGAGACATTGTTCTTCATTCAGAATCAGAAGAAGAAAGAGGCGAATTTGATGATAGTGACTCAATTTCGTCCGACTACAATACAGAGAGTGATGAGGAATAAAAATGTAATATGAATTTAATATTTATGGTTGTTCTTAAATATATATAATGTGTTATGCTTTAAACATCTATAATATTATTTGAGGGTACACAATATATGGTTCGAGGTGCGGGGTTCGAACAGAGCCTTCCTCTAATTTTTTTTTTTTTAAAGACTGTTATAGATATATAGAATTAGTATGTAATCTTAAACAAGTAATACTAAATGGATCAACTGGTTAAGGGTACAAAATACATGGTTCGAGGTGGGGGGTTCGAACAGGGCCTTCCTCTGTTACATGTTTTTTAATTTCCGACGGATTATCGTCGGTTTGTCGTCGGTTTACCATCGGTTTGTCGTCGGTTTACCGTCGGTTTCCGTCGATTTATCGTCCGAAATACCGTCGGATGAAAGCAGTAAATCTCTCCAGTAAATGACATTTAGTTGGTAAATGTCATATCCGAATTAACTCGATTTCCGATGGATTTCCGTCTGTTTTACCGTCGGAAAATTTTCTATATATACACGTCCAATGCATGAGATTTTCATTCAAATCATAAACACAACAACTCACCAAATGGATTTCGTTTATTTCTCTCCCGAAGCCCGTGAAACGGCAATACGACAGCTTGGAATGCCGGGACGGAGACATCTTCCTAATCTCGACCCAACCAGGCAGACTCATCGGGGGATTTGGTTCGGGTACAACACGGTTATTATATCCGTGACCAGTGAGATCATTCAGACACGTTGGTCTGGCGGCTATCTGACGTACTACCAACTCCCGACGTCCTTCAAAGAAGCGTGGTTCAGTGACTTTCTCGTATGTAATGTCCTATTCTTAGAAATTATTATAATGTAATTATAATTAAGTATTTATAAAATTACAGGAATACTTCTCCTGCTCTACGGACAATTTGTTCCTCGTCTGGCGGGAATTCCACAGGACTGCTAGGCGGGTTTTCCAAACAAAAATGCGGCGGTTGAAGCTACTATGGCAAAGAGGAGAAGGAAGACCTGCGTGGATTCCTGCGAGGTCTTGGAGATTGCTGGTGAACCAATGGCGCGAGACGGACGTCGGAGATTGGTTTACTAACCAATTCCCGAACTACAATAGATTTTAAATTATGTTGTTTTTAATTTCTTGTAATGTTTTAAATTTCATGCCGTTTGTAAAATATGTTTTTAATTAAAGTAATTAACCTATGTTATGTTTTTTTTTTTTTGAAAAATCAAAACCAAATTAAGCATAATTACATATACGATTAATATGTAATCATAAACGACTAACAAAAACTGGCTCAACTGGTCTAATGCGAGAGAACAATAGGTTTAGGTGGCGGGTTCGAAACGAGCCCTCCGCATTATAGGTTTTTTTTTAATTTAAATTTCGACGGAAAACCGTCGATTTAAAATTATTCCGACGGAAATCCGTCGGTAATTATTTTCAGACGGTAATCCGTCGGTAATTATTGACGGATTTTCGACGGTTTAGGGTTTAGGGTTTTAGATTGATAAAAAAAAGAATCGCAAAACCCGTCACTAGTCAATGTAATGTTAGAATATATTATAATTCTTTAGTATCTGATCTATTTGACATTTTTTTGTTTGATTTGAAAAATTTAAAACACGTAGGACCTAAAACATTTCGAATTGTACATTAACGTTTAAGAAGAAGTTTATGTCAAACACTATCTAACTATGATTTTCCTAATATTCTTCAAATTGAGTAGTGTAATTATAAACCTCATGCTTAATGGTACATTATGGTGTTACTAGAAAAAAATGTCCAACCCTAAACCCTAATTGAAACCCTAAACCATGTTCCCTCGTAATTCCGTCGGAAATTTCCGACGGGTAGTCGTCGGAATTCCGTCGGTTTACTGCATTTATCGGTCAAAATCTAAAATAACTCCCCTCTCTTCCCCATGCAACGCTTTGGTAAGTGTCTAGTCAGTAATTAAAACTATTTCCGACTGATTTCCGTCGGAAATGCTGTCGAAATTTTTTGTATAAATATGTACGGACTTGTTCTTGGTTTTTCAAACATTTCATCTAAGATTCTCTTCCCAAAAAAAAAATGGATAACGTTTTTCTAACCCCGTCATGGCGTTCTTGGATAATTACAGGGATATTATCTCAACCGGGACGAGAACATCTTCCTGTGCTGGATCCTTACCGCCGAAACCGGACCATTTGGTTCCAATACAATGCTGCAATTCCCGCTGTTATTAGCGACATAATAGAGGCTCGGTTTTTTGGAGGTTACCTAGCTTACTACAATGTCCCGAGAAACGTTAAAGAGTTATGGTTCGAGGATTTTGTGGTAAATAATATATATTTTTTTTGTCTTTTTTTTGCAAATTCTACAATTAATATTTATTCACTTATTAAATTGCAGGCTTATTTTAATTTTGATCCGCAAGTAATCTTCGCGGTTTGGGTGGAATTCCACGTGGTGGCTATGCGTGTTTTCCAGACCAAAATGCGTCGGGCCAAACTGCGATGGTTTAGAGGACAAGGAAGACCGTCATGGATGTCGGAGGGGGATTGGAACCGCATGGTTCAGCTTTGGGAGGAGACTGACATCGGAGAATGGTTCGGGAACAATTCCCCAAATAATGACTGAACAATTTTATAAATATGCTATTTATTTTCATGTAATGTTTAATTTATGTTATTAATTATGTTTTTAATATATGTTATGTTTTTTTTTTTTTAATAATCAAAACAATAGCATAACAATAACTAAAATTACCATGTAATTATAAACAACTAACACTAAATGGATCAACTGGTTAAGGGTACACAATATATTGTTCGAGGTTGGGGGGTTCGAACAGAGCCTTCCACCAATTTTATGTTTTTTTAAACGGTTATAGATATATAGAAGTACTATGTATCCATAAACAACTAACACTAAATGGATCAATTGGTTAAGGGTACACAATACATTGTTCGAGGTGGGGGGTTCGAACAGAGCCTTCTACCAATTACTTTTTTTTTTAATTTCCGACGGATAACCGTCGGTTTTCAGATAACCGTCGGTTATCCGTCGCAATATTTTTGGCGCCTTAAACCCGAAATTTTTCGAGTTAACCGCCAATTTTTGGCGAAAACAATTGGACCGCCTAAAATACCGACGGAAAACCGACGACAAATGATTTCCGACGGATTTCCGTCGAAAATCAATTCATATTCTCCCGATCGAACTTCTTCTTCTCCATTTCTCTGTAACTTCTCTCTCTCTCTCTAATCGCGACATCGGACCATCTCTCTACGATTCCGCCGAATTATCGCCGTTAATCCTCATATCCGACCGCCACCAACACCACAAACATGTAAGTTATCCTTTTAACCGATTGATTTTGCATAATTTTGTTTAGATTTGTAGAAATGGTTGCATGTGTTGGATTAAACGGTAGTATAGGTTGACTAACGGATAGAACAATATAGTTACTAGGATTTAGGATTGTTTGACTTAGATTGATTGTGAATTTCTTTTTAATGTTTCTTCAAAAATTTTAAAACTGATTTTTGGTGTAATTTTGGCATTTGTTTTGGTTTTTTAAACGTTTTTAAAATTCTTATGAGTTCTAAAACGTTTTTTAATTTTTTTTAAAATTTGAAACGTTTTTGTAATTTATTTTCAATTTTAAAACATTTTAGAAAATTTTATTGTTGATTTTATTAAACGTTTCTAAATTTTTTTATGAGTTCTAAAACGGTTTTGAATTTTTTAAAAAATTTAAAATCGTTTTTGTAATTTATTTTGATTTTTTAAAGGTTTTAGAAAATTTTACTGTTGATTTTAAAACGTTTTTAAAATTTTTTTTTAGTTCTAAAACGTTTTTGAAATTTTTAAAAACTTATAAACGTTTTTGCATTTATTTAGAATTTTGAAACAGTTTAGACATTTTTATTGTTGATATTATACACGTTTTTTATGAGTTCTAAATTTTTGATTGGTTTGTAGGGATGATTTTCTGACGTTTGAGGAAGTTATGAACGACATTCCACTCAATGAGGTGCATCAGGAACCGGTCCAGCAACAACAACCGAGAGCCCGACGGTCTCGGTCGACTCAGGTGCTACCCACACCGGATCCGACACAGCCGGGAACGTCTGAGACTATGCCGGAGGCTAGTGGGAGTCATTCCGTGTCTCAGGTGCCCCATTATGTTTTACCGTCAATTGCCGATGAGATATCGGCATTAGTCGATCAACCGGGACGAGAGCTGCTCAAACGGCTCGACCCTTTCTACGAGACCAACCCGGGCACTTTCTGGTATAAAATTTATAACTTTAGATTCTCATTTACACTTTTTAGTATATACAATTTTTGTAAACCTTTGTTTTTCCTTGTCTTATTAGGTTTACGTTGACCGAGTCGAAGGTCACGAAGAGCATCTTGGGAATGATGTACATCATGCTCAGGTACGGGTACCCGACGTACAGGGACATGCCTTTATCCGATAGGCATAACTGGTTCCGCCAGTTCGCGGTAATACCTCCTCGTTAATTTTGTTGTATATATATATATATTTTTATTATTATTTTATATAATTTATTTTTAAAGTTTTTAATTCTAACAAATATTTATTTTTTTGTTTTGAATAGCAAGAGTATACTTGGGATAGGAAGTATACGGTTATGGTGGAAGACGAGTTCCACCAGAAGGCGTCGGCGTATTACTCAAACGTCCTCAACACTTGGAAACAGAAGTGGTGCCGTAATGAAGTTCCCAAGGGTATTGACAAAAAGAGCGATACTTGGCAGGGCTTCATCCGTCATTGGAGTAAGCCTGCAACTGCATCAACCTCTACGACGAACTCCCAGAACCGTAGAAGTGAGAGGGATGGTGCCGGTCCCGCAACTCATAATGCGGGAGCAAGAAGCACCGCATCAAGGAAGATAATCCTGGTAAGCAGTTCTTTTTAAAAAAAATTCAATATGTTAAGTTATTTTTAAATTTTAAGTTCAAAATTGTTTTTGCAGAAACAAAAGAAGGGGCGAGATCCGAATCATATTGAGCTCATCGAGGATGGCCACAAGAACAAGGAAACGGGCCAAATCCAAGATCCAATTGCTCGGAGGATTGTGGAGTCGACGAAGAGGCGTTTGGATGAGGTGGTTACCCAATCCGAAGGAATCGGTTCAACGGAAGAGATACCTGACGAGCAGATCAACCAAGTCTTCCTCGCGGTAAATTTTAAAATTTAAAAAATTTGAAATATGTTTAACCCTAAACTCTAACTTAAAATTCATAACGTATTATTTACTTTACAGGAAACTGAGAAGAGAAGAGGACGAGTTTTTGGTTTGGGAAACTTGGCGGACAAAGTGTCGACACCGCATTCCCGTTTTCGTCCGGAAGAGGACTATGCCCAGATCTCTATGCCCAGATCTTAAGGGAAAAGGATGCGGAGATCGAAGCATTGAAGGCTAGTCAATCGCGGATGGAAGCCCGGATGGCAGAACAAGATGTAGCAAACGCAAAGAAGTTCGAAGAGATGAACCAACGGTTTGAGACCTTCATGCAGCAAGCCAATCTTCCAAATGCCGGACCGTCGACCAAGAGCGGAGGGAAGGGCACAAATAAGTCGAGGAAGAGGGCGACGTGAGCGTGATCCGCTCCCGTTGAATGTAATTTTTTTTTATGGACGAATGTAGTTTTTAAAACATGTTTTGAATATTTAAATAAGTTTCTTTTTTTGTTTTAATTAATAAATTTGCGAATATATATATATTTTTTTAAAATTATTAATTATCCGTCGGTAAACCGTCGATAACCGATCGTCGGAAAACCGTCGGTAAAACGCCCTCGGAATGCCGTCGGTAATCTTCCGTCGGAATGCCGTCGGTAAACTTCCGTCGGAATACCGTCGGTATTATACGTCGGAATACCGTCGGTACTATACGTCGGAATACCGTCGGTATTATACGTCGGAATACCGTCGGTATTATACGTCGGAATACCGTCGGTATGTACGGTCGGTTTATAGTCGGTAAACCGTCAGAATGAACCGTCGGTTTACGGTCACAAAACCGTCGGTAAATGTGCGTCGATAAACCGTCGGTGATCGGTCGGTATTATATCCGTCGGTATTCCGTCGGTTTTTATAGACGAAAAACCGACGGAAAATTTTTACCGACGAAATAGAAATGACGGACTATTTTCGTCGGAAATCCGTTGGAATACGTCTTTTCCGACGGAAACCCGTCGATTTCATCCCTCGGTAATGGCCTGTTTTCTTGTAGTGTGATCGTTGATAAGCTTCCTCGATCTCAGCGGTTCATGGTGAGGATTTGTAGCAAATTTTCCTTTACAAGCGCATCCGATGGTTTGACGAATTTCTGGAGATGTTGATCAGCAAATGGATTCAACAGAGCATGAGGGATTGTGTGGTAAGCTCTCCGGCGACTTTCCTCTGGTGGCTGAAGATGAATGCCGGTGGTCATCAACATTGGAAATATGTTTTTCTTTTGTCTTTATGTGGCACATATTAACCATGTGTTCTGTATTTATCTCAATTGTTTTTTGGACTCGTTTGTATCTTTAAAAAAAATGAGAAATTGCAAGTTTGACAGAAAAAAAAGTGGGGCCCCAAATTTTGTTCAATAAAAATGGGTTTGACTTTGGGACAATTTCCTTTTTCTTATTCTTATTACCACAGGCACAGCCCTGCCTAGGAGTAAGAAGATATATAGTCTAAACTATTTTAATAGTCTAATTGTTGCATGAGCTTTGCACTAGCTCAATATCATATACTTAGCAAAAACAAATATTCATGGCTCAACGTAAATCATCAGATTAACTACCATATATAGAAGACGGGTATTAACCAGTGTTCAAGTAAGTGCTAAGCGCTAGTCGAACGGTGACTCAAAGCTTAGAACGTTTAATCAAAAGCCTAAATTGTAACTAAGCGGTCTAACGTTTACAAGATTAAACAATATATTAAATATGTACAACAAAATATATGAAATATCATGATTTATAAATAGTAAAAAATACATGTTAATTTATAATTATAAGATTTTATAATGTAATATATGAATTAAATATTATATTAATTTATTATTATAATATTATAATTTTCCCAGCGAATTAAAAGATAATCGCCATGGTTCATAAGAGCTTAGTGCCTAGATAAACCCTAAGCAACCGCCTAAAACGTTTTTTAGAACACTTGTATTAACCAAATCTCCTAAGGGATCAATCTGTTATCATTTTTATGCAATAGCCGGGTTGAAGAAGGATGATCCGGGAAACACCTTTCTCTAAAACAGTTTTTTTTTTAAAGGGCTTTCATATTAATTTTTTTTTGATTACAAGAAAATGCATAAAAGAAAGAAAATTAAAGGCAAAAAGAAAGAAGAAAGAAAGAAAGAACCCATGCCCAAACTTCTAACAATTTCCCCTAATGGGCCCGAACTCCACCAAATTCTAAACCTAACTGGCCCAAAAGAGCCACATGATCAGGAAACCCTAGGCAACAGGGAGCGCCGCCGTCGAGAAGCCGATCTGAGCCAAGAAACAAGCCGCCTAGAAGGACAACCACCGAGCAAGCGAACCCGAGCCTCCGAGAAGATGAGAAGTGAAGGAATTTCTAACAGTTCTAATCAGGATTAGCAACCCTAGTCTGAATTCCGAGCCTAGGATCTAAGGTTCATATAATTGAATCTATGGGATCTCAGATTTACCTGTTGTTTTGCAGCGGAAGTATTAGCAGATAATCGAGATCACGAAGCGCCTCAAATGCTGCGCCTCTACTGGTATCCACACGCACACAAACTGGACCGCATGGATGCTAGTGCCTTACAGAGATCCAATCTCCAGAGAGGTTTCTTTCTATGTTCTGGTGGCTGTCAATTAGGTTTACAATCAGTTTAGGTCGACCATATATCTTATATATGTCGACTTAAACCGTAACGGAATTAACCAACGATTAAACCGAATTAATCTGATTAATCCGCGAGTTGCATCGATCGATGCACTACTGCAACGATCGACACTGCCCCAGAATATTGATATCGAATGCATATCAAATATGCATTCACTGGATCATTACATTAATGATCAACCTCGTCTTTAACGCCCAGTTTGCTTAGGTGTGTGACCATGTAGGATCATATAACACTAGCAATGAGTTCTCAACTCATTGATCATAAGTGGCTTCTAGCAAAGCGTTATGACTACCCAGTGTTATGTGATTGTCTTATCTCGACTATACGACTTTCACTTAGAGCAAGTACAATAGATTTCAGGACATTCCCAACAATCTCCCACTTGTACTGGAATCATCTATTCCTTTAATCCCTTTGTAGCTATATCTCAATCTAGCATAAGGCAAGAACTGTGTCATCCTTATTAAGCCAAATCACGTTTATCGAATCCCGATTTGTACTGATAAAACAAACGACTGACAATCACCTCGTTTGAGCGCGGCCACGCATTTCCAGTATCAAATCTTCGATAGGCCCAGAGATATTTAACTCATGTTATATAGGAGGTACAAATCCCATCTTGTTCCATCCATGTCTCTTTTATATTTCATGATACGCCTAATCAGTGTCTTTATGATCACCAGTTACGGCTGACGTTTGACAAAGTCAAGACGAACCAATCCATATAAGAGAGGACATGATGAACTCAAGTCTAAGGACTACTCTCTTTAGTCGTAATGAGAAACTCTTATGAAACTCATATAACATCTTGTAGAGTTCTCATTAACGGGTCAAGTCCGATCATGTGTTCTCTAACACATATCTATGTGATTGACTTTAATACACTTATTAAATGACTCCATGAAACATAGTCATCAGTCACCTCACATGCTAGTCTCACGTGGTTGTTAGTATCCCATTTTAACAACCTCGACCAGGGACCATTTATAATTTATATCATTTATTGCTTATAGGGTTTCATGATCAAGTCACATACTTGATGACCTATAAAATGTCATAAATTACTTTGGGACAATATACATTTAATTATTCACAATTAAATAATGCTGAAACAATTTCATTAATATAACATAACTAAATTATGTTTTTTTCGAACATCAAGTCATAACTAAAAACCAAATATAACTCCCACTGAAAACAAGATCATATCTTAAGAAATCTAATGCCTACAGCAGCAGTGTGAAACTCATGCTTAGGCCTTGGGAGGGGCTTGGTCTGCGGATCAGCTACGTTCTCATCAGTCGGGACTCTGCTGATCTTCACATCTCCTCTATTCACAATATCATGGATAAGGTGATATCGCCTTTCTATGTGTTTGGATTTCTGGTGTGATCTAGGTTCCTTTGCTTGCGCAATGGATCCATTGTTGTCACAATACAAAGCCACTGGCTCAGAAATGCTAGGAATCACACCAAGTTCAGTGATGAACTTCTTGATCCAAACAGCCTCCTTTGCCGCTTCAGAAGCAGCGAGGTACTCAGCTTCAGTTGTGGAATCTGCTACAGTGTCCTGCTTGGAACTCTTCCAGCTGACTGCACCGCCATTCAGGCAGAAGATGTAACCAGATTGTGATCGGAAATCATCTTTGTCTGTCTGAAAACTTGCGTCTATGTAACCACTTACTACCAGCTCATCACTTCCTCCATACACCAAGAATTTATCCTTAGTATTTCTCAAATACTTCAGAATATTCTTGACTGCTGTCCAGTGACTTTCACCTGGATCCGATTGGTATCTACTCGTCATGCTTAAAGCACAAGCAACATCTGGACGAGTACAGAGCATGGCATACATGATGGATCCCAATGCCGAGGCATAAGGAATCCGACTCATGCGTTCTCGCTCAGCAGGTGTCTCATGACACTGCTTCTTGCTGAGACTTATGCCATAAGACATTGGTATGAAGCCCTTCTTGGAATCATGCATTCTGAACCTGTGTAAGACTTTATCGATATAAGTGTCTTGACACAGTCCAATCAACTTGTTTAATCTATCTCTATAGATTCTTATTCCAAGAATATACGCGGCTTCTCCCATGTCTTTCATTGAAAAACAACTTCCGAGCCAAGTCTTAACAGACTGTAACAACGGAACGTCATTTCCGAGAAGAAGTATGTCATCTACATACAACACGAGAAATGCAACTGCGCTCCCACTAGTCTTCTTGTAAACACATGGTTCTTCTTCGCTTCTGATGAAATCAAACTTTTTGACTGCTTCATCAAAACGAAGATTCCAACTCCGAGATGCTTGCTTCAATCCATAAATGGATCGATGAAGTTTGCATACTTTCCTGGCTGCATTTGGATCGATGAAACCTTCGGGTTGTGTCATGTACACATCCTCTTCCAGAATTCCATTAAGGAAAGCTGTTTTCACGTCCATCTGCCAGATCTCATAATCATAATGAGCAGCTGTTGCTAGGAGAATCCGAATGGATTTAAGCATGGCGACAGGTGAATAGGTTTCTTCATAGTCAATACCATGAATTTGTTTGAGACCTTTTGCCACTAGCCTTGCTTTATATATCTGAATATTTCCATCCACATCAATTTTCTTCTTGAAAATCCATTTACACTCAATGGGTCTTACACCATCGGGTAAATCAACCAAAGTTCATACTTGGTTCTGTGACATGGATCCCATTTCGGATTCAGCGGCTTTCAGCCACTTTTCGGAGTCAGGGCTCATCATCGCTTCTTCAAAATTAGCTGGCTCGTCACTGTCAATGATCAACAAATCATGACAATTGGTCACGAGAAATCCATATCTCTCGGGTTCGTGACGGATCCTTTCGGATCGGCGAATTTCAGGCTCCACAGGCGCCGTCTCTACAACTCTTTGTAGATCCAACTGTTGCTCTTCCTCTACGGGTTGAGCATTTTCCTGCGGTTCTCGAACTTCTTCGAGTTGTACTTTACTCCCACTGTTTTTCTTGGAAAGAAATTCTCTCTCAAGAAAGACACAGTTCCGAGCAACAAACACTTTGTTCTCGGATTGGTTGTAAAAGTAGTATGCCTTGGTTTCCTTAGGATAACCAACGAAGTAGCATTTATCAGATTTGGGCTCGAGCTTATCTGTAATTAATGTCTTAACATAAGCTTCACAACCCCAAATCTTCAGGAAAGACACATTCGGAACATTTCCAGTCCACATCTCATGTGGTGTCTTTGCAACTGATTTTGACGGAACCCAATTAAGTGTAAACGCAGACGTTTCTAGAGCGTATCCCCAAAAGGATAAAGGAAGAGTTGAGAGACTCATCATTGATCGAACCATATCTAATAAAGTCCGATTCCTCCTCTCAGACACGCCATTCCATTGTGGTGTTCCAGGAGGAGTGAGTTGTGAAACAATTTCACAATCTCTCAAATGATCACTGAATTCTTGGCTTAAGTATTCTCCTCCACGATCTGATCGAAGAGCCTTAATACTTTTGCCAAGTTGATTCTGTACTTCATTTTGGAACTCTTTGAACTTTTCAAAGGATTCCGACTTGTGTCTCATTAAATAGACATAGCCATACCTGCTGAAATCATCAGTGAAGGTAATGAAGTATCGAAAATTTCCTCTGGCACTTGTGCTCATTGGGCCGCATACATCTGTATGTATAAGGCCCAATAGGTCACTGGCCCTTTCATTTTGTTTGTTGAAAGGGGCCTTCGCCATTTTTCCCAGTAAACAAGATTCACATTTCTCACATGATTCATAATCAAATGAGCCCAAAAGCCCATCACTATGGAGCTTTTGAATCCGTTTCTCGTTTATGTGGCCCAAACGACAATGCCATAGAAAAGTCTGATTCGTGTCATTTGATTTGAATCTCTTAGTGTTAATGTTATAGATTGGTGTGCTTTGGTTTAAAACATAAAGCCCATTCTCTAATGGGCTGCTACCATAAAATATATCATTGTAATCAAAAGAACAACATTTATTCTTTATTGAAAACTGATATCCTTCCACATCCAAAATAGGAATAGAAATAATATTTCTGCTTATCGCAGGTACATAGTAGCAATTATTAAGTTTTAACACCAAACCAGAAGGTAAAGACAAGTTATATGTTCCTACGGCTAATGCAGCAACTCTTGCTCCATTTCCCACGCGCAGGTCCACTTGTCCCTTTTCCAACGTCCTACTGTTGCTTAGGCCCTGCATATTTGTACAAATATGAGCACCACAGCCGGTATCCAATACCCAAGAAGTAGAACCAGAAGTAATAACATTTACTTCTATAACATAAATACCTGAAGATGAAGTCTCGAAAGTCTTCTTCTTCTTCTTCTTCTTCTTCTTCTTCTTCTCTTCCAAGAATTTATTGCAATTTCTCTTCCAATGCCCAGGATCTTTACAGTAATGGCACTTATCAGTCTCAGATGGGCCCGGCTTGGGCTTCGGGGCTGGCGCAGGCGTGTCCTGGTTCTCAACCTGGACTGCCTTGCCCTTTCCCTTGCCTTTGCCAAGTTTCTTAAACTTCTTACTCCCTTGTACCATAAGTACATTAGGAGTGCCCTTCTTGATATTAGGCTCAGCTGTCTTGAGCATGCCATGCAGTTCAGTCAACGTCTTCGTCAAGTTGTTCATGTTATAGTTCATAACAAACTGATCATAACTTGACGGCAGTGACTGCAGAATGATGTCAGTAGCCAACTCTTGGCTAATGGGACAATCCAGTCTCCCCAGGTTATCAATATAACCCATCATCTTAATGACATGAGGACTGACCGGACTGTCCTTTGGTAGCTTGCATTCAATGAGAGATTTAACCGTCTGGTATCTCTCAGTTCGTGCTTGCTCCTGAAACATGCTTTTCAGGCTAGTAATCATCTCCACTGGCGACTCCACGTTCTCGTATTGCTTCTGCAAGTCCGAGTTCATGGTAGCCAACATGAGATAATTCACATCGACCACATCATTGGAATGCTTATCCCAAGCACTCCTTTCTGCATGTGCAGCATTGGCTCTCGGTTTTTCAGGGAGAACAGTTTCCAGGACATAGTCCCTTTTCTCCTGCTTGAGAACAACTCTCAAGTTCCGATACCATTCGAGAAAATTCGATCCATTTAACTTGTCCTTCTCAAGGACGGATCGCAGGGAGAAAGAGTTATTATGAGTGTTAGTCATAGCTGAGAACAAAAAAAAGGAAAAGGTTTAGTTATGATGTTCAAGAAATGAGAAATCTTAACTTTTAAGAAAACTCGCATTATATTCAAAACAATGTTTCTTCAGATGAATATAATGATCCAAGACCCATACTTCACTAAACTTGAGTGAGCCACTGGCTATCACCCAAATTTAGCTATCTAGGTAAGCAACAACTTTGCTAGTTATATCCAATATAACTCTTGGTTGTGGATCGACATCTCATGTCCAATCCACCTGATGTCTCTGGGCCCAAAACGATTTTGATAGCCCAGTCAAGCAAACCAATCTCTCCAGTCATGTAATTGTTGATGCCTTGCACTGCAAGCCCATTAACACGATTACGTCCTGCCTTACTCATGTAATTGTTGATACCTTGCACTGCAAGCCTATCGTACAATGAAATGAGTCTTGACAGTTGACAAGATTGGAAAGACATCAAGTATCACTTGATGTTTGGTTGAGGAACGGAAACATTTAAAACGTTCAGTTTTATTATGTTTTAATTCTTATAATTAATTGATTCATCTTGCTTTGGTTCTGTGATTTCAGGTTCAATAACCTAATCAACAAATCTGATGTAGACCGACACTACTATAGTGTCGATCGATGCAGGATAACCAAAAGCAATCCGCGATAACCGATCAATCCAATTGATCCGGTTTTGAATACCGGTCAGCGTCGATCGATGATACATTAGCATCGTTCGATGCCAACCTAATCAGACCAATCGCAATTAAACCATTCACAGAGTTCAACCATTATTAACCAAGCTCGATAACCGGTCCAATCCAATTGAACCGATTCATCAATCTAGCGAGGTTTGTGTCGACCGACACAACATTTGTGTCGATCGACACTAGGCGAAAACTGAGTTTTATTCGGGTTTTCGCCCTGTGTCGATCGATGCCGGATTGGCACCGATCGACACCATGCGAAAAATCCTATATTTTATTCGGGTTTTCGCCCTGTGTCGATCGATGCCGGATTGGCATCGGTCAACACCATGCGAAAAGACCCTAAATCGTTTTCAAACAGAACCCTAAACTAGGTTTTTATGAAAACGAATTTTAGCAAGTTTGTATCAACCATACACAGATTCAGATTCAACTAATCTAATCAACATGCTACAGATTCAATGGAACCCTAAAGCTCTGATACCACTGAAAGAATTTCTAGCAGTTCTAATCAGGATTAGCAACCCTAGTCTGAATTCCGAGCCTAGGATCTAAGGTTCATATAATTGAATCTATGGGATCTCAGATTTACCTGTTGTTTTGCAGCGGAAGTATTAGCAGATAATCGAGATCACGAAGCGCCTCAAATGCTGCGCCTCTACTGGTATCCACACGCACACAAACTGGACCGCAGGTATGCTAGTGCCTTACAGAGATCCAATCTCCATAGAGGTTTCTTTCTATGTTCTGGTGGCTGTCAATTAGGTTTGCAATCAGTTTAGGTCGACCATATATCTTATATATGTCGACTTAAACCGTAACAGAATTAACCAACGTTTAAACCGAATTAATCTGATTAATCCGCGAGTTGCATCGATCGATGCACTACTGCAACGATCGACACTGCCCCAGAATATTAATATCGAATGCATATCAAATATGCATTCACTGGATCATTACATTAATGATCAACCTCGTCTTTAACGCCCAGTTTGCTTAGGTGTGTGACCCTGTAGGATCATATAACACTAGCAATGAGTTCTCAACTCATTGATCATAAGTGGCTTCTAGCAAAGCGTTATGACTACCCAGTGTTATGTGATTGTCTTATCTCGACTATACGACTTTCACTTAGAGCAAGTACAATAGATTTCAGGACATTCCCAACAAGAAGAAGCACCGTCGAGATACACCGGCGAAAAGACCCCCACAGATACCGTAGAAACATGTGAAGTGATGCCTAGGCGAGGAAGGGAGAGGAGCCCAGCGACCGCCACCATTGTCGGTCTACCGCCGAAGAAGAAGCGATGCCTAGGTGACGAGACAGTTTCCCGGCCATTTTCGGTCCACCACCAACGCCGCGAGAGCCGCGCCGCCCACCGCCACCGTCCTCTAGCAAGCGATGAAGCGACATGACAGACCCAACGAAAACATGCAGGCTGAGACACTGGAGAAGACCCTCGCCGGAGACCGAAAAAACCACCGCTGGAAGAGTTGTGCCGGAGAGCAAACGGAGAGCAACGAAACCCGGAGAAAAGCGAAGAGAACACACCGGAGACAGCAGAAGGGGGGACGTCAACCACACGAACCGGTCCCCACGGATCTAAAGGGTTGACGCGCCGCCGCCGGGGAACCTCCACCACTGAACCACTGCTAGATCTAGGAGACTAGCCACCGCCACACCAGCTTGGTTGAGAGAAGGAGAGCACGCGGATGAAGAACAACTTGAGGAAAAAAAGGAGGAAAAAAAGGGGGCCCTCTCCGGCAAGGGAAGATGACCGGAGAAGCGATTGAAAATCCGCCGGAAATCGCTTAGTGAAAGAAGATAGAGAGAATAGATGCCACTCAAAGGCTCTCCAATACTCTAGAATTCAAAACAGATTTTCTGATGGTCGTGTAACGAATACTTCCGTATACGAAGGTAACGTAGCAATATAATCCATGAATATAATAAGTATTATACAGTCGGTCAGCCCCTTTGTTTATCAAAATTTTACTTGCTTACAATATATTCTCTTAAACTCTGATAATATTTTTTGGATTATCCCAGTGCCGTGCTTATATTTTAGGAGTTTAGGACGAATTCAAAAATAAAATTAGACAAAACTAATATATTTTAAATATTAAAATTTTAAATGATGAAATTATAAATATGATAATATAATTCATAACAAAATAAAAATTAAATTAACTTTCAATTTTTTGAGTATTTAAAAATATTATTACAAGATCAAATTTTATTAAACATATATATTATGCATTTTTGTTTTATAATGAAAATTTTACTAGATTTTCTTAAATATACATATAATTTTTTGTTAACTATAATATACATATAAATTTATGAAAGTTTATTTATATTTGTCTTTTTAGTTATTAGTGTAAATTATGTTAAAACCATTTAAGAAAGTATTAATTAAATTTAGTAGTAGTTAGTAAAGAATATGAAGTAGAAAATCATAATTAAAACAAACAAAAACTGAAAAAGTTAAAGAGTTAAAAAAGGGTTATACAAACGTTAAAAAAGAGGAAGAAAATATTTACTATAGAATGTATATATAAAATAAATACAAACAATTATGAGAATATTTTTGAAAAAAATATGAGATATTTAATATATTTTATAAATATGAGGGTTTAAATTTAAATGGAAAAGTGAGAGGTCTGGGGCTTTTGCTCTTTTTTCATAAGGCTAAGCACAGGTCTATATTATCCTAATACTTACCACTTTGAACTACCATACCTACATGCTTTAGTATCTAATAGAATTTACTGCTCTTGGTTGTTCGGATACTAGAATTTGAGTTTGTTTTTCTACCCACAAACATCCATGTCACAGTATCATCCGATGCATTCCAAGTATTCTACGGTGTTTACTCTAGCTAGGTTGTTTATAATTGGAGTTAACTCGAATAAATTGGATAATTTTCAAGATAAATGGATAGATAACAACATATTTTAATTTTTTCGCAAAATAACAACATACTTTTATTTATTCATTTTGGATTACATATTTATTACATATCTCATACCTGGTTACACTTGGATCCGAAGTACTACTCCATACTTTAGGGGTTTAGACACTTTATTTTACAATACATATATATATTTTTATGAAACTTACAAAACCGATTATTTCCTCATTACAATTTTTTTTTTTGGCAATTAGAAACTAAAGAAACCTATTATTATATCATCTATTTTTTTTTTTTTTTTTTTTGAACTATTTGTTTGCATTAATTTAAATTTTTTTGTGTTTTTTGTTTTTTTTTTTTTTTTTTTTTTTTTTTTTTTTTTGGGCCGAACCAAACAATCCCCTATTGGGCCCGGTTCGGACCCCCTTCCATCCCCACATTTCGACCCAACCCTTACAATCCAAAAAACGGGCCTAAAGGCCCAACTAACTAGGAAACCCTAGTTTTGAAGCCACAACCCTATTATATCATCTATTGGTGGTTCAAAACTAATGTAGATATAGTTGGATGGATTGATGCAAACATCTGTGCTAGTTTATCTGTCATCAAACTATTTGTTTACAGAGCCGTGCCTTATGTTCAACCAAAAAGGCTTTTGCCCCAGGCCCCACAAATATTATGATTTTTTTAGAGCCCCTTTTTTTAAAAGTATGATATGGAATACTTTTTGATTTATAGAATGTTTCCTTTTTCATCATGTCTGAGTCTATGTTACCTTTTTTAAAAAGATTAAAAAAAATTAGTCAAATTTCCAAAACAAAATAAAAGAAAGAAAAACTGTATCTTAACAAAAAAAAAAATCTGAATTTCCAAATCAAAAAAGGAATAAAAATTACAATTAGTTGTATATATATGTATGCTATTAGTTATGTCTAATCAAAAACTTAGACATCTTTTTCTTTCTTGTCGTGACTTATATCAACCACAATTTTTGTCTCTCTCAAAAACTCAAGGCAAGCTTCTTTACTTTTTATCGTCTTGTTTTTTTCCTATGTTTTTTTATTTTTTATTTACGTTTGAAGTCACATATATAATTAGTTTATAGTGTTTTAATTTTTTTGGTTTTTCTTATACCAAACGTCTTACACTCATTCATATATATATATATATATATATATTAAATTTGTTTATGGTAATGCTTTAGTACTGATCTATTATTTATTTTAATTATTAATTTCAGAAAATATGATTCCAAGAAAATATTTATCGGGAGCACAAAAAAAACTAAAAAAAGAGAAAGATGAGGCATTGGTAAAATCAATGCAAGGTTCTATGGATAAGTTTCTCGTAAAACCTGCAAATTATCCTGAATCTGTTAGAATTGATCATGAGTCTGATGATCCAATGGATGATGAAAATGAACAAAATGCTGAGAATGCTACTGAAGAAGATAAGGATGCTCACGAGGATGAAAGTCTAAGTGAAAAAGAGAATGAAGATGTGAATGATCTTGAGAATAGGGATATGGGTACAAAAAATTCTGAGTCTGAAGAGAATTTAAAAATTCTTGATATTTACGATCCTGGAAATTGGGGAAAAGTTGAAGCTGGATTAAGACTTGTCATGGTTGAAAAAGGACCCATTCCAAGATTGCCAAATGGTTTTATCTTTCCAAGAGAAAAGATTAGTGGTCGACATTTCTCTCATGCATATTATATAAGAGTTTTGAGTAATGGGAAGAAGCAAGACAGGCGTTGGCTAGTTTATTCAAAAACTTTAGATAAAATCTTTTGTTTTTGCTGTAAGTTGTTCACTCGAGACAAAAATCCTAGTCACATGGCATCTAAAGGATTTAGTGATTGGAAACATATTTTGGAGAGGCTGAAGCACCACGAGACTAGCCATGAGCATATCAAATGTATGAGCCAGTGGATAGAACTTGAATTAAGGCTTCAGAAAAACGAAACGATTGATAAGAATGTGCAACAAGAACTCAGAAAAGAGAGGAATCACTGGAAAGATGTGATGGTTAGAATTTTTTCGTTGGTAAAAACTCTTGCTAAACAAAATTTAGCATTTCGTGGGACAAACGAAAAGTTAAGAGTCGATGGTAATGGAAACTTTTTAAGTTTTATTGATTTGATGGCTGAATGGGATCCGGTAATGAGAGAACATGTTAGAAGGTATGAAGATGGAGAATCTCGTTATCACTATCTCAGTAACAAAATTCAGAATGAGATAATAGCAATGATAGCTGATGAGATCAAGTGTATGATCGTAAAAAAGATTCGAAGTGCAAAATATTTTTCTGTCATTGTTGATTGTACCCCAGATATTAGTCATCATGAACAAATGACTCTTATCCTTCGTTGTGTTGATGGTTCAGCAACTTCAGCTAAGATAGAAGAATTTTTTCTCACATTCTTGATAGTTGATGATACATCTGGAGAGGGGCTTTTCCGTGAGATTCATAATGTTTTGGCTGCTCTTGATTTAAATATTGATGATGTGAGAGGACAAGGATATGATAATGGGTCAAATATGAAAGGAAAACACAAAGGAGTACAAAAGAGATTCCTTGATGTTAATCCACGTGCATTTTATACACCGTGTGGTTGTCATAGCCTTAATCTTGCACTTTGTGATATGGCAAGCACTTCTGAAAAAGCCATTTCATTTTTTGGAATAATCCAACGTATCTATTGTTTGTTTGCATCTTCAACGAAGCGGTGGAAGATATTAGAAGATATGGTAGGAGGTTTGACAGTTAAGTCTTTATCGCAAACTCGGTGGGAGAGTCATATTGAATGCGTCAAGGCAATTAGATTTCAAGCTCCAAAGATAAGAGATGCTTTAATTTATATAGCAGAAACTAGTGATGATCCGAAAGTACAAAGTGATGCTGAGTGTCTTGCGACAAGTGAAACACATGGGATTGGAAATTATGAATTCTTGTTGTCTATGGTGATTTGGTACAAGCTTTTATTTGCGGTTAACTCCGTAAGCAAGATTTTGCAGTCAGAAGACATTAATATTGAAGTTGCTGTGTCTCAATTGAAAGGACTTGTTTCTTTTTTTCAGAACTATAGAGAAACAGGCTTTGAAAGTGCCAAAACAGATGTTAAAAAAATCACAGAGGCTATGGAGATTGAAGCTATATTTCTGAGGAAAAAAAAGCGTGTCATCAAAAGAAAAAAGTTTTTTGACGAGGAATCGGAGATAGTTGACGAAGCTATGGATTTATCTCCAGAAGAAAGCTTTAGAATTTCTTATTTCATCCAAATCATGGACCAAGCTCTCTATTCTCTTGGGACAAGATTTGAGCAATTTCAGAAATATGAACAAACATTTGGTTTTCTGTTTGATTTGGAGAAATTGAAGTCAGCAAGCGATGATAGTTTGATGGCTTCTTGTACCAATCTTGAAGCTACTTTAAAGCTTGGAAATCATTTTGATGTAATTGGGGATGATTTGTTTTTCGAACTAACAGTTCTAAGACAATCCTTGCCGCAAGATTTTAAGAGACCCATTGACGTTTTGAACTTTTTGAAAGGAATGGAAGAGTGCTATCCAAACTCATGGACTGCTTATCAAATATTATTGACGATTCCGGTTTCAGTTGCCTCTGCTGAAAGAAGCTTTTCCAAGTTAAAATTAATTAAGTCGTATCTGCGATCAACAATGTCGCAAGAAAGATTGAATGGTCTAGCTATAATATCTATAGAAAGAGGACTAGTGAGAAACCTAGATTATGAGAGTTTAGTGAAAGAGTTCATTGAAAAAGAGGGAAGAAAAA
Organism: Orychophragmus violaceus; assembly: GCA_030180135.1. Lineage (NCBI taxonomy): Eukaryota > Viridiplantae > Streptophyta > Magnoliopsida > Brassicales > Brassicaceae > Orychophragmus > Orychophragmus violaceus. The sequence continues at coordinate 13,694,362 of CM058240.1, forward strand.
TTATGTCTTAGTTTTTAAATACATTTTGTTTCATTTTTATATTTATTGTTTTTAAATTATAATATATTTTTATCAGAAAAAAAAATTAAGGGCCCTATTTTTATTTTTGCCCTAAGCCCCTCTAGAGCACTGTTTGTTTATAGTGTATGTTTAAGCTCGAAAGTTCTAAGAAACATTCTTCTTCTGATAATCGCCTCTTTTGTCAAGTACTTGATATATTTTAACATAATTCCATTTGAAAGAAAGAGATCAGAGAGGCTAAAGGAGAAAAGAGTAGGAGGTAAAGCAGCCGAGTGGAAAAGGGAATATATGGAAACTTGTTATAAAGAACAAATGGGTAAGAATAAAAAAAACTTTAATTATATTTTTATTAAAGTGGTATATTGTTTTAATCTCAGATTCCACTTTTGTGAATTCAGTTTATAACTTTTTTTGCTAAAATATGTTTCCTAGCTGTGCTAACTGTTAATAAATAAATGATTTAAGCTGTTGACAAAAAAATAGGTTAAGATAATATTTCGAGGTTTTTCTAATCTTTTTCGAACATTCTTTATAGAAAAATGCATTTTTAAAGCTATGTATGGAATCACCAGTTCACCACTGCCAAATGAGAAAGGAATCAACAGTAAACGTTTTTGATACATTTACGGTAATTTAGAGTCATTGCCAATCAAAACACAAATATTCTTCGACCACCTTATATGTGTTTAATTAAATTAAAAGGAGTTCATAATATATCGAAGAAGCATATACTAGCTAGGCAACAAGTTTTTTTATACCTACAGTCGCATGATCGAGAGAGATAACGATTGATCAATTATTTTTTCTAAATCGAATTTTATAGAAAGTTGTGTAATTCTTCTAAAATTTAGTGGATAAAAGAGAGAAAGAAATGGTTCGACCAAAAAAAAGAGAGAAGGAAATGGAATATTTGATTTAATTGATTATAAGCTAGGACATATATTCAGTTAAATAAATAATATTGACAGAGGTTTGAGGGTCGCACAATCTTCCCAGTGGGCTTTTGGTGAAATGGCCAGAAAGGTGGAAGATTCTTGCTTAAAAATATTAGTCTATCGTTTGATTTTTTTTTACCTAGGTTCAATAAAAACCAGTGGACTAATTTGGCAGACCTAAAAGAAAGATCTACATTTAAAACTTACACTAATACAAACTTTTTTCTAAAAAAAAAATCTGGGGTGTTCCAGACTTATGCATAAATTCAGACTATCTTTAAAGGGAGGTGTAGTCTATATATAGATAGAATTTCTCTCCGGATATTCAAATAGACCCTTAAAACATATTTAATATCTATGTGGATATCCGAAACAATTGTGAAATAATTTCGCATAGCAAGAGAATCGAATCCAGAATGTGATAACGTGCAAGATCCGTCCCCTATCATTTGATCACAAGTGTTCGGACGACTAATACAAATTTGTTGGATCAATTTGATTTTAAATATCTTTAAGGATATTAATATTTTGTGATATATACTTTTCACATTATATTAAATATTATAAATTTAGAAAAGGAAACTAATAAAAAACAATAATACTGAAAATTAGTCATAGTAATTTTACTTTATTAATAGTACTTATATAATTATGTAATTAGTTTTAATGAAAATAATGTAAATGTGAAATAATCAAAACTGATTTTTCACTAAACCCTAAACCTTAAACCTAATAAGATAATTTAGTTGATTTCTTCCCCTATTATATCATATAAATTAGTTTGCAAAAGTTTACATCAACAAATAAAGTTCTTATACCTTACATGCCATGATGCCAAAAAATCTCAACCTAAACGGAATAAAAGGTAATGAAATTTGTTGTTAACTTATCTCGGTTCAAACATGATTCATCTTGGATAAGGCTGGGGTCTGGGGATACTGGATAAGGGCTGCGACATCTTGAATCTAGACTAGTTTATGGTAATGCTGCATATTAATATTTGTTATTTGCCCTTCGTTATTTAATATTCGTTTCTCATATAGTATTATTTAAGTAATTTAGCATCTCAGCTATATCAAGTGGAATCCCCAGCCGCCAAGCTTTTACAACCTTCTCCGATCTGGCTCTGGACGGTGCGTGGTGGCTCAGATAGCACTGGTGCCGTCCCCTTCTTACCCCTTATTCTCTTTTTACTTTCCGGCGAGGTAGCTTTTGGAATCTGCGGTGTTTTTGGGTCGGTTTGTCTCCGGTGGTGGTGGCCTTTTGAGTCGGTCCTTCGTCGCTCTCTCTTGCCGTCTTTTATGGATCCTTTGCCGGGGGTTTCTGCTGGTGAAGGGTCACGAGTCTTCCCTGGTCCGTCGGTGGGGTGGTGTTATCGGAGTGTTCCGGTTATGGTGTGGACCCTTTCTCTCGAGCCTGATCTGCGACCTTCTACCTCTGTGGCTCCTACAGTTTTTCCTCTGTTTTAGTGCAGCTCTACATCCTTTCGGTGGTGGCTGTTGATGAGACTTCGTTTCTCCTCCGGTTTTTAGCCTCGATCTGTGTATTGCTTTGTTGATCAGCTTTGTCTGCAACGGTGTAGGTTCAGTTTTCTGCCCTTACAATCCGGCGGCTATGAGTTGAGATTTCGCCCTTTCACGACCGGAAATTTGATGTCGGCGTTGTGCATGGTCGGAGCTCTACGCAATTGACGCGTGGCATCCCCTCGTGACACGTCCTTCGTAACTTGTCATTTCTAATCATTTTCGGTTATCGTTTGTGTAGTTTGGGCCGAGTCCATTTCTTTGGGCTAAGGACACTTGGGAGTCTAGCAGCCGGATTCCGAAATCCATTTCTGGATCATAGCGGTTTCCGAGAGGTCTGTGCTATTTTGTGCTCTCGTGGCTTCAATAGAGGAAGCAATATAATGAGACACTTGATGATAGCCACGCCATGAAGTTTATTCGTGCTATTTGAATAGCTCCTAATGTTTTCTTTGTCTGTATGGGCTCGTCTTTCTTTAGCTTTGTCTCCTTCTTTTGGGCTTTTGTCTCCCTCGTTTGGGCTTTGTTTCCCTCGTTTGGGCTTTGTTTCTTTCGTGTGGGCTCCAGTATCGTTGTTTGATATCCGGCTTTGTTTTGGTTAAATCGTATCCGACCCCTGTATCCGACCGATGTATTTCAAGTTCGTATAATAAAATGAAAAATCCTTTAGATGGAAAAAAAAGAAATTTAGCATCTAACCCCCCCCCCCCATCAAATCTTCGGACAGACGGTTCCGACATGAATATCCTAAATTTTTTGATATCCGATCCAATTCAATGTTTCACGTTTTTCTTCAATTTTTTTCCAATTCTAATTATATGGTATTAAATTATTAATGTGTATGATGTTAAAAAAAATACTATTAATGTGTATGCTTCTGTTTTCTACTTTTCTTAATAATTTTTCTTAATTTATTTTCTGTTAACCCTTTTTAATTACTCAAAACTTGGAAACTTCTAGTTCATACTTTCTATAAAATTCTTAATTCAGAACTAACAATTAATTAAACATACTTAACATAATGATATAATCCCTGGCTTTAAAAAATACCTAACATGAGGCCCGATCTGGTCATTTTTTGTTTGCAGGAATGTTGTATTGATCAGTAGCACTATATATAAGACCGGATCAAACCTGAAATTTTAAAAACCATATCAGATCCGGCAGAAAGCAAGTAAGTAAACAGAGTAGACCATCATGGAATCTTTGATTGTGTAATTAACAAATTGTAAAATAAAATAAAAAAACTTCTTTAAACGATGAACAGAACGTAACCTGGACTATTCATATCTTTTCCACTTTTAGAGGCCATAAAAGTAGAATATTGAACTCTTTTGCGAGCCAACAAAGAAAACCAAATCTTTTGAAAAATGTATTAACATCAGTTTTAATGACTTGTTAAAGTAAGAAAAACGTATATATTCTTGTATTTCTCGAATAGTAGATCGCTTGTTTGTAAAAATTATTGTCTAATTTCTAAGGCATCATATATCTTGCTTTCTTGATAACTGAACTGAAGTACCGAACTGGTCTGATTCAAAAGAAAAAAAAATATCATCCCGTAATTAAAATCAAAGACAAACAAACACCAAACAAGTTGGAATAAGCAAGATGACAAATTAATAATCTGAACTTGTCGGTTTCTTCGTGAGACCTTTATATAGTACAATAAATTGATTAAGATAGACACATCTCAAATCTATCTAAATACTCTTAGATTACATCATATCTATAGAGAGTTTGTCCTTATCTTCTAGATTATTCTATAGCCTTGATTTCATCTCGACCGTTTGATTTATGTCGGTCTTCGTTTTTTCATTTGGTTCGGTTTAGGTCGATCTCATTGATCTCCTAATACTTTCCCACAAATTCATACGTGAGAAACACATATAAGATTAGACAATCATCAAAATATCGGCTTTATACTCGGTCGTCAGGTCATCTTCGCGGCTTTATACTCGGCCGTTGAGTCATCTTTGCGGCGTTATACTCTGTCGTCGAGTCATCGTTGCGCCGTTATACTCGGCCATCGAGTCAAATTAGCAGCATTATACTCGACCGTCGAGTCATCTTCATCGTTATACCCGATTGTAAGGTTCTTCAAATAATAAGGAACAAAATTTGCGATTGCGATGTCCAAAAATACTTCGTGATTGCCAAATAAACAACAACATACAAGGGCGAGAAGTCGAATCAAAATGATGTTACTCACGAGAATTAGAAAACATCAATCTGAATGAATCAATCAATAGATTCACAGGGTGAATTGCACTGAGTGTATCTTTTATATCTTTTTCTTGCAAATTGGTATCTTCTTAAATGTTTGTTCAATTGTGTATCTTTTTGTGATGAGAGAGACAATGAAAAGTCAAAAATGCCCTTTAGACTAAATGACCTGAGCAATTACTCAATTGCTAACTAGAAATTTTATAGTTGGGGTAATTTAATAATTGATCAGAGGCTTTTAATTTTAGGGCTAAAACAAAAAAGGAAAAAAAAGCTTGTCTCTTTCGATCTTCTCTCTTCCACTTGAGAGTGGCGAAGGCAAGAACCAAAAACACTTAGTGATTTGATACTTCTACATCAATAGTAAGGTAAGCTTGACACGATTACAAATAACCAATTTTGTTTCGACCCCCAATCTGAAAATGAAACTCCTGCGATTGATTTTGTATTTTGCAGGCAATGGTGGACAAAGAACTACAGAGCAGATTGTACAAAACAGATCGATATCCAGATGGTAGACTGAATATATACTCCAAACCGGAGATACTAAACAAAGTGTGGCAGATATTGAAGGATACGCCGGAGTGGGAGAGATTACGGGATTCTAGTTTTGGAGTTAGGCTCCCGGTAAAGCAGTGTTCAATTTCAGGGAAAATGATACATGGGCTATTGGGGAGACAACTAATTACGAAAAAGAAGTACGAGTTGACTACAGTTTTTGCAGGGCAACCACTGCGATTCTCATTAGTAGAGTTTGGAATGATAACAGGCTTGAATTGTTGCGAGTTCCCGGAAGAAGAAGACACAGAAGATCGGAGTATGGTGGTGGTGAGAAGTACTTCGGAATGGGAAGATTTATTTGGACAGATGAGTAAGACCATGAAGAAGGGGGACCAAGGTGTTAAGATTTCAGACATACTTGAAATGCTTGAGGATTCAGATATGGATGGAACAAAAAGGTTGAAGCTTGCGCTGATATGTATTGTTGATGGAGTGCTTATTTGTAGCAATCAGGTTGCAAAAGCAACGCCGGAGTTTGTTGAGATGTTTAGCGATGTGGATAATTTTTTTAGCTATCAATGGGGAAGAGTGTCATTTCTTAAAACAATTAATTCAATGAAACCTGGCCCGAGAACGGGAAAAATTGGTGAAGATCCGGTTAAAACATTCAGAACTCAGCTGCAGCAGCAAACAAAGGTCGTCTATGGATTCCCGCTTGCATTCCAACTTCTAGTTTTCCGATGTATTCCCGGATTCTTGGAGAGGATGCCTGACCATGAATCAACTATGAGCTTCATGGATACTTCTTTCGAAAGGATCCCGAAAAATAACTGGATTAGTAGTGAGACTGTAATAGGTGTAGAGTTTGGATCTGAGGTATGTGTAGTTTCGTATCGTGAATATTAAAACAAATCCGTGTATCCATACAAATGTGGTATTTTCTATGTACAGGTAAAAGTGGTTCCTTATTTAAAACCAATGGGACCATTTGGAGAGGGCTGGGGGGAGTGGATAGACGAGATTAAAGATAAGAAGTTGGTGTATCTTGAAAATCTGGTGGATAGTGATCACAACTTTATGAAGGAGGAGTGGCCTGGGGGAGATTCTTCGCATAAGCTTATTAAATACGTCCGAAAGGCTATTGTAGAGAACAAAAAAAAAGAAAACCTCCATTACTCGCTATTCAAGATGGCATTGAACACGTATCAAAGACTGTTGGGGAGAACAAGAAGAGAAAGCTACCGTTACTTGCTATTGAATATGGAAGTATAACAGAGACAAGTTCTGTTGCAGATGATAAATTCAAGAGTTGGGTGGAGAAGAAAATCGAGAATTTGGAAAAGGAGGTGGCGTGGTTGAAGCGAAGAAAGACGTCAAAGGATTGTAGGTTGCGTGGAATCAAACGTCTGAACAGCCCAGCCCAGAAGTGTACGTTGACAGGGATGAAGAGAATTTTCTTAGGTGAAAGAGAAAAGGGGAAGAAGGATAAATGTAATTCCAAAGGGGCGGAGAATGTTAATACTGGAGTAGGTGATCAAGCTGTTGGAAGTCATGCGACAGACGAGGGCACTAATCGGGATAATGTGAATTCTATTATTTCTCAAGTTATCAACAGTGTTGATGAAACTTTTTTTCGATCAAGAAAATCTGGGATCTGAATTTAACATTGGCAACTTTTGTACTCAGCTGGATGACACAATTGATCCTTGTAAAACAAGGGATGAATCAATTGTTGGTAAGGCGATGCAGCATATGGGAATGATCAAAGATGGGGAGGAGGAAAAGCACTCGAAAGATGTTTTGTATGCAGCTCAAAGTTTAGAAAACCTAGGAAAAGGTGGGGTTGTAAACAGTGTTGTGTTGAATCCATCAAACCAGGTGATATGCTGATATATTATAAAGTAATGATTTTGGGAGTTTGCATCCATTAGTTATGGTATTTGACTAATTGTACATAATGTTTACGTTGCGGTGGTCTTAAATCTTTGGGATTTAGCATGGCGAGTCCAAAACAGGCAGCCCTGTGGAGGGATATGAAGGCGATGTATTGGCCAAGAGTGAAATTTGTGATACAGAAGAAAGTGAAGTCATTCAGCATCATGTAATTATGGAGACATTTGCATGCTTTAAGTAGATAGATATTTATGGATACGTTCGCATGCTTTAAGGTACAGAAGGAGTCGGAGCTTCCATTGCAAACAAAATCTGATGACATACGCATGGAAATCGCAGTGGAAATTTCCAGGGACAATGACGAAGAAGGACAAGAGGAGTTAGCTGGCGAGAGAGTATCGATGGATAGTGAAGTGTGTACTACCTTTATGGATACATTTGAAACCTTGGATTAATTGGTGTATTATCCATTTTGCTAGATTTGGTAGATATAAGTTTTGTATGGATGTTTGGCAGGTTAATAGAGAAGAGCGTGAAGAAATAATTGACGGTGCATCCATTGGAAACAAAATTGATAATGCTGCTGCCGGGCTTAAACAAACAAATGGACAGATGCAAAGCAAAATTGAGAGTCCATTAAGTCAGGATTCCGCGGGAGATGGAGAACTGGAGAAAGATAGAAAGAAACTATCCACTGACGATCAAGTGTGTACTGCGATGGAGGTTTGTAACGCTTAATAGAAGCTGTTGAAGATAAGCTTTTGTATAAATGTCCTTATTAAAGGGAATAACAAGCTTAGTGTAAATTTTTTTGGCAGAGCGATCCAGGAATTCATGTTGAAGGAAATAAGGATGGAGTATCCATCTGCTGCGATCTCGGAAGAATGATAGATGGACCGAAGTCTGTGTCTGATGAAGAACAGGCAACGGGAAGAGAGTCCGAAGTTGTCTGTGAACAAAAAGATGAGGAGATACCCATGGAAGGCAAGGTGGACAGTTCCTTTAAGGAGAACAAAAAGGTAGATGGACAAGAGAGACAGACGACAAAGGAACCAGTGAAGGTAGTTTAGTAAATGTTTATAAAAAATTTGGACTACAGAGTAAAGTAATTAATTTATATGTGTGACAGGAAACAGTAGGTGTACCCTTTAATGAAGGAGTTAGCTTAACAAGGAACAAGCCTAAAAATAAGAACCACGGCCGCAAAAAGAACGGGGGGAAAATGAAAATATTGAGTGGTAGGACTGAAGAACCGGTTGAGCTAAGCGATTATTCTCCCCCACCAAAGCGTGTTAAAGAAAGTCCATCGAATGATGAGATTGAGATAGCTCGGGTATTTGTAGGGTTAAGGGAAAGCGAAGATATGTATTTTGAGCACAAGGACGCCTGGGAAGAAACGCTGAAACTATTCCCAACGAGGTAATAAATAACTGCGGTTATAGAAAAGGATAATATGATAGATGTACTTACATGCCGTGCAATTTGTAGGAAATACGATCTGAAGAACTTGATGTTTGGGGAGGTGCCTATCAATAACCAATTCTTGCTTGACATTGCTGAGCCGAAGAAATTTTTGAACACAACAGTAAGTATTTTGAAAGTTTGTTAAATATAATGGAATAGAAGAGTAACATGTATGGTATCTGGGTACTTCAGCATATGCAGGTACTTGCAGAATACATATACATGAAACATGCTAGGTACTTCGCAGCGGAGAGGGTGGTGTTCCTTCCACCTTGGTTTTCCAACCATTTGTAAGGGCGACATAGGAGCTTTATGAAGTAAAAAAAACCGCGAGAGTACCATTGGGACGAACGCATGAAGGAGTATGTATACGGGGACTGGACGCATGATATATCATGGTTTTTACTAGTTTTAGGCCATGATATAAGTATGTTTTTAGTGTCTTTTGTGTTATTTTAGAGTCTTTTACAGGTATAATCAGGTTGGGAGCAAAATTGGAGATTATGGAGCATTTTGGAGATTTTTGGAGTGATTGGCCGAGAGACAGAGTTCACTGTCCGAAACAGAGAAAGGTATCGATCGTTGCACTCTAGCAACGATCGTTGCACCAGCGAGATGGGCCAAAAACTCGGCGGTTTAGAAGAATCAAGATTATTGCACTTTGATCCAGAAGTTCCTGATATTTACAAAGAAGCCCCTGGCCGAGATTATGCCTATATAATAGAGTTTTTAGAGTTTTTATTGGATATACTTTTATAATTAAGAGCAGAGGATTTTTAGAGCTTTTGGGGGCTGATCTGAACCTGATTCATCATCTGTATTTGGAGAAGATTTCGAACCCCTTTTACTCTTATTCTTTTATGCAATTTACTTATCATATGATCATGTTTTCATTATCTATGTCTGAGTAGATTCCTAGTTAGACTTAGGGTTTCTCACATAGGATTTCATGACTTGCTAGACTTGTTCAATTTCAGTTAAGGATTCAAACTATATCTGTTCTTCAATTTAATTGTGCTTAAAGCTAGTTCTAACCTGATCAATTAGAATCTAGATCTTAGGTTGCTAAATACGTCACGGAAGTGGGGTTTAGGAATCTGAACTAATTAAATTGGGCAATTAAACTTTGCGCAAACGAAAGTTTGGTTTAGAATAATTGTGAACATATCAAACTCGAACTTATTGCTAGTTTAATCTGTTAGTTCTCGCAAACGGAAGTTTGGTTTGCTGCACTTAGACTTAGAGAATTATCGCAAAGGAATTTGGTTAATTCTATATCTGTGTTTTGAGTTCTAGAACTGCGCTTAATTAGATCCTTGCTGAATGAACTGTTTGCTAGTCTGATTTCCTGAGAACACCCTAGGTTTGACGCTTTTAATTACTTGCTTTCACAACCGATAATCTCTGCTACTGATTTACTTTCTTGCACTGTTTTCAATACAATCACATTGCTTATTTCTAGTATTCATTCCCTACGGTTTGATTCTCTTGAGACCAAGTGTCCCTGTGGATTCGATAACCCTATATACTACTTTGACATTGCTGTACACTTGCAGTTTAGTATAGGGATTAATTCTTGACCTATCAAGTTTTTGGCGCCGTTGCCGGGGACTCTTTGAGTCTTCGATAGGACCGAACTTAGGGTTTTACTAGAAATTTTTCGTTTTTCGTTTTTGTTTTTCGTTTTTTTTTTATTTATTTTATTTTGCTGACTTTTCTCTGTTTCTCTCTGTCGCAGGTACGAATTTCGCCTTGCGTCGATCGTTGCACCCTTGCATCGATCGTTGATAAGCGATTTGAGATTGAATCGATCGTTGCACTGATAGCATCGATCGTTGCTGGACGATTACAGACAGTTTATGCCAACGCAGAACACTCGAAGTAATCCGAACTCGAGCTTAGTTAATCTCAATCTAGAGGAACTTGGACGTCTTGAGAGGACTATTAGAAGAGAAAAGAGAGAGAGAATGGTTCGAGAACGTCTGATCTTGATACCAGATGCTGAAGGTACCCTGAGGGACCAAGATAACAACCCGTACAATGCTGCTGGGCATCGGGTTGATGCTGAGGAAAATGTAATCCCTGACCCCCCGAACCTGAGCAACAACCGCAAGATCAAGCTCAAGGTAGAGAGATGGTAGTTCATGAGAGGACACTAGCTGACTACAATAGACCCGATGAGTTTCATGCAAACCGAGCAGCTCTAGTGCTTCCTGCTTTCGAAAGGAATGATTTTGAGGTAAAAACTATCTACTACCAACTGATGAGGCAGATTGCTTTTCATGGTCTTCAATCAGAGCAGCCTATGGATCACATTGACAAGTTTGAGGACATAGTCACTGGCATGAAGTATGAAGGAGTATGCCCGGACTATCTGTTCCTTAAGCTATTTCCGCACAGTCTTGCTGGAGACGCTAGTGCATGGCTGAGACAACTGGCACCTGGTAAGTATACTACTTGGACAGCCTTAAAGAGTGAGTTCCTGCGCCACTTCTACGATGCTGCGCGCTCAGATCAGTCCAGACAGGACATACTTACTTTTTCCCAAGGAGCTGTGGAGCCTTTGACAACTGCATGGATGAGATTTAAGAAGTATCAGCGTGATTGTCCACACCATGGATTCACAGAGGTACAGCTGATAGGTATTTTCTTCAGAGGAATAGATCTCCCTTATCAGACTGCTCTGGATAATTCCAGTGATGCTAATTTCAGCACCAGAACTCCTACACAAGCTAAACGGTTGATAGAGAACCTGATTGGCAGCAATAGTTGCAAAACAATGGATGAAAGGAGGAAGAGATCTGGTGGAACTGTAGAGAATTCTGATATAGCTAATATTAGATCCAGATTGGACACAGTTTACAATCTCCTGACAAATAAGAAAGCTGTCCACTTTGCCCAAGATGTAGAGGTGATTCAGACTGAGGAGGACACTCAGGAAGAAGAAGTGAATTTCATAGTAGGTTCCGGTTTCCAAAGTAATAGATTTAACAATCAACAGGGGAACAGGTTCTCAAATGGAGGACAATCTGGTGGTTTTCAAAAGACCTATGGACAGGGTAATCAGAGAACCTATGGATCTACATCCTATCAGACTCCTCCTGCACCTACAGCCCATGAGAGCAAAATGGAAGCTATGATGGAACAACTGATGGAGAGTCAAACCAAGCTTTCTGTAGACAACAACAAGAAGCTGGACGCTGTCTATCAGGACCTCAATGGGAAGTTTGAGACATTGAGCACTCACATGAAGCAGTTGGACACTCAGGTGAATCAGATGTCCAGCTCACTGAAAGGAAAAGGAGTTGCAGACACTCATATTAAGGCCTGGTCTGTAATGATTAATGATGGATCTTATCTAGGGGAGAAATTTGAGCTAAGTACAGCTGAGTTGGTGACTGAGGAAGAATTTTCGGATTTCTGTGAAAAACTCTCGGGTGGAAGTTGTGATGATCGCGATGCAACGATCGATACACATCTGGCATCGATCGATGCAGGTCGTGAACAAGCAGAGAATCCGTGGGATGAAAATGAGATTGATGCAGAACTAGCCCGCCTATTCCCTGATACATCTGAAATCACTCCAGAAGATGTTTATGCACGAGCTATTTGGCACAGTCCCAAGGTGTCTGAAGTGATTAAACAAGAGATTGAAGAGCTGAAAAGGCTAGAAAAGAGTGGTGAGGACTTGGAAGAAATTCCATCATCCGATGATCCACCTTATCATCCATGTGTTCAGAAATATTTGAACAAGATGTTGCCATTAGATGAAGAGCTGAAAGAATGGGTGATAGTAGTTCCTCAGCATATTAGTGATGTTCTGTTAACTAAGGTCCCAAAGAAACTGCCTGATCCTGGAGTCTTTGTACTTGATTGTTCTATCTTTGAAGATAGTTTTAGGCGTTCTCTGTGTGATTTGGGAGCTGCTGGAAGCATAATACCCTACTCTGTGGCTGAGAAGCTGGGTATGTTGGATTTTGCTCCTACTAGGACACGTCTTATCCTAGCTGATCAGTCCATACGAGTTCCTGAAGGACTCCTTATGGATATTCCGGTAAGAGTCGGAAACTACTTAGTTCCAACGGACTTCCTTGTGCTGAAATATGCCTGCGATCCAGATGAAGCTTTATTGCTTGGGAGACCATTCTTGGCTACAGCAGGAGCTGTGATTGATGTTAGACAGAGTCTAATAGACCTCCACCTGGGAGATGAGACACTGCGATATGAGATGGAGAAGCTGCGGAAGCCACTGATAGATGGACAGACTTTCAAGATCTTGGAAGCAGATGATGAGCAGCTGAATGAGACTGTGATAATAGATCCTGGAGCGCATTTTACTCCATCTTTTCTTGGACTGAAGCATTCTGCAACAGCCTATTCTCCGCCATGGATGAGGAGACTTGAACAGAGACAGAAAAAGTCTCTGTCAGGATCTTCCGGAGCCTGAAAAACCTTGCGCGTCCGGTCAAGCTATTGACCTTAAACAAGCGCTGGGTGGGAGGCAACCCACCATTAGGTACTAGTGTTTTTCTTTTTAATTTTTGGTGTTTTTGTTAGGATTTTACGTTTGTTTTTGTTTCTGGTGCAGTCATGTTTGCAGGTCTCGGATTAAATCGCAGTGCAGCGATCGATGCATTTCTGCATCGATCGTCACAACACGAAAGGAATCGCATTGCAGCGATCGTTGCGGTCCTGAGCAACGATCGACTATACACGAAAAATCGCCAAGTAACGGTCGATGCACATAGTGCAACGGTCGTTGCTCGTGCGACAGAGGTAACCCGACAGACATAATTTCACCTTTTCAATTTTTATTTTCTTTTACCGATCCTTCGCTGGACACTACTGGGGACAGTGTGTCTTAAGTGTGGGGGAGGAGGTGCTACTGACGTTTATCTTTCTGTTTTCTTAAGAGTCAGTCCGTTTTTCAAAATTTTTTGTTTTATTGAGTCAAAATTGTTTAAGTAAGAAACTATGATTTTCTGAGGAGATTTACAAGACTTGCAGGAACTTAAGTAACCATTGGGATGAAGTTGCAGGATCTATCTCTGACTATTAGAAAACCCCATCACAGATCAACCTACTGGGAACACCCACATCACTTCAGGTATCAGAGGATCCTTTTACTGACTTCACCCCTAATACTGACTTAGATTTTCTCACCTAAGGGCTTGGTATACTTTATGTCGGATTCCCTGTTAGTTCTGACACAGCCTGTAAACCTGTCCTATTTAGTTCCCTTCTCCCCTTCTATAAAAAAAAAAAAAAAGATAATAAACTGAGGATGAGTTAGTAACTCCGAAGTGGTCATGGGAATAGTAGCAAACACTATTATCTCTCATGTGATCCATGGAATGTGTCCAAAGTACACCCCATAACGGGAAGAACACTGATAAAAAAAATAAAATGATACCCAGTGGGGAAAAATCAGTTGTTAAAGAAGGGAAAGAGAAGAAAGGGACTAGAGAAAGATAGTATGGTGGTCTAGAGCTGATTAGGTAAGAATCCATGTGCCTTTAGATCGATACTCCTTAGGTGAGACCGCACTTAAATACTTGCAGAAGTCAGTAGGGAGAATTTGAATGCTTGAATGTGATTGTGGAGTTTACCTAGGACAGTTGCTAAGTGTGGGGGAAGTACATGTTGGTCTTGATATCCTGTGATTGATTCTTTCAGTGGTTTACTAAGGGGAATCTGAGTATTGTAGCTTCTAAGATGAAATGAGTTTCTGAAGAGTTTTCAAACCTCTTCACCATGTTTTAGTTCTATGTTTTGCTTGAGGGCAAGCAAAGGCTAAGTGTGGGGGAGTTGATATATCATGGTTTTTACTAGTTTTAGGCCATGATATAAGTATGTTTTTAGTGTCTTTTGTGTTATTTTAGAGTCTTTTACAGGTATAATCAGGTTGGGAGCTAAATTGGAGATTATGGAGCATTTTGGAGATTTTTGGAGTGATTGGCCGAGAGACAGAGTTCACTGTCCGAAACAGAGAAAGGTATCGATCGTTGCACTCTAGCAACGATCGTTGCACCAGCGAGATGGGCCAAAAACTCGGCGGTTTAGAAGAATCAAGATTATTGCACTTTGATCCAGAAGTTCCTGATATTTACAAAGAAGCCCCTGGCCGAGATTATGCCTATATAATAGAGTTTTTAGAGTTTTTATTGGATATACTTTTATAATTAAGAGCAGAGGATTTTTAGAGCTTTTGGGGGCTGATCTGAACCTGATTCATCATCTGTATTTGGAGAAGATTTCGAACCCCTTTTACTCTTATTCTTTTATGCAATTTACTTATCATATGATCATGTTTTCATTATCTATGTCTGAGTAGATTCCTAGTTAGACTTAGGGTTTCTCACATAGGATTTCATGACTTGCTAGACTTGTTCAATTTCAGTTAAGGATTCAAACTATATCTGTTCTTCAATTTAATTGTGCTTAAAGCTAGTTCTAACCTGATCAATTAGAATCTAGATCTTAGGTTGCTAAATACGTCACGGAAGTGGGGTTTAGGAATCTGAACTAATTAAATTGGGCAATTAAACTTTGCGCAAACGAAAGTTTGGTTTAGAATAATTGTGAACATATCAAACTCGAACTTATTGCTAGTTTAATCTGTTAGTTCTCGCAAACGGAAGTTTGGTTTGCTGCACTTAGACTTAGAGAATTATCGCAAAGGAATTTGGTTAATTCTATATCTGTGTTTTGAGTTCTAGAACTGCGCTTAATTAGATCCTTGCTGAATGAACTGTTTGCTAGTCTGATTTCATGAGAATACCCTAGGTTTGACGCTTTTAATTACTTGCTTTCACAACCGATAATCTCTGCTACTGATTTACTTTCTTGCACTGTTTTCAATACAATCACATTGCTTATTTCTAGTATTCATTCCCTACGGTTTGATTCTCTTGAGACCAAGTGTCCCTGTGGATTCGATAACCCTATATACTACTTTGACATTGCTGTACACTTGCAGTTTAGTATAGGGATTAATTCTTGACCTATCAACGCACGGCCGGGCAAAGGCAAGGTGGTTTGAAGATGTCTCAACAGCTTACGTTCCCATGAATTGGGATGACGATCACTGGGTTGGGGTTGTTATTAATTTAGATTTACAGACCGTTGAACTACTAGACCCGTTGCCAATCCATAACAGTGGTGCCAAAGCTGCTAAAAACATTGCGCCAATTGTTGAAATGATTCCTTACATTGTGGAGGCATTCTTCAAGCTCGACCCAGAGAGTAACAGTATGAAGCCAAGGGAGAAAACGAAGCCGGGGAAACAGGAACTGAAAGGGAATTTACCGCCTTATTCATGGAGTCGGTTAAAGACAGTGTACACGAATGATCAAGTAGGTGATTGCGGACCTGTTACAATGAAGTTTCTTGAGCTGAATGCCCTAGCTAGATCAGATGGAATAGAAGCGATGGTAAATATGTAAATTAGGTGTTGTTATGTGTTTGAGACGTGAGGAAATGTTTGTCTTTTTGAACTTGGAGTATTTGGTTTATGTGTGATAACATAAATTAGGTGTTGCTATTTTGATAGGTATCATTTCGAATATGGGTGGATAGACAAATTGAAGATAAGTGTGGGTGGACAGGTGATATGAAGTTAGTCTATGGATACATACTTAGTAATATTTATGAAATGGTAAATATGTAAATTAGGACGGATAGCGATATTGCTGAAGGTATGAATTGACGTTGGACTTAAAATGATAAATGAAATAGATATAGGGACGATATAGATAGTTAATAACTGAGAGGAATATTAATGAGTAGGTATAGGTATATTAAGTGTACTCTTAAAAGTGAATGATTAGATGGGAGTGGATATATATAAGAAAGCTATGTGGCTAGCATCTGACAGGTTTGAACCTGGAAAGTGCGTCGATAGACAGCATGTTGACTTTATAACGTTGTTGATATTATTATTTGTATGTAAATAATGGATGGGAAAATAATATATGAAAATAGGCGATAATGTAGAGTAAAACAAATGGATAGCGTGGAGGGTAATAAGAGCAACGTATCCATATTTGAGGAAGATCATACGCCGAGAGTTTTGATTTATTAAAGAAAGAGGTAATTTATTGGTTTCCTTGTTATTGACTGTAGTAGAGGGTAATAATGACGGATGTTGTTGTCTCGAGGCCTGTGATATTAACGTAGGTATTTGATTTTATTTTTTTCATTTGCAAAAAAGGTAAAATGAAAGACAAAGAAAAAGTACAGATTCATGGATAGTTTTGTGACGTAGACGTGAGATAATTTGATTGATCTAATAAGACACTGGGCGATAAGATTGGCGGCAATGGCGAGAAAGTATATTATAAAATTGGATTCAGTTATAATGACGTCTTGGAAGTCGTAATAGTGATTTGACGAGACACAGAAATGATGACGGTTTGAAGGGTCAGCGTCTCGAGAAGCTGGGTTGAGGGGTTTAAAGTTGGGGATTTGAGACAAGTTAAAATGGGTATATGTACATGAATATATTTTGTAAGATTTATAGGAATTTTAAAAGTTTAGTGGATAGAGGAAAGGGTAAATTAATACTGGATGGATAATTTGATGTATTGGTGGATATTGTAACAGAAAAGTAAGTCATAGTTATAAATAATATTAAACATGTTTACGCAAAATAATAACAAAACATAAAATTTTAATTGTTTAAAACAGCATAAACAGACGCGTTTTACAATGCGACGTCGGCCCAACCGCCACCGCCTTCCTAGCCGCCTGCGTTTTCCTGTCCGCCGTTTTCATGACCGTGGTTTTGTCCCCCACCATTGTGCACTACGACCTGGCCCCAACCGCCTCCGTTTTCATCATGACCCCAACCACCAACGTTGTGCTCAAAATCAGGCCAAACACTGTCGAGGGGATTTGGTGGTAGCACAAGCCATTCAAGAAAAGTCTGCGGGATTATTTGGAAGAAAACAGTTTGCTCGATAGTCCAAAAACAAGCATTACACATGCCGCAACCTTTGATATTCTCGTCGGTGATACTAAGCCAATAATTAAAAACGGAGCAAGGTCGACGGCTATTCCGATAGGCCAGGAGTAGCGCTCGAATTTCCTAACGTCCTTCCTAAGAGCACGGATAGCGGAACGGGAAAGAAATGGGATAGTCGAACCTGAGTCAAAGGATGGGTAAATAGATCGCCGGATGACTTCGAAACAATACATGGCGGATTTGCAACCGGCGATGGCAGAAGATTTAATCTTTTGAAAAGCTTATAATCTTCCATCGTATGTGTACATGAAGTCGGATATGCCCTTCAAAAACAAAGCAGATACGTTTTTGGCATCCAAGCAAGCATTGTACAAAAGCGTGATGCCTCTTTGGTCTCCTTCGGATTGGCCCTCCTGGATAAGGTTAATTCGAGAAATAGTATCCACGTGATCGGCGTCTTGAGAAAAAGTCTTGCAGACAGCGCGGACTTTGAAGTGTTCTCGAATATGATCACTTGCATTCTTCGAAAGGATTATTCTTCTTACTTCGGGCGGCAGGTTTAGAAGGTTAGCACAAGTCATTCTGAATGAACAGATTTGGGACTATGGAGAGAGTGAATGCGTAGACAAATATTGTTTTTATGGATGCCAGAAGGTCGCCACGTTTCAGTTTCCAACGTGAATATAAATTCCGTAAGACAAACACGTATCCATAGAACTGTTAATTTGATTGGACGCGGAATCCGAATTGCAAAACAAGTAAAATTGCAAATTAATTTTATTTTATTATATTGCTCATATTATGTATAGGTATTATAGCTAAAGGGAAAGACATATGGATAGGTGATTGTTAAATATAAACTGGTTAACTGATGGAGAGACATGGGGCTGTGAAAGATGGATAGTACAGAACTTGGCATGAGATGATGTTAGCGGGAGGTTGAAAATATGGTACTCTTAGGGGAATACCATGTCTTATATCGAGTAACATCTATGAATGGAAGAGAATAAGTGAGAATGGATGGTAATTGATATTGCCAATAAACATTAAGCGCTAAAAATAATTCGTGAATTTGAGGCCGCATTAAGTTTGGGATAAATAATTCACGAAGATGGATGTGTAAAGGGGATCTGTTTTAATGATATTCATTTACTAATATATAAGATTAGATTGAAATAAAATCTGCAGTCTGTTATATTATACATGGATACAGAAGTAGGGTTCTAAAGCATAGATAGACACAGCAATATATGTGGAATCGGAAATCGAAGAAGTAGACAACTTTAAAAGTCAGTAGAGTAAATGACTCATATCTGTTAATTTGGTTTCAAGGTCTTCAATCTTTGAAAGGAGAAAGTCGACCCTATCAATTAAACCTGCCATTTGAGACTTGTTTGATTCTTCTTTCAGGCGAGCCTCAACTTTAAGCTTTTCAATTTCTTCAGTAACTGCGTCGTCCCACCACTTTTTGAATGCACATCCATGACCTGGACCCTACGAATGAGAAGGTAGACGGTTGATAATGGGTAAAAAGAAAATATAGAAATGCATTAGCACTATGGAATTTAGTAAAAAGTTATACATCCGATAGATCGTAAAGACATGTATAGAAGCGCCTTCCTTTACTCTCAGGTAATGTAGAGGTCGTTATGAACAAGGAAGCCTTGCAATCGCAGCTCGTAGAAATACCTAATTGATGAGTGGTTTGAATAACTGGCCTTATACCGGAGACAGGCTGTCCCCATTTGTAGCTAATTTTGTTAGCTGTATCACTCATACTGTAAGAAGGAAACCAAAAGATAGGGAAACGGAGTAGGTTGAGTGGTGATTTTCTTCTTTGGGTAGACTACTTATAGCAAGAATAGAATTGTTGGACTGAGAAAACAAAAATAAAGAGTTAAAGTGAACGTTAAAAAGATTGGCTACAGTGTTTCTATTTAACAAGTACTAATTGGATGGATAGATGGGTAAAAAAGGATGTTAGTTGTCTTATACACGGATAGTGAAATAGAGAATATGTCTATCCATGTAGATAGTTCAAACTTAATGACCAAACTGGTCAAAGCGAAAGAAGTAGGATTTGACTAAAGGAAAAAGACATTAACTTAAAAGAGAAGGAGAGAAGATAGAGTTGTAGTTAAAAAACAAAAACAAAGAAGGTCCAAAAGTAGGCATTAGCCGAGAGTAAAAACAAGCAATGTGGTTACCAAGTTCGCTACTAGCCGAAATCGCAGCTAGGGTCGCAGAAGACGGCGTTGATGCTTGTGCGAATCTACTTAAGGCAGGCCCTGAGGGCTTGAATGCGGTTTGTTCACCGGAGGTGTATTCAAGAGTCCGACTGGACAGGCGGCATGACTTCACTTGGTTTGCAGACGAACAATATTCGTGGTATTACAAATTCTACAGGAAGTGCGTAGAGCACAAAAATCCGTTTGCGATGTACACCGAAAGTCTGCGCACTGCATTCAATTTGGGCGATCTAGAGAAAGCTATAGAAATTTTACATGGGGTGAGGGATGCGTATCCCCATGCGGAGCTAATGTATATTATTCTTAAGTGGTGTGCAGGTAGAAGCTGCAACGCCGAGTATAAGGTTTTCAGATCTAAACGATCATATGATGAGGCAATGGCTATTGGTGAGATGCTGGTGTACCACGTGTGTGTGGTTATGCCAAAAGAAGTTGACAGTTGACATGATTCTTGGAGCTGCAGCGATTTGGATGATTTTTGGTGGGTTCACACGATGATGGGTGAGAATAGTGGGGATAGGTGCGAGAACTGTTTCTTCTATTTCCTATCCATTAAAATTAGGAAGATGTCGTAAGTATTATCCATGTAATATATTTAATGATAATGATGTGTATCCATGATAATAGATATAAAAGTCGAGAAGAGAAAGGCATAACATTAGTTTTGGGGTAATACCTTTTTGTAAATGGACGTAAAATGGATTGTGTAACAATAACCAATATAGTCAGTCGTTGATATAAACTAAATGTAGACAAATTGGCGTGTAACTAGAAAGGTGGAGACTGGTTTCCTGTTTGTAAACAGTAAAGCGATTTAACTAATTAGTATCCTTCGTTGGTATTGGGTTGAGTACAAAAGCTATGATTAGACAAGTTAGGTGGCTGAAAAGAAATGACGCAGACATGCTGACACATAAAGTAGACATTAATTAATGAAGAGTGTTTAAGTCCCCGAATTTCCAAGTAAACACCGGAATGACAATTATAATGAAAAAGTTGTGAGGTTGACCAACGTTATTAAATATATGGGGGATGTAGTGGCTAATCTGTTTCAATGGATGGATAAATAGGAAAGATAAGTTTTAAAATGGATAGTAAAGTACAAATTTTATTATTAAAATTCCAAAACAACCTAAAGTAATGACAGATTGATAAATATAACGTTTTTTTGGTACAATTGATACTAAACTGATGATATAATTGATAGGACATGAAGAAGAAGGGTTTACATATCCACCATAGATGAATGGATAGAATAACAAAAAGTTACAATACTAAAGGGTTTACATATCCACCATAGATGAATGGATAGAATAACAAAAAGTTACAATACTGTTCGAGGATAACTAAGAAAGCGTTAAAAACGGTTATCTCTAAACGCCCTGAACCGCAGGAATGGTGTTTTGCCCATTAACGCCGACCAACACGGCGGCGCCTTGCTCATGATCAACAACACCATCAACCATAGCGGCCCAAACAACAACGTCGTTTAGGTCGGGTGCTTCATATAGTTCGGCATTTGCTTCCCAGTCAATGAGGTCCACCCATTTGAAAAAAGTACACGG
The DNA here is from genome assembly GCA_030180135.1 of Orychophragmus violaceus. Taxonomy (NCBI): domain Eukaryota; kingdom Viridiplantae; phylum Streptophyta; class Magnoliopsida; order Brassicales; family Brassicaceae; genus Orychophragmus; species Orychophragmus violaceus. The sequence continues at coordinate 13,715,704 of CM058240.1, forward strand.
GATTACACGGAAGAAAACAGAAGTTTCAATAGACCAGAAGCAGAGGTCGCACATACCGAGACCTTTAACTTTTTCGTTTTGAAAGTCAAGCCAATAGCGATGGACAGAGCACGGGCATGATGCAATTCTACCATGGTTAGTAGAGTCAGATATCGCGGTTAGATGCGCGGAGATGTTCATGGGCCAAGTTATGCGCTGAAATTTGCGGACATGCTTTCTAAGGTTACGGATAGCAAAACGAGAAAGAAAAGGAATCGTTGAACCTGAATCCAGCTCAGGAAAGATGGAACGGTGTATGACTTCGTAACAATATAAGGCGGGCTCGATTCCCAGGACCGCGCATTGCTTAAGGCGTGCAAAGGCATTAGCTCTTCCATTTGTGTAAAAAAAATCCGATATCGCTTTCAAAAAAATTGCGGTTGGATTCTTCGCATCTAGACATGCACGCTCAAGATGGAGTATCCCTTGATAATCGTGGTGCGTCTTGATAAGGTCAACCTCAAACAAGGTATCCATGTGATCATCATCGTCGCGAAGTGTATTGCAGCCAGCTCGGATTTTGAAATGCTCGAGTATGTTCTCACTAGCATTTATTGCCAGTATAGACCTCCTTAGTGCAGCTGGCAAGTCGAGTAGAGTCGGAGAGGGAACGATGAAAGGGGAGGGGTTGTGATACCCCGTATCAAAAATACGGTCAACGGGCAGCCGAAAGTCAACCGAGGGTAAAACCGTCATTTTACCTAAGTCAGGGGTAAAATGGTAATTTTACCAAAGTACGAGACGGAAACCGAGACGGGCCAAATATTCTTATGATTTAACATAAAGAATGTTTACAAGATCGGAATTGTAAGAATCGGAGTAGAAACGAGTTTTTCGGCTTGTCGGGAATGAAAACCGACTAAACCGACGAAACTTCGGAAATTCATATCTTGAGCTACGTAAGCCCGAACGAAGTAATTCAAAATGATAAATTCATCTAAAAGCATGGAGAATCTTATTTTGGAGGTTTTGGAATTTATGGAATCATCCGAAGTTGTTCTAAAATATTAGACCGAGAAAACCGCAAAACCGAGCAATTAGCAAAGGGGATTAGTGAGGGGATTAGGCATCTTTTATGGAGTGTTTTGGCAACAAAAATTTTCCAGAAGGACACTTGTTGGCTCCCCATGGCGCCACCCTAGCCTGGTGAGGTGTCAACCATGCCAAGATTCCATGAATCTTCTTTGCATGCATGCACAAACATCCCATCCATTCAATGTACCTCACCAACAATTCTCTACTCTCTCTCAGCTCTCTCTCTCTCGCGCTCTCTCTTCCTCTCTTGCCCAGAAACACAAATTCCTTGCATGTTAATCTTGTTGTTCTTGTAGATTCAACAAAACCTTCTCTTGAATGTTCATCATCTCAAGATGAACAAGTAAGACTACATCTTTCCTTTTTGGCACCACCAAATCTCTCCTTTCTCTCTCGGTCTCTCTGCTCCCTTTTTCTCACAAGATCATGCAATTTTTGTTCTAGAATCCCTGAAGATCTCCTTGCATATTCAAAAAAACTCAAGAACCCTAGTTTGTTCCTCATGACTTCTTGAGCAAGAAAGAGTGTATCTTGTGATTCCTAGATCCAAATCAGGCTCTGTCAAGGGCTAGAGATCCCTCTCACTCTCCTCTTCAACCGCCGTTCACCTCTCTCGCAGGAGAGCCGCCGGAGTAGGTCGCCGGAGCTCCTCCTCCTCCTTTTGCTTCTTATGCAAGAAAGCTTGTATCTTTCCTTCTATAGCTTCAAATTTAGTTCTGCAAAGTGCTATGTGTTTGTGCTGAGATCCTCTATCTTTTTCAGTGGACCGCCGCCCCTGTAGCCACCGGAGACCGCCGGGAAACCGCTTGGAAGAAGCCACTCCTTAGGGTTTGTAGAACCTTACCCTTCTCCTTAGTTTGTGGATGTTTTAAGGCTGGTATTGAATAGATCTAGTGGTGGTGATCATTTTGGTGTGTAGATCTGTAGAAGAAACCGCCGGAAAAAGCCCCTCCGCCGCCGGTCAATGCCCCGCCGCCGTGGTCAACGCCGGAGAGCCGCCGCCGGTGAAGTCCCCCGCCGCCAAATCAAAACCGGTTCTTCAAGGAACCCACTGGTACAATTTGTTTTGTGATTGGAGTTGGTTTGATGTGAGATTAAACCGGGTCAAAGGCGGTTAAACCGGTCAACGGTTTAACCCTAAACCAGTTTAATCAAACCGGTTGGTTAAGGTGTTGGGCCGGTTTAAGTTGAATCCGAGATTGACTGGTTTTGTGGTTATGTGTATCAGGAGTGTTAGATAGTCCGGGAATCCGCATCCGCGCCAAAAGCCACTATTCGGTGAGTCGGCTCGAAAACTCGCAAAATCAATTAAACCGGGAAACCACTAAAACCATAGCCATTAAGACAATTACCGTGACTAAAGTAATTAAATAAGATTTAACCGGACAATTAGTAATTAGTAACTAATGAAGCGTTTAAGAAATAACCGATTAAGACCAATTAAACATGATTAGGGTTTAGAATTAAAAGGATTAACCGAGTCTGTGTTGCTAGGTTGCTAGTAAAGCATAATCGTTGTATATATATTATAAGTATAAGGAACAAGTGTTAATAAATTATAGACGAGAAATTAAGACAATAATAAAATACGAATTAATCTTAACCAATGTATAGAATATCAGAATGGGATTGGGAATTAGACGAAATAGAGGGTTTGGGTAATGAACTAAGTGAATGATAATGATATGTCGGGGAGTTAGTAAGTTTACTAACTCTAAACCGACAGATCGAGAACGTGATTAAAATATACCTAGGATGAGATAATAAAGAATTGATGCGTATTGTGAGCCGTCTACGGGTTAGCAATCCGTTAACCCAAAGTAGCGAACGAGAAATAAAGTAAAAGTTTTAGAAACCCTAATAGGCCTGCTTTTGGTGATTGTGTGATTGTGTGGTTGTGTTGTTGTTATTGCTTATCTCTGTGCAGGTTTATTAGACTGCTCGGTGTTGGGCCGAGTAGTCATTGTGGACACTTACTCCGGTCTCGGGACCGGGTAAGTTAATGGTGCTGACTAGGTATCTTACCTAGTCAGAGCGGTGAGTTGGGTAGTGTAGAGGCTTGCGGAATGGTTGGGATTATTATTATGGTTGTTGTTATTGATTGCGTGATCTGTGTTAGAGTCCCAGCGAGTCTGCGTGTTTATATTCCTGCACTAGGACGCTAGGGTGCGTTAGATTTCGCAAGCCTAGGTTTTTGTTTACGTTCCGGTACTTCCGACCCGATTGGATCCTCGGGTTTGACCTAACCGGGCCATGGTGGTTCTGGTTATGGTGTTAACCTATCGGGTGACGCCGGTAGGTGTGCGGTCCGGAGAATACGGGGTCATGTCCTAGGGCCGGGTCGCATGGAAACTCACGTTACCTGGGGTAACGGGAGTCACCGCGTATCGATGGACCGAGAACGGTGTCCTATATGTGGGTCCTTGTGAGCACGTATAGGAGTCGAGGGTAGTTGCCATATAGGCGACATTGTAACCCGTGGAAGTTACCGAGTTCGTAGGGCCCAGTGTTGTTTATTATCTTTATTTATCGCGCGTTAGGTAGACCGAGTCTAATCGAGGACATGTGCCGCAGTGCCTTCGATTTCCTTAATTCTATTTATTTTGGCATTGATTGTGTGTGGGTTTATCACGACGTGGTAGTGCGTGATTGACCGCTTATTTATGATGATTGTTATTTTGGGTTTTGGGGCGGGGTTTATAGATTCTAGATAGATTAGAAGCCGTTAGTGGGGAGCCGATTCACTGGGTGATCTTAGATTGCTCATTAGACTCTTTTTGTGTTTTCAGGTTTCAGCGACGGACGTGGGAGGTCCTCGGTGTAGCTTCGGGTTGCTTGTGACGTGATTTTGATTCGTTATTTTGGTTGTATTATTTTCGGTTCGGCAGCTGCGCTATTTTCGTTATATTTTGTATTTGAATGATTTGATGTTTATCTATTCTAAGGATGATTGTTTGACAAACCCGTTAAACGTTGTATTCGACGTTTGATTACTTAAAAATGAGATGGTTTCCCTGATATGAGGTTTGGTCCGAACCGACACAACTCGTTGAAGTCGTGCAAGTAGTACTGCTTGCGCTACGGATACGAGGATAGCGGAGTCGGAAATAGATCGGTGCGAGCCTTTTGTCTCAACCCGAATTATCTTTGGCTTCGTCCTGTAGCGAACTTTTCCCGTTCGACTTGCTCGGGTCCGATTGGTCATGTTCTTGTTTGATTGTTGACCGGTCAGCTCGACGGTCAGCGGAGAATGGGGAAGGGGCGTTACAGAAAGGTGGTATCAGAGCATGGTTCTGCATGGGTTTTGAAACGTTTCATTTTTGAGTGTTTTCCGTGTTTTATTGAGTCAAATGTGTCACACAAGCAACCGTTAGGAAACCGAGCTGCGTCCGTTACACCCGGGGTTGGGATGGGAAAGTAGAAATTTTCGTATTATTTGTACTAACTCATTTTGTGTCTTTGATTGCAGTCTTACAGCAGTGCGTCCCGGGCAGAGTGGTTGGGTGTGTGTGTGTATACGGAGCAGTACAGTCGAGCAGGATGAGTCAGCAGGGATCAGTCGGGTCCGAGCAGGGACAGGTAGTTCAGTTCCAGGGGTACCCAGCATCGCCAGGTCACACGCAGGGATCCCGTACAGCGGATCAGCCGCCCGTTCCGTTACGAGAGATGCAGGGTGCGAGAGCGGCGCAGGTAGATTGGGCGCCTCTTCCAGACCCGTTACCGCCAGCGATGTTAGATGATGCAGGTAGCCGAGACCCTTTTGCTGACATGATGGGATTTCTGGGTGGAGCAGATGAGGAGTTCCAGTTGCCGCCGCAGTGGCCAGAGCCGGACGTGCCGCAGATTCTCGCAGCGACAGATGCGCCACCAATGTACCAGGCGCCACCTCTTGAGGCACCAGAGTTTCCACCGCTGCTTGGTATGGAGGATTATCTGATGGACCCGTTACCGTTCGGTTTTGATCTTGATATGGAGCCAGTGGACCCTGAGCAGCATCAGCAGTGGGAGCAGCAGGTAGGGGAGCAGGTAGCGGTGTTAGAGGATATCTTGGCGCAGCAGGTTGGACCAGGATCTCCCCGTACCCCGTTGGACCTTGAGATGTCATCAGGATCTTCTGGGTCGGAGTTTGAGGCAGTGACGCCACCAGTCGAGGCAGTAGAGGCCCCACCGGTTGTACCTGAGAGCCGAGCTTGTAGTGGATGTGGAGTACGAGATTTTCATCTGCGGTGGTGTCCGCGATCCGTTGACCCGCGTCTCCGGGAGCCCTATCAGTCACTACCTTTACCAGGCCACTGTCCGTTATGTGGTCAGGGGGACCATGGAGAGATGACTTGCCCAGTCGCCAGAGCAGGACTGTATATGACAGATGGTGAGCCGTATCCAGCAGTAGCACCCGGAGGTTGGGGAGACGGACCCAGCCGCAGAGACCCCGAGCCTAGTTCGCCGCCCGCCAGACAGTTCTCTATGATCCAGATGCCGATCGTTCAGTCGCCGCAGCCCGAGCTAGTGAGGAGGTGCCAGTTATGTGGAGGTCCGGGTCATCTTGCCTCAGATTGTTTCATGGAGCCCCCATCAGCGCCGACTTCGCCGTGCCAGTTATGTGGAGGTTATGGACACTCGGCAGCCGCTTGTTATCGAGGACCGTACCCAGTAGCTCCTTCAGTCTGTTCAGTTTGTGGCCGCGCAGGTCACGACGCTTACCTCTGTCCGATAGCCGGGCCCCCGCACGTTGGAGCACCGTCTCGAGATGCACACACACCACACCCACCCGGCGCGCCTGCCAGTGGATACTCCAGTGAGCCGTATTGCCAGTGTTGTGGGGCATTCTGGTCTTACTGGAGGCGTTAGGATAGGGTATGGGTAGTTAGGCCAGGTAAGTTGGGGGCACTAACTTTATTTTGACTTGTAGATAGATCGGCGGATAGGCGACTTGCGTGTCGTCTTTGATTTTTGTTGTGCAGCGGCGTCGTATGGGTTTTTGGTATATGATGACGGCTTTATGTAGGAACTCTGATCTTAACCGTGTACTAAAAACTTTATGCTGTATGATATATCGTTTTATGTATATGGTGGATGCAGAGTGTTCGGCTAATCGTTTATAGTAGCATAGTAACTATTTGCATGATTGAGATGGTTCGAAAAGCAAATGGTTTACTGTGTGAAACTAAATGATGGGCGGAACTGACGACCGTTCATCATGACCTGAACCCGGAATGACGACGCATTCGGCCGATCTTTAGATTGCGTGATTTATTATAGTAGCTTGTTTGTTTATTTCTTGCTTGATTGATTGATTGTTTTGTTGTGTGCGGTAGATCGCGTAGTGTTAGCAAGCGTAGGTTTGATAGATTGACCGTTTTCGGTCGTAGTGACCATTAGATTGCTAACCGTTTGAATGTGTGAGTAGTGATTGATCGTTTTCCCTTGACCTTGATTGAAACATAAGTCATAAGTTTTGATTGTATTTCAAGTTTCGAGCTGACTTGCGGACGGTTGAGTTCAACCGTCAATTCACGAGAGAACAGACTTATAGGGTATTGTTATTTAATCACGAGAGACCATAGGGTACGTGATTAAGTAACCATACTTCTATGGGAAAGTGATATCGGGGATAGAGTGAGGAAGCGAAGTAAAACTGCACCCGAACCCGAACGCAAGCGAAAGTGTCGAAGATGTTGCTAGTCGAGCACGCCGGATCGCGAAGCATTGGGAGCACCGACAGTGAGAGTGGAGCGGCCATCGCAATCGACGGGGAGGAGCCAGGACGCATGAGGAGTTAGCGAAAAGATTTGGAAGGAGGAACGCCAATGTTGGAGTCATGGAGAAGGAAGCCGATGATCGAATTCTTGAAGAGTGACCCAGGAAAAGGAGGGAATGATGTCGTCCGAGAAATGTGGAAGTCGAAGCAAAGTGGGGAAGCGTCAGAACGAGTTGGTAAAGCAGTCCACCGGAATCGGAACCAATTCGACGTCCGTAAGTGACGGAGAATTCGGGGACCGAATTCCTGTTAGTGGGGAAGAATGTGATACCCCGTATCAAAAATACGGTCAACGGGCAGCCGAAAGTCAACCGAGGGTAAAACCGTCATTTTACCTAAGTCAGGGGTAAAATGTTAATTTTACCAAAGTACGAGACGGAAACCGAGACGGGCCAAATATTCTTATTATTTAACATAAATAATGTTTACAAGATCGGAATTGGAAGAATCGGAGTAGAAACGAGTTTTTCGGCTTGTCGGGAATGGAAACCGACTAAACCGACGAAACTTCGGAAATTCATATCTTGAGCTACGTAAACCCGAACGAAGTAATTCAAAATGCTAAATTCATCTAAAAGCATGGAGAATCTTATTTTGGAGGTTTTGGAATTTATGGAATCATCCGAAGTTGTTCTAAAATATTAAACCGAGAAAACCGCAAAACCGAGCAATTAGCAAAGGGGATTAGTGAGGGGATTAGGCATCTTTTATGGAGTGTTTTGGCAACAAAAATTGTCCATAAGGACACTTGTTGGCTCCCCATGGCGCCACCCTATCCTGGTGAGGTGTCAACCATGCCAAGATTCCATGAATCTTCTTTGCATGCATGCACAAACATCCCATCCATTCAATGTACCTCACCAACAATTCTCTACTCTCTCTCAGCTCTCTCTCGCGCGCTCTCTCTTCCTCTCTTGCCCAGAAACACAAATTCCTTGCATGTTAATCTTGTTGTTCTTGTAGATTCAACAAAACCTTCTCTTGAATGTTCATCATCTCAAGATGAACAAGTAAGACTACATCTTTCCTTTTTGGCACCACCAAATCTCTCCTTTCTCTCTCGGTCTCTCTGCTCCCTTTTTCTCTCAAGATCATGCAAGTTTTGTTCTAGAATCCCTGAAGATCTCCTTGCATATTCAAAAAAACTCAAGAACCCTAGTTTGTTCCTCATGACTTCTTGAGCAAGAAAGAGTGTATCTTGTGATTCCTAGATCCAAATCAGGCTCTGTCAAGGGCTAGAGATCCCTCTCACTCTCCTCTTCAACCGCCGTTCACCTCTCTCGCCGGAGAGCCGCCGGAGTAGGTCGCCGGAGCTCCTCCTCCTCCTTTTGCTTCTTAGGCAAGAAAGCTTGTATCTTTCCTTCTATAGCTTCAAATTTAGTTCTGCAAAGTGCTATGTGTTTGTGCTGAGATCCTCTATCTTTTTCAGTGAACCGCCGCCCCTGTAGCCACCGGAGACCGCCGGGAAACCGCTTGGAAGAAGCCGCTCCTTAGGGTTTGTAGAACCTTACCCTTCTCCTTAGTTTGTGGATGTTTTAAGGCTGGTATTGAATAGATCTAGTGGTGGTGATCATTTTGGTGTGTAGATCTGTAGAAGAAACCGCCGGAAAAAGCCCCTCCGCCGCCGGTCAACGCCCCGCCGCCGTGGTCAACGCCGGAGAGCCGCCTCCGGTGAAGTCCCCCGCCGCCAAATCAAAACCGGTTCTTCAAGGAATCCACTGGTACAATTTGTTTTGTGATTGGAGTTGGTTTGATGTGAGATTAAACCGGGTCAAAGGCGGTTAAACCGGTCAACGGTTTAACCCTAAATCGGTTTAATCAAACCGGTTGGTTAAGGTGTTGGGCCGGTTTAAGTTGAATCCGAGATTGACTGGTTTTGTTGTTATGTGTATCAGGAGTGTTAGATAGTCCGGGAATCCGCATCCGCGCCAAAAGCCACTATTCGGTGAGTCGGCTCGAAAACTCGCAAAATCAATTAAACCGGGAAACCACTAAAACCATAGCCATTAAGACAATTACCGTGACTAAAGTAATTAAATAAGATTTTACCGGACAATTAGTAATTAGTAACTAATGAAGCGTTTAAGAAATAACCGATTAAGACCAATTAAACATGATTAGGGTTTAGAATTAAAAGGATTAACCGAGTCTGTGTTGCTAGGTTGCTAGTAAAGCATAATCGTTGTATATATATTATAAGTATAAGGAACAAGTGTTAATGAATTATAGACGAGAAATTAAGACAATAATAAAATACGAATTAATCTTAACCAATGTATAGAATATCAGAACGGGATTGGGAATTAGACGAAATAGCGGGTTTGGGTAATGAACTAAGTGATTGATAATGATATGTCGGGGAGTTAGTAAGTTTACTAACTCTAAACCGACAGATCGAGAACGTGATTAAAAGATACCTAGGATGAGATAATAAAGAATTGATGTGTATTGTGAGCCGTCTACGGGTTAGCAATCCGTTAACCCAAAGTAGCGAACGAGAAATAAAGTAAAAGTTTTAGAAACCCTAATAGGCCTGATTTTGGTGATTGTGTGATTGTGTGGTTGTGTTGTTGTTATTGCTTATCTATGTGCAGGTTTATTAGACTGCTCGGTGTTGGGCCGAGTAGTCATTGTGGACACTTACTCCGGTCTCGGGACCGGGTAAGTTAGTGGTGCTGACTAGGTATCTTACCTAGTCAGAGCGGTGAGTTGGGTAGTGTAGAGGCTTGCGGAATGGTTGGGATTATTATTATTGTTGTTGTTATTGATTGCGTGATCTGTGTTAGAGTCCCAGCGAGTCTGCGTGTTTATATTCCTGCACTAGGACGCTAGGGTGCGTTAGATTCCGCAAGCCTAGGTTTTTGTTTACGTTCCGGTACTTCAGACCCGATTGGATCCTCGGGTTTGACCTAACCGGGCCATGGTGGTTCTGGTTATGGTATTAACCTATCGGGTGACGCCGGTAGGTGTGCGGTCCGGAGAATACGGGGTCATGTCCTAGGGCCGGGTCGCATGGAAACTCACATTACCTGGGGTAACGGGAGTCACCGCGTATCGATGGACCGAGAACGGTGTCCTATATGTGGGTCCTTGTGAGCACGTATAGGAGTCGAGGGTAGTTGCCATATAGGCGACATTGTAACCCGTGGAAGTTACCGAGTTCGTAGGGCCCAGTGTTGTTTATTATCTTTATTTATCGCGCGTTAGGTAGACCGAGTCTAATCGAGGACATGTGCCGCAGTGCCTTCGATTTCCTTAATTCTATTTATTTTGGCATTGATTGTGTGTGGGTTTATCACGACGTGGTAGTGCGTGATTGACCGCTTATTTATGATGATTGTTATTTTGGGTTTTGGGGCGGGGTTTATAGATTCTAGATAGATTAGAAGCCGTTAGTGGGGAGCCGATTCACTGGGTGATCTTAGATTGCTCATTAGACTCTTTTTGTGTTTTCAGGTTTCAGCGACGGACGTGGGAGGTCCTCGGTGTAGCTTCGGGTTGCTTGTGACGTGATTTTGATTCGTTATTTTGGTTGTATTATTTTCGGTTCGGCAGCTGTGCTATTTTCGTTATATTTTGTATTTGAATGATTTGATGTTTATCTATTCTAAGGATGATTGTTTGACAAACCCGTTAAACGTTGTATTCGACGTTTGATTACTTAAAAATGAGATGGTTTCCCTGATATGAGGTTTGGTCCGAACCGACACAACTCGTTGAAGTCGTGCAAGTAGTACTGCTTGCGCTACGGATACGAGGATAGCGGAGTCGGAAATAGATCGGTGCGAGCCTTTTGTCTCAACCCAAACTATCTTTGGCTTCGTCCTGTAGCGAACTTTTCCCGTTCGACTTGCTCGGGTCCGATTGGTCATGTTCTTGTTTGATTGTTGACCGGTCAGCTCGACGGTCAGCGGAGAATGGGGAAGGGGCGTTACAGGGGTTCATTGAGATCATCTTGGGTAATGCGAAGGGCAAGTGTGGACAGTTGGGTATATGAGCAGACATAACATATTTATATATTGCTTTAGACATAAAAATAATACTAAAACAACTCATTAAATGATTATGACAAGCAAAACAGTGTAGGAGTACATAAACGAAATATAAGTAAATAGGGAAAATGACAATTTAAACAACTTAATGGGTATAAAATATGAGTCCTATTTGATAATACAGTGCGTGAGTATCCATGGCCATATATAGAAGGTCAAATATAACTTGAGTATCCATAGCCATAGATAAAAGTTGAAATATAACTTGAGTATCCATATATGTAGTTGTAGTTTTTAACTACTAGTTCAGATTTGTATCCATTTTTGTGAGTTAAATATGATAAAGAGTGTATCCAGCTCAATTACATAACGAAAAGTGGTAAAAGAAAGACAAAACGAAGAAAATGAGTTTAAGTTGATTGAATAAGGTAGGGGGTATAGAAGATGGCAAAGTGTACAACAAAAAGCTACTGGCGTCGATGATATATCATGGTTTTTACCCATTTTATGCCATGATATAGATGTGTTTTTAGTGTCTTTTGTGTTATTTTAGAGTCTTTTATAGGTTTAATCAGGTTTGGAGCTAATTGGAGATAATTGGAGCATTTTGGGACTTTTGGGACGTTTTGGCCGAGAGCTTAACTCACTGTCCGATTTATTGATCATGCATCGACCGACACACATTGTGCATCGGTCGACACACTAGCGAGATGGGCCGTACGCGTCGGTTAAACAAGTTATGAAGAATTGCAGAGAAGCCCAGAATAGTTCCAGTGTTTACACAGAAGCCCCAGCCGAGATTATGCCTATATATTTAGAGTTTTGGCTTTTATTTTAGATACGCTTTCATACTTAGAGCTAAGAGATTTTTAGAGCTTTCGGGGCTGATCTAATCCTGTACTTCAGTTATTTTGGAGAAGATTTCGAACCCCTTTATCTATTTAATTTCTTATATGCAATCTATTATTTCTATGATTATGTTTTCATCAATCATGTCTGAGTAGATCCATAGTTAAGTTTAGGGTTTCTCATTAGGGTTTGATGACTTGCTAGACTTGTTTAATTCAGTTAAGGATTCATATGATTAGAATGTTCTTCAAACTAAATTGTGCTTAAAGCTAGTTCTAACCTGATCAATTAGAATCTAGATCTTAGGTTGCTAAATTTGACACGAAAGTGTGTTTTAGAATCTGAACTATTTAGGTTGAGCAATTAAATTATTCGCAAAGAGATTTGGTTTAGTTTAATTGTGAACATATCAAACTTGAACTTAATGCTAGTTTAATCTGTAATTGCAAAGAGATTTGGGTTACTGCACTTAGACTTAGAGGATTTTCGCAAAGAGATTTGGTTAATTCTATTTTAGTGATTTGAGTTCTAGAACTGAGTTTAATTTGATCCTGACTGATTAACTTGTCTGCTTGTCTGATTTCCTGAGAACACTCTAGGCTTGACGCTTTTAGTTTATTGCTTTCACAACCAACTTGCTACTGTTTACTTTCTTGTCTTGCTTTTAATTCATTCACCACTTGCTTTATTTCTAGTATTAATCTCTACGTTTCTGATTCTATTGAGACCAAGTGTCCCTGTGGATTCGATAACCCTATATACTACTTTGACGATATTGTGCACTTGCAGTTTAGAATAGGGTAAAACTTAGAACCTATCAAGTTTTTGGCGCCGTTGTCGGGGACTCTTTGAGTCTTCGATAGGACCGAACTTAGGGTTTTTACTAGAAATTTTTCTTTTTATTTTTTTGTTTTTTGTTTTTATTTTTATAATCTGCTAACTTTTTCTCTGTTTCTTTCTGTCGCAGGTACGACTTTCGCCTTGCGTCGATCGTTGCATCCCTTGCGTCGATCGTCACTAGGCGATTCTGAGATTGAATCGATCGTTGTACTGATAGCATCGGTCGTTGCTGGACGATTACCGACAGTTTATGCAGACGCAGAAAACTATAAGTAATCCGAACTTGGACCTAGTTAATCTCGATCTTGAAGAACTTGGACGTCTAGAGAGAACCAACAGAAGAGAAAGAAGAGAAAGGATGGTACGAGAGCGTTTGATTCTGGTACGTGATGCTGAAGGTACCCTGAGGGACCGAGATAACAACCCATACAATGCTGCTTGGCAAAGGGTTGATGCTGAAGGGAATGTCATCCCTGATCCTCCTGAGCAACAGCAACAGGAGCAGAACCAGGGTCAAGGACAGGCCCAAGGTAGACAGATGGTTGTCCATGAGAGGACTTTAGCTGACTACAACAGACCGGATGAGTTTCATAGAAACCGGTCAGCTTTAGTGCTTCCTGCTTTTGAGAGGAACGATTTTGAAATCAAAACCATCTACTACTCGCTGATGAGACAGAATGCATTTCATGGTTACCCAACGGAGCAGCCTATGGATCACATTGATTCGTTTGAGGACGTAGTCACTGGCATGAAGTATGATGGAGTCTGCCCGGACTATCTGTTCCTTAAGCTCTTTCCGCACAGTCTTGCTGGAGACGCTAGTGCATGGCTAAAGCAGCTGGCACCTGCTCAGTACACTACTTGGGCAGCTTTAAAGAGTGAGTTCCTGCGTCACTTCTATGATGATGCGCGCTCAGACCAGTCCAGACAGGACATACTCACCTTTTCCCAAGGAGCTGTGGAGCCTTTAAAGACTGCCTGGATGAGATTTAAGCAGTATCAGCGTGACTGCCCACACCATGGATTCACTGAAGTTCAGTTGATTGGCATTTTCTTCAGAGGCATAGATCTTCCATATCAGTCTGCACTGGACAATTCCAGTAATGCTAACTTCAACACCAGGACTCCTACGCAGGCTAAGCAGTTGATTGAGAATCTAATAGGCAGCAACAGCTGCAAGACTATGGATGAGAGGAGGAAGAAATCTGGTGGAAGTGTAGAGAATTCTGACATAGCTGATATTAGATCTAGGCTAGACACAGTTTGCAATCTCCTAGCAGGTAAGAAAGCTGTCCATTTCGCTCAAGAAGTAGAAGTAATTCAGACTGAGGAGGACACTCAGGAAGAAGATGTGAATTACATCGGAGGATCTGGTTTCCAAGGAAACAGATTTGGATATCAATCTGGGAACAGATTTTCCGGTGGTGGACAGAAGGGTGCCTTCACAGGCAATCAGAACTCTTCAAGCTTTGGACAGACCAGTAATTTTCAGAAGCCTTATGGACAAAGTGCTCAGAGAACCTACGGATCTTCATCTTATCAGACACCTCCTGCACCCACTGCTTTCGAGACTAAGATGGAGACAATGATGGAACAGCTGCTGGAGAGTCAGATCAAGACTTCTGTGGACTGCAACAAGAAGATTGATGCTTTATATGAGGATCTCAAAAATTTGAGTCTATGAATACTCACATGAAGCAGCTGGATACTCAGGTGAATTAGATTTCAGGTTCTATGAAGGGAAAAGGAGTCGCAGACACCCACATTAAAGCATGGTCTGTGTACATTAATGATGGGTCTCACCAAGGTGAAAAAATTGAGCTAAGTACGGCTGAATTGGTAGAGGAGGAAGAATTTTCGGATTTTGGAGAAAAACTCTCGGGTGAAAGTTGTGAACACAGTGTTGCAACGATCGACACACCCTTAGTGTCGGTCGTTGTAGGGCGTGAACAGACAGACATGTCGGATGATAATGGCATAGATGCTGACTTGGAGCTTGATCGCCTATTCCCTGGAGTTACTGAGATTACTCAACAGGAGGTCTATGCACAAATCATTAAACAGCACTCCTCGGTGTCTGAAGTGATTAAACAGGAGGTTTAAGAGCTCAAGAAGCTAGAGGAGATTGGTGAAGACTTGGAAGAAATTCCACCGTCTGATGATCCACCTTATCATCCCTGTGTGCAGAGGTATTTAAACAGGATGCTGCCTTTAGATGAAGAGCTGAGAGACTGGGTGATTATAGTTCCCCAACACATTAGTGAGGTGCTACTGAACAAGATCCCGAAGAAGCTGCCTGACCCTGGAGTCTTTGTGCTTGATTGCTCTATCTTCGAGGACAGTTTTAGGCGCTCTCTTTGTGATTTAGGAGCTGCTAGAAGTATGATGCCTTATTCTGTGGCAGAGAAGCTGGGGATGCTGGATTTTTCTCCTACTAGGACCTCTCTTGTCCTAGCTGATCAGTCTATACGAGTTCCGGAAGGACTCTTAAAGGACATTCCAGTGAGAGTTGGAAACTACTTAGTTCCGACAGACTTCCTTGTGCTGAAATATGACTGCGATCCTGATGAAGCATTGCTGCTTGGAAGACCATTCTTGGCTACAGCAGGAGCTGTGATTGATGTTAGACAGAGTCTAATAGACCTCCACCTGGGAGATGAGCCGCTGTGTTATGAGATGGATAAGCTGCGAAGACCATTGATAGATGGGCAGACATTTACAATCATGGAAGCAGATGACGAGCAGCCGGATGACACTGTGATTATAGATCATGGAGCGCATTTTACTCCATCTTTTCTTGGACGCGAGCATTCTACGACAGCCTACTCACCACCCTGGATGAGGAGACTTGAACAGAGACAGAAAAAGTCTCCGTCAGGTTCTCTTGGTACCTAAAAGATCTTGTTCGCCCGGTCAAGCTAATGACCTTAAACAAGCGCTGAGTGGGAGGCAACCCACTGTTAGGTTTAGTTGTTTTTCTTTCTTATTTTTGGTGTTTTTCTTAGGATTTCACGTTTTTGTTTTTGTTTTTGCTAAGTTTCAGATACAGAATTCGAGTCTGGAGATGTGTGACGATCGATGCACTTGTGCACCGGTCGTTGCAAGGAGATTTGACGAAGAGGGGAAATCGCATTGTGACGATCGTTACTCCTATGCAACGGTCGTTGCAATTGGTTCAATTGCAAAATTAAGGTATGTACTAAACCGGAAATCGAATTCGATTTGACCAGCAACGATCGTTGCCACTAAGCAACGGTCGTTGCACCCACGACCAGGTAAGTGCCTTAAACCCTTTCTCTTCTCTTTTCTTTCTCATTTCCGATTATCCGTACGACCGAACCTCCACACCCAAAATCGAAAATTCTCATCATTTTTGTTCGTTTCAATTGCTAAATCTTCCTATTTCACTCTCTAAACCCTTGTCTTTAGCTCATATCTCAAGAATCCAAGGTAATGAACTTCTATTTCTCAAATTTTCGGATTAAATTTTAGGGTTTTAGGGTTTGAGATTTTTGAACTGAAAATTGATGATGCATGCGTAATTAGACCGATTTAGGGTGATGGGTTATGATTTTGAACTGATTTGAGACAATGTGGCTTGGATTTGAACTGATTTTGTTGATTTTTGTTTGCGCCGAAATCGCCTTGCAACGGTCGTTGCTCTCGAGCAACGGTCGTTGCTTTGCGATTTTGGGAAATGTTCGATAAAGTGAAATCGCCTTGCAACGATCGATGCCTTAGATGCAACGGTCGATGCTTCGCGATTTCACAGAGAATTGCCGAGACTTATATTATTTGAATTTTGTTTCTTTTGCAGATGGCATCTCGCAGACAGCCCCGCAAGAAGCAAGCAACAACATCAACAACTGCGAGACAGTACATTCCACCACCAGAGTGGTTTCACAGACACTCTCAGCCACCCGAGCCATATGTAAGAGATGGACCTGGAGTCGCTTTGCCTTGGCCCCGAGAAGACGCTACAGAGATCCCGACAGCCAGACAGTGGCCAAGGGACATTCGCTCGTTCCTTAAGACTGCAGACTTCACAGAGCGACCACTGCTTGACCAGTGGGATGAGTTTGATTCACTTCTCTACAGTGGTTGGTGTGGGATGACCATCAAGCCAACCAAGTTCGCTGACTACTCTACCTGCAAGAGTCTGGGGATTGATGAGCAGGTACTTGATGTGTGCAGAGGCATTGGTCTAGGGACAATGCCAATGCGCCCTTATGATCTCTATCCTGAGCTGGTCAGACAGTTGCTAGCCACTTGCAGAGTGGTTTACCCAGATCCCGATAGGAGGAGCGCTACAGGAGGTATCTTTACCTTCATGAGTTGGGGAGTCAGGTATCGGATTCCTCTACTTGATCTTTGCAGGATCTACGGGTTCAGTACTGAGCCGAGGCGCATTGCTATGACACTTGAGTGGGATCCAGTTGAGGCTCGCACATTCTGGGAGTGTATTGGCAGTGGTCGATACAACTCCAGGACCACACCAGTGAAGAATATGAGGCATCCTGTACTGAGATATGTCTCGCGTATCTTGTGTTGGAGCTTGCTATGCAAGTTTGAGTCCAACAAGATGCGCAAGTATGAGATGGAGATGCTGTTTATGGGGTTGAGAGATCAGTTTAGAGGTTCTGGCGTGAGAGATCCTACTACGGGTCTCAACTTGGGAGCTGTCTTTGCTTTACATTTATGTGATCTGCAGACGAAGCCTTTTGATGGAGCCAGTACTGAGACGGTAGGGAGCTTGCTTACTCCCATTTTTATGCATTGCGGGATTCCTCTACATGGCACGGAGCGTGATAGAGCCCAGGAGTTCCTAGACTTCAGTCATTTGCAGAGCGCTACCTGGCTCAAGGAGGGGCGCATTTGGGCTTATCAGGACCCGGCTACTGGGATGTGTGGTATAGAGCTTCCTGCTGCTAGGTGGACACGGATTGATACATTGGAGGCTCTGAGATTTCAGCCTCCAGAGACTGAGCAGCGTGGGATTCCGACTATGGCTCATCCGCTGGGAGAGCCCTCCACACGAGCTTCGACTTCTGCTGCCCCTGCGCCTGCTGCTGCTCCGGTTGATATTGGCCCTTATCCTGAGATGTCAGTTCCCTATGGAGATATGTCCGAGGCTGAGTGGAGAGAGCGTAGTGATGGGATATGGAGGACCATTTGGGAGTGGATGCGCGGCTGCACTTGCAGGAGACAGCCACAGATTAGTCAGCCCGTTCCTGTTACTCGTCGTCGGCAGCGATCTCCTGAGGACTCTAGCGATGCTGATCGTTACGGTGGGATTGATGATAGTGAGTGAGCGTAGCTGTCATCTCTTGATTATCGGTTCTGTATTCTGCTATCTTTTTCTTTTCTTTTGCATTTTTTTCTTCTGATTTTTAGGATGCTACTTTGTTTGGATGGTTATGCTTGATTAGATATATTTGTTGCTTCGGTTTTACTCTGTTTCTAGTGTTTTCAGCTTGCAGGGTTTTGAAAATGACATAAACCGACGGATTAACCTGCTAACTTGCTGACTATTCGTGAAAACGCAGTGCGTCGATCGACACACCATTGTGTCGATCGTTACAACGAAAATCGCACAGCAACGGTCGGTGCACCTAGTGCAACGATCGATACCTGACTGCGACAGAGGTAAAACCCGAGAGAACTAACCATTCCATTAACAAATTTTTATTTTCTTTCTTTTAACCGATCCTTTGCTTGACACTACTGGGGACAGTGTGTCTTAAGTGTGGGGGAGGTTCTACTAACTTCTTTCTTTTGTTTTCTTAGAGTCAGTTAAAAAAATTTTGAAATTTTTGTTTTATTGAGTCAAAATTTGTTTAATTAAGAAACAATAATTTTTTGAGAAGATTAGCAGCACTTGCAGGAACTTAAGTAACCATTGCAGATTATCTCTGACTATTAGAAAATCCAGACGCAGATCAACCTACTGAGGACACCCACATCACTTCAGGTATCAGAGGATCCTTTTACTGACTTTACCCTTAATACTGACTTAGATTTTCTCACCTAAGGGCTTGGTATACTTTGTGTCGGGTTCCTTTGCCAGTTCTGACACAGCTTGTAAACCTGTCCTATCTAGTTCCCTTCTCCCCTTCCATAAAATAATAATAATAATAAAAAATAAACTGCGGATGAGTTAGTAACTCCGAAGTGGTCATGGGAATGGTAGCAAACACTATTTTCTCTCATGTGATCCATGGAATGTGTCCAAAGTACACCCCTTAACGGGAAGAACACTGATAAAAAAAATAAAATGATACCCAGTGGGGAAAAATCAGTTGTTAAGGAAGGGAAAGAGAAGAAAGGGATTAGAGAAAGATAGTATGGTGGTCTAGAGCTGGTAAGGTAAGAACCCATGTGCCCTTTGATCGATACTCCTTAGGTGAGACCGCACTTAAATACTTGCAGAAGTCAGTAGGGAGAATTTGAATGCGTGAATGTGATTGTGGAGTTTACTTAGGACAGTTGCTAAGTGTGGGGGAAGTATATGTTGGTCTTGATATCTTACAGGTGATTCTTTCAGTGGATTACTAAGGGAAATCTGAGTGTTGCTGCTTCTAGGATGAAAAGAGTTTCTGAAGAGTTTTCAAACCTCTTCACTACATTCTAGTTCTTTGTTTTGCTTGAGGGCAAGCAAAGGCTAAGTGTGGGGGAGTTGATATATCATGGTTTTTACCCATTTTATGCCATGATATAGATGTGTTTTTAGTGTCTTTTGTGTTATTTTAGAGTCTTTTACAGGTTTAATCAGGTTTGGAGCTAATTGGAGATAATTTGAGCATTTTGGAACTTTTGGGACATTTTGGCCGAGAGCTTAACTCATTGTCCGATTAATTGATCATGCATCGACCGACACACATTGTGCATCGGTCGACACACTAGCGAGATGGGCCGTACGCGTCGGTTAAACAAGTTATGAAGAATTGCAGAGAAGCCCAGAATAGTTCCAGTATTTACACAGAAGCCCCAGCCGAGATTATGCCTATATATTTAGAGTTTTGGCTTTTATTTTAGATACGCTTTCATACTTAGAGCTAAGAGATTTTTAGAGCTTTCGGGGCTGATCTAATCCTGTACTTCAGTTATTTTGGAGAAGATTTCGAACCCCTTTATCTATTTAATTTCTTATATGCAATCTATTATTTCTATGATTATGTTTTCATCAATCATGTCTGAGTAGATCCATAGTTAAGTTTAGGGTTTCTCATTAGGGTTTGATGACTTGCTAGACTTGTTTAATTCAGTTAAGGATTCATATGATTAGAATGTTCTTCAAACTAAATTGTGCTTAAAGCTAGTTCTAACCTGATCAATTAGAATCTAGATCTTAGGTTGCTAAATTCGACACGAGAGTGTGTTTTAGAATCTGAACTATTTAGGTTGAGCAATTAAATTATTCGCAAAGAGATTTGGTTTAGTTTAATTGTGAATATATCAAACTTGAACTTAATGCTAGTTTAATCTGTTAGTAATTGCAAAGAGATTTGGGTTACTGCACTTAGACTTAGAGGATTTTCGCAAAGAGATTTGGTTAATTCTATTTTAGTGATTTGAGTTCTAGAACTGAGTTTAATTTGATCCTGACTGATTAACTTGTCTGCTTGTCTGATTTCCTGAGAACACCCTAGGCTTGACGCTTTTAGTTTATTGCTTTCACAACCAACTTGCTACTGTTTACTTTCTTGCCTTGCTTTTAATTCATTCACCACTTGCTTTATTTTTAGTATTAATCTCTACGTTTCTGATTCTATTGAGACCAAGTGTCCCTGTGGATTCGATAACCCTATATACTACTTTGACGATAATGTGCACTTGCAGTTTAGAATAGGGTAAAACTTAGAACCTATCAGTCGAATCCTCGCTTATTATAAAATCACTACAATCAGCCGGGATATAGGTGCTCCTTCAACTGGCCAAAAGCCCAAACAACTGCACAAGAAGACACTGCGGTAACCCATATAAAACACAACCTGGTCATCTTTTCCTCCACATGCTTCTTTGTAGGAAAAGAGTTGTTGTTCTTTGCGACCTCGACGGAGATCTTTCTAGCAATTTTGAACGCTAATTCGTCTCGAACTTCGTTTGACCAATTTTGTAAAAGACTAACGTCCTGTTGTATTTTCTTGACATCCTTTGAAACCCTGTCTACCTCTTTCATAATAGCGTCGTCAACCCAATCGCGAACATGACCTTCGATTGGGAACTGTTCAGAAAAATGAAAGTGGATTTCTAAAGAAAGGATGGGAAAAGAATTAAGTAGAATAGAAGAGAAATCTTATTCTGAGCTAACCCGGCTAGCTTGTGGGCATTTGAACCACCTTCGATGAAGGTTAGCATGATTTCTAGCATATCCTACTTCAATGTGTTCCCCACACCAACACATGGTTGGGGCTGCGATGCCTACCGATCTGCAGGGTAATGGTTCATCAGAAGTCGGAACAGTACAAACAGAAGCGAAACTCATTTTGTGAAAAGTTGTTAATACGTAATAGGGGATCTCAGTGGTATAACTCGTGTGGTAGGAGGTCTAAAGTATTCTGAAACATGTTCAATATATAAGGAAAGTGATGTAGCTACGAAAATTAAATAAAAAGAACCATCCACGACAGGTATGTAAAATGGATAATTTGAAGGGAACCGAAAGAAGTAAGTAAGTATGCGTAAATCAAGTATAGTTGAAGCTAAGTTTAATATACTTAGATTTCGGTCAAAAGAAAAAGATTTCGCCGCCTGCTTAGTAAATCGTAGTAGTAGCTTTATGGGGGAAAACAAAACCCACATCAATAGTTTCAAAAATAGTCAGCATCAAGTCAAATCAAAACGAAGTAATGCAACAGGTATCCATCGAAAATGATGGACAGCTAAACAATAAAAGGTGCCATCCAAGATGAAGAGCGTTTTAAGTAGCCATTCTTAATAAAACAAAATACATGGCTTGTTATAAAGAGTTTGTTATTGGGTTTTGCAAGTAGCACGGTTGTGATTAACTCCTCTGCATTTGGAACATCGGTTTGGGGTTGATCGAGGGGTTTTCTCCTTCTGAAAACAATATTGCAGAGATAAAAATTAGACAAATTATAAAGAGTAAATGTATATAAACATCAAAGGGTAAGGGTATTGCCTGGTATTCGCCGATGGATGGATACCTTCCTTCCTTAGGTCTACCAGAGGGTCTGTAAACGTCTGGTGGATAAAGGTAAAGGTTGCGAACATCAGCCGGTATATCGATGTCGTTAGGATTCCCACCTGGGTTGACCACTCCTTTATAAGTCGCCCTCCAAGTGGATGTCTTATAATGAGAATCGCATAGAGACGCGTATGATATGTCATGACTGTCCGCGGCTATTAAGGCGTGGCCGCATGGGATTTTAAGCTTGTCAAATAACCTGCATGTGCATCGCTTGTCCTCCAGAAGAACATGAAACGATTCTCCCCCAAACTGGCCGACAATTTCGAAATTCCAGTTCGTAACACTAGCTATCTTAGAACCGTGGACTGACTGCATATGTTCATCCATTAGCTTATCAACCTCGATGGAAACTTCAGCTTTGTGTGCCGCTGATTTCTTTCGTCTACAACTGAACCACCTAGTCAACATAGACCGTATACACTTGACAAGATCTACAATAGGTTCGCTCCTACCATCAAGTAGAGCTTTGTTCAATGTCTCGGCTATATTGCTTGTCATAAGATTGTAACGTTCACCTTTGAAATATGCTCTGGTCCAGTGTCCAACGCCTATATTGTCAAGATACTTTGCGCATTCTGCATTGTTGTTGCGTATACGATTGTATGTTTCACGGTAGGTACCAATCATGTATGAATTCCCAGCCAAATTGACCAGTTGCGCGAGTCCTGCAGATTTAAACCTTGCTTTAACATTCTTTTGGACGTGCTCAAGACATGCTCCATGGTGAGATCGCGGGAAAATCCTACCTTTTGCTTTGTATATTGACTGGCATCTATCAGAGATAAAGGTTAATGTGGGGCTGTCAGCAATAATCTTTTCAAGCTTGAAAAAGAAATACGTCCAGGACTCCTCATTCTCTTTGTCCACGATACAGAACGCCAGTGGAAAGACTTGGAAATTTGCATCATGTCCACTTGCAGTAAGCAGAACCCCCCCCCCCCCGTATCTACCACTCAAATGTGTACCATCCACTATAATCATTCTGCGAACCTTTGCAAAACCTTTAATGGATGCGCCAAATGCTAAGAACAGATAGAGGAACCGCTCGCAGCCTAATGCGTCTACCTCGGTTTCGAGATCAACAATCGTGCCAGGGTTAGCGAGTTTTAGCATATGTAAAAACTCTGGCAACTTCCTATACGATCCATCATCTGTAACTCGTAGCATCATGAGTGCCTTCGACCATGCGCGCCAACACTTGTTATAAGATGTATCGATACGCAGTTCCTTCATCAATAAGGCTTTGAGTCCAGTTGGTTTCGGACCAGATGCGGGATCTGAATATTTATCTTTGAAAACAGTTTCAATGACCTTTGTCGTCCCAAGTTTCTGGTACTTATTCCTAGTATCAGTACAGCAAGAGTGATGTAACTCTGCCTTGCGTACCTCCCAAAAGTCTGTGTCCTTCGACTCATGAACCATAACACGCCAGTTGCAACAATTATCCGGGCAATGGATAACAACCTTGTGAAGAGTGGACACAGGTTTTATGTAATGAAACTTGTTCCTTATGGCATGGATTGCTAACCATACCAAACAATCGTCTTTGCTCTTGAATAGTTTACCCTTGTAAAGATCATCACCCATTGAGTCTAAATCTAAGTCAGGGACGGGATCTCGTTGATAAGTGTTGTCATCCACCAATGGCGGGATATCAGCTGGTTCTTCGTCGGTAGGGTATGAAGTGCCACCAGATTCAGTACCGCGCCACCTAAACACCTATTCTTGCTGTACAGGACGGGATTCAACAGCCTTACGTTTCGATGTATTACCTACTCCAACGGGGATTTCAGACATCACATCCAGGGCGTTGGAGCCTCCATACTCATCATCGATGAGGTTGGACCAAAACTCACGATCCACATTGCCAACATCCACTGGTACCTCGTCTGACGATCCATTCTCATCACTATCAGGCGTACAGTTATCTTCTTCACCTCCTACTGCCATATCAGAATGGTCAGGCACCGGGTGATTAACAATTGCGATATCGGTGGATACATCTTCTTGGCTATCTAACAAATTGAAACTGAATGGGGCCCTCTTGTCTGGAGCGTGCTCAACAGAACTATCCACTAATGCAGTGGGATTTGGGGGGTTGGGAAGCGTTATTTTATTTCTCCCGCAGTCATTGGAGACATTCTCTTTTATACCAGAAACGTAATTAACTTCTATATCCACTAAATCGTCGCTAGGTGGAATGTTTGGTAGCGCTTTTGTTATTATATTCTCGTTGGGGAGGCCATCTTCTTGACTATCGCTGTCCAATAATTCAAAGCTGAATGGTGGCTTGTTGTTTCCCAAATGTTTCTCACTTCTGTCCGTTAAATCAGCGTTGGATGGATACTCTGAAACCGAAGACAAATAAAGTTGTTAAATGGGAATTTTATCGGGATCGAAGTTATCAGAAAACAAGGAATGACCTTACCACATTGAACCGGTGAATCGTTTCGAGAATTTGAAACCTTATCAACAAATTCTTTTTTAACGAATGGCCTTACACATGGAACTATTAATCCATCAGAACGTTTGACTGGAGGTGAACATGAACGAAACATCAAGTCAAGCGCTTCAACAGTGTCATCGTCGAGCATGACAGGAGAGTCTCTGCTACCAGAGGGAGTTGCATCACCAAATAGTTTCCTAGGAGTTATGGACCCCACTCGGTGAACTAACTTGGAAGCCTTTTTTCTTTACAGAGTCGCCTTCTTTCCTAACTATTTTACCCAGTGACAAAAATAGCTTCGTTGACCGGTCAGATGACAGTATATCTAGAAAACAGGAAAGCCCAAAATCTGTTGTGACGATGATAGGCGGCGAGCTGTCATTGCAAACAGAGGACAAATTAAGAGAAGACGTGTAACTGAGCTTTAACTTTGAAGCACATTCCAAACCACTCTCGGCCATAACAGCGGCGACGACCTCTTTCATCTTCATGCTCATGTTCATTGGGACGACCCGAGAGACCCTTTCCATGTCCACGATGAATTTCCATTCTCCGTCGCCGGTGACGAGCCAAGAGCCACAAACCACAACACATTTCATATTTTCGTCTGGATAAGCTTCGGTATCCATGAGTTGGGAGCAAATATATCAAAAATTCTAAACAGGTCCAACATATATTCATATTGTACAATGTGTATGAATTACTTAGTTAAGTTAAAACTAGTTCACAACATACTAAATTAGAAGCAAATGAATAACTAATAAGAGTAAATAGTTAGATGAACTAAGTAATTAGATTGGTAAATTGACTGTAAAAAGGAGGGTAAAATAGACATTTTAACTTACTAAAAGATAAAAAAAGATACATAATTGAAACAAGATTTTGAAAGATACATCTTTGCTATTACTTTCCAAAAATGATATAGTGGGTGCAATTAACTCTAGATTCACATTCAAATTTCATTACCACGTTGTGGTTATCATAATATTTGACTTTTTCATGTCGTCAATTTTCTTTCCTTTTAATATGAAATTGAACGTTGCCAGCCTTCAATCTGAGACACTGGCTGTGATAAAGATAAGGGCAGTTCGTGAGGCCACCCGTGGTGATTTGGGCTACTGTGATGTTGTTGTGTTCATCATAGATGATGACATCAAAGTCGGCACGAGAGATCTCATTTTATTAGGAACGATCTTTTTGATTTGCGGCGAATGGTGATGAGGTGATCAACGTGAAAGTAACCCATCTGATGGTGAAGATAAAGTGAGGATGGTGGTGTTGAGCTGAAGTCATTAACACCATTGTTGAGCTTTACTTCTTTGAACTTGAACGAAGAAGTAAAGTAACTTTTCCAATCCTTTTTCTTTTTTTAGTAAAAAAATAAACATTGATACAGGTTTTTGGATTTGTGCTCTAATACCACGATATGATAAGTTGATGAGAATTAGTGCACAAATGTATTTAGTAAAAAGTATTGTCAATCTGCAGATGAAAAAGGCAAATATTATGATAACCACACCGGGGTTATGAAATTTGAATTTGAACGTGAATCTATTGTTTGATTCGTTCAGTTTGATGTTTTTTCATTCTCGTTAATAACATCTTTTTGATTTTACTTCTCGTTAAATATATTCATGTTAAGTTTCCTCAACTTCCAACCTAAAACTAATTGGTGATAAGTGGATTGATCCAAATCCCTCGTATATAATTCAATATTATCTCTCAATTTCCAACGTGATCCGAAGGCACATGCCATTTTTGGACCGAGTTACGAGAATGTGAGAACCTGACTATGATACAATATTAAATTTCATGGACTTCCAACCTAAAACCAATTGTTGATAAACGGATTGTCCCAAATCATTTATATATTAGTCAATATTACTCTCAACTTTCCATATGAGGCAATTATCACACTCTTTAAAAAATTAAGAACTCATAGCCTATTAATCTCTACAATATCTCAATATAACCGAAATATAAATTAGAGTTACGCCGTATCCAAACCAAGAAAACCTTTTTATTGAGTTTTATAAACGTTATAACCATACTTTTATATATTGGTGGACTTCGTTATAGAAAAGTCTAGGGTTTTTGAAGAGTCATTGGTTTTAGGCTTTAAGCAAATGTTTTTTCGAGTTTAGGTAGAAAATATCATTTAAATAATATATACAGGTCGGATTATAGTATCCGGATCGTGGATTTATCAGTATGACCAACCGGGTCTAGTCTAGAATTTTTTTTAAAAAAAAACACTTTATTGGAAAAAAAAAAATATTAAAATCAAAGAATAACATGTAAAAAAATAAAAATAAAATTAGAAAAAGGAGTGAGAAATATTCAGGAGTCCGTATTTAATACAGACAAAGAGGATATTCAGACAGAAAATCAAAGTTGAGAAGTAAGTCGAAACGTGTCTTGATAGAATCTCTTTTATGCGTCCTTTGCATGGGATGCTAAAAAGGAATTAACTCTTTACTTTTCGACAGAAATAAAAAATGAATTCATTCCCAAATTTTATAAAAGGAAAGAAAAGAAAAAGAGGTAATTAAAGTTGGATTCTAAAGAAGAATCTTTACAAAAGTTTAGGGTTGGAGTCTTGCAGATGAAGATTTTAATTTGTTTCAACAAATACGATCAACCAATCAAAAAATTCCCCAAGTTGATGTTATGTTCTTTTTTCATGTTATAATGTGATTATTTAGATATATTTTTGCGTTCAAAATAGAAAAACGTTTTTTAGGTTTTCTAATTCTAGGGGGTAATTTACTGTTTTTTGTTTGTTTTTGAACTCTATTATTATTTTTTAAATGCTAAAGTTTATTCAAAAGAGATGAATGATGGAATTCGAGTCTAATAATACAAAGGGAATTCCACAATGACTGGTTAATGTGTTGAGGGAATTAGGTACCTTCTATTTTAAGAATATTCTCATATATATTCACTTTCTTTTTCATGCAAAGTTCTGTATTGCTCTATCCTATTATATCATCTGCATATTCTACAGATTTTTGCAGAACATATGAGCGAACAATCCAACATAGATATACGTGTATATTCGTGGCTACGTTTTATCTATAATATGCATAATTAAATATATCTTTTTTGTGTGTGAGGTTTAGAGTTTTTAGATTTTACACATAAATTTTAAAAAGTTTTAGTTAGTGATCAAGTATGCAAGAGAACGAATTCAATATGATTATAGTTGTTCAATTTCGAGCATTTTAAATTCAGAATCAATTGATAATGAATATATTGACTGATGATTTATGTTACTTAAAGTACTATTTTGATTTCTGATGTAGATTTTTTAACATGTTATTTGTGAATTGATAAAATAGGGCTATTCTATAGTCCTACTTGGATTAAACATATGCTTTGTAAAAATTCGGCTACCCATATGTGTTCCCAAAATAAAAAAATTAAGATACTCATAATTCTAGCCAAATACAGGACTATAGAACACATATGTAAACATCTTAAGATACATTTTATAAGTAAATTTATAAGCAATATTCTATATACTATATAAACTAGTTACCACTAATGCATACTATGAATATACGAATTTTTAAATCAAGATTTTTATCAATAAAAACAAAACAAAAAACTATGTGTAATGTTACATCATATTATAATGGAAAACGACTACAAATTCACAGAAGATTTAAAATCTTGAAAAACTATGTTGTGAAAATGTCGCGGATCATAGGACCAGTTTTGGACCGAACAAATGATCAGTTTTTGAATTGGACACTCTATAATAATGGACCATATTGTTGAGATGATAGAGATGATTATGAAAGAAAAAAGTAACAAATCTTTTTATTTGTTATTGAGCAAGGCTTATTATGTAAAAGCATCTCGAAATTTCATTTATTAAAATTCTTTCGCTCCATGTAAATGTTTAGAAAATCTCAAGTTAGTAAATGAAGAAAGTTAAGACAACGAATGTAAAGCAGAACGAATGGAATATTAGACAGAATTAAATAATTTCAATGAAGATTATAAGCAAAAGGGGATGTAGCTCAAATGGTAGAGCGCTCGCTTTGCATGCGAGAGGCACGGGGTTCGATCCCCCGCATCTCCAATTATTTTTCCTTTTTACAACTTTTTCGCTAAAGATTTCCCTCGTGAAGGTTTAACAGATTGAGAGACTTATTAACGATTCTGTAAATAACTCATTTACTATCATCCCAGACCTTCAAAAAATACATTTTTGAAAATAAAATAGGGAAAAAAAAGCAAACAAAATTTGGATGAGTGAAAATA
This sequence comes from Orychophragmus violaceus, assembly GCA_030180135.1. Classification (NCBI taxonomy): domain Eukaryota; kingdom Viridiplantae; phylum Streptophyta; class Magnoliopsida; order Brassicales; family Brassicaceae; genus Orychophragmus; species Orychophragmus violaceus. Next base: position 13,744,146 of record CM058240.1, read on the forward strand.
TATAGCTAGAATAGTGTTCCACAGCAAAAACTAAAAAGAATATTGAATCTAACTCTTTTCTTCTACTCATAGCTACAGCTTCCACTCTTACAAAACCTCCTTCAGTCCGAGAAAGTATAAATTAATTTCTCCTCAGAATTTGCAGGAGGCATAATTTGGATCTGTTTAGAACAAATAAATGTCTACAAATATCAGACTGATTTACTTTCTTAGAAGCTCAGGATTTGATCAAGTAAGAGAAAACTTACCCGTGAAAAGACTGTGTAGTGTTGTTGTTTATGGGGTTTGAAAGAAGAATAAATATGTTATTTTCTGAGAAATGGTTTTTGACAGACAAGAAGTCTTTGGTCGCTACCGTCTTGAAGATCAATGACTCGTGCTTCCCAACGCACTCGGGTTGCCAGTGCACGTGCCATCTCGATTACTCCCAACGTATCGCTTAGAACTACCCATCCCTATTATATTAATCAATCACACAAATGTCAAGTTTCCTTTAGTTGGTTTTTTAAGATCTTGTAGAGAAACAAGAATGTGTTGAACCTCGGGACGAAGAATCCGATCCATCTCCAAGAATAAGTCCATAAGGCTACACCGTTCGGAGCTAAGAAGTGTGAGAAGTTCATTGGCATGAAGCATGTCATATGTTCTTGGATATGTTGGGAATGGTTCACACCTGCGCAGTGAACCGTTCTTTATATGTCTGAAAGGTTCTTCTTTCACTATCATGATAGGTGAAAGGAAATGATTTTGAGGATTTCAGAGGGGAAAAAAACACACTCACCAGTCATGTAGAACACCGGCAAAGCCACGATCAAGTATGATAGGAAGAGTGTTACGTGCATTGACTGGGACAACGTTCATTACCCAAGCAGATTTTCCTTCCTCGAGTAAAGCTGAATTTAAGTTCCCAAAACGAGCATTCATGTCCATCACATTGCGTATCATGTTAAAAGGCGGGAGAGGATCTTCATCACCGGGTCTCTTTGGGTGGTCGGAGAATATCAATGGTGTAAGCAATGACCAATAGTTTTTAAGGGCTGATCTCCATATTTGTGTATCCTCGAAGAATTCTTCAGGTTTTAAACCTGAAACATTCAGAAATATTAAAATCTGAAGATACAGTACCAAGTGAATATTGAACAATGAAAAAAGAAACGATGAAGTGGTTCTCTCAAAAGAAATACTTACCATGAATTTCAAGCTCAGACGAGGTAGTTCCTGCAACAGCAGACCTATTCTGAATAGGTATCCATCGTTTACTCGTGGTTCCGCTTATACATGGAACCAGTGGGTGGTAATATGGAACACTATCTCCATCTTTGCAAAGAGGTATCGAAGCTTCCGACCTATACACAAGTTATAAACAGCATCACTAGAGGAAGCCAATCATATACTTTCAATGCCAAGAAACATGCTTCATGATCATACTTACCGAGATGAATAGCAATTTGAATCTGCAGTTTTCTGCCAAAGAAACGACTCATCCTGCTGCGCTGTTAGACTCCAGCAGATTTTCTTAGATAACTCATTCACCCGTGTTGAGATACTCGTTTTCTTCGTATCTGGCAAGTTTCCCTGTGCTTTGTTCGTAGGAGAAGTTAAAACAAAGTACCCTCCTGGTTTCAGAACACGATCCACTTCCAAAAGTAGCATTGCATCTGCTCTCAAGGGACGAATAGAACTTCATCATATCAGCACATAGCTAAAAAATCAGAGACAAAGAACCACAATCGTTACACTTGTTGATGTAATTACCTTTGATATCCCAAGTAGTGCCACATTGAGCACAATGGACCATGTCAAAAGACAATGCTGGATAAGGAAGCTGTTTTGAAAAGAAATTGCCAATCATTGCAGGAAGGCCTCTCTCTAAAGCTAACTGGACTTGGCTTCCAGTTGCCTCATACTCCGCAATACATATAGGCATCAGCTTTAAAGACACTAGATGTGCACCAAAGCTTCCAAATCCACAACCGATGTCTAGCACAGTCCGTACCTGCAAGCATCATAAGAAATATCAGCATTAGAAGCTGAAAAGTTAATAAGATAATAATCTCAAGAAGACTTACCCCCGCTTGAGCAAATTCAGTGTCGCTTCCTAAGCCTATCATCTCAGCAATTTGACGAGCGTAGTCTTTGACCCCATCAAAGATCAGGCCGTCTTCCGAGTGAAAGGTAATTTGATTCTCTTCAAGCAACATTAACCTAATAATGATCATACGGAAAAAAGTTAATTACATGGGGAAGCTGTATTTGAAGAAACTGTTGTCAAAAGAAAGGACCTCGTTGTAACGGTTCCTGACGAAAGAAACTGGTCTTTGGTTATCTTCACGTTCCCACTCCATATGATATCTCTACCAAGTGGCCACCTAAGTGGTATTTTATAGTCTCTTGGAGGGCGAACTACACATCTCTCCTTTTCTCTTTCAAACTCGCAATGTCGATCCAACTCGCCACCCTCTTGAAGCCCAGCAAGCAAATTCCCTGTTACGTTATAACAAGGCACATAGCTCTCTCTTTCTTTACCACACAAAGGAAACTCTTTTAGACTAGCCCCTAAAGAGAGAGACCTTAGATCTAGATAATCAACAGCAGCTTGCTCCTTTATCCTCCTATAGTTACTATACATGTTGGGCACGAGTGTTGAAGCGGTAGAAGCATCATAAGAATTGGATGACAAGGGTGCTAAAATGGTAACTAGAGCCACAACACCGACAACGAAGAAAAGCAACGCTCTGATCCGTGGCCTGAGACCAAACACCGAGGAAACACTCTTATACCAAGGACTTGTCATGTCAGAAACAAATACTTCCTCTTGCTGTCCTTAAGAATACTTGTCATCCGCTTCTTTTCATGACATGTAAGATTCTAACAAAGTCCAAATCTTGAAGTACATAGTCTCATCACCTGAATCAAACCATTTGTGGAAAGTTTTTCCTTACCAATCATAAGAACAAGGCTAAGTTTTTTCAACTCGTATGATCCAAATCAGGAAATGTTGGGCACTAGTAGGGAGATATGTAATGCCCAATTGAAGATAAACTCTCAAGGCAATGCCAATTACGGAAAAAATCGAAATCTGGGACTGTAGCAAATCAAACCCACCTACCTGCAAACAAATCTCGCGGATCAAAATCCCCAAAAAGGAAAAATTACTTAAATAAGTGAAGTGAGAAACATAAGCCAATTTTGCATTTTTGTCGACAAAAAATTACGTTTATCGTCAAGCGGGAAAAGCTTCAGAATAATTCAGTGGAAAAAACTTGAAGTTTTCATGATGAGATCTAAAGAATGGCGAAGAAGATCAGAGATCAGATCAGAAAACAACAATAATACACGACAAAGAGGGTAATCAATTTAGGGTTTTTGAGATGCGTACCAGTTATAGATTGCCGAAAAGGATTTAGCTTTCGACCAACAATGGCAAAAACTATAGAGGATGAGAGATTCCAATTATATGGGCGCTCTGTAAGCTTCTTTCTGCTGCTGTGCGTAGAGTTCGTTTATGATTTTTTCTGAATATAGATAGGTAAATACTACTAAGTACTACTATTATTAAATGAGATGATTATGAAAATTAATTAAAGTGATTAAATTCTAATTAGATCTAGAAAAGTGTGTAAGTAAACTTTTGGAAAAACATGAAAAATCATTTGTTAACTTTATTAATTCCAGCAAAGAAAAACAGTCATGAGAGAAGCATTGGAGGGGAATAATTGCAATTCGTGGTGCCACTTTTACCTTTTTTTCTTTGTTGGCATTTAATAAATTGGTCTCTTTGTCTCTTGGTCTCTTTTATTTTATTATTTTCTGAAATTCATTCACAAGAAAAAAGGTTTTTTTTGGTTAATTATTATTATTGTTATGCTGTTGTTGGTGAGCAATTATAATCCACTATAAGGTTGTCAAAAAAATATATATATATATATAATCCACTATAAGAAATTCATGTTTTCTTAACTCTTTTTTGTTCGTGTTAGGTGTTATATCCGAGGTCGTCACGAGGTCGGGATGCGCGTCTTGCTAGAAAGTTGACGTGTTCGGTCCGAAGGAACCAAGTTGTTCTTGAGAGAGAAACGACTAGATTCAGAGACTAGCAGGAGTTAGAAGTATGTTCGGGATGGATGAAAAGATAATCGTGTTCGGGTTCCTTAAAGGAGAATAATGTGCTCGGAACGAGCGTGTCTTTGTATTCAGATGTCCGAGCAGGTCAAGAGACGTGCTCGGTTTACAATTCGGGAAATTGATTCTAGAGAGAGAAAGTAGTAAGAAGTGCACAAATCCCAAAAAGTTAGCGTTACTGTACAATGACGGCTCCTATTTATAGTAAAATACGGTCGTACTTCTTACAGGCCGTTGACCGCTTGTCGAGCTCGTGCGGATTGGGCCGTACTTGGTGACGAGATGGGCTGAGCCGTACGTTCCTTTGGATGCTAGCGTAGCCGAGCCGGTTTGTTTGAGTTGAGCTGAGCCGAGCCGATGATGATGGGCTTGGTTCGGGCGTCTGTATTCGGGCCCTTATAGCTTATTGGGCCGTTTTGCTTTTGTTGGGCCGGCCTTCGTTCAGGGAATAAGTATTGGGCCTTCTAAATGGATGGGGTGCTAAACCCATATATGACAGTAAGTCCCCCCCCAGTTCGTCGATCTTCGTGGTGCTTGAAGTCGGCGGATTTGGTCAGTTTTTAGTTGGGCCGATACTTATTCGGTGTAGGCCTGGCCGGTCAGTTGAATTCGCTTGCTTTGTTGCTTCTTTCTCGGGTAATTCGAAGGGTTTCTTGGGAAGTAGCTGGATACTGAAGAGTCGTGCCTTTGTAATGATGGCAACTATGAACGCGGGAAGCTGGAGGGTTGCGTAGGGGTCATCATTGCGCTTGTCTCGAAATTCCCCCGCCTGCTTATATATATCGCGCTTTGCTCTTATTCTTCTTTCATTTCTCTCCTTTCGCAGGTACTTCGCTCTCCCTTCTCTCTAGATTTTATTTTCTCTCTCTAGCTTGTTGTTGTTTTAGTCGTAAGTCATGAGAATTGACTCCAGCTCAGCGTCATCCTCGGGTCGGGATCTTTACTCGGTAAGGCTATCCGAAGGCAACTCTGCACAACCTAGTTCGTCAGTCGCAGGGCAGGGTTCTTCATCTGGCTCGGAGCGAACGGAGATAATTTCCCGAAATCCCGAGGATAGTCGAGCTCGGGCTCCTTCGGCTTCGGGTAGCGTGCAGAGCTTCCGGGTGCCGTATTTGATAGACTCGGAGGACGACGGTGCTCGGCCTTGGCTCCTCCCGCCGGTTCAGAATCTGGGTTCTCGTCCGGTAAAGGTGGAAGCAGTAGCCATAGTTGACCAGGCTCGGTGCGACAGAATGGTGTTGGAGCCGAGCAGACCCAAGAAAACTCGAAAAACTCAGCGACGGGCTCCGGACGGCTCGGAAAAGAAGACACGTCCGGTTCGTCCCGTTCTTCCAACGAAGTGCTCGGACGATGATTTGGCTTGGTTGAAGGACAATTGCGATCCTGGGGGCGTTGATCGGCTCGAGCTTCGTAAACTCGAGCCACACGAGAGGCCTTGGAACTGTCCAGAGGGGTGGATATGCTTGTACGACTTTTGGTTCAAGGATATCCATCTAAGGTTTCCTTTGCCGAGGCTGCTTGTGGCGTATTGCGAAGAAAGGAGGATCGCCATGTCCCAACTGTGTCCGGCTGCTGTACAGAACATGGTTGGCTCTATGATTCTGGCCTCCGAGTGTGGTGTGGAGATGACTCTTCGGTTCTTCGAGGAGATCACAACGATTTCGACGAACCCTACGACCGTCGGGACCCGGTATGTTTGTATGAGGACCCGTTTCGGGGAGAAAGTTATCATCGGGAAGCCGTCGAAAGTCGAGGATTGGCAGGACCGCTACTTCTATGTTCGGGTCAATTCGGCCTCGGTTCCTGACCCGGAAAGGCCATACAGAGTTCTTTGGAATCATCTCCATGGTAAACGCTTTGCTTTGCTCGTTCCTCTAAATAGACTAACTTATCCTCGTTTTTTTCTTCTTGCAGACCGTGATTCTTTTGATCTCCCAGCACCGGTCAGTTTTTTAACAAAACTTCATAGGCTTGTTGCTCGGAGTATTCAAAGGTGGCCGGACGTTCACGCCGGTCAGGTCAAGCGAGCTGTAGAGTGTTTAGACGAAGGTATTCTCCATTGCTTTTTCTTCTCCTTCACCTTTCTCTTTTTTTTTGCTCGGGCTCCTCTAATATGTATATATATACTTTGCAGGTTGTCATCTTCGCTCGGTTGAGTCCCTAGCCGAGTATAACAACAGACCCCTCGTTGCAGTTGCCCCGAAGAAGAGTCGGAAGAAAGAGATGGGCCGAATGGACCTTGAAGTTGTAAACTACGTCGAGGAGAATCTTGCTACTTCGCGAGGAAACCTGGTCGTGGAACAGACTAACCCTTCTGAACCACAGGTAAATCCTGTCCCTCTGGATCCGAACCGACCATTCTCGCCTTGGGTTGGGGAGGTACCCCGTGGAATGGTTTTCGTGAACGAATTTCATCGAGATTTGTTTCGTCAGGTGTGCGAGGCGGTTGAGGCGGTCGAGGCTCAGAAGAAAAAGAAAAAGAAGAAAAAGAGGTCGCGACCCGAAGAAGCGGCTGCTACTGAGCCCGAGACCCTTATTTCTGAAGGTGGTCATGAAACCGAGGAGGCTGCCGATGTTCCTTCTCTAGTGAGGAGGAAGAAGAAAAAGAGGACAGTTGCTACCGAGGGCCAGATGGTTGGTGCCGTCGAGCATGCTGGTAGTGGTAGGATGGCTCTCGCCATTCTTCCTGAGGTCGCGGATACTCAAGTTGGGAATGCTGAGGATCCGAATATCGATGAGGCTGCTCCTCTGGAATGTCCGGGTGATGATCAGGTCGCCGATCGAGGTGAGACGGATGGTCGGGAGAGGAACGAAGATTCTGATTCTCGAAACGAACGCGATATTCCCGACCTGGATGAGATCGCTGGACTCACTTTTCTTGGTGGTCCTGGTGAGGGCGCGTTCACGGATTACGGCTTTTCTGTGAGGTATGAAGGTTCGAAGCCGCTCTTTCGCGATGGGGAGGCTTGCGCGGATTTACTTCGGCTGGTGAGAGATAGTCCTCCGAGGCCGTTGCCTTCTGTTACGCATACGCGCTTCTCCGACCGTAAGCAGGCAGTGGCCAAGGATTTCGTTCGGATGTGTTCTCTTTTTCTCTCTCTTCTCTTTCTTTTTGATTATCCGGTAGAATTCGATTTTGACTTCTTTCCTGTTCCAGGGTTTTGCCAATTATAATCTGCTTTGTGACGAGTACGAGCAGAGAGAGGTCGATCTTGAGAGGGCGATCAGCAGTCTGAAGAGGGAGCTCGGTAAAGCCGAAAGGTATATTTCCGAGATGGAAGGGTTCCGCGAAGCGGCGGCTGCTGCAGAGGTACTCCGTTCGTCTCTTAAGGTCGAGGAGGAAAAGGTGTCGGCTCTGGAGAAGAAAGTTGCTGAGCTTTCCACTGAGAATACTCGGTTGGATGTCGAGAACAGGCAGTGTCTGGCCGATTGTTCGAATGCTCGGGCCGAAGCTGACGAGCTGATTGTTCGAGTGTCTGATCTGCAGAGTAAGCTAGAATCCGAATGCGCTCGGCTTAAATCTTCCTGTGCGCTCGAAGTTCAGAAAGAGAGGGAACGAGTTTCTGATAAGGCACAGGCTCGGCTGACCAAAATCAGGAAAGCCAATGAAGAGAAAGAGCTCGGGAGAAGAACTCAGATACTGATGAACCAAGCTGCTGCTGTTGCGTCAATGCTGGAGACGCTCGTCAAGGAGGGTTTTGCAGTCCCCGCGGATAGGATAGCTAAGGCTCATTCCGACTTCGATCGTTTCAAGGAACAGCTTGTCTCGATCCAGTTCACCGACTTGGCTGACGAGGATTTTACTATGACTCCGCCAGGTAGTCCAGGTCGGGCCGATGGGGCTTCTTCGATGCCTGTTTCAGATCAGCCTGTCTCGAATCGTGCGCTCGTGGCATCTTCGGTGGTGGGCAATCTTCGGGCTGTTGGGATTGCCGGAGGTGAGGGTGAGAATACGGCTGAAGATCGAGCTCCCGGGGCTTCCTAGATTTTTTCCTTGTGGATTTTATTCTCTCCCTCCTTTTTGTAATGTCTGTTTGTAATCGGACTTGTGCCTTTGAGCACTTTTGAATGCATTGTTTTCCTCGCTCTTTCTTTATTTATTTCTTTATATATATATACCCTAAGTCGGAATAAACGACGAGAGAAGGTGTTCAGTTTGGGTTAGATTATGCGAGTTTTGGCAGGGAGCGAGTAATGATGCTCGGCTTATCCCGTAGGACCGACCAGGACAGTTATGCGAAACTGTGTTCGGCTTATTTTTTCTGTCAGTCGTCCTTGTGCGGGAGCTGGGCCCGGCTTACTTAGTTGTGGGGTTCGAGACTATGCTCGTTGTACCACAGGTCGGGTGCGAGTAAATGCTCGGCTAACCCCTAAGGTCTGACCGGGACGGTATGCGAGGGCTATGCTCGGCTTATTTACTGTCGATCAGCCTTGTGCGGGAACTTGGCCCGGCTTACAATGTGTCGAGCATCTGGCCAGGATGTCGACCTGTTCGGTGTGGTTGAAACAAAATTTAACTTGATAAAATTTTATTATTGATATAGCTGAGCCTCGTGAGAGGTTGCCTACGTACCCCGAAAAGGGGATCAAGCCGATCGTAGTTCACTTTACATATTACTCGAACTCGTGTATAGCGAGTTCGGTTTTGGAGCGAGAGATGCTCGTTTCTCGTTTTTTTTTTTTTTTTTTTTTTTTTTTTTTTTTTTTTTTTTTTTTTTCTGAGCGCGATGCTCGGCTTTTTTTGTGAGCGAGAGATGCTCAGCCTAGTAGTAGTACCTTTTGAGCTTGTTTGCATTCCAAGAGCGTGGAATGGCTTCTCCCTTCATCGTTACGAGCTCGTAAACCCCGGGTTTTACTATTTTTGAAACGATGTACGGACCTTCCCAGTTTGCGCCGAGTTTTCCTGCTCGGTATTCCCGTGTGTTTTCGAACACTTTCCGGAGAACGAGGTCACCTTCGATGAAGCGGCGTCCTTTGACCTTCTTGTTGTAGTGTCTCGTGATTTGCTGTTGATAGTTCTGGAGACGCAGGAGCGCTCGGTCTCGTAGTTCCTCTGTTTGATCGAGACAGTCGATGATCATGTTGTTGTTAAGGTCTTCGTGCTCGGGCGCGATACTCAGGCGTATTGTCGGGACACACATCTCGGCTGGGGACATTGCCTCCATTCCGTGAGAAAGTGAAAAAGGTGTCTGGCCGGTTGATGTTCTCGGGGTGGTCCGATGAGACCAGAGGACGCCATCGAGCTCGTCGGCCCAGAGGCCTTTCTTACTTTCCATTCGCTTTTTCAGACCGTCGATGATCGTTTTGTTTGTTGCCTCGGCTTGCCCATTACCTTGTGGGTACCTCGGTGTTGATTTACTCAGACGTATCTTCCACCTCGCACAGAATCCTTCGAACAGATTGGAGATAAACTGGGAACCATTGTCGGTTACTATCTCGTAAGGAATACCGTGACGGCAGATTATGTACTTCCAAACAAACTTCTGAACGTCGAGGTTTTTGATTTCCGAGTAGGATTCGGCTTCAACCCATTTGGTGAAGTAATCGGTCATTATTAGGATGAACTTCTTTTGATGCGAAGCCGGGAGAGGTCCAACAATATCCATCGCCCATCGCATGAATGGGTAGGGTGCGGCTGAGGTGGTGAGGAGCTCGGCTGGCTGGTGTATGCTCGGGGCGTGCCTCTGACATTTCTCGCATCGGGCAACATAGCTCTCGCAGTCAGCGATCATGGTTGGCCAGAAGTGACCGTGTCGCTTTATCTTTGCGGCTAATGCTCGGCCGCTTGTATGATTTCCGCCTGCTCCTTCGTGAGTTTGCTCGGTGACCCATTCGATTTCCTGCCCGTTTATGCATCGCAATAGTGCCTTGGACGCGCTCCAGTGGAATAGTTCGTCCTTCATTATTACATACTGAGCGCAGCGAGCTTTTAAACGGCGAGCTGCCCAACGATCTTCGGGGACCCTTCCTGTTAATATATAGTCTTTGATTTCGTCTCTCCAGTCGATGGTAATAGCGTGCTCGGGATCGGGGTCCTTAATTACCTCCTCGTTGCTTTTGTGAGCATCGTCCAATCCTTCTTCTTCCTCGGTAATGAGAAGTATGTCTTCGTTTGACGCAATGCTTGGTCGGGCAATGCATTCGACTGGAATGATCCGACGAAGGTCGGGGTCTGAAGTCGATGCTAGGGCGGCCAGTGCGTCGGCAGAGGAGTTGTCACTTCGGGGAATCTTTGTTAGCGTGACTGAGCCAATTCGCGCGGTAATTTCTTGGACGAGCTTTAAGTACGCGTCCATGCGCTCGTTTTTTGCTTCATATTCCCCGTTGAACTGGTTCACGACGAGCTGAGAGTCGGCGAAAGCGTCTACTTGCCTCGCCCCTACTACTTCGGCCAGTCGTAATCCTGCGAGCAGTGCTTCGTATTCGGCTTCGTTGTTAGAGGCCGGAAATCCTAGGCGGAAGGATTGCTCGATCAGTTCGCCGGTCGGGGAGGTCAATTTGACTCCAACTCCTGAACCGTTTCTTGATGATGAACCGTCGACGAACAGAGTCCACTTCTCCTTTGGCTCTTGTCCTTCGGCTATGGTGAGCTCGGGTGGTAGTTCGATGATGAAGTCTGCGAGGACCTGGGATTTGGCGCTTGTCCTGGGCTTGTACTCAATATCGTATTCGCTGAGCTCAACTGCCCACTTAGCGATCCTTCCTGATTGGCTCGGGCTGTGCAATATTGTTCGGATCGGTTGATTTGTTAGGACGACCACTGAATGCGACTGGAAATAGGGGCGGAGCTTCCGGGCTGAGACGACGACTGCCAACGCGAGTTTCTCAAGTGTGTTGTAGCGTGTTTCTGCGTCGTCAAATATCTTGCTGGTGTAGAAGATTGGTCGTTGATCGCCTCGGTCGTCGCGGACGAGCACGCTGCTGACTACCGAGGTTGACACGGAGATGTACAAGTACAGCGTCTCTCCCTCCTCGGGCTTGGCCAGAATTGGTGGGGTGGAGAGGTAGGTCTTTAGCTGTTGAAACGCATCTTCGCACTTAGCGTCCCACTCGAATTTCTTGTTCCCACGAAGCAGATTGTAGAAAGGGAGACACTTGTCCGTTGATCGAGAGATGAATCTGTTCAGGGCTGCGACACGTCCGGTTAGTCGCTGGACTTCTCTGGTGTTCCTTGGGGATGGGAGCTCGGTGATCGCCGTTATTTTCTTCGGATTTGCTTCGATGCCCCTCTTTGTGACGATGTAACCAAGGAATTCTCCCGATGTGACCGCGAAAGTACATTTTGCTGGGTTCAACTTCATTCCGTACTTGTTCAGGCTCGCGAAACATGTTGCGAGGTGACTGATGTGGTCGTCGGCGAAAGCGGATTTGACGAGCATGTCGTCAATATACACTTCCATAGTGTTGCCGAGCTGGTCGGCGAACATTCGGTTTACGAGGCGCTGGTAAGTTGCTCCTGCATTCTTGAGCCCGAAGGGCATTACTTTGTAGCAATATGTCCCGCGGTCAGTGATGAAGGAAGTCTTTTCTTGGTCGTCTGGGTGCATCATAATCTGATTATACCCGGCGAAGGCGTCCATGAAAGATAGTAGCTCGTGGCCGGTGGTCGCTTCTACGAGTCGATCAATGTGCGGAAGCGGGAAACTATCCTTTGGGCATGCCTTGTTGAGGTCGGTGAAATCTACGCATACTCTCCATTTACCGTTCTTCTTTTTTACTACGGCGGGATTTGCCAACCAGTCCGGATATTTCACCTCGGTGATCGATCCTGCCTTTGAAAGTCTTTCTACCTCATCATTGACAGCTTTGGCGCGTTCGGGGCCGAGCTTTCGTCTTTTCTGTTTGACTGGCTTAAAGATCGGATCGACGTGCAGTTCGTGACATGCGATGGTCGGGTCGACTCCAGTCATGTCGGTCGTCGTCCAGGCGAAGGTCGTGGCATTTTCCTTCAGGAATTCTATCAGCTTGTCTCGTAGGTCAGCTCGGAGGTCGGCTCCTATTCCGACGCAGCGTTCGGGATCGCGAATATCGATGTTGATTTGTACTATCGCGTCCTTCTGCGGGTGGTCGGGAGGTGGCAGCTCGATTCGAGGCTCTGCGACTAGGTACGCTTGTGATTTATGGCGCATTTTGTGCTCGATACGGAAGCATGTGCGGGATATCCTCTGATCTCCTCGTAGCGTATACACGCCGAATGGGGTTGGGAACTTGACACATTGATGAAACGTGGATGGGACTGCCCTCATTTCGTGAATCCAAGGCGTGCCGAGGATGACGTTGTAGATAGCTGGTCGGTCGACGACTACGAACTTGATCAGCTTGGTGATTCTGCCGACGTAGACTGGAAGTTTGATTGTTCCGATTGTGTTGATCGAGTCTCCCGAGAAGCCGGTTAGTGGTCTCGTCGACGGTTTGATACGGTAGTCGCTGAGCTCCATACGTTGCAGTGTTTCTCTAAAAATTAGGTCGACCGAGCTGCCGGTGTCGATCAGAATTTTTTCTACCTCGCAGTCGCCGATTCGCATGGCGACGACGAGTGGATCGTTATGCGGTCGGTCCACTCCTTCGGTGTCCTGTTCGGTGAAACTCACTTCTTCGCCGATTCTGAGCTCGTCGGTGGCGTTTCGTCGGTAGTGCTGGGCGGCTGTGGCCCTCCGTTCGTATTCTTTTATCGATCGAACTGAGTCGTTCACCATAGGCAGTCCTCCCATAATCATGTTTATTCGTCTTCTTGGACGTGCTCCGTCTTCCTCTTCCTCGTCGCGAGCTCTTTTATCCATGGCTGCTGCTGCGTTGATTTGTTCGATCTCCTCGTCGAAAGCAACCTGTTTCCTTCGTTCTTCCTGGACGATCCTGAAGCGCTCGGCCTCGTTCTTCGGTTGCATGACCTGGTTGATTTGCTTCGGGTGAGGTTTGTTGCGATCCAGCACTAGTTTCTTCCCGTCTTTTTGGTAATCGGCGAAGAGGAGGGCTTGAAGGTTTCTGCATTCCTCAGTGCTATGACCCGCTCGCTGGTGATATTCGCAGAATAACTTGCTTTTATCGGCTCCTCGGACGAACTTGTTCCATGGCTTGCCTTGATTTTGACCTTGGTATCCTTGGGTGGGTCGTTCCTGCTGATGATTTTGAGAGCGGTCGGGATGACTTTGTCGTTGATCCTGATGGGAACGTTCCTCGTCCCGTCGGTGTCCTTGCAACTGATCGCTGACGTAATACGACGATTTCCCTTTTCTCGCGGTTTCCTCTTCCTTGGATTTTTTGTAATCCTGATCGTAGTGCTGCCGAGGTTCGTATTGTTCGGTACTCTTTTCGGTTTTGTCTTTCGAAGTCGAACTCTTGGGCCCAAACTTCTTGGCTAGGGTTTCTTTTTCTTCCTCGAGTTCGACAAAGATCGATGCGCGGTGGAGGGCGTCCTCTAGCGAGCTTGGCCTATTTTTCTTCAATTCTTCTCGGAAGCTTGATTCGTACCAGAGGCCGTTTCGGAGTGCGGGTAGACCTTCGCTGTCAGTGATCGTGATTTTGGCCAAAACGTTTTTGAAGCGGGTGACGTACGATCGGAGGCTTTCCCTCGGTCCTTGGGAGATAGCCCATAGGTCGGCGTTTGATACCTCCTCCTGAATATACATCGAGTAATGTTTGAGAAAGGCGTGCGTTAAGTCGCCGTATCCGTCGATCGAGTTCGGTTCCAAGCGGGAGAACCAATCCAGGGCCGAGCCGGTCAAATGCTCGACGAACAGTTGGCAGTAACCTGCGTCTCGTTCCCCGACACTGAACTTTGTTCTCCCCATTGCAATGCGGAAAGCCGTCAGAAACTGCCTTGGGTCGGATTTACCGTCGTAGGTCGTCATCTTGATTTTGACCGCAGAGATAGGATGCTCAAACTGGATATCCATGAGGCGCCGAGTGAACGGAGTGTTCTGAGTTTCTTCCAGTACACGGTCAATTTCGGGGGCCGAGCTGATCGCTTGATGGACTTTGGACGTCATATTTTTCAACATTAGCATTATGTCTTCGATTTCGTTGTCTCTGTGCGCGTCGGGCGCTGAACCGCCCGGGACATCCGTGTTGGGAGGTTGTTCGTCCTCGGTCTGCTGCTGCGCTACCGTCCGGTTTCTCGGATTTGGAGGTGGCGTTTCTTCAAATAATGCTCGGTGAAGATGAGTTCGAGGAACGGATCCTTGTTGACTTGTCATTCGCAGATCGTTGATTTGCCCCTGGCATACTGCATGTGCCGTGGCGAGCTGATCGAAGCGTGCGTTACTTCCCTGAGAGAGCTCGGCTACCTGAGTCATGAGAGTTTTGAGCAAGGTGGACATGTCCTGCTCGTTTGTCTGTGTTTCTGCGGCTTGTTGTGGTCGTTCGGTGTTTAGAGGTTGCTGCTCGGCGCCGGCCGGCTGAATGATTGGATCTGCAACCTGAGAAACGTGCTGGGGTTGCCCTCTTGCTCGGGAGGCTGTTTCCGAGCTCGTTATGTCTTCGATGTGGACGTAATCCTTGTTTGATGGAGCTCCTGTCATCGCTGAATCTGTCCGTTAGTGAAGAAAAACTTGCTTCCCCACAGACGGCGCCAATTGTTATATCCGAGGTCGTCACGAGGTCGGGATGCGCGTCTTGCTAGAGAGTTGACGTGTTCGGTCCGAAGGAACCAAGTTGTTCTTGAGAGAGAAACGACTAGATTCAGAGACTAGCAGGAGTTAGAAGTATGTTCGGGATGGATGAAAAGATAATCGTGTTCGGGTTCCTTAAAGGAGAATAATGTGCTCGGAACGAGCGTGTCTTTGTATTCAGATGTCCGAGCAGGTCAAGAGACGTGCTCGGTTTACAATTCGGGAAATTGATTCTAGAGAGAGAAAGTAGTAAGAAGTGCACAAATCCCAAAAAGTTAGCGTTACTGTACAATGACGGCTCATATTTATAGTAAAATACGGTCGTACTTCTTACAGGCCGTTGACCGCTTGTCGAGCTCGTGCGGATTGGGCCGTACTTGGTGACGAGATGGGCTGAGCCGTACGTTCCTTTGGATGCTAGCGTAGCCGAGCCGGTTTGTTTGAGTTGAGCTGAGCCGAGCCGATGATGATGGGCTTGGTTCGGGCGTCTGTATTCGGGCCCTTATAGCTTATTGGGCCGTTTTGCTTTTGTTGGGCCGGCCTTCGTTCAGGGAATAAGTATTGGGCCTTCTAAATGGATGGGGTGCTAAACCCATATATGACATTAGGTTAAAGTTTTTTATATGTTTTGAGTTAGTAAACAAGAGAATAAATGATATAACAGATTTCAATCATAAGCTTACACAGTATTTTTTTAGCTTACCAATAATATATATATCTTTAAATAAACAATGTTTTAATAATAAAAAAACACAAAACCACTGCGGATGAATCTTACGCGCGGACGATTTTTCTCTCGACCTTTTATAACAAAGTCACCGTCTTCGCTTCGAGCTTCTTTCCGGCGTCTGGCATGTCGTCAATACTGTGAAAGAGCCTCTTTTTCTTTTTCTTTCTTCTAGAGTTTCAGTGACGATGGAGTTAACATGGTTATCTGGAAGAGCTGCGTTTTAATTTCCGACGGTGATGGGTTGGATAACCGGTGGGTGTTGCGCTGTGGAAGCTTGGTTGGCTCGGAATTGGTGGCTCGGGAACTACATCGGACCTTCTTGTGCTCGAGGATGGCGATTGGGATTGGTGTGGATCTCGAGGTTCTCGAGGAAGAGTTCCGAGTTGCGCTTCTCTCCATGCAGTTAAGTGGGTTCTTCATGTGTTGGTGTGGCTATGGTTTGTTCGTCATCTGAACCCGGGTGGGGATGACGGCGCGGTGGTGTCTCTTTTGGCAGTGGCTAATCCGACCAGATTGGATAGATCTCGGTTTTCAGGTGAAGCAAGAGTTTTGTTTTTGTCTTTTCGTCTTCCGGTAACTTTAGGTTTATGAGTCTATTTTGTTAATCTTGTCGGCGTAGTGGCTGACGGATTTTAGTAAAGGATTGCACCGCTGGTTTCCAGAAATTGGTGGTGTTCAGAATCTCGGTGTTTCGTGTTGAGTCGGAACGCGGATTCTTTGATAAAATGATCGAGCTCCAGAGAGGAAGTCCCCCTGCTCTCTCTTATCCGCATGTGTTTAGGTGGTGGTGGCTCACCTCCGATCTGTTTCCTGCCATAGATCTAGGATTGTTTTTGGTCGTGTTTTTGTTCTAAATCTTTTCTTTTTTGTTGAACCATTCTTTTGGTTTCGGCTTAATCGGTGTTGTGTAATCCTCTGATGCCCGGTTTAAGAATTGTTATAATTAATTATAATATTAAAAAACAATGTTTTATTTTCTTTTATTTTAATTTTAAATATTACTTTATTCTTATCATTATTTTTTCTAGTATTTGTTTTCTAGTAGTTGTTTTCTACAAGTCTATTGTCTACCAAAAAAAGGTTACATGTCTATATGTATGCTCTATGTTTCTAATTCAATTCATACAAATGTTGGTACATATTTGGATTGTCTAAATTTCCAACTATCATGCGTAAGTAATTAATTTTAAAAATCATTTTACGAGAAGATCATTTAAAATTCTAAATATAAACACACAAGTCATGCTATCACTCTAACAATGATTAACCGTTTCGTTTCGATTACGAAAGTTATTATATTATAGTAAAAGAAGAGAACAACAAAATAAGACAAATCAATAAACATAACGTCGGCGTTTGAGTCGCACGCGCTCACTTGTTTTTCTTTCTAGGTTTTCAACGATTTCAAGAGATGAGACCTTTCAATCGGCGACCTTTCAATCGGCGGCGGATCTCGTCGATCGATAAAAGAGCCTCCCAGTTCTAGCTCGACTTTTGTGCAATAACGACAGAACGAGACCACGGAGCCGGTGCCGGATCTTCCCAACTCTTCTCCGAGATACGGTGGTGGGAACTCCGAAGGCGAGGTCGTCGCGGAAGCTCCAAGGCGTAGGGTCGGCGACGTGACGAAGGGGCGTGAGACTCCGTTGGAGGACGGCGGAGAGAACTAACCGGTGTTACAGAGCTTTTAACCCGAAGCTTAGAGAGGCGATTTGGTTTGTCGGTTGGTGGGTTCATATCTTCTGTCAACGGAATCTGAGGCGGCGGCGAAGATGCGGAAGGAGATGGCGGGTCTCCGGAAGACTGTCGGCTGCTTGTTCGCGAAGGAGGAACTTGAACGGATCGAGGTGCTTGGTGAACGCGGTTGTGGGAAATCTGAGTTGTAAGCGAGATTGCGGTGGAGGCGGAGGAGGACGAGGCTGGGGTCGGCTGCTTCGGTTGAGGCAGCTGATTTACATGGCCGCAGGACAAGCCGGGATCAGAGTCTTCAGATGCGGCGTGATCTGCGGTTTTGGAAACCGGTTTCGGTCCAACCGAATAACACGAACTCGGAAATCACGGTGGGTGGAGCGATTGCTCGGACCGCTGGCGTTTTAGGAGCTTTGGCTCCGTCGTCTACTTCCCACCCCAGTTCTCTGAATTTTTTCTTGTTTTTTGCCTATAGTAGTGATAGCTGGCTTTGATTTCTGTTAACGGCCAGACTTTTATCCGGTCACTGACAAAATTTTAGTCTCGTTCGAGCCCGATGTTTAATCGGATGTATTTGGGATTTTCTTAAATATAAATATATTATTAAAAAAAAAAACAAACAAACAAACATAACGTCAAAGCAATCGTTTTCATATTGTCCCACTGATAAGAACTACACTAAGTACATTCACTTTCTCACTAAGCAAACATTATTACAAACAACAACTACGTGTTTTTTATTTGTTACATAATAACCAGAATTATATAAACCGTAAGACAAGAATCGAACTTGAGTTTTATGAGATAAAGATCATATAAAGTTCTTTGTTTTTGTTAAAGATAAAGTTAAGTCTTTTCTTCAAAAAAAAGTTTTAAGAAGTTACTACCGGCAGACTATTTTCATTGCACTATCTGCATCAGACTGACTAAAAAACAGTGTATTTGTACAATCTCATTGATGATTTCTTTTGTCGCCTCGTCCCGCTTGCAAAGAGATCTTGCCTCAGGTTTAAAATGGGATAGTTAGTTGGAGAATTTTGGTGCCAAGAAATTTGAAATCAACCGTTTTGGTTTGATATTCCTCACAAGGTTTTATGATCACATAACATGAATGGATTCCAATTCTGACTCAGAGCAGGGTATAGCTCGAAAACATTACATCAGTTTCCTCTTTCAGGGTCTCTCAAATCTTGTCACTAACAATATAATCGTCATATGAAGCTCTTAACCAAGACAGCGGCACATCTCTTCTTTTCTTCATGTTTTTCTCACTGGTGGTCGTCGGTCTGCCGTCTGCGCCATTTTCATCCTGACACCGACTCCTTCACCGAACCATTGAGGGAGAAAACTAAGAAATCATAGTGTTGAAGGCGAATCAGGCGCAGATGAAGTTCAGATGCAAGCAGAGCCGGCTTAGGTGCAAGGGCGAGCAGGGCGACTGCCCAAGGGCCCATAGACAAAGAGGGCCCATCAATTTTTTTTTATCAATACTATTAAAAAATTAGAGTTTTTAGGAAACTAACATTTGGGGCATGTGTTATTTACAATTTGTGCCATTAGAGATTTAAGAGTGTTTTTAATATTCATTAAGTAATTAAGGAATATAACAATTTCTCTACTATCCATGTTTCCAAACAAGACAATTACTAAACATGTATCCAAACAAGCTAAATATAATGAGTTTCACTTTTCTAATTAATATATATATATATATATATAAACAACAAACTATTCAATCAATTGATAAATATAACTAAATAATTTAAACATCAATTATTTTGTATATATAAGATAATATTCTTTAATTATGATTATATTCAAAATTCAAATATAATAAATTTTAATATTTTCTTTATTTTTTATTTCAAATATAAATATTTATGTTTATATTATAATAAATCAATACTATTAAAAAATTAGAGTCTTTAGGAAACTAAGTAGGGGTTATTGGTTTATGCATTTGAATAGATTCTTAAATCCAAGTGAAATTAGGTGTTATTCGATCATTGATTTTAAAATCTTTATCAAAATCATGTGTTATTGGTTCTATAATTTTAGAATCCTAATTAAAATCCTATGTTATTGGTTATATGATTTCAAAATCCGAATTAAAATCAAGTGTTATTCAATAGTAAAAATATGTATACGGATTTGATTTTATCATGGATTTGAATGGATTTTTGTGGATTTTAAAGTTAAAAATACAAAGACACAAATTCGGGTGAAAACCTATGGATTTCGAAAATATTAATAAAATCTATCTATTAGATTTTAAAATCAACGAATTTCTAAATACACGAAAATGGACGAACCAATAACACCCTCTAACCTTTGGGGCATGTGTTATTTACAATTTGTGCCATTAGAGATTACTAAACATGTATCCAAACAAGCTAAATATAATGAGTTTCACTTTTCTAATTAATTAATATATATATAAACAAGAAACTATTCAATCAATTGATAAATATAACTAAATAATTTAAACATCAACTATTTTGTATATATAAGATAATATTCTTTAATTATGATTATATTCAAAATTCAAATATAATAAATTTTAATATCTTCTTTATTTTTTATTTCAAATATAAATATTTATGTTTATATTATAATAAAATTTTAAAATTATAATAAATTAATTTATTTCGTAAGAATTTGTTTTTATGATTGCATTTTTAGCGGGTTGTTACATCATATTGCAAAATATTTAAACTATTATAAGAGCGGATTGAAAAATATATTAGCCAATTTCGAGTTCTAAAAATGAACTTTGCACGAGTTTAAAACAAATATATATATATATATATATATATATATATATTAATTCAAAATCATATATTTTAATTTAATAAAAATATCAAAATTATTTAATATTAAAACTTATAATGCAAAATCGTTATTTAAATCTCTTTCTCTTTACGATATACATATTCTCAAATATCAAAATTATTCAATATTAAAATTTATAATGCAAAATCGTTATTTCAATCTCTTTCTCTTTACGATATACATCTTCTCAAATAACACACAATTCTTTTTTTAAACCTAAATTATTAATTTATTTTTATAATGCAGATTAAACAATTATAAACAAAATTAGATTGCATAATTAAATTTTTATTTACTAATAAAAAAATAAATATAATTTAAATTTCTAAAAAACGTAAATCCGCGCTTTTTAAGCGCGGATCAAAATCTAGTTTAGAGTTAAAAAAGTATGGATTTTTTGTTGATTATTTTCTTTTGTAAACAAGTTTTTCATATGCTCCAAAAAAAATGGTTTTCATATCCCCGTAACGTTTTTATTCTCTTCTTTCCTAAAGAAAAGATCTCTAGGCAAATGGGGCCCACTGTTTGAATCATGTTCTTTTCCTTAAAGATTATTGTTTTGTTAAATACAATTAAAATTTATTTACTAATCTCTTTAGGTTTATATTTTAGGACTGCTCAAATTATATTTCCAAATATAGGTGTTGCTTTTCTATTTTTTATATATTTAGATTACATCATGACTGAATGTTTATTTGGATACATGACACAAAAGGTTGAACTGTTAATTCAATCACAAAATGGTGCTTAAGATACATTTCTGACAAGATAATTTTTAATAGAAATTCGAGATTTTGTAACATGAATAACTTTTTTACGACATAAATCATTCTGTGAACATAATAATATGTTAATTATTTGGTTTACTTGTTCTTGTTAATATCATATGTTGTAAGTATAAACAATATTTTTGTAGTTTTGGGACCCATTTTAAAATTTTGCCCTAGGGCCTATCAAATACTTAAGCCGGCACTGGATGCAAGAGGAACATCAAGAAACCAACCGGAAAATGCATGAGATGCAAGCTCAAATGATGCATTTCATAATGTTTGGTACTCTTCCACCACGAGTGAGACCGGTACCTCTAGAAGTGGCACCGAGACCGGGAACGGGAGTGGCACCAGTAGCTCCGGGAGAGGGACAAGGATCTCAGGGAACGGGACATAAACAGGGGGAGAATCAGGATCCGGGCTGACGTATCTCAATTTTATGTAATTTTAATACTTTATATTGTTTTTGAATATTTTTATAATTTAAAATTTATAATATATTTTTATTACATTAAATTTTTGATTTTAATATTAATAATTTTCTTATATAAATTACAAAATTATTTATTATATATATATATATATTAAAAACCGTCGGTTATCCGGCAGTTTATAACGGTCGGTAACCGTTGGCAAAAATCGTCGGTTTAAAACCATCGGTAAATATCTATCGGTTTCAATCTGTCGTTAAACTGTGGGTTTAGAGCCATCGGTAGACCGTTGATAACCGTCGGTAAATATATGTTGACTATTCGTCAGTAAATCCCGATGGTTTATGATCGACGAATTACCAACAAAACGGCTATCGGTAATATTCGTCCATAATCAGTCGGTTTTGTCTCATCGATAAACCATTGTATATTTGTCGATTTTCATATCGTCCGTAATCCGTCGGTATTTCTCTGTCGATAATCCGTTGGTGTTCGACTAATTTTCGTTGTGCTAAACAACTTTAGATTTAAAAGCTATATAACTAATCAAATTTCAGCTTTGCACACTAGATGAAGAAACTAACAGATAAATGTCTAAAATAATATATAAATCAATTAAGCTTTGAAAATTTCTTTGAAACCCTAAAACCAATTAAATTCTAGTCACAAAAAAATCATGAATGCATAATAAGAAAATAATGATATAAAACAATGGAAGAGAAAAGTTAAAAAACTTTTAAAATTCTGTCACAAGAGGATATGAAGACATCATCAAACAACTCATCACAACCTAATCTCTGCGTCATGTTTGTATAGTTTTTCTTTTGAAACATGAAGCAAAAGTGTTCCAATGGAAGGAAAAGTTTGTATAGTTCTGGTTACAATCTAGACGAAATAAAGCCTTAGATATGATCGATGATCTTGATAACAATCTTGCTTAGATTCAGATTTTTCAAGGGATTCTGCTAGAGTTCATGTAGCTGTTGATTTCTTCCCCACTGCAAGATTTGCCCACAAATCACAACCACTGCCACAAGTTTGATATCACAATAAACTTGTTGAAACAAGGACAGTGGCTGGTTTGCTTGGACTGCAGCTCCTTTCTTTTCCTGTCAAGTATCTAGGTCTCCCACTGCACACCCGTAAAATGAAGAAGCAGGACTACAAGCCGCTGTTAGACAGGATTGCTCAAAGATTTGGCTCTTGGACAAACCGTTTCTTGTCCTTTGCAGGGCGCTTGCAGCTGATTAGGGCAGTAATTTATTCTACTGTTTTTTTTTGGGCGTCATTATCTTACCCAAAGGCTGTTTGGAAGAAATAGAAATGATGTGTAGTGCTTTTCTGTGGAAGGGTGCTATTAGATCAGCTAGAGGCGCAAAAATCAGCTGGGATTCAGTTTGTACTCCTAAGGAGTGTGGTGGCTTGGGGCTCAGAAGGCTGTCAGTATGGAATAAGGTGCTCTGTTTAAAACTCATTTGGTTGATCTTTGCTGCAGGTGGTTCTCTATGGGTCTCTTGGGTCAGAAGGAACCTTATTGGAAGGCACAATTTCTGGGATCTTGATACTCCTACATCTGGTAGTTGGATTTGGAAGAGCCTATGTAAATTGAGACCCCTAGCGAAACAATTCATCTTCTGTGAAGTGGGCTCGGGTATCACTGCGAGTTTCTGGAAGGATAACTGGACAGGATTGGGCGCTTTAATCGATATTCTTGGTCCTGAAGGTCTGAGAACAGTGGGACTGCCGGTTAATGCCTCTGTCGCAGATGCCAAAAGTGATCAAGGATGGTGGATTAGCAACAGTAGAAGCAGGAATCCACTTATCATGTTCCTTAGAGATTGTTTACCAAGCTCGGATTTGGTCGTTAGAGATGGTCCGGATGACACTTTCAAATGGAAATTAGGTGATAATGTTCCATCAGATAAGTTCTCCTCAGCCAAGGTCTGGCACTATCTAAATCCACCTGGGCTTAAATTTGATTGGGTTGATGGTGTATGGTTCCCTGATAGGATTCCTAAACATGCATTCATCACATGGTTGGTGGCTAGGAAAAGACTCACGACTCGGGACAGATTGAGAAGCTGGGGTTTGAATGTACCAGTCTCGTGTCTGTTATGTGGAGGTGGACAGGAATCAATTCAGCACCTGTTCTTTGATTGTAGTTTCAGTCATGAGGTCTGGTCCTTCTTCTTCTCTAAACTCCATGTTATTCCACCTTCTTGCATCGAGGCTGGTTTAAGATGGCTGAAAGATCCGACTGGAAATAGAAACCGCAACCTTATCTTGAGGCTAGCCTTTCAAGCTTCGATTTATCTTGTGTGGAAGGAGAGGAATGCAAGACTCCACCTGAACAGCTCAAAAACGGCTTCAAGCATTATTCACGAGATCAAGCAAATCATCAAATACAGACTCTTACCCTTATCTAAAGCTCAACCCATCTCGGCTAACTCTCCTACGTATCTAGGATCTTGGATTTCTCTATTTCAGTAGCACTTGGATCTCTATTTACTTGTTATGCTTATCGTTATTGGGAGCAAAGGTTGGCGATCCTTTTTTGTAAGCCACTTTCTCCATCTTTTGTAACAGCTTTTGCTGATTTAAATTTATAAAAAGGATAATTCATACAAAAAAAAAAACAAAAAAAAAAAAAAAAAAACAAGGACAGTGGCATGTAAATAAATGCAATCCATGTCATAATAAGATAGGATTCGAGCTGGAACAAATTATATCTACTCAAAACTGGTTTGAGTCCACACAGAGCACAATTGGATAAGTAAAGGTCACGTGCAAATCAAGAAACTAAATAATATGTCTCAGTTTCACTTGAAGTGGTCAAAGGGTCAAAGGGTCCAGCTTCAGTTGCTATATGTGTAGGTAACATCAGTGATCACGGATCAAAGTCACACGCAGACAAAATAGAGAAACTGAACAACAAGAGAGTAGTATAGTTGTAAAATACATGATTGGTCCGGTTATCATCACAATCATGTATTAGATCGGTACATCTATTTCCAGGCTTACAATTCAAATAATACCAAATTTGGTTCGATTTTATTTTAAATTATTATTGATAATTCGTTAATAATATGATAAAAATCGGATTCATAAATTCATAGTTTTAGTTTCAGTTGAACAGATTAATATTTTAATTTTGATCAAGGATCAGATTTCCTTAATTCGGTTTGATCGGTTTAGTTCATCCGAATTTAAATACGGCTAAATATGTCAATGCAAGTTGAGAGAACACGTTGGTTAAAGTAGAGGGTACTTTCGTAACTTCTATCTTGAAAGGATTTAATATATTTACGTCTCTGCCTGTTTGGAAACACGACCTGTAACCCTAGCCGCCTTCGAAATCCCTAATTTTTTTTTTCAAAGAAATTCGCTCAGATCCTCACCTTCTTCAAGATCAATCTTCGAATCAATTGTAAATTTCTTGTTCTTGTTGATTTTGGCTTTCGATTGATACCTGTTTTGATATTATCCCTCGATTTTGTCAAACCTAGGGTTTTTGTCAATCGGATTCTCGATTTGTATCACAAAACGACAGATCTGTTTAGGCGTTTGTTTGGGTATTGATTCTTTTCCACAGATCTGTCGAATTTCCCTTGATTTCCAGTTTCCCCCAATTTTTTTTACCCTAACTGGTTCGTCGAAGAATTTGATGCCTTAGGGTTCATAGATCTGTAAATTAATTTGGGGCTTTCGCTACTCTTGCTGGAAATTCATTGATTATTTGGTTTTGGACTCTTGATTTCATGATTCCAGTCGTGAATTGAAAAGTCTAGGGTTAGGGGTTCGCTCGATTTGGGTTTTTTTTTTTTAATTGGGGAAACACTTATCCATGTGCAAAGTTTGACTTTTGACTCAAAAAATTAAAATTACCCCACTCATCAAAACTTTTATTATTTACTCTTATCCTTTTCCACAATTAAAAAATTATAAAATCATTATTGTGGGTCCTCACATCTACTTATCTAACATCAAAATCAAATTGATATATAAATTTCCCATATGTAATTGTTCAACATTTAACGTCAAGCAAGTGACTAAATTGACTTTGGTTCTTACGTCCCAGGGTCTAAACAAAAATGGGATTGAAGCGACCTTTCGATGCTGAAGAGATGCAAGAGTGCAATGCTAAGCATGCAAGACAGCTTTGTTGTAGCCCTAACCACCTGAACCAATTAGACGAATCTATTCCATATCATGTTTCTCTGGACAAGACAGGTGTCTTAGGTACTCGATTGTAACCTCACAATTGTTTACTTATCTTTGGTTAAAATGAAAACAGTGTGATAACTTTGGACGTCTCTTGCATCGTGTGTTATTTTGCAGTAGATGACCTGAGTGGCCTCCGTGAGAAGAAACCGGTATGGAGTAATGATGCAAATCACGTTGAGAAGCAACCATTCTCGTGTATCTCAACCGGTTTGTTTCAGGACGATGCTCAGACTAAGTCATCCCTTTCTCACCAATCTTCTGAAACAGATATCATCTGGAGACCAATTTCCCCGGTGGGGGATGTGTATACTTGTCTAATGAATCAACCTCCTAGGAAACAAGTTCCTGTTGGGTCTGATCACCAGGCGGATATCCCTGAATGTGTCAAAGAAGAGACTCGTACAAACGATAACTTAGAAAGAAAACTGATGGGAAAGTGCATAGCACCAATGCCCGACTCTGACGTTTTTGGAACTTGTAAAGGAAGAAAGGAATGTCTTTGCTCGGATAAAGGCTCAGTCAGATGCGTGCGGCGACATATCATGGAAGCTAGAGAGAGTCTGATCGAAGGTATTGGATACGAAAGGTTTACTGAGCTAGGACTCTGTGAAATGGGGGACGAAGTTACAAGCTTATGGAGTGAAGACGAAGAAGATCTCTTTCATAAAGTTGTATACTCCAATCCTGTTTCGCTGGGTCGAGATTTCTGGAAACAATTGAAGGCGACTTTTCCTTCAAGAACCATGAAGGAACGTGTTAGCTACTACTTCAATGTCTTCATCTTGCGTAGACGGGCAATTCAAAACCGGTTTAAAACCCTAGAGGTTGATAGCGACGATGACGACTGGCAAGTAGAATACGATGTGTTTTGCAGCGGCAAATCTTTAGATGAAAATATCGAAGAGGACGAAGAAGAAGAAGAAACCAGCAGCAGCGATGATGGTGGTGACGGTGAAGAAGAATCACCAGTTAACGATGCTCACTGTGTATATATGGATAAGGTTTCAAGAGACGGTGAGGTAAATGTAGACGACGACTCGTGTATGAACGATGCTCACTGTGTATATAAGGATAAGGTTTCGAAAGACGGTGAGGCAAATGTAGAAGACGACTCGTGTCTGTCCTTCGAGTTACAGGAATCCAATTTGATCTTCTCTCACAGCTCGATGGAAAATAGAGAGTGCCACAGATCTGGTGATGATTTGTTTTCATTTGATGATGCTTGTGATAGAAGACTCACATCATCAGATTGTTGGACCAAGAACAACGACCTTCTACCAACTTCGAACATCATCGAGGAGATATTTGGTCAAGACGAATGTGGAGAGAATGATGATAACTCGAAGGGGGAGTAGATTAAGGGGTTTTCTTTTCAAGAATAAGAAGATTGAAAGTCTCTTCCTTGGATTTTTATTTGGGGTTTTTACTTTTTAGCTTGAAGAAGGGACTGTAAAAAGCTATAATCCCAGGAACCCTTTTCTTTTAGGTTTTTGATACCTCAAGATTATTTAATTAATCTTTGTATATTTTGCACCAAAAAATAAAAGACATCATGACGTTTAAAGCTCCTCGACAAGCTTCGCTGGTTGGTCTCTGTTTCGATGGTCTCTGCCGGTCTTGTTTGGTTTTGATTTGCGATGGCGGTTGTAGCTGGTTTAGTTGCCGGTTGCCCTAGGTTGTGTAGAGTTTCGGTTATTCTGGTTTCTCTTGGTTTGTAAGGGTTTGTCTGGGTTGGTTGTGTTGGTTATTTTCTGCCGGTTTAGGAGGCTGGTTTCTCTCTTGATTTAGTGGGTAGTTGGGTTTATCATTGGTCCGTATTAGATTATTTTTGTTTAGCTTCGTTATTTTTGTGAATTAATATGCTTTTCTCACCGCTTTCAGTGTATTTCAATAAGCAGTTGTTTAGATTTTCTATAGTTAAATCTTATAAAACTAAACTCTTGTCAATTTTGTGGCGACGTAAAATTCTAAATGTAGATTCTTTAGGATAAAGATTAGTTGGTTATAAGTTAGTTTCTCGTTTAAACATTTTTTTCTTTTCTTTTTTGTTAATGAGTGAAAAAGGAATCTAAGCTAACTTGCAGAAAATAATATTACCTCTTTTAATTCATCGGAGCTTTTAGTTTACGGAAATTCTGAAGTTCTCTTTGCAGCCAAAAAGCTATGTGTAATTTTTATTTATCCTTCAAGTGTAAAAGTTTGTATGCTTTTGGATGTACCTTGTATAATAAGAATGCTATACAAATCTGTGGAAACAAACAAAAAAGCAGTTGAATCATGTCTCCTCGTTCTTCACAGGGATCCAACGACCATTAGATGATCCAATTCCAGCTTCTTTCTTTCCACGACTAAAAAACCCGATAAAGTACCCCAAAACCACTCCCAAAACCATCACACTTGCTCCTTCAATGTACCACAACACTGTAAATTCAGATTCAGATCCAAAGCTTGAGTCTTTACCATCATAACTACCGCTCATAACTTCCCCTGAAGCCAAAATCTCAACCACATCATGAACTTCTCCATCGTGGTTTCCCACATACGAAAGTGTGAGTCTTTCCTTATTAGCCACCAAACGAGTGTACCCAAACTCTCCTCCACGGTACATTGACCGAGCAGGCTGAGGAAAGATCGGGACATCCGGGTGATTAGGTCTCGGTTCCCAAATCGGCTGTGTCTCTTTCCCAGCCATACCAATCACAAGATGAACAGGGTTTCCATGCCAACGTTCACCACAAGTGTTGTTACTAATCGGACAAAACCTTTCGTATCTATGAACATGTCCCCATAAAGCAACTGTCACATTGTTCTTCACTAACAACGGTTCCAAATGCTCTATCATCTTCACTCTTATCGCAGTGTCTCTGACCTTAGTACTTGTAGTGTACATCGGTCTATGCCCTTGTACAACAACAAACGGTGTTTTGCTCCTATTCACAGACTCTAGATCACTCTTTATGAAACTATACTGCTTCCCTCCTTTAAGAAAATCCGTCTCTGTCGAAATATAAACGAAATGGACCGAACCCATATCATAAGAATAGTAAAGGTTCCGAGTTTCAGGTCCTTTAACCATACCAGTGGCTTCAGATGAGTTTCCAGGCATGTTGAACTTAACACTGTACGGTACGCCACACTCGCCACCACTATCTTTTCCATAAACATAAGCAGCCCAATCAGGTTTCCATGGCTGCATAGGCCAATCATACTCATGGTTACCAATGCAAACATGGTACGGTATTTTGGAAGCAATTGGCTCAATCTGAGCAAAGAACTCATCCCAAATCCACGAGTAGCCTCGCGCATAGCTTATGTCTCCAATGTGTGAAACAATTGCAGCTTTATCATTACCTAAAGCTTCAATATCTCTTAAGATCCATTTCACAGTTGATAAACTCTCGTCTTCTCCACGGATAAATGTTCTGTAAGGTGTTGAACATCCCATATCTCCAAACATGAAAGCTAAGGTTTCATCTGAATTGTCATTTCTAGAAACAAAGCTATGAATCTCACTCCATCCTTTGGAATCACTCCCAACCTGATTGATTTCATATGTTCCAACAAAATCAATATTGTTCATCTTGAACCCTAAAAAGATTGGATGTTTTTGTTTACCTGATAATAGTACTTAATCCCTTCTTTCAAGTTCTTCATGACGGCATCGAATGTCCAGCCTGGATCTCTCCAACCGATTGTGGTATTTGCCGGAGCGTGGCACATATGATCCCTCTCGTACCTAACTCCACGCGCCACCGCGATGTTGTCTAGTCTTTCCTTAACCACTCCGTATCGAGCTAATCGTTCTTCTCCATCTCCTGTGACGAACATCACTCGCATTTCGTTAACCGCATCTGTATAGCCTAAATGGATCTGCTCCGGCCGGTTAGCAGCGGACCGGAAAGTTAACCGCTTTGATTCGGCTAGAAGATGGCGAGTTCCGGGTAAAGGGTTATGGTCGTGGTCGTTGTGTTTCGTGTTGATTTCGGATTGGGTCCAGTGGAAGATCCGGAACGAGTAATCTGATCGGAGATTGGTTAACGGAAGAGAAATTGAACCCGACCCGGATTTCCAACTGGGTGAATCGGAAAGGAATTTGTAGCCTATGAAGTGATCGTGAGGAGAATCCGGCGGCGAATAGATTCCTAACCAATCGAGATCGGACGGTGACTCCACGCCGGACCATTGGATCACGACAGTATCGCCAGATCGATTTAGAGTTCGAGGAGAAAATGAAATCGTCACTGTGGAATAAACAGAAGAGATTAAGAGGAAGAAGAAGAAGGAAGAGTAAACGGCGATCATGATGACGGTGACCGAGACGGTGGAGATGGCGGTTAGTCGAAAAGTCAACGTTTTGGAGTCATTTGCTGTGCATGATACTTTTAGTTTGTTGGTTTTGTGTCTGGGTTTTACTAACAAGGAGTGATAATGAAGTCATTTTGAAACCAAACCCTGATTTATGACTACCACCCTTCAAAAGATACACGTATCTACTCTCTACCGGTGTATTGCCCCAGATATATATATTTTCTTATCTTTTCCTATTTTGGTATTTTTCAAAAAACTTGTTGCAATTTTATATTTTTTTTGTAGGTCTTACCGATAGAAAGATAGGTTTACCTTTCGCGGAATGACAAAAAAATCAAATGACTCAACTGGCGGATAGAAGTCACACGATTTCACTTGTTATCCTAACCATACATCTTTTTATTATTTTTTTCTTTTTTCACATTCACTCTCTTTCTTACTTTACACTTTTTCACCCTTTTTTTTGACGGTTGATATGATATCGGAGGTGACGTTTTCGGCCATATAGACTGTTGAAATTGAGGTAAAATCGGTCGATGTACCAGAATTAATAAAAAACTTATTACGGAAGTTCGAATGGACAATTTAGACTAGGAGTCCACAATATCGGCTATTCGTGGATACTACCACGATCATATCAAATGCTAGACGCTTTTCATAGATATGAGGTGGTCACTTCCGATCCATGGTAAGTGTCTTGCATTTAACAGCGGTGATTGTTTTGCCTTCTCGATTAGGGTTTAGTGGTAGCCGGTTTGATTTCCAGTTTTTGTAGCAATTTCGGTTTAACGGTAAGAACTAAACCAGGCCCATTTTGAGTTTCCCGGTTACGGTTTGTTTTTAATTTGATTTGTTTTTTTTAATGTTTTTTTCAGCTGTTTGTACTAGAAAAAGATATATATATATATATAGAATACATGTTTCGGCTTCTTGCACTTAGTTTTTTTCATATGACAATGTCATCTTCTTGACAAATGCTTTTTTGTAGGATTAGTGTGGTCATCTTGACAACATTTTTCAATGTTCATGGTAAGCAAAGTCGGGCTAAGACATATATCAACATTTGGGCTTTTCGCGAGCCTATGTGGGCTCTTTCTTATAAGACCCACATGAAATCCTCGAGTCTGTTATTATTTCAAAGTTCACTTTAATTCTGCCGACAAAGTCAATCAATAATGGTCAGAATTGGATAGACACTATCGTGGCATCGGGCCCATTATTCCCGTGCCACACCCATCAAAGCTCAACTAACTTATCCAGAGACATTAAATGATTTTAAGTTTGTAATAAATTAAAATCAACCGAACATCACGTAACTAGTGGTATATGATCAAGTTGTAGAACATATCAAAATGGTGAAAATGTAATCAGAACATTTATGCAGGAAAGAAAATACACCAGAATAAAAAAAAGTACAACGATATAATTCACCAGTAAACCGGTAAAAGTAAATATGTGGGGCATGTAATCTTGACTATAAATAACCCCATTAAATAGTGGATAAAGAAAAAGGCAAAAAAAACTAGTGGACAAATAAAAATAACTAATTTCTGAATTTCAATAAATAGAACTTGTTATTGTACATTCTCAGAATTCAAGATTTGACAAAACAATTTTTTCTCTTTCGAGACAAAGAAGAAAGATGGATTTTATCACTGATCAAGTAAAGAAGAAGTTCTCCGACAAGAAACCGGAAAACTCAGAACCGGAGCCGAACCACAACACAAACAAACCCGGTCATGCCGATCCAACCCATAAACCGGTTTCCCACGCCGATCCAACAACACATAGGCCAGCTACAAACGCTGAGCTCATGGCTAGTGCCAAGATTGTATCCGAGGCTGCTCAAGCTGCTGCTCGCAACGAGACAGACAAGCTCGACAAAGCTAAAGTTGCCGGAGCCACTGCTGATATCCTCGACGCCGCTCAAAGATACGGTAAGCTAGATGAAAAGAGCGGTGTTGGTCAGTACCTTGAAAAGGCTGAAAATTATCTCCACAAGTATGAATCTTCACACGCTCACTCCTCCGGTGGTGGTACTGGTAACCATGGCAATGTCAGCGGAGGAGGCAGTCATGGTGGTGTGAGTGGAAGCCATGGAGAAGCGGCTGGTAAGAAAGGGGATGAGAAATCAGGAGGTGGTAGCCATGGGTTTGGAGACTATGCTAAGATGGCTCAAGGTTTCATGAAGTGATTAATGTATAATGATTATGCTAGTGGTTTGTTTGTCTTCCATGTTTACTTTAAGTAAGTTGTTTATTTCTGAATTATTAACCGCTGGATGAGTGTATTATGTAAAATAAAATGTATTAATGTTGACTAGTTCGCATTGTTCATGGGAAGCCATTAACTTTAGAGAAATTCAGTTCTCGCAAATCGAATTAAAACAGAGAACTAATCTGATCTGATAATTCCTAAGATGTTCGGAAAATTGAACGGATCTTGAATATTTGCTTAACTAATGAGCTGATTGTAAGAGCTCTATGTATACGAGCCCACTATGCGAAGGGTTGGGCCTTTTCGTGAGAATAATTTAGAGTTCCAAGTATTTTAATCACTTTAGTCTCTCCCAATTTCTCTGAATTCCAACTCGGAACCGAAAAAAATCTTTTAAATCAAATCCTATTACAAGAAGCCATGGAAGTTGAAATCGATGCTACGAAGGGACAAGAGTCGAAGCAGATCAGAGATGAAGAACTATTCAAAGCGGCTGAATCTGGTGATTCTTCTTTGTTCATGTCTTTATCTCCTCAACAGCTCAAGAAATCTCTCAATTTCAGAAACGAAGACGGTCGCTCACTCCTCCATGTCTCAACTTCTTTCGGTCATTCTGAGGTTTTGTAATCTGTGCTTAGATCGTAATGCATAATCAAGCTGCATTATTGTAGCTGCATTATCTAATGAGAAGCCTTAGGAACAAATTTGTTTTGCCCTAATTGCAAATTTGTTAGCCATTTTGGGTTGAATACAAAAATTTAAGATATTAAAAGCTTATGGATGTGGAGTTTGCAGGTAGTGAAGTTACTATCAAATGCAGATGAATCAAAGACTGTAGTCAACAGAAAGGATGATGAAGGCTGGGCCTGCTAGCATTGGCAAGGCAGAGCTCGTTGAAATCTTATTGTCTCGAGGTTTCTTGTTTTCTTATCACATTCCTATAAAAAAATTGTGTGATCTTTCTCATCAGATTCAAATTCTACCTGAATGCTTGATCTTTCAATCAGGTTTAGTGTGTTTTTTCTTCTTCTTCCAGTGATTAGCTCTTGCCTCAGTTCCTCAACCGATTCAAATTCTACCCGGATGATTGATCACTGAATATCTTTCACTGTAATTAGATAGTGTGTGTGTTTCCGTGTTGTTCTTCTAGTGGATTACACCTCTTTCAATTCCTTTTAAGATGCAGCTATGTGAAGTTTGATACATTTGATGATGGTTTTCATTTTTGTGTTCAGGTGCTGATGTGAATGTCAAAAACAATGGTTGTCGCACTGCTCTTCACTATGCAGCTAGCAAAGGATGGTTGGAAATCGCTCAGCTTTTACTAACACACTGCGCAAAGATAAACATCACAGACAATGTTTGTGTAGCTTAATGTCTTTTTTTTTGGCTCTATGACAACACATAAACTTGCGTTTACCCATAAAACAAAGTTTATGTGATTTTCAGGTGGGTTGCACTCCGCTTCACAGAGCAGCAAGCACCGGAAAAGCAGAAGTTTGTGAATTCCTGATCGAAGAAGGAGCAGAGATCGATGCTATGGATAAAATGGGCCAAACTCCACTCATGCATTCAGTGATCTGTGATGACAGACAGGTAATTTCCAATCTAATACTTTAAAGCGGAAATTATTTCCTCTAAATGCTGAAGTCTCTATAATCTGTTGGTTCTCTGTGTGTTGTCATGGATCAGGTTGCATTTCTCCTTGTAAGACATGGTGCAGATGTGGATGCAGAAGATAAGGAAGGCTACACTGTTCTAGGCCGAGCTTCCAACGATTTCCGACCAGCACTTATTGATGCTGCTAAGGCTATGCTTGAATGATAATTTTACTCTGTTTTACCTAAAAGCATTAGACTAAGTTTGGGAGTCTATATTAGTTAAACTCTTTGTTCTATCACAGTAGAATATAAAAGGATTATTGATTATTCTGATTTGTTCAAGTTTGCAAGATGTTTCTGATTTTTTTTTCCTCAGAAAAAAATGATTATCAATTCATGTTCTTCTCTAGTACATCAAAGTTATGAACTAAAGACGCAAAGTTATGAAGCATTGGAACCTTGAAAACAAGTGAGAAAATACTTTTTATATATAAGGAAAAACTATATATATATATTTCTGAAAGAAAGCTTTTGGCGTTTCCCTTCTTATCTCCTCCCAAGTCATTTACCTCCTCACAAAAAAAAAGTCTCGAGGCAATGATGCAAACCAAAATCTCTAGTTTCTCTCGACCAAGCTTCACTCTCCATGAAACAAGAGTGGTTCATCATCCTCGTATCTCTATGGCTTTATGCTCATCATCATCATCATCATCATCACCATGGCCGTTTCACCATCTTCTCTGCAAGTCCACCTTACCTCTCGCTGCCTCACTCACCCTTCTCCTCTCTCCTTGCACCGGTAACTACACTTTCCTCAATTTTCAGGTCATTCAAACTATATATATGTGTGTATCATCATCATAATATGTGTATGCTCGGATCTTGCTCAGCTGAAGCAGGCTTAATGTCTGGAAGCCCCGGTATAGAATCAATTCCCGGTCCCGAATTACCAAAGCTAGAATTCCTTGAGCAAATTCAATGGTACTTATCTTTCAAATTCTTGAATTCTGTAAGAAAAAAGTGATTGTCTGTCTGCTTCAAGAAACAAAGCTTCTTAATTGCAGCAAAAAACCAAAAGTTCTACGCTGAAAACGATTCCAGATTCAAAGAATCTCCAATTCTCAAGAAGTTACTCGAGAATTCCAAGCTAAACAAAGAAAAGTAAGTAAAAAAGTCCATTCATGGTACAGAGCCAAAAAACTGTGAAAGCTCAAAACTTTGAAGCATGGACATGTAACATTGGTTTTGTTTCTCTTTTTCTTCAGGAATGAAAAAGCGATTCAAGACAAATATTGTCTAAGAGGAGCAGAATGGGGAGTTGGAGATTGTTCAACCAATGGAATGACAGATGAGGAGAAAGATCAATTCATCACTATGTTGAAGAAGAAGACTGGCCTTGAATAAAACTTTCGAAATCACATTATTTGTTTTGGATGAATGCTTTTTAGAGAATGGAAATCTATGCTAATGTTAAATTTATCATTACCGAACCATCCAACAGAGCAAAAACATAACAAAAGATAACATGAAAACATCAAATCATTATGACAAATCCGTAAGTTTGAGATCCATGAGAGAAAGTGAAGCAATCTCATTCACAACCACTGATTTATCAGCTTCAAACCCTTCATCTTCTTTCTCAGGTTTCAAATCAGCAAACAAACGAAGAATCTTGTTCCGATTGGCAACAAGAATCGCCACAATGTCCTCTGGTTTCCTCTCGTTAGCCACAAACAGCTTGAAGACATGAAACGCTTCAATCTGAATGTTCTTG
The DNA here is from genome assembly GCA_030180135.1 of Orychophragmus violaceus. Taxonomy (NCBI): domain Eukaryota; kingdom Viridiplantae; phylum Streptophyta; class Magnoliopsida; order Brassicales; family Brassicaceae; genus Orychophragmus; species Orychophragmus violaceus. The sequence goes on from CM058240.1 coordinate 13,779,451, forward strand.
GTTGGTTCTCTAAGTAGATTCATCATGATTCTCAAATTATCCAAACTGCTCACATACTTCACCATCACACCAGAGTTAGAACGATCCATCAACACATCTCCCAACAGTTTCGAAGCTTGTCTCTTCGTAAAGTAGCTTCCTTTCTCCAACAACCTCGTGTTGTATTCCCTAAAAAACCATTCGTAGTTCTTGGAAAGATACTCAGCTACAGTTGATTTATGCCTTGTCAAAAGCTCTCTGAAGATCTGGCTTGCGTCTGTAGCTACATCGAAATAAGGAACCTGAACGTAATCGAAGAACTTTTCAAGATTCTTTGATTCCAAAATGTATTTCGCAACAACCTGATGACGAACACATTCTTTAAGCATTCCTGTGTAATGTAACGCCAATTCATGGTCTTCAATTCCTTGGACTAACATATCGATCACGTCTAGATTCGATTCGAGATACTCAGATGCAACGAGACGATACCCGACTTGTTGTTTCTGCAGATTCGCTACGATCTGTGTCGTGTCTTTCCTCGCTTCGAGATCGAGTTTCGGAAGAGATTTGATCAACGGACGAAGAGTATCTTCTCTGAAAAACTCTTGAGTTAACGAAAGACAAGATTCGGGAACAGGCTCAGCTTCGCTGCTTCCGTAAAGGATCGATTTCAAATCCCTAATGTTTCTGCACAATTCCGCGCAGATCCCTAACCGTTTCGAGTTTCTGTTGTCGATCTCTTCGTCGTTTTCGGACAAAGCGATGAGATCTCGTGTCTGACGAACGATTTCACCAGGAGGACGAGGCTTATGTTTGAAGAGACCTTTCACCCTCGTGCTTCCATGGTTTCCGAGGTTTCCGCTGAAACTGCTAAGCTTTCCGCTGAATGTGATGCTGACTTCGTCGGCGGTTGATCCGCCGCGTAGATGGCTCCGTGTACGATGGTGCTTTGACGACGGAGCTTTATCGGAGCCTCCGTGCCGCCAAGCACCACCGATCTTGGAGACACACGCACCTATTTTTTCCCTTTGGTTTTTTCTCAGCAATCAAAAGCAAACAAATCTCTCTCTCTCTCTCTCTCTCTCTCTCTCTCTCTCAATATAACTATCTATTCTAGGGTTTTTTCAAAGCTTTGTTTTTGCAGGGTTTCACTGCTAAATTAACATTATTTCTCTGAAATCTTCAAATGAAAGACGAAGAAGAAGACAGCCCTAAAATTGGGGTCTTGATAGGCTAATTCTGCCGCGCTGAATTTTCGGTTTGGTTTGTTAAGAAAATCTTTAATGTCCTAAAACATATAAAAGCTTATTTTATTCTGCATATACTTTTCTTTTCTTAACGATTATTATGCGTGTCCGTGAAAGATATATAACGGATTTGATCAGATATAAACTACCTAGAATATTTGACAAGCAATTAAAATTTCTTAATTACTGTTAATGAATTTATTTAAAAAAAAAAACAATTCCATATGTGATAACAAACTTTTATTTGGATTCTTACGTGATATATATCTATATATATGCTCATTAATTAAGGCTTACATAATAGTTAATTAATTAAAAAGAATTAACTAATTAACTTTATATATGTAGATACAAGAAAAACAATTCCACATATATGATACAAACTTTTATTTGGATTCTATGTGATATATAGATGTGTTCTATAATTAAGATTTACATATTAATTAATTAAACACAATTAATTAACTGATATACGAATGAATATATTAAATATATATATATATATTATTTAATAAATATATCTATTTTTAATAATTTAAATATTAAAATATTTATCTTATAAATTTATATATGTTTTAGTTAATAAATATATCTATTTTGTTTATAATTTAAATAAAAAATTAAATTTTCTTAGCTTATAAAATACATTTTAGTTATTTTACCTATTTATATTTATAGAATTGATTATATATGTAAATATATACAAGCATCTGTGATTTCACTTTATATATATATATATATATATATATATATATATATTTCAAAATTTAAAATACTTTTAACAAATATATTATATGAAAATTTCACTTTATCTAATAGTACAAATTATTATGAAAGTATTTTATAAAAATTTGTTAACCCCATGCAACTGATTCACATTTTGTTAATCCCATGCAACTGACTTTTATATAAATATATTATATGAAAATTTTACTTTATCTAATAATATAGATTATTATAAAAATATTTTATAGAAAATTATTAATCCCATTCGAGATGTCCATCATATCACATCTCTATAAGTAACTAAAATTGATTCACATAAATATAATAAATTATGCATATACCTTCACATATAAAGAAAACAACAATAGCTATTTTAAGCTATTTATTTAATAACTGCGAAAATATTTTTATTTTACTTTACGTGGTAACTATTCTTTTATTTATGTATGTCAAGTCTATTTTAATGGAAGTTCAGAATTTAAGAATATGTTACATATGGTTTTCCATTTTAAAAACATAAATAAAACACACAAAATATATCGTTAATGAAACAAATTATTTATCTTATTTTCTAATGAAATAAACAAATATTTCATTATATTTTTTTTATGAGTTATGAGTTATCAATTATAATTTTATATTTCATAAAAAGTAAATTAACAAAAAAGAAAACATACAAGATAACCCAACACAAAATAGAACATATTTAATTTAATAAAAAAAAACATAGTTAATTTAAATTTAAATAAATAATATTAATTATTAAGTTTAAAATTTAATTTAAATATTTATTAGCATCCCACGCAAGATGGTGGGGGCAATCACCTAGTTTTATATTATAATCAACATAGAAATATTTGAATTTAGAAATAATTTATTGGGCCAAAATTGGGTTTGAAGCCCGAAAAAAAAATATATGATTTAATGGTTTATGAGCTTCAGCAAAAATAATAAATAAATATATGTGAGGACGAAAATTTCTCGCTCGTTCCGGCGAATTTATTCGTTGATCAGAGTCTTATCCGAATCTATAGGACGAAAATTTCTCGTTCTTCAAGTTAATTTCACACCTTTTACTTGTATTTTTGTATAACTCAGAACCTTCAACAGACTAATTTTGATGTTCACATCCAAAAGATTTTTTTTTTGTTTGGGTTGTGGGAATCAATTTATTTAGAAAGCTTCATTGGTAAGCTAAGACAAGTGCACTAAGTACGCACTTAGTCTTGGGCAGGCTTTGAGAACAAGTCCAAAGGGAAGTACTTTCAGCTGAGTATGGGATCAGCTGGAAGGTCATATGTTCCAGCCGAGTATGGGATCGGTTGGGAGATTAGTTCCCGGATTTAAATCAAGGTCGCAAGACGGTGTGGGGGTGAACCGGAAGAGGGCGCAATCACAGGAAAGTTGGTTTTCGATTTGATATTACATATGGGGTTTGATAAATAAAAATTACAATTTTCAGACAATTACTCAAGTCATGTCATGTGAATGTAGTACTTTGAGGACCAATCCATACTATAGAATGAAATAGTACACCAAGAATACATGTAATTATTTAAGCTAAATCAATGATTGTAAATTGAGTTTGAATTTAGCAACCTAAATTGATGAAAGCAAATAAGAAATTAAGACAATAAGAGATAGAGGGTCTAGAGATGAGGTCAATACATCAAGTCTAACTAGAGATGATCATACTTATGTGCTAATCAATTATACAAACAAATAAAGATGGTTAAATGATCTATAAATAGTTAATCATATTCTCATGTAACTAACTCTATCCTACTAATGAAATAATATTTTCTCAATATAAAATTACAAGAGAGCATGAATCATAACATCAATCAAAAAGTTATAATCCTTAGTAAAGAACAACAATCATTTGATCAATCATATCTCTAGGCATAAAATCTCTTTAATTAACTCCTAATCAAGAACAATTCTCTTAATTGTGATTAAGAATTAATCAAGCATGAAAAACAAGTTCATATGACTATTAAACACCTGAGACATCAATTCTCATTGGCTAAGCATGCAAAATATCTAATTAGGTTCTTCCAAGTATTTCATTGAACACCTTTCGGGCAACAAAAAACATATGATCAAGATGCACCTTACGCCAATATCTTTATGTTCTTAACTCTGAGTGCATTTCCTCGTAGCTACGGATAGCTACGTCGTAGCAAGCCGTAGCAGGAAAAACTTAGCTACGGAAACGATTTGCCGTAGCTACGCGACAGTTTTCTTGTAGTGTTAGTTCAACTGATTCAGTCTAAATTTTTAAAATACAAAAATAATTCTAACTTAAACAAAAAATTACATCAAAAATAAACCAAATATCTACACTCTCGTTGTCTCCTCTCCTTTTTCACTCTCAGCTGATTCTCAGCTCCTCTTTCACTAGTGTGATTCTCATCTTCATCCATGTAAGGATTTTGAGCTTGTCCTGCAATATGTCGTTCTCTGTCTATTTCACGTTCCTTTGCATCTCTTCAACCTGTGTTCGTGTAGTTTCACTAATCGTCTTTTGGTTGAATCGAAGGTACTAGTTCTCTTCGAATTTGAGATTTTTGTTGTGTTTAGATTCGAATTTGAGATTTATTTTCACTTGGTTTATGTGTTTAAAGCTTGAGATTCCACTATATAGGGTTTTGCTAGTTTAGATTTATGTAATTAGTGACACAAATTTCACTTCAAGATTGCTTTTGGCTTTTTCTGAACATGATTTGAGTTTTTTTCGTAAAAATGATTTGAGTTCTATGTGAGAGCATGATATTCTATGTGTTCGAGTCTTCATGTTTCTGTCTCTCCATCCTCCTTCTGTGTATATCGTTGAACTTGATGCATGGTTCAGTTTCGATGCAGAACTTGAGATTCTTCTCTTTGTTCTTTTAGTTTCACCAACATCAGCATATTTAGGGGAAAACGGAGCTATTTTCCTTTTACTGTAAAAGAATTGTAAAACAAAGATAAAGTTATATACTTTGTTGTACCTTAATTCAGGCCCGGTCTATAGGAGTGCAAGAAGTGCATTTGCATTGGGTCCATGATCCAATTTAAAAATTCTACATGGCCTAATATTTTATTTTTTTCTTATGCATTTTGTAATAAAAAAAATAAGTGTATTAAGGGGTAGAAAATTTTAAAAACCCAAATATCTAAAATTCGAAAATGCTAAAATAAAATTAATTGTACCCACATAATTAAAAATTAAAATTCATGATTTTATTACATGCTCAGTGGTAAGGAAAAAGTTTCAAAACTTTTTATAAAAATTTCAACCAAAGTAGTATGATTAGGCTACTTATTCATCTTTATGTTGGTATTATATGTGAAATGACAAATAAAATTTTATTTTTTAGTAAAAGTTAAAAAATCAGAAAGCAAAACTTAAAAATTCAAAAAATGCTAAAAATTAAAATTAATTGTACCCACATAAAAATGTATAAAAGCCTAATCATACAACTTTGGGCACAATTAGTTTTAATTTTAGCATTTTCTTTGAATTTTATTTTTATATTATTTTGAAATTTTAATGTTTTGTTTAAGGTTTTAGAGATTTTTTGGATATTTAGTCAATACTCTATAAAAGAAAACAAGTTAGACATTTTGTTGAAAGTGTCATTAGCCCAGTGATTAGACACTGGAATAGCGTTGTTTTCATTAACCAATCAATTTATTTTTGATTTTCTGTAAATAATTCAAAAAAAAAATATTTATTCATGTTAAAACTATAAGCATTGCACTTTTGATTTAATAAACTGTAAGCAAACGCTTTCTGCTTTCTTCCTTTGATTTAGTTTCTCTTTTGCTTGGCCTCAGCTTCAAATATGTAAACTTTTACCTAAATATGTTTATTTTATTTAGATTATTATTTTAATAATATTTTGATTTGACTCTTAAATAAGTAACTAATTATTTTGGTCAAATATTATGATTGTTCTCTACTTTAGTCAAATATTAAATATTGCCTTTCCTTGTTCAAGAATAAGAATTCAAAAAGTCTTTGACCAAAAATAACCACAAAATATATTAGAGAGTGTTGCATGTATATATAAAAAATATTGATAAGAAAATGTTCAGTACGAGATAAACAAGAAATATAAACAATATTTATATATTTTTGCATCATTAAATCTGCTACTCTATTTGTGTTTTCATGCGTTCTCATGTTTTTCGTGATGCATAAAGGTAAAAGTGATATAATTATTTTTATTTCGATTAATTATTTTCCTAATATGAACCTAATATGAAAAAAATTTAATGATGAATAGATGTTACGAAACCAAGTAAAAATTATATTTTTTACACTGCCAATTTTTATCTGACATTTTATCCACCATCTTATATTTTGTGGTTGATATAAAATAGTGGAGGCAAACAAACCGGCTAAACTTGTTGTCCCCTATGTTGGAATATGCCATGGTAATGTTCAATATTCTCAGCAATGCCTAGCAGAAATTCAAGATGACTACTATACTCGTTGCGAATGTTTAAATGGATTGCTTCCAAATGAACATGTTTGTACATGTTTTCATGAATAAGTTTCTTTTATATGATTTATTGTATCTCCATAAATTAAATATATTTAATAAAAATAGATAAATCCATGTTATGTGTAGCAAATAGGTTAATATGCTAATATACACATATAATAACCCTTTCATAATGATGCATATGCTGGCTAAATTTAAATCGTAAAAAAAATCTAAAATTTGTTTTCTTTCAACATCATTTCAAGATAGCTGATTAGTTTTGTTTATACCTTATATTCCATGTTTGTAAAAATTCCAGAAATTTCTAAAAACCATTACGAAACGCTTTCAAGGCAATTGGAAAGGCGATGTGTTTGATGCTCCGATGAGCTTTAATTCCCATGGATTTCAGGAGCCATTGATGTGGGTCTCCTCATATGCCAATTAAACTATGGGGTCCTGAGAGTTGGTTTTCGATTTGATATTACATATGGGGTTTGATAAATAAAAATTGCAATTTTTAGACAATTACTCAAGTCATGTCATGTGAATGTAGTACTTTGAGGATCAATCCATACTTTAGAATCAAATAGTACACCAAGAATACCTGTAATTATTTAAGCTAAATCAATGATTGTAAATTGAGTTTGAATTTAGCTACCTAAATTGATGAAAGCAAATAAGAAATTAAGACAATAAGAGATAGAGGGTCTAGAGATGAGGTCAATACATCAAGTCTAACTAGAGATGATCATACTTATGTGCTAATCAATTACACAAACAAATAAAGATGGTTAAATGATCTATAAATGGTTAATCATATTCTCATGTAACTAACTCTATCCTAATAATGAAATAATATTTTCTCAATATAAAATTACAAGATAGCATGCATTAAATCTCAATCATAACATCAATCAAAAAGTTATAATCCTTAGTAAAGAACAACAATCATTTGATCAATCATATCTCTAGGCATAAAATCTCTTTAATTAACTCATAATCAAGAACAATTCTCTTAATTGTGATTAAGAATTAATCAAGCATGAAAAACAAGTTCATATGACTATTAAACACCTGAGACATCAATTCTCATTGGCTAAGCATGCAAAATATCTAATTAGGTTCTTCCAAGTATTTCATTGAACACCTTTCGGGAAACAAAAAACATATGATCAAGATGCACCTTAGGCCAATATCTTTATGTTCTTAACTCTGAGTGCATTTCCTCGTAGCTACGTCGTAGCAAGCCGTAGCAGGAAAAACTTAGCTACGGAAACGATTTGCCGTAGCTACGCGACAGTTTTCTTGTAGTGTTAGTTCAGCTGATTCAGTCTAAATTTTTAAAATACAAAAATAATTCTAACTTAAACAAAAAATTACATCAAAAATAAACCAAATATCTACACTCTCGTTGTCTCCTCTCCTTTTTCACTCTCAGCAGATTCTCAGCTCCTCTTTCACTAGTGTGATTCTCATCTTCATCCATGGAAGGATTTTGAGCTTGTCCTGCAATATGTCGTTCTCTGTCTATTTCACTTTCCTTTGCATCTCTTCAACCTGTGTTCGTGTAGTTTCACTAATCGTCTTTTGGTTGAATCGAAGGTACTAGTTCTCTTCGAATTTGAGATTTTTGTTGTGTTCAGATTCGAATTTGAGATTTATTTTCACTTGGTTTATGTGTTTAAAGCTTGAGATTCAACTATGTAGGGTTTTTTCTAGTTTAGATTTATGTGGTTAGTGACACAAATTTCACTTCAAGATTGCTTTTTGCTTTTTCTGAACATGATTTGAGTTTTTTCGTAAAAATGATTTGAGTTCTATGTGAGAGCATGATATTCTTTGTGTTCGAGTCTTCATGTTTCTGTCTCTCCATTCTCCTTCTGTGTATATCGTTGAACTTGATGCATGGTTCAGTTTCAATGCAGAACTTGAGATTCTTCTCTTTGTTCTTTATGTTTCACCAACATCAGCATATTTAGGGGAAAACGAAGCTATTTTCCTTTTACTGTAAATGAATTGTAAAACAAAGATAAAGTTATATACTTTGTTGTACCTTAATTCAGGCCCGGTCTATAGGAGTGCAAGAAGTGCATTTGCATTGGGTCCTTGATCCAATTTAAAAATTCTACATGGCCTAATATTTTATTTTTTTCTTATGCATTTTGTAAAAAAAAAAAAATAAGTGTATTAATGGGTAGAAAATTTTAAAAACCCAAATATCTAAAATTCGAAAATGCTAAAATAAAATTAATTGTACCCACATAATTAAAAATTAAAATTCATGATTTTATTACATGCTCAGTGGTAAGGAAAAAGTTTCAAAACTTTTTATAAAAATTTCAACCAAAGTAGTATGATTAGGCTACTTATTCATCTTTATGTTGGTATTATATGTAAAATGACAAATAAAATTTTATTTTTTAGTAAAAGTTAAAAAATCAGAAAGCAAAACTTAAAATTTCAAAAAATGCTAAAAATTAAAATTAATTGTACCCACATAAAAATGTATAAAAGCCTAATCATACAACTATGGGCACAATTAGTTTTAATTTTAGCATATTCTTTGAATTTTATTTTTATATTATTTTGAAATTTTAATGTTTTGTTTAAGTTTTTAGAGATTTTTTAGATATTTAGTCAACACTCTATAAAAGAAAACATGTTAGATATTTTGTTGAAAGTGTCATTAGCCTAGTGATTAGACACTGGAATAGCGTTGTTTTCATTAACCAATCAATTTATTTTTGATTTTCTGTAAATAATTCAAAAAAAAGTATTTATTCATGTTAAAACTATAAGCATTGCACTTTTGATTTAATAAACTATAAGCAAACGCTTTCTGCTTTCTTCCTTTGATTTATTTTCTCTTTTGCTTGGCCTCGGCTTCAAATATGTAAACTTTTACCTAAATATGTTTATTTTATTTAGATTATTATTTTAATAATATTTTGATTTGACTCTTAAATAAGTAACTAATTATTTTGGTCAAATATTATTATTGTTCTCTACTTTAGTCAAATATTAAATATTGCCTTTCCTTGTTCAAGAATAAGAATACAAAAAGTCTTTGACCAAAAATAACCACAAAATATATTAGAGAGTGTTGCATGTATATATAAAAAATATTGATAAGAAAATGTTCAGTACGAGATAAACAAGAAATATAAACAATATTTATATATTTTTGCATCATTAAATCTGCTACTCTATTTGTGTTTTCATGCGTTCCCACGTTTTTCGTGATGCATAAAGGTAAAAGTGATATAATTATTTTTATTTCGATTAATTATTTTCCTAATATGAACCTAATATGAAAAAATTCAATGATGAATAGATGTTACGAAACCAAGTAAAAATTATATTTTTTTACACTGTCAATTTTTATCTGACATTTTATCCACCATCTTATATTTTGTGGTTGATATAAAATAGTGGAGGCAGACAAACCGGCTAAACTTGTTGTCCCCTATGTTGGAATATGCCATGGTAATGTTCAATATTCTCGGCAATGCCTAGCAGAAATTCAAGATGACTACTATACTCGTTGCGAATGTTTAAATGGATAGCTCCCAAATGAACATGTTTGTACATGTTTTCATGAATAAGTTTCTTTTATATGATTTATTGTATCTCCATAAATTAAATATATTTAATAAAAATAGATAAATCCATGTTATGTGTAGCAAATAGGTTAATATGCTAATATACACACATATTCATAATGATGCATATGCTGGCTAAATTTAAATCGTAAAAAAAAATCTAAAATTTGTTTTCTTTCAACATCATTTCAAGATAGCTGATTAGTTTTGTTTATACCTTATATTCCATGTTTGTAAAAATTCCAGAAATTTCTAAAAACCTTTACGAAACGCTTTCAAGGCAATTGGAAAGGCGATGTGTTTGATGCTCCGATGAGCTTTAATTCCCATGGATTTCAGGAGCCGTTGATGTGGGTCTCCTCATATGCCAATTAAACTATGGGGTCCTGAGAGTTGGTTTTCAATTTGATATTACATATGGGGTTTGATAAATAAAAATTGCAATTTTTAGACAATTACTCAAGTCATGTCATGTGAATGTAGTACTTTGAGGATCAATCCATACTTTAGAATCAAATAGTACACCAAGAATACCTGTAATTATTTAAGCTAAATCAATGATTGTAAATTGAGTTTGAATTTAGCTACCTAAATTGATGAAAGCAAATAAGAAATTAAGACAATAAGTGATAGAGGGTCTAGAGATGAGGTCAATACATCAAGTCTAACTAGAGATGATCATACTTATGTGCTAATCAATTACACAAACAAATAAAGATGGTTAAATGATCTATAAATGGTTAATCATATTCTCATGTAACTAACTCTATCCTAATAATGAAATAATATTTTCTCAATATAAAATTACAAGATAGCATGCATTAAATCTCAATCATAACATCAATCAAAAAGTTATAATCCTTAGTAAAGAACAACAATCATTTGATCAATCATAACTCTAGGCATAAAATCTCTTTAATTAACTCCTAATCAAGAACAATTCTCTTAATTGTGATTAAGAATTAATCAAGCATGAAAAACAAGTTCATATGACTATTAAACACCTGAGACATCAATTCTCATTGGCTAAGCATGCAAAATATCTAATTAGGTTCTTCCAAGTATTTCATTGAACACCTTTCGGGCAACAAAAAACATATGATCAAGATGCACCTTAGGCCAATATCTTTATGTTCTTAACTATGAGTGCATTTCCTCGTAGCTACGGATAGCTACGTCGTAGCAAGCCGTAGCAGGAAAAACTTAGCTACGAAAACGATTTGCCGTAGCTACGCGACATTTTTCTTGTAGTGTTAGTTCAACTGATTCAGTCTAAATTTTTAAAATACAAAATAATTCTAACTTAAACAAAAAATTACATCAAAAATAAACCAAATATCTACACTCTCGTTGTCTCCTCTCCTTTTTCACTCTCAGCAGATTCTCAGCTCCTCTTTCACTAGTGTGATTCTCATCTTCATCCATGGAAGGATTTTGAGCTTGTCCTGCAATATGTCGTTCTCTGTCTATTTCACTTTCCTTTGCATCTCTTCAACCTGTGTTCGTGTAGTTTCACTAATCGTCTTTTGGTTGAATCGAAGGTACTAGTTCTCTTCGAATTTGAGATTTTTGTTGTGTTCAGATTCGAATTTGAGATTTATTTTCACTTGGTTTATGTGTTTAAAGCTTGAGATTCAACTATGTAGGGTTTTTTATAGTTTAGATTTATGTGGTTAGTGACACAAATTTCACTTCAAGATTGCTTTTTGCTTTTTCTGAACATGATTTGAGTTTTTTTCGTAAAAATGATTTGAGTTCTATGTGAGAGCATGATATTCTTTGTGTTCGAGTCTTCATGTTTCTGTCTCTCCATTCTCCTTCTGTGTATATCGTTGAACTTGATGCATGGTTCAGTTTCAATGCAGAACTTGAGATTCTTCTCTTTGTTCTTTATGTTTCACCAACATCAGCATATTTAGGGGAAAACGAAGCTATTTTCCTTTTACTGTAAATGAATTGTAAAACAAAGATAAAGTTATATACTTTGTTGTACCTTAATTCAGGCCCGGTCTATAGGAGTGCAAGAAGTGCATTTGCATTGGGTCCTTGATCCAATTTAAAAATTCTACATGGCCTAATATTTTATTTTTTTCTTATGCATTTTGTAATAAAAAAATAAGTGTATTAAGGGGTAGAAAATTTTAAAAACCCAAATATCTAAAATTCGAAAATGCTAAAATAAAATTAATTGTACCCACATAATTAAAAATTAAAATTCATGATTTTATTACATGCTCAGTGGTAAGGAAAAAGTTTCAAAACTTTTTATAAAAATTTCAACCAAAGTAGTATGATTAGGCTACTTATTCATCTTTATGTTGGTATTATATGTAAAATGACAAATAAAATTTTATTTTTTAGTAAAAGTTAAAAAATCAGAAAGCAAAACTTAAAATTTCAAAAAATGCTAAAAATTAAAATTAATTGTACCCACATAAAAATGTATAAAAGCCTAATCATACAACTATGGGCACAATTAGTTTTAATTTTAGCATATTCTTTGAATTTTATTTTTATATTATTTTGAAATTTTAATGTTTTGTTTAAGTTTTTAGAGATTTTTTAGATATTTAGTCAATACTCTATAAAAGAAAACATGTTAGACATTTTGTTGAAAGTGTCATTAGCCTAGTGATTAGACACTGGAATAGCGTTGTTTTCATTAATCAATCAATTTATTTTTGATTTTCTGTAAATAATTCAAAAAAAAGTATTTATTCATGTTAAAACTATAAGCATTGCACTTTTGATTTAATAAACTATAAGCAAACGCTTTCTGCTTTCTTCCTTTGATTTAGTTTCTCTTTTGCTTGGCCTCGGCTTCAAATATGTAAACTTTTATCTAAATATGTTTATTTTATTTAGATTATTATTTTAATAATATTTTGATTTGACTCTTAAATAAGTAACTAATTATTTTGGTCAAATATTATATTGACTCTACTTTAGTCAACATATTAAATATTGGCAATCCTTGTTCAAGAATAAGAATACAAAAAGTCTTTGACCAAAAATAACCACAAAATATATTAGAGAGTGTTGCATGTATATATAAAAAATATTGATAAGAAAATGTTCAGTCTGAGATAAACAAGAAATATAAACAATATTTATATATTTTTGCATCATGAAATCTGCTACTCTATTTGTGTTTTCATGCGTTCTCATGTTTTTCGTGATTCATAAAGGTGAAAGTGATATAATTATTTTTATTTCGATTAATTATTTTCCTAATATGAACCTAATATGAAAAAATTCAATGATGAATAGATGTTACGAAACCAAGTAAAAATTATATTTTTATACTGTCAATTTTTATCTGACATTTTATCCACCATCTTATATTTTGTGGTTGATATAAAATAGTGGAGGCAGACAAACCGGCTAAACTTGTTGTCCCCTATGTTGGAATATGCCATGGTAATGTTCAATATTCTCGGCAATGCCTAGCAGAAATTCAAGATGACTACTATACTCGTTGCGAATGTTTAAATGGATTGCTTCCAAATGAACATGTTTGTACATGTTTTCATGAATAAGTTTCTTTTATATGATTTATTGTATCTCCATAAATTAAATATATTTAATAAAAATAGATAAATCCATGTTATGTGTAGCAAATAGGTTAATATGCTAATATACACATATAATAACCCTTTCATAATGATGCATATGCTGGCTAAATTTAAATCGTAAAAAAAAATCTAAAATTTGTTTTCTTTCAACATCATTTCAAGATAGCTGATTAGTTTTGTTTATACCTTATATTCCATGTTTGTAAAAATTCCAGAAATTTCTAAAAACCATTACGAAACGCTTTCAAGGCAATTGGAAAGGCGATGTGTTTGATGCTCCGATGAGCTTTAATTCCCATGGATTTCAGGAGCCGTTGATGTGGGTCTCCTCATATGCCAATTAAACTATGGGGTCGTGAGAGTTGGTTTTCGATTTGATATTACATATGGGGTTTGATAAATAAAAATTGCAATTTTTAGACAATTACTCAAGTCATGTCATGTGAATGTAGTACTTTGAGGATCAATCCATACTTTAGAATCAAATAGTACACCAAGAATACTTGTAATTATTTAAGCTAAATCAATGATTGTAAATTGAGTTTGAATTTAGCTACCTAAATTGATGAAAGCAAATAAGAAATTAAGACAATAAGAGATAGAGGGTCTAGAGATGAGGTCAATACATCAAGTCTAACTAGAGATGATCATACTTATGTGCTAATCAATTACACAAACAAATAAAGATGGTTAAATGATCTATAAATGGTTAATCATATTCTCATGTAACTAACTCTATCCTAATAATGAAATAATATTTTCTCAATATAAAATTACAAGATAGCATGCATTAAATCTCAATCATAACATCAATCAAAAAGTTATAATCCTTAGTAAAGAACAACAATCATTTGATCAATCATATCTCTAGGCATAAAATCTCTTTAATTAACTCCTAATCAAGAACAATTCTCTTAATTGTGATTAAGAATTAATCAAGCATGAAAAACAAGTTCATATGACTATTAAACACCTGAGACATCAATTCTCATTGGCTAAGCATGCAAAATATCTAATTAGGTTCTTCCAAGTATTTCATTGAACACCTTTCGGGCAACAAAAAACATATGATCAAGATGCACCTTAGGCCAATATCTTTATGTTCTTAACTCTGAGTGCATTTCCTCGTAGCTACGTCGTAGCAAGCCGTAGCAGGAAAAACTTAGCTACGGAAACGATTTGCCGTAGCTACGCGACAGTTTTCTTGTAGTGTTAGTTCAACTGATTCAGTCTAAATTTTTAAAATACAAAAATAATTCTAACTTAAACAAAAAATTACATCAAAAATAAACCAAATATCTACACTCTCGTTGTCTCCTCTCCTTTTTCACTCTCAGCAGATTCTCAGCTCCTCTTTCACTAGTGTGATTCTCATCTTCATCCATGGAAGGATTTTGAGCTTGTCCTGCAATATGTCGTTCTCTGTCTATTTCACTTTCCTTTGCATCTCTTCAACCTGTGTTCGTGTAGTTTCACTAATCGTCTTTTGGTTGAATCGAAGGTACTAGTTCTCTTCGAATTTGAGATTTTTGTTGTGTTCAGATTCGAATTTGAGATTTATTTTCACTTGGTTTATGTGTTTAAAGCTTGAGATTCAACTATATAGGGTTTTTTCTAGTTTAGATTTATGTGGTTAGTGACACAAATTTCACTTCAAGATTGCTTTTTGCTTTTTCTGAACATGATTTGAGTTTTTTCGTAAAAATGATTTGAGTTCTATGTGAGAGCATGATATTCTTTGTGTTCGAGTCTTCATGTTTCTGTCTCTCCATTCTCCTTCTGTGTATATCGTTGAACTTGATGCATGGTTCAGTTTCAATGCAGAACTTGAGATTCTTCTCTTTGTTCTTTATGTTTCACCAACATCAGCATATTTAGGGGGAAACGAAGCTATTTTCCTTTTACTGTAAATGAATTGTAAAACAAAGATAAAGTTATATACTTTGTTGTACCTTAATTCAGGCCCGGTCTATAGGAGTGCAAGAAGTGCATTTGCATTGGGTCCATGATCCAATTTAAAAATTCTACATGGCCTAATATTTTATTTTTTCTTATGCATTTTGTAATAAAAAAAAATAAGTGTATTAAGGGGTAGAAAATTTTAAAAACCCAAATATCTAAAATTCGAAAATGCTAAAATAAAATTAATTGTACCCACATTATTAAAAATTAAAATTCATGATTTTATTACATGCTCAGTGGTAAGGAAAAAGTTTCAAAACTTTTTATAAAAATTTCAACCAAAGTAGTATGATTAGGCTACTTATTCATCTTTATGTTGGTATTATATGTAAAATGACAAATAAAATTTTATTTTTTAGTAAAAGTTAAAAAATCAGAAAGCAAAACTTAAAATTTCAAAAAATGCTAAAAATTAAAATTAATTTCACCCACATAAAAATGTATAAAAGCTTAATCATACAACTATGGGCACAATTAGTTTTAATTTTAGCATATTCTTTGAATTTTATTTTTATATTATTTTGAAATTTTAATGTTTTGTTTAAGTTTTTAGAGATTTTTTAGATATTTAGTCAATACTCTATAAAAGAAAACATGTTAGACATTTTGTTGAAAGTGTCATTAGCCTAGTGATTAGACACTGGAATAGCGTTGTTTTCATTAATCAATCAATTTATTTTTGATTTTCTGTAAATAATTCAAAAAAAAGTATTTATTCATGTTAAAACTATAAGCATTGCACTTTTGATTTAATAAACTATAAGCAAACGCTTTCTGCTTTCTTCCTTTGATTTAGTTTCTCTTTTGCTTGGCCTCGGCTTCAAATATGTAAACTTTTACCTAAATATGTTTATTTTATTTAGATTATTATTTTAATAATATTTTGATTTGACTCTTAAATAAGTAACTAATTATTTTGGTCAAATATTATTATTGTTCTCTACTTTAGTCAAATATTAAATATTGCCTTTCCTTGTTCAAGAATAAGAATACAAAAAGTCTTTGACCAAAAATAACCACAAAATATATTAGAGAGTGTTGCATGTATATATAAAAAATATTGATAAGAAAATGTTCAGTACGAGATAAACAAGAAATATAAACAATATTTATATATTTTTGCATCATTAAATCTGCTACTCTATTTGTGTTTTCATGCGTTCTCATGTTTTTCGTGATGCATAAAGGTAAAAGTGATATAATTATTTTTATTTTGATTAATTATTTTCCTAATATGAACCTAATATGAAAAAAATTCAATGATGAATAGATGTTACGAAACCAAGTAAAAATTATATTTTTTACACTGTCAATTTTTATCTGACATTTTATCCACCATCTTATATTTTGTGGTTGATATAAAATAGTGGAGGCAAACAAACCGGCTAAACTTGTTGTCCCCTATGTTGGAATATGCCATGGTAATGTTCAATATTCTCAGCAATGCCTAGCAGAAATTCAAGATGACTACTATACTCGTTGCGAATGTTTAAATGGATTGCTTCCAAATGAACATGTTTGTACATGTTTTCATGAATAAGTTTCTTTTATATGATTTATTGTATCTCCATAAATTAAATATATTTAATAAAAATAGATAAATCCATGTTATGTGTAGCAAATAGGTTAATATGCTAATATACACATATAATAACCCTTTCATAATGATGCATATGCTGGCTAAATTTAAATCGTAAAAAAAAATCTAAAATTTGTTTTCTTTCAACATCATTTCAAGATAGCTGATTAGTTTTGTTTATACCTTATATTCCATGTTTGTAAAAATTCCAGAAATTTCTAAAAACCATTACGAAACGCTTTCAAGGCAATTGGAAAGGCGATGTGTTTGATGCTCCGATGAGCTTTAATTCCCATGGATTTCAGGAGCCGTTGATGTGGGTCTCCTCATATGCCAATTAAACTATGGGGTCCTGAGAGTTGGTTTTCGATTTGGTATTACATATGGGGTTTGATAAATAAAAATTGCAATTTTTAGACAATTACTCAAGTCATGTCATGTGAATGTAGTACTTTGAGGATCAATCCATACTTTAGAATCAAATAGTACACCAAGAATACCTGTAATTATTTAAGCTAAATCAATGATTGTAAATTGAGTTTGAATTTAGCTACCTAAATTGATGAAAGCAAATAAGAAATTAAGACAATAAGAGATAGAGGGTCTAGAGATGAGGTCAATACATCAAGTCTAACTAGAGATGATCATACTTATGTGCTAATCAATTACACAAACAAATAAAGATGGTTAAATGATCTATAAATGGTTAATCATATTCTCATGTAACTAACTCTATCCTAATAATGAAATAATATTTTCTCAATATAAAATTACAAGATAGCATGCATTAAATCTCAATCATAACATCAATCAAAAAGTTATAATCCTTAGTAAAGAACAACAATCATTTGATCAATCATATCTCTAGGCATAAAATCTCTTTAATTAACTCCTAATCAAGAACAATTCTCTTAATTGTGATTAAGAATTAATCAAGCATGAAAAACAAGTTCATATGACTATTAAACACCTGAGACATCAATTCTCATTGGCTAAGCATGCAAAATATCTAATTAGGTTCTTCCAAGTATTTCATTGAACACCTTTCGGGCAACAAAAAAACATATGATCAAGATGCACCTTAGGCCAATATCTTTATGTTCTTAACTCTGAGTGCATTTCCTCGTAGCTACGGATAGCTACGTCGTAGCAAGCCGTAGCAGGAAAAACTTAGCTACGGAAACGATTTGCCGTAGCTACGCGACATTTTTCTTGTAGTGTTAGTTCAACTGATTCAGTCTAAATTTTTAAAATACAAAAATAATTCTAACTTAAACAAAAAATTACATCAAAAATAAACCAAATATCTACACTCTCGTTGTCTCCTCTCCTTTTTCACTCTCAGCAGATTCTCAGCTCCTCTTTCACTAGTGTGATTCTCATCTTCATCCATGGAAGGATTTTGAGCTTGTCCTGCAATATGTCGTTCTCTGTCTATTTCACTTTCCTTTGCATCTCTTCAACCTGTGTTCGTGTAGTTTCACTAATCGTCTTTTGGTTGAATCGAAGGTACTAGTTCTCTTCGAATTTGAGATTTTTGTTGTGTTCAGATTCGAATTTGAGATTTATTTTCACTTGGTTTATGTGTTTAAAGCTTGAGATTCAACTATGTAGGGTTTTTTCTAGTTTAGATTTATGTGGTTAGTGACACAAATTTCACTTCAAGATTGCTTTTTGCTTTTTCTGAACATGATTTGAGTTTTTTTCGTAAAAATGATTTGAGTTCTATGTGAGAGCATGATATTCTTTGTGTTCGAGTCTTCATGTTTCTGTCTCTCCATTCTCCTTCTGTGTATATCGTTGAACTTGATGCATGGTTCAGTTTCAATGCAGAACTTGAGATTCTTCTCTTTGTTCTTTATGTTTCACCAACATCAGCATATTTAGGGGAAAACGAAGCTATTTTCCTTTTACTGTAAATGAATTGTAAAACAAAGATAAAGTTATATACTTTGTTGTACCTTAATTCAGGCCCGGTCTATAGGAGTGCAAGAAGTGCATTTGCATTGGGTCCATGATCCAATTTAAAAATTCTACATGGCCTAATATTTTATTTTTTTCTTATGCATTTTGTAATAAAAAAATAAGTGTATTAAGGGGTAGAAAATTTTAAAAACCCAAATATCTAAAATTCGAAAATGCTAAAATAAAATTAATTGTACCCACATAATTAAAAATTAAAATTCATGATTTTATTACATGCTCAGTGGTAAGGAAAAAGTTTCAAAACTTTTTATAAAAATTTCAACCAAAGTAGTATGATTAGGCTACTTATTCATCTTTATGTTGGTATTATATGTAAAATGACAAATAAAATTTTATTTTTTAGTAAAAGTTAAAAAATCAGAAAGCAAAACTTAAAATTTCAAAAAATGCTAAAAATTAAAATTAATTTCACCCACATAAAAATGTATAAAAGCCTAATCATACAACTATGGGCACAATTAGTTTTAATTTTAGCATATTCTTTGAATTTTATTTTTATATTATTTTGAAATTTTAATGTTTTGTTTAAGTTTTTAGAGATTTTTTAGATATTTAGTCAATACTCTATAAAAGAAAACATGTTAGACATTTTGTTGAAAGTGTCATTAGCCTAGTGATTAGACACTGGAATAGCGTTGTTTTCATTAACCAATCAATTTATTTTTGATTTTCTGTAAATAATTCAAAAAAAAGTATTTATTCATGTTAAAACTATAAGCATTGCACTTTTGATTTAATAAACTATAAGCAAACGCTTTCTGCTTTCTTCCTTTGATTTAGTTTCTCTTTTGCTTGGCCTCGGCTTCAAATATGTAAACTTTTACCTAAATATGTTTATTTTATTTAGATTATTATTTTAATAATATTTTGATTTGACTCTTAAATAAGTAACTAATTATTTTGGTCAAATATTATTATTGTTCTCTACTTTAGTCAAATATTAAATATTGCCTTTCCTTGTTCAAGAATAAGAATACAAAAAGTCTTTGACCAAAAATAACCACAAAATATATTAGAGAGTGTTGCATGTATATATAAAAAATATTGATAAGAAAATGTTCAGTACGAGATAAACAAGAAATATAAACAATATTTATATATTTTTGCATCATGAAATCTGCTACTCTATTTGTGTTTTCATGCGTTCTCATGTTTTTCGTGATGCATAAAGGTAAAAGTGATATAATTATTTTTATTTCGATTAATTATTTTCCTAATATGAACCTAATATGAAAAAATTCAATGATGAATAGATGTTACGAAACCAAGTAAAAATTATATTTTTTTATACTGTCAATTTTTATCTGACATTTTATCCACCATCTTATATTTTGTGGTTGATATAAAATAGTGGAGGCAGACAAACCGGCTAAACTTGTTGTCCCCTATGTTGGAATATGCCATGGTAATGTTCAATATTCTCAGCAATGCCTAACAGAAATTCAAGATGACTACTATACTCGTTGCGAATGTTTAAATGGATTGCTTCCAAATGAACATGTTTGTACATGTTTTCATGAATAAGTTTCTTTTATATGATTTATTGTATCTCCATAAATTAAATATATTTAATAAAAATAGATAAATCCATGTTATGTGTAGCAAATAGGTTAATATGCTAATATACACATATAATAACCCTTTCATAATGATGCATATGCTGGCTAAATTTAAATCGTAAAAAAAAATCTAAAATTTGTTTTCTTTCAACATCATTTCAAGATAGCTGATTAGTTTTGTTTATACCTTATATTCCATGTTTGTAAAAATTCCAGAAATTTCTAAAAACCATTACGAAACGCTTTCAAGGCAATTGGAAAGGCGATGTGTTTGATGCTCCGATGAGCTTTAATTCCCATGGATTTCAGGAGCCGTTGATGTGGGTCTCCTCATATGCCAATTAAACTATGGGGTCGTGAGAGTTGGTTTTCGATTTGATATTACATATGGGGTTTGATAAATAAAAATTGCAATTTTTAGACAATTACTCAAGTCATGTCATGTGAATGTAGTACTTTGAGGATCAATCCATACTTTAGAATCAAATAGTACACCAAGAATACTTGTAATTATTTAAGCTAAATCAATGATTGTAAATTGAGTTTGAATTTAGCTACCTAAATTGATGAAAGCAAATAAGAAATTAAGACAATAAGAGATAGAGGGTCTAGAGATGAGGTCAATACATCAAGTCTAACTAGAGATGATCATACTTATGTGCTAATCAATTACACAAACAAATAAAGATGGTTAAATGATCTATAAATGGTTAATCATATTCTCATGTAACTAACTCTATCCTAATAATGAAATAATATTTTCTCAATATAAAATTACAAGATAGCATGCATTAAATCTCAATCATAACATCAATCAAAAAGTTATAATCCTTAGTAAAGAACAACAATCATTTGATCAATCATATCTCTAGGCATAAAATCTCTTTAATTAACTCCTAATCAAGAACAATTCTCTTAATTGTGATTAAGAATTAATCAAGCATGAAAAACAAGTTCATATGACTATTAAACACCTGAGACATCAATTCTCATTGGCTAAGCATGAAAAATATCTAATTAGGTTCTTCCAAGTATTTCATTGAACACTTTTCGGGCAACAAAAAACATATGATCAAGATGCACCTTAGGCCAATATCTTTATGTTCTTAACTCTGAGTGCATTTCCTCGTAGCTACGGATAGCTACGTCGTAGCAAGCCGTAGCAGGAAAAACTTAGCTACGGAAACGATTTGCTGTAGCTAAGCGACAGTTTTCTTGTAGTGTTAGTTCAACTGATTCAGTCTAAATTTTTAAAATACAAAAATAATTCTAACTTAAACAAAAAATTACATCAAAAATAAACCAAATATCTACACTCTCGTTGTCTCCTCTCCTTTTTCACTCTCAGCAGATTCTCAGCTCCTCTTTCACTAGTGTGATTCTCATCTTCATCCATGGAAGGATTTTGAGCTTGTCCTGCAATATGTCGTTCTCTGTCTATTTCACTTTCCTTTGCATCTCTTCAACCTGTGTTCGTGTAGTTTCACTAATCGTCTTTTGGTTGAATCGAAGGTACTAGTTCTCTTCGAATTTGAGATTTTTGTTGTGTTCAGATTCGAATTTGAGATTTATTTTCACTTGGTTTATGTGTTTAAAGCTTGAGATTCAACTATATAGGGTTTTTTCTAGTTTAGATTTATGTGGTTAGTGACACAAATTTCACTTCAAGATTGCTTTTTGCTTTTTCTGAACATGATTTGAGTTTTTTCGTAAAAATGATTTGAGTTCTATGTGAGAGCATGATATTCTTTGTGTTCGAGTCTTCATGTTTCTGTCTCTCCATTCTCCTTCTGTGTATATCGTTGAACTTGATGCATGGTTCAGTTTCAATGCAGAACTTGAGATTCTTCTCTTTGTTCTTTTAGTTTCACCAACATCAGCATATTTAGGGGAAAACTGAGCTATTTTCCTTTTACTGTAAAAGAATTGTAAAACAAAGATAAAGTTATATACTTTGTTGTACCTTAATTCAGGCCCGGTCTATAGGAGTGCAAGAAGTGCATTTGCATTGGGTCCATGATCCAATTTAAAAATTCTACATGGCCTAATATTTTATTTTTTTCTTATGCATTTTGTAATAAAAAAAGTAAGTGTATTAAGGGGTAGAAAATTTTAAAAACCCAAATATCTAAAATTTGAAAATGCTAAAATAAAATTAATTGTACCCACATAATTAAAAATTAAAATTCATGATTTTATTACATGCTCAGTGGTAAGGAAAAAGTTTCAAAACTTTTTATAAAAATTTCAACCAAAGTAGTATGATTAGGCTACTTATTCATCTTTATGTTGGTATTATATGTAAAATGACAAATAAAATTTTATTTTTTAGTAAAAGTTAAAAAGTCAGAAAGCAAAACTTAAAAATTCAAAAAATGCTAAAAATTAAAATTAATTGTACCCACATAAAAATGTATAAAAGCCTAATCATACAACTTTGGGCACAATTAGTTTTAATTTTAGCATTTTCTTTGAATTTTATTTTTATATTATTTTGAAATTTTAATGTTTTGTTTAAGTTTTTAGAGATTTTTTGGATATTTAGTCAATGCTCTATAAAAGAAAACATGTTAGACATTTTGTTGAAAGTGTCATTAGCCCAGTGATTAGACACTGGAATAGCGTTGTTTTCATTAACCAATCAATTTATTTTTGATTTTCTGTAAATAATTCAAAAAAAAACATTTATTCATGTTAAAACTATAAGCATTGCACTTTTGATTTAATAAACTATAAGCAAACGCTTTCTGCTTTCTTTCTTTGATTTAGTTTCTCTTTTGCTTGGCCTCGGCTTCAAATATGTAAACTTTTACCTAAATATGTTTATTTTATTTAGATTATTATTTTAATAATATTTTGATTTGACTCTTAAATAAGTAACTAATTATTTTGGTCAAATATTATTATTGTTCTCTACTTTAGTCAAATATTAAATATTGCCTTTCCTTGTTCAAGAATAAGAATACAAAAAGTCTTTGACCAAAAATAACCACAAAATATATTAGAGAGTGTTGCATGTATATATAAACAATGTTGATAAGAAAATGTTCAGTACGAGATAAACAAGAAATATAAACAATATTTATATATTTTTGCATCATTAAATCTGCTACTCTATTTGTGTTTTCATGCGTTCCCATGTTTTTCGTGATGCATAAAGGTAAAAGTGATATAATTATTTTTATTTCGATTAATTATTTTCCTAATATGAACCTAATATGAAAAAATTCAATGATGAATAGATGTTACGAAACCAAGTAAAAATTATATTTTTTTACACTGTCAATTTTTATCTGACATTTTATCCACCATCTTATATTTTGTGGTTGATATAAAATAGTGGAGGCAGACAAACCGGCTAAACTTGTTGTCCCCTATGTTGGAATATGCCATGGTAATGTTCAATATTCTCGGCAATGCCTAGCAGAAATTCAAGATGACTACTATACTCGTTGCGAATGTTTAAATGGATAGCTCCCAAATGAACATGTTTGTACATGTTTTCATGAATAAGTTTCTTTTATATGATTTATTGTATCTCCATAAATTAAATATATTTAATAAAAATAGATAAATCCATGTTATGTGTAGCAAATAGGTTAATATGCTAATATACACATATAATAACCCTTTCATAATGATGCATATGCTGGCTAAATTTAAATCGTAAAAAAAAATCTAAAATTTGTTTTCTTTCAACATCATTTCAAGATAGCTGATTAGTTTTGTTTATACCTTATATTCCATGTTTGTAAAAATTTCAGAAATTTCTAAAAACCATTACGAAACGCTTTCAAGGCAATTGGAAAGGCGATGTGTTTGATGCTCCGATGAGCTTTAATTCCCATGGATTTCAAGAGCCGTTGATGTGGGTCTCCTCATATGCCAATTAAACTATGGGGTCTTGAGAGTTGGTTTTCGATTTGATATTACTTATGGGGTTTGATAAATAAAAATTGCAATTTTTAGACAATTACTCAAGTCATGTCATGTGAATGTAGTACTTTGAGGATCAATCCATACTATAGAATGAAATAGTACACCAAGAATACATGTAATTATTTAAGCTAAATCAATGATTGTAAATTGAGTTTTAATTTAGCAACCTAAATTGATGAAAGCAAATAAGAAATTAAGACAATAAGAGATAGAGGGTCTAGAGACGAGGTCAATACATCAAGTCTAACTAGAGATGATCATACTTATGTGCTAATCAATTACACAAACAAATAAAGATGGTTAAATGATCTATAAATAGTTAATCATATTCTCATGTAACTAACTCTATCCTAATAATGAAATAATATTTTCTCAATATAAAATTACAAGATAGCATGCATTAAATATCAATCATAACATCAATCAAAAAGTTATAATCCTTAGTAAAGAACAACAATCATTTGATCAATCATATCTCTAGGCATAAAATCTCTTTAATTAACTCCTAATCAAGAACAATTCTCTTAATTGTGATTAAGAATTAATCAAGCATGAAAAACAAGTTCATATGACTATTAAACACCTGAGACATCAATTCTCATTGGCTAAGCATGCAAAATATCTAATTAGGTTCTTCCAAGTATTTCAATGAACACCTTTCGGGCTACAAAATCATATGATCAAGATGCACCTTAGGCCAATATCTTTATGTTCTTAACTCTGAGTGCATTTCCTCGTAGCTACGGATAGCTACGTCGTAGCAAGCCGTAGCAGGAAAAACTTAGCTACGGAAACGATTTGCCGTAGCTACGCGACAGTTTTCTTGTAGTGTTAGTTCAACTGATTCAGTCTAAATTTTTAAAATACAAAAATAATTCTAACTTAAACAAAAAATTACATCAAAAATAAACCAAATATCTACACTCTCGTTGTCTCCTCTCCTTTTTCACTCTCAGCTGATTCTCAGCTCCTCTTTCACTAGTGTGATTCTCATCTTCATCCATGGAAGGATTTTGAGCTTGTCCTGCAATATGTCGTTCTCTGTCTATTTCACTTTCCTTTGCATCTCTTCAACCTGTGTTCGTGTAGTTTCACTAATCGTCTTTTGGTTGAATCGAAGGTACTAGTTCTCTTCGAATTTGAGATTTTTGTTATGTTCAGATTCGAATTTGAGATTTATTTTCACTTGGTTTATGTGTTTAAAGCTTGAGATTCCACTATATAGGGTTTTGCTAGTTTAGATTTATGTGGTTAGTGACACAAATTTCACTTCAAGATTGCTTTTCGCTTTTTCTGAACATGATTTGAGTTTTTTTCGTAAAAATGATTTGAGTTCTATGTGAGAGCATGATATTCTATGTGTTCGAGTCTTCATGTTTCTGTCTCTCCATTCTCCTTCTGTGTATATCGTTGAACTTGATGCATGGTTCAGTTTCAATGCAGAACTTGAGATTCTTCTCTTTGTTCTTTTAGTTTCACCAACATCAGCATATTTAGGGGAAAACGGAGCTATTTTCCTTTTACTGTAAAAGAATTGTAAAACAAAGATAAAGTTATATACTTTGTTGTACCTTAATTCAGGCCCGGTCTATAGGAGTGCAAGAAGTGCATTTGCATTGGGTCCATGATCCAATTTAAAAATTCTACATGGCCTAATATTTTATTTTTTTTTCTTATGCATTTTGTAATAAAAAAAAAGTAAGTGTATTAAGGGGTAGAACATTTTAAAAACCCAAATATCTAAAATTCGAAAATGCTAAAATAAAATTAATTGTACCCACATAATTAAAAATTAAAATTCATGATTTTATTACATGCTCAGTGGTAAGGAAAAAGTTTCAAAACTTTTTATAAAAATTTCAACCAAAGTAGTATGATTAGGCTACTTATTCATCTTTATGTTGGTATTATATGTAAAATGACAAATAAATTTTTTTTTTTTTTAGTAAAAGTTAAAAAATCAGAAAGCAAAACTTAAAAATTCAAAAAATGCTAAAAATTAAAATTAATTGTTCGCACATAAAAATGTATAAAAGCCTAATCATACAACTTTGGGCACAATTAGTTTTAATTTTAGCATTTTCTTTGAATTTTATTTTTATTTTATTTTGAAATTTTAATGTTTTGTTTAAGTTTTTAGAGATTTTTTGGATATTTAGTCAATACTCTATAAAAGAAAACATGTTAGACATTTTGTTGAAAGTGTCATTAGCCCAGTGATAAGACACTGGAATAGCGTTGTTTTCATTAACCAATCAATTTATTTTTGATTTTCTGTAAATAATTGAAAAAGTATTTATTCATGTTAAAACTATAAGCATTGCACTTTTGATTTAATAAACTATCAGCAAACGCTTTCTGCTTTCTTCCTTTGATTTAGTTTCTCTTTTGCTTGGCCTCGGCTTCAAATATGTAAACTTTTATCTAAATATATTTATTTTATTTAGATTGTTATTTTAATAATATTTTGAATTGACTCTTAAATAAGTAACTAATTATTTTGGTCAAATATTATTATTGTTCTCTACTTTAGTCAAATATTAAATATTGCCTTTCCTTATTCAAGAATAAGAATACAAAAAGTCTTTGACCAAAAATAACCACAAAATATATTAGAGAGTGTTGCATGTATATATAAAAAATATTGATAAGAAAATGTTCAGTACGAGATAAACAAGAAATATAAACAATATTTATATATTTTTGCATCATGAAATCTGCTACTCTATTTGTGTTCTCATGTTTTTCGTGATGCGTAAAGGTAAAAGTGATATAATTATTTTTATTTCGATTAATTATTTTCCTAATATGAACCTAATATGAAAAAATTCAATGATGAATAGATGTTACGAAACCAAGTAAAATTATATTTTTTTATACTGTCAATTTTTATCTGACATTTTATCCACCATCTTATATTTTGTGGTTGATATAAAATAGTGGAGGCAGACAAACCGGCTAAACTTGTTGTCCCCTATGTTGGAATATGCCATGGTAATGTTCAATATTCTCGGCAATGCCTAGCAGAAATTCAAGATGACTACTATACTCGTTGCGAATGTTTAAATGGATTGCTTCCAAATGAACATGTTTGTACATGTTTTCATGAATAAGTTTCTTTTATATGATTTATTTTATCTCCATAAATTAAATATATTTAATAAAAATAGATAAATCCATGTTATGTGTAGCAAATAGGTTAATATGCTAATATACACATATAATAACCCTTTCATAATGATGCATATGCCGGCTAAATTTAAATCGTAAAAAAAAATCTAAAATTTGTTTTCTTTCAACATCATTTCAAGATAGCTGATTAGTTTTGTTTATACCTTATATTCCATGTTTGTAAAAATTCCAGAAATTTCTAAAAACCATTACGAAACGCTTTCAAGGCAATTGGAAAGGCGATGTGTTTGATGCTCCGATGAGCTTTAATTCCCATGGATTTCAGGAGCCGTTGATGTGGGTCTCCTCATATGCCAATTAAACTATGGGGTCCTGAGAGTTGGTTTTCGATTTGATATTACATATGGGGTTTGATAAATAAAAATTGCAATTTTTAGACAATTACTCAAGTCATGTCATGTGAATGTAGTACTTTGAGGATCAATCCATAATTTAGAATCAAATAGTACACCAAGAATATCTGTAATTATTTAAGCTAAATCAATGATTGTAAATTGAGTTTGAATTTAGCAACCTAAATTGATGAAAGCAAATAAGAAATTAAGACAATAAGAGATAGAGGGTCAAGAGATGAGGTCAATACATCAAGTCTAACTAGAGATGATCATACTTATGTGCTAATCAATTACACAAACAAATAAAGATGGTTAAATGATCTATAAATGGTTAATCATATTCTCATGTAACTAACTCTATCCTAATAATGAAATAATATATTCTCAATATAAAATTACAAGATAGCATGCATTAAATCTCAATCATAACATCAATCAAAAAGTTATAATCCTTAGTAAAGAAGAACAATCATTTGATCAATCATATCTCCAGGCATAAAATCTCTTTAATTAACTCCTAATCAAGAACAATTCTCTTAATTGTGATTAAGAATTAATCAAGCATGAAAAACAAGTTCATATGACTATTAAACACCTGAGACATCAATTCTCATTGGCTAAGCATGCAAAATATCTAATTAGGTTTTTCCAAGTATTTCATCGAACACCTTTCGGGCAACAAAAAACATATGATCAAGAGGCACCTTAGGCCAATATCTTTATGTTCTTAACTCTGAGTGCATTTTATCGTAGCTACGGATAGCTACGTCGTAGCAAGCCGTAGCAGGAAAAACTTAGCTACGGAAACGATTTGCCGTAGCTAAGCGACAATTTTCTTGTAGTGTTAGTTCAACTGATTCAGTCTAAATTTGTAAAATACAAAAATAATTCTAACTTAAACAAAAAATTACATCAAAAATAAACCAAATATCTACACTCTCGTTGTCTCCTCTCCTTGTTCACTCTCAGCTGATTCTCAGCTCCTCTTTCTGTTGGGAATGTCCTGAAATCTATTGTACTTGCTCTAAGTGAAAGTCGTATTGTCGAGATGAGACAATCACATAACACTAGGTAGTCATAACACTTTGCTAGAAGCCACTTATGATCAATGAGTTGAGAACTCATTGCTAGTGTTATATGATCCTACAGGGTCACACACCTAAGCAAACTGGGCGTTAAAGATGAGGTTGATCATTAATGTAATGATCCAGCGAATGCATATTTGATATGCATTCGATATCAATATTCTGGGGCAGTGTCGATCGTTGCATATAGTGCATCGATCGATGCAACTCGCGGATTAACCAGATTAATACGGTTTAATCGTTGGTTAATTCCGTTGTGGTTTAAGCCGACATATATAAGATATATGGTCGACCTAAACTCGTTTGGAACCGAATTCACAGCCACCAGAACGAGATAGAAACCTCTCTAGAGATTAGATCTCTTACAGGCACTAGCATCCCTCCTGTCCCGTTTGTGTGCGTGTGGATACCAGTAGAGGCACAACGTTTGAGGTGCTTCGTGATCTCGATTATCTGCAAACCTTCCGCTGCTAATCATCAGGTAAATCTGAGATCCCATAGATTCAATTACTTGAACCTTAGATCCTAGGCTCGGAATTCAGACTAGGGTTGCTAATCCTGATTAGAACAGCTAGAAATTCCTTCAGTGGTATCAGAGCTTTAGGGTTCCATTGAATCTGTAGCATGTTGATTAGATTAGTTGAATATGAATCTGTGTATGGTTGATACAAACTTGCTAAAATTCGTTTTCATGAAAACCTAGTTTAGGGTTCTGTTCGAAAACGTTTTAGGGTTTTTTTTTTCGCATGGTGTCGATCGATGCCAATCCGGCATCGATCGACACAGGGCGAAAGCCCGAATAAAATTTAGGGTTTTTCGCATGGTGTCGATCGTTGCCAATCCGGCATCGATCGACACAGGGCGAAAACCCGAATAAAACTCAGTTTTCGCCTAGTGTCGATCGACACAAATGTTGTGTCGGTCGACACAAACCTCGCTAGATTGATGAATCGGTTCAATTGGATTGGACCGGTTATCGAGCTTGGTTAATGATGGTTGAACTCTGTGAATGGTTTAATTGCGATTGGTTTGATTAGGTTGGCATCGACCGATGCTAATGTAGCATCGATCGACGCTGACCGGTATTCAAAACCGGATCAATTGGATTGATCGGTTATCGTGGATTGCTTTTGGTTATCCTGCATCGATCGACACTATAGTAGTGTCGGTCGACATCAGATTTGTTGATTAGGTTATTGAACCTGAAATCACAGAACCAAAGCAAGATGAATCAATTAATTATAAGAATTAAAACATAATAAAACTGAAAGTTTTGAATGATTCCGTTCCTCAATCAAATATCAAGTGATACTTGATGTCTTTCCAATCTTGTCAACTGTCAAGACCCATTTAATTGTGAGATAGACTTGCAGTGCAAGATGTCCACAATTTCATGAGTAAGACAGAGGTAATCGTGTTGATGGACTTGCAGTGCAAGACGTCAACAATTACATGACTGAAAAGATTGGTTTACTTGACTGGGCCATCAAAATCGTTTTGGGCTCAGAGACATCAGGTGGATTGGACATAAGATGTCAATCCACAACCAAGAGTTATATTGGATATGACTAGCAAAGTTGTTGCTTACCTAGATAGCTAAAGTTGAGTGATAGCCAGTGGCTCACTTGAATTTAGTGAAGTATGGGTCTTGGATCATTATATTCATCTGAGGAAACATTGTTTGAATATAATGCGAGTTTCTTAAAAGTTAAGACTTCTCATTCCTTGAACATCATAACTAAACCTTTTACCTTTCTTTGTTCTCAGCTATGACTAACACTCATAATAACTCTTTCTCCCTGCGATCCGTCCTTGAGAAGGACAAGTTAACTGGATCGAATTTTCTCGAATGGTATCGGAACTTGAGAATTGTTCTCAAGCAGGAGAAAAGGGACTATGTCCTGGAAACTGTTCTCCCTGAAAAACCGAGAGCCAATGCTCCACATGCAGAAAGGAGTGCTTGGGATAAGCACTCTAATGATGTGGTCGATGTGAATTGTCTCATGTTGGCTACCATGAACTCGGATTTGCAAAAGCAATACGAGAACGTGGAGTCGCCAGTGGAGATGATCACTAGCCTGAAAAGTATGTTTCAGGAGCAAGCACGAACTGAGAGGTACCAGACGGTTAAATCTCTCATTGAATGCAAGCTACCAAAGGACGGTCCAGTCAGTCCTCATGTCATTAAGATGATGGGTTATATTGATAACCTGGGGAGGCTGGATTGTCCCATTAGCCAAGAGTTGGCTACTGACATCATCCTGCAGTCACTGCTGTCAAGCTATGATCAGTTTGTTATGAACTATAACATGAACAACTTGACGAAGACGTTGACTGAGCTGCATGGCATGCTCAAGACAGCTGAGCCTAATATCAAGAAGGGCACTCCTAATGTACTTATGGTACAAGGAGGTAAGAAGTTTAAGAAACTTGGCAAGGGTAAGGGAAAGGGCAAGGCAGTCCAGGTTGAGAACCAGGACACGCCTGCGCCAGCCCCGAAGCCCAAGCCGGGCCCATCTGAGACTGATAAGTGCCATTACTGTAAAGAGCTTGGGCATTGGAAGAGAAATTGCAACAAATTCTTGGAAGAAAAGAAGAAGAAGAAGAAGACTTTCGAGACTTCATCTTCAGGTATTTATGTTATAGAAGTAAATGTTACTACTTCTGGTTCTACTTCTTGGGTATTGGATACCGGTTGTGGTGCTCATATTTGTACAAATATGCAGGGCCTAAGCAACAGTAGGAAGTTGGAAAAGGGACAAGTGGACCTGCGCGTGGGGAATGGAGCAAGAGTTGCTGCATTAGCCGTAGGAACATATAACTTGTCTTTACCTTCTGGTTTGGTTTTAAAGCTTAATAATTGCTACTATGTACCTGCTATAAGCAGAAATATTATTTCCATTCCTATTTTGGATGTGGAAGGATATCAGTTTTCAATTAAGAATAAATGTTGTTCTTTTGATTACAATGATATATTTTATGGTAGCAGCCCATTAGAGAATGGACTTTATGTTTTAAACCAGACTGCATCAATCTATAACATTAACACCAAGAGATTCAAATCAAATGACACGAATCAGACTTTTCTTTGGCATTGTCGTTTGGGCCACATAAACGAGAAACGGATCCAAAAGCTCCATAGTGATGGGCTTCTAGGCTCATTTGATTATGAATCATGTGAGAAATGTGAATCTTGTTTACTAGGCAAAATGACTAAGGCCCCTTTCAACAAATCAAATGAAAGGGCCAGTGACCTATTGGGCCTTATACATACAGATGTGTGCGGCCCAATGAGCACAAGTGCCAGAGGAAATTTTCGATACTTCATTACCTTCACTGATGATTTCAGCAGGTATGGCTATGTCTATTTAATGAGACACAAGTCAGAATCTTTTGAAAGGTTCAAAGAATTCCAAAATGAAGTACAAAATCAACTTGGCAAAAGTATCAAGGCTCTTCGATCAGATCGTGGAGGAGAATACTTAAGCCAAGAATTCAGTGATCATTTGAGAGATTGTGGAATTGTTTCACAACTCACTCCTCCTGGCACACCACAATGGAATGGGGTGTCCGAGAGGAGGAATCAAACTTTATTAGATATGGTTCGATCAATGATGAGTCTCTCAACTCTTCCATTATCCTTTTGGGGATACGCTCTAGAAACGTCTGCGTTTACACTTAATAGGGTTCCGTCAAAATCAGTTGCAAAGACACCACATGAGATGTGGACTGGAAATGTTCCGAGTTTGTCTTTCCTGAAGATTTGGGGTTGCGAAGCTTATGTTAAGCGATTAATTACAGATAAGCTCGAACCCAAATCTGATAAGTGCTACTTCGTTGGTTATCCTAAGTAAACCAAGGCATACTACTTTTACAACCAATCCGAGAACAAAGTATTTGTTGCTCGGAACTGTGTCTTTCTTGAGAGAGAATTTCTCTCCAAGAGAAACAGTGGGAGTAAAGTACAACTCGAAGAAGTTCGAGAACCGCAGGAAAATGCTCAACCCGTAGAGGAAGAGCAACAATTGGATCTACAAAGAGTTGTAGAGACGGCGCCTGTGGAGCCTGAAATTCGCCGATCCGAAAGGATCCGTCACGAACCCGAGAGATATGGATTTCTCGTAACCAATTGTCATGATTTGTTAATCATTGACAGTGACGAGCCAGCGAATTTTGAAGAAGCAATGATGAGCCCTGACTCCGAAAAGTGGCTGAAAGCCGCTGAATCCGAAATGGGATCCATGTCACAGAACCAAGTATGGACTTTGGTTGATTTACCCGATGGTGCAAGACCCATTGAGTGTAAATGGATTTTCAAGAAGAAAATTGATGTGGATGGAAATATTCAGATATATAAAGCAAGGCTGGTGGCAAAAGGTTTCAAACAAATTCATGGCATTGACTATGAAGAAACTTATTCCCCGGTCGCCATGCTTAAATCCATTCGGATTCTCCTAGCAACAGCAGCTCATTATGACTATGAGATCTGGCAGATGGACGTAAAAACAGCTTTCCTTAATGGAATTCTGGAAGAGGATGTGTACATGACACAACCCGAAGGTTTCATCGATCCAAATGCAGCTAGGAAAGTATGCAAGCTTCATCGATCCATTTATGGATTGAAGCAAGCATCTCGGAGTTGGAATCTTCGTTTTGATGAAGCAGTCAAAAAGTTTGATTTCATCAGAAGCGAAGAAGAACCATGTGTTTACAAGAAGACTAGTGGGAGCGCAGTTGCATTTCTCGTGTTGTATGTAGATGACATATTTCTTCTCGGAAATGACGTTCCGTTGTTACAGTCTGTTAAGACTTGGCTCGGAAGTTGTTTTTCAATGAAAGACATGGGAGAAGCCGCGTATATTCCTGGAATAAGAATCTATAGAGATAGATTAAACAAGTTAATTGGACTGTGTCAAGATACTTATATCGATAAGGTCTTACACAGGTTCAGAATGCAAGATTCCAAGAAGGGCTTCATACCAATGTCTTATGGCATAAGTTTCAGCAAGAAGCAGTGTCCTGAGACACCTGCTGAGCGAGAACGCATGAGTCGGATTCCCTATGCCTCGGCATTGGGATCCATCATGTATGCCATGCTCTGTACTCGTCCAGATGTTGCTTGTGCTTTAAGCATGACGAGTAGATACCAATCGGATCCAGGTGAAAGTCACTGGACAGCAGTCAAGAATATTCTGAAGTATTTGAGAAATACTAAGGATACATTATTGGTGTATGGAGGAAGTGATGAGCTGGTAGTAAGTGGTTACTGTAGGATTATGTGTGTTCATGGATTAATTCACAGGTTACAACCTAGCACATAATCATCTAGGATCTAGGTGATTTGCAGTTGAATCATAAACAGATCAGATTCATTACCTTATGATTGCAGCGGATTGATCAAAGGAATGAAGAGATCAGTTAGAGCTGATGATTACCGGCTCCTCCTAGGTGTCCACACGCTTACAAGCTACGGATCAGGCTGCTAGACCAAGCTCGGAATCAACAGAGAGAGAGAGAAAGAGAGAGGACGGCTGGAGCTCAGAAAATCGCAGACCACTAGGGCTTCCTGCGCCTCTCCTCTTCCTTATATGAGCCCAAGTAATTAAACTAATGGCTCATTAGGCTTTTGGGCCCAAGGCCCAAATCAGACAAAAGGCTGTATTTTGTCTAGCCCAATTCTCTGTACAAATACAGTAAATGCCTTGCATCTTACCGTATTAATTCCTTGTTAACTTTCCCGTTAGCTATGGTGTGTGACCCTTAGGGATCATACAATACTGGTAATAAGTCCTAAACTTATAGATCATGAGCGGGCTCTAGCAAGTCATCATGATCACCCAGTATTTATGACTTATGTCTGATCTCGACACTTATTATACTTTCTAGAGATAGTACGGTAGATTTCAGGACATTCCCAACAATCTCCCACTTGTACTGGAATCCTACATTCCCTAATCCTTTTGTCTCAATATCTCGATCTGGCATAAGGCAAGATGCGTGTCATCCTTATATAGCTAGACCATGTTCATCGGACCAGATTTGATACTGACAATGCAAACGACTTGGGCAAGTCCGTTTGGGAGTGGCCACTCTCTTACCAGCTATCAAGTCTCCGATTGGCCTAGAGATATTACCTCCGTTAAACGGCAGGGACAAATCCCATCTTGTTCCATCACTATGAACTACACACTTCATAATACACCCAACCAAGGTCCTTATAGCTCCCAGTTACGAAACAGCGTTAGACAATGATCAAAGCGCATCAATCCATGTGCAGCCACATGCATGCGAACTCAGGTCTAAGGACTATACTCTATAGTCGTATATGAGAACCTCTTATGACACAGATATTAATATCTTGTAGAGTTCTCATCAGCGGGCCATGTCCGTTCATATGCTCCCCTACATATACCTATGTGTCGACTTTGATGCCGCGCATCTATGACCCCTCGAAACTTGGTCATAAGTCTCAACACATTCTAGTCTCAAGTGGTTGTTGGTGTTCCAATTTCAACAACCTTCGACTATGGACACTATGATTTATGTCATTTCGTTAAACATGGGGTTTCAGGATCAAGTCTACTCATGTACTTCGATGGCCCATATATAATGACATGAATCATTTTGGAACGATTATTTTATATCACAGTTAAAAATAATCCAGAAATAAAAGTTTCATTAACATTTAAAAAATGTTTACATGAACCAATCAAAATAACTAAATAAAGCCCTCACAACTCCCACTCAACAAGAGATTACATTTGAATATCTCTAATTCCTACAGCAGCAGTATGCAACTCGTGCTTAGGTCTCGGGAGTGGCTTTGTTAACGGGTCAGCCACGTTCTCATCAGTGGGAACTCTGCTGACCATCACTTCACCTCTATTCACTATATCACGAATCAGGTGATACCTTCTCATAATATGTTTGGATTTCTGATGATGTCTCGGTTCCTTGGCTTGAGCAATTGCACCATTGTTGTCACAATACAGTGCTAGAGGCTCAGTGGCATTTGGGAATACACCGAGTTCAATCAAGAAGTTCCTTATCCAAACTCCTTCCTTCGCGGCTTCTGAAGCAGCGATGTATTCAGCTTCAGTTGTGGAATCTGCCACGGTGCTCTGATTGGAGCTCTTCCAACTTACTGCACCGCCATTCAGACAGAAGATGTAACCAGACTGTGACCGGAAATCATCTTTATCTGTCTGAAAACTTGCATCCGTGAATCCACTCATTTCAAGCACTTCACTTCCTCCGTAAACCAAGAATTTGTCCTTAGTATTCCTCAAATACTTCAGGATATTCTTTACGGCAATCCAGTGATTCTCACCTGGATTAGACTGGTACCTACTCGTCATGCTAAGTGCATAAGCAACATCATGACGAGTACAGATCATGGCATACATGATAGATCCTATAGCCGAAGCATAAGGAATCCTACTCATGCGCTTAAGCTCATCAGGTGTTTTTGGACACTGATCCTTGCTTAGTGTAGCACCATGTATCATTGGCGTGAATCCTTTCTTGGATTTATCCATTCCGAATCGATGCAGGATTTTGTCTATATAAGAATCTTGACAAAGTCCAATCATCCTTTTAGATCTGTCTCTAAAGATTCGGATTCCAAGAACATACGCGGCTTCACCCATATCCTTCATGGAAAAGCAACTTCCCAGCCAGTCTTTAACAGACTTCAGCATTGGAATATCATTTCCAAGAAGCAATATGTCATCGACATATAGGATAAGAAACGCCACTTTTCTCCCACTAGTTTTCTTATACACACATTGTTATTCCTTGTTTCTGATGAAGTCAAAGTTCTTTA
Organism: Orychophragmus violaceus; assembly: GCA_030180135.1. Lineage (NCBI taxonomy): Eukaryota > Viridiplantae > Streptophyta > Magnoliopsida > Brassicales > Brassicaceae > Orychophragmus > Orychophragmus violaceus. The sequence goes on from CM058240.1 coordinate 13,816,523, forward strand.
TTGCTTCATCAAAACGAAGATTCCAACTCCTCGATGCTTGCTTCAATCCATAAATGGATTTGTGAAGCTTGCATACTTTCCCAGCATTCTTAGGATCAATGTAACCGTCAGGCTGTGTCATGTACACATCCTCCTACAAGATTCCATTCAGGAAGGCGGTTTTCACATCCATCTGCCAAATCTCATAATCATAATAAGCGGCAGTTGCTAGGAGAATCCGAATTGATTTCATCATGGCCACTGGTGAATAGGTTTCATCATAGTCTATACCATGAATTTGCTTGAAACCTTTTGCCACCAACCTGGCCTTGTAAATCTGGACATTCCCATCCATGTCAATCTTCTTCTTGAAGATCCATTTACACTCGATGGCTTTTGCACCAGCGGGTAAATCAACCAGTGAAAACACTCGGTTGACAGACATGGAGTCCATCTCGGATTCAGTGGCTTCACGCCACTTTAAGGAGTCAGGGCCCATCATGGCTTCTGTAAAGTTCGAGGGTTCATCACCGTCAATGATCAAAAGATCATGGCAATTAGTCACGAGGAATCCCTGATATCTATCAGGTTCGTGACGGATCCTTCCAGATCTTCGAACTTCAGGTACTGCAGGTTCAGGTTCTATTACAGCTTCATGTAATTCATCCTGCTGTTCTTCCTCATTAGGTTGAACAGGTTCCCGTCCTTCTTGAATTTCATCAAGTTGTACCTTACTCCCACTATCTTTCTTAGAGAGAAATTCCCTCTCAAGAAAAGTGCAATCCCGAGCAACAAAGATCTTGTTCTCGGATCGCAGATAGAAGTAATAAGTGAAGGATTCGTTTAGTGTTAATCCTGATTCAATTCTTCAGATTAAACTCACCTAAACATGCCAGATCTAGGTTCTCTTGACAGAATCATAAAGGATCTCACCTGTTACCTTATTATGCAGCGGAAAGAGGAGGTACGGGTCAGAGATCAGCAGAACCACCAAGAGATAGTTCCTCCAAAGGCTCACACACGCACGCACAGGAAATTGGCTGCTAGACCAGCTGGTGGGAGGCGCAGAAGAGAGAGAGAGGTGGCGCAGAGGCTTAGGGAAATTAGGTGGCTAGGTTAAGTTTTAATCATAAAACTTATGCCTAATTCCTTTTGGGCTTTTGGGCCCAATTCCCTAGTCTGATTAAATCCCTTGGATTTAATCAGGCCCTTCTATCTCTCTAAGTACAGTAAATGCCTAGCACTTTTACCGTACTTCTGCTAAACCGTTCCTACACATTTTCCTGTTAGCTTAGGCGTGTGACCCATATGGGATCATATAATAAAAGCAATAAGTCCAAGACTTATAGATCATGAGCGGACTCTAGCAAGCCATCATGACCCCCAGTATTATATGACTTATGTCTGATCATTGACATACTCTTACTTTCTAGAGACAGCACAGAGATTACTGGACATAATTCCAACAATCTCCCACTTGAACTGGAATCTCTTGTTGGGAATGTCCTGAAATCTACCGTACTATCTCTAGAAAGTATGATAAGTGTCGAGATCAGACATAAGTCATAAATACTGGGTGATCATGATGACTTGCTAGAGCCCGCTCATGATCTATAAGTTTAGGACTTATTACCAGTATTGTATGATCCCAAAGGGTCACACACCATAGCTAACGGGAAAGTTAAGATGTAATTAATACGGTAAGATGCTAAGGCATTTACTGTATTTGTACAGAGAGTTGGGCAGACAACAAATGGGCTTTTGTCTGATTTGTGTCTTGGGCCCAAAAGTCTAATGGACCATTAGTTTAATTAATTAAACTTGGGCCCATTAGTGATTAAAAGGAGAGATTGCAACATTAGGGTTGGCTAATGTTTTTTTGGCGATTTAGAGGTGCAGCCGTGGCCTCCCTCTCTCTTCAATCTCTCTCACTCTTTGTTGATCCATCCGGTCTAGCAGCCATCCGTGCTTGTAAGCGTGTGGATACCGAGGAGGAACAGGTATTCATCTGTTCTCGTTGATCTCGACATCACCATAATTCCGCTGCAAAGGTAATGTCCAGGTTTGTTTTATGATTCAGTTACAAGAACCTAGATCTGTTTAAGATTATGTGTTAGGTTGCAATTTGGAATTGAACCTTGGAAAAACGCTATAATCCTTCAGTGGTATCAGAGCTAAGGTCATTAGTTTCTTGTAATTTGGATCTTTGTATGAATCGATTTTGATTTGTTTTACAATGACAAGAATCGATTTGATAAAGTATCGCTTTGATTTTATTGTTTGTATCAAATCGTTTGTATGAAACGTCTTCGTTAATCACGTTTGTATGAAACGTCTTCGTTGAAAAAGGACAAAAATCATATTTTTGTTGTTAAGTGAATGAGACAATCGAAGGTTGACTTTGTATTGTATGATAAAAGAATCGATTTTGTTTTTGTCTTCGTGTGTCAAGCATAAAGTCAAAGTCGATTTTGTTTTTGTCTTCGTGTGTCAAGCATAATCGCTTGTTGATTTGAATTGTATATATCACGATCGATGTTGACTTTGCTGAAAGGTAAATTAATTATCATTCATTGAAGAAAAGGACAAAAATCGTTTTGGTTAATGGCTTGAAAAGTCGTGATTGTTTAATTAAGTTATGATACGATTTGTTTAAACGTATTTGGTTAGTTAACTTGATTTGTCTTTTAGTGAAAATCAAATCATGTTTTTGTTTTATATGAATGTCACGATTGATTTGTTTAATTAAAAGAGATCATGATTTTGTTGTTTAACAAATAACATGAAACAAATCTAATGTTGACTTTTAAATCGTGATCTTTGTTATGATACGATTTTTAAGAGATTGCTTTGTATGAATTAATTAATTATTTAATTAATTATAGTTTAAGCAGTTAACCCAAATCGCGGTTTGCTGGAAATTATTTAATACAATTGGTATTATTTAATTTCTGGTTAAACCGGATTGAAATTCAAAAATTGAATTTTAACCTAAACCGAAGGCTGGTCTAAGTTTGATTTGGTTGGACCAAATAATTTAGAGCGGTCTGGTTTAGTAAATAACAGATGGTTTTGATAGTTAATTTGGTCTTGGACCAGAATTAATAAACCGACTCGGTTATGTCAAATTATTGGGCCAACTGGAATTCTATGGTCTTGGGCCAAGAATTGGGCCTATAATTTGTGACCCAACCCGAAAATATTTATAAAATATTAAATTAGAAATTTCTATTTTTAGTATGTTTCTAAATTTAGAAAGTTTCTAAAAGAAGTAAGTTTCCCAAAATAGTAATCTTCTATTTTTGGAAATAAAACTTGAAATCCTCAAAAACAATATCAGGCTTGGATGTCTTTCCAATCTTGTCAGCTACTTAACGCTTATTCGACTACAGATATGGCTTACAGTGTGAGGTGTCTGTTCTCGCGTAAGTAAAGTAGTATATAGTCACTAATTTCATTGGGAGTCCCAGACTTTAGTGATTATTTGGCTGTAAGAGATTGGTTTACTTGACTGGGCCATCGGGAGTCCCGGGCCTTGAGACATCTGGTGTATTGGGCCTTGGGCCCAATCCACAACCGAGAGTTATATGGATATAACTAGCTGTGTGTATGCTTACCAAGTAAAGCTAATTCCGGGTGACGGCCAGTGGCCCACTTTGGATTTAGCTGAACATGGGTCTCGGAATCATTGCATTCTTATGAGGTTAAACAAAGAAATTTTGAATGCAATGCGAGTTTTCTTATAAGTTATTAAGATTACTCTTTTATGAACTAAATAACTAAAACTCTATTTATCTCTAAATTTCAGTTATGACTAGCACAAACAATCAAAACACTTTCTCGATCCGGTCTGTCCTTGAGATGGACAAACTGAACGGATCAAATTTCTTGACTTGGTCGCGGAACCTGAGGCTAGTCCTCAGGCAGGAGAGAAAGGACTATGTCCTTGATAGAACTCTCCCCGAGAGGATCGGGTCCAATGCCTCTCATGCAGTATATGATGCTTGGAATAAGCATTATAATGATGCGGTAGATGTGTGTGGTCTGATATTGGCTACCATGGACTCAGATTTGCTGAAGCAATATGAGAACATGGAGTCGCCAATAAAGATGATCAGCAGCCTGAAATTGAAATTTCAGGAGCAGGTAAGAGTGGAGAGATACCAGTTGGTTAAGTCTCTCACTAGCTGCAAGCTACCGATTGATCATCCAGTAAGTCCCCATATCAGTAAAATGATGGGTTACATTGATAACCTGAGGAAACTGGATTATCCAGTTAGCCAAGAATTGGCAACTGATATCATTCTGCAGTCACTGCCGTCAAGCTATGATAAGTTCGTAAGGGACTATATCAAGAAAGGCTTAACGAAGACGTTGACTGAACTGCATGACATGCTCAAGACAGTTGAGCCAAACGTGAAGAGTACCCTGTACAATCTCATGAATGAGAAGGGTAGGTTTATTAAACCTAAAGCTGACAAGGGTGAAGACAAAGTTGTCCAGATTTTGAATCATGACAAGCGTGTGTCTTCTGAGCCCGAGTCAGATACCTCTTACGTTGGTAAGTGCTGCTACTGTAAAGAGACTGGGCATTGGAAGAGAGATTGCATTAAATTCATGGAAGATTATGAGGAGTTGAAGTTTATGTATGAAACTACTTCCTCAGGTATTCATGTTATTACTTCAAGTTATACCTTATAGGTATTGGATACTGGTTGTGGCACTGATATTTGTTATAATATGCAGAGCCTGAGCAACAGTAGAACGTTGAAGGAAGGACAAGTGGAACTGCGTGTCTGGAAGGAGCTTGGGATGCTGCCTCAGCCATAGGGTTTTCACTTGTAGATGCCTTTGAGGCTTGGTTTTGTATTAAGTAATTGCTACAATATACCTGCTTTAAGCAGAGTTGTCTTTCATTTTCTTGTAAGAATTTGAATGTTTTTCATTTGATAAAAGACAAGTTTTGTTCTTTTGATCTTAATGAAATATTAATTGTAGCACCCTATTCAAGGAATGGGTTTTATATCTTAAACCAAAGAGTGCCTAAATGTAACATAAATACCGAATTGGTTTAAATCTGATGAATTAAACCTGATTTTTCTTGGCATAAATGTTTTGGTCAAAGAGTAAGTCGGATTCAGAAACCCCATAGTTATGGACTTTTGGGCTCATTTGATTGGATATCTTATGAGACTTGAATTCTGTTTACTGGACCAAACAACAAAGGGTCCATCTTAGCCGAGCTAGAGAAAGGCCCAAAGGCTTATTGGACATTGAACATACTCATGTATGTGGTCCGATGAGCAGTAATGCCAGAGAAAATTTCCTGTACTTCATTGTCTCTACTGATTACTTCAGTGAGTAAGACTGTGTTCATTTGATGAGACACAAGTCGGAATTCTTTGACATGGTCGAAAGAGTTCAAGAATGAGGTATAGAATCTGAGTGACAGAAGTATTAAGACTCTGGATTAGATCACGAGTGAGAATACTTGAGTCATTAATGGTGTGATCATCTGAATGAGTGTGAAGTCGCTTCACAGCTCATTTCTCCTGAAAACCTTGAGGTGTTTCTGTGAGAAAGTATCAGATCTTATTAGAAATGATTAAAGATGAGTCACACGAATCTTCCATGATATTCTTTAAGAATAACGCTCTAGAAATATCTAAGTTTACGCTGAAATAGTTCCACCAATATCAGTTGAAAGACACCACGTAAATGTGGATTGGAAATGATCCAAATTCGTCTTTACTGAGTATTTGTAATTGTGCTACTTCGCTGGTTGTCCTAGGGAAACCAAGGCTTGTTACCTTTACGTCCATTCTGTTTTCTAAGAAGGGAAGTTACTTTGCAAGAAGAACAGTGGGAGTAAAAGTGTAACTCGAAGAAATTCAAGAAATACAGGAAGCTGCTCAACCTGTTGAGGAAGAGCAGCGGATGGATTTACAGATTTCTGTAGAATCTACACCTGTAGAGCCTGAAGTTCGCAGATCTGAATGAATCAGTCACTAATCCGAGAGTGATTTCTCGTCATTAGTTGAACCTGATGATCATTGAAAGTTGCCATGATCTGATGATCATTGAAAGTGACGAACCTGCGAAATTCACAAAAGCGAAAGTGAGCCCGAACTCCGAAAAATTACACTATGTGTAAGTTAGCTTCATTGATCCATTCATGGATGGAAGCAAACATATCGGAGTTAGAATCTTCGTTCTGTTGAAGTAGTCAAGGTTTTGACTTGAACAGGAACGAAGTGGAACTGTGCGTTTACTAAAAGATAAGTGGGAGCAATATTGCATTTCTCATAGTGTATGTCGATGACATACTGATTCTCGAAAATAACGTTCCAATGCTGCAGTCGGTAAAGGACTGGCTTGGGAGTTGGTTTTATGATTGACATGGGTAAAGCCACGTAGTTCTTGGATTTTGGATCTAAAGATAAAGATTCAAAAGAGCTGGTAGGACAAAGTCAGAATTCTTAAATTGATAAAGTCCTACACGTAATCAGCAATCCAAGAAGGGTTTTATGCCAATGTCACATGGCAAAACGTTAAGCAAGAAGCAGTGTCCTACGATATCTGCTGAGCTTGAATGCATGGATGAGATTCCATATGCGACGGCAATTGGATCTATCATGTATGCCATGACACGTACTTGTTTTGATGTTGCTTTAATGCTAAGCAAGACAAGTAAAGACCAGTCAAATCCAGCAAAGAATCACTGGATTGCCGTAAAGAATATTCTGAAGTATTTGAGGAATACTTAGGATAAGTTCTTGATTTACGGAGAAAGTGAGGTGCTACAAGTCGATAGAGTCTAAAAGGCAAGTTTCCAATAGACAAAGATAATTCCTGGTCACAGTCCGGCTATATCTTGTGTCTAACTGGCGGTGCAAGGCACTGTTGCTGACTCCATGACTTAAGCTGAATATTTCGCAGCTTGAGAAGCGGCGAAAGAGGTTGTTTGGAAAGAAGAGTTCATCACTGAACTTGATGTGATTCCCAGCATAGATGAGACTAGCTGCACATCATAGGTCCAAACACCTTGAGGATAGGTATAACCTATTCCGTGAGATAAATGACAGAGGTGTTAAGTAGATAAGCAAGTTTCATCGAATGAGAACGTTGCTAATCTATTAACGAAGCCACTCCTTATGCCTAAGCACGAGTCGCGGACTGTAGCTGTAGGATGAGTGAAATTAAGATGTAGTCTTAATTTCAGTGGGAGTTTGTAAAGGGCTTTACTTAGTTATTTTGAATGGTTCATGTAAACATAAAATTTTATGTTTATGAAATCTATGATTTCTGGATTATTTTAACTGTGATATAAATAATCGTTCCAAAATGATTCATGTCATTATATATGGGCCATCGAAGTACATGAGTAGACTTGATCCTGAAACCCCATATTTAACGAAATGACATAAATCATAGTGTCCATAGTCGAAGGTTGTTGAAATTGGAACACCAACAACCACTTGAGACTAGATTGTGTTGAGACTTATGACCAAGTTTCGAGGGGTCATAGATGCGCGGCATCAAAGTCGACACATAGGTATATGTAGTGGAGCATATGACCGGACATGGCCCGCTGATGAGAACTCTACAAGATATTAATATCTGTGTCATAAGAGGTTCTCATATACGACTATAGAGTATAGTCCTTAGACCTGAGTTCGCATGCATGTGGCTGCACATGGAGTGATGCGCTTTGATCATTGTCTAACGCTGTTTCGTAACTGGGAGCTATAAGGACCTTGGTTGGGTGTATTATAAAGTGTGTAGTTCATAGTGATGGAACAAGATGGGATTTGTCCCTGCCGTTTAACGGAGGTAATATCTCTAGGCCAATCGGAGACTTGATAGCTGGTAAGAGAGTGACCACTCCCAAACGGACTTGCCCAAGTCGTTTGCATTGTCAGTATCAAATCTGTTCCGATAAACATGGTCTGGCTATATAAGGATGACACGCATCTTGCCTTATGCCAGATCGAGATATTGAGACAAAAGGATTAGGGAATGTAGGATTCCAGTACAATCGGGAGATTGTTGGGAATGTCCTGTGTAGGATTCCAGTACAAGTGGGAGATTGTTGGGAATGTCCTGAAATCTACCGTACTATCTCTAGAAAGTATGATAAGTGTCGAGATCAGACATAAGTCATAAATACTGGGTGATCATGATGACTTGCTAGAGCCCGCTCATGATCTATAAGTTTAGGACTTATTACCAGTATTGTATGATCCCAAAGGGTCACACACCATAGCTAACGGGAAAGTTAAGATGGAATTAATACGGTAAGATGCTAAGGCATTTACTGTATTTGTACAGAGAGTTGGGCAGACAACAAATGGGCTTTTGTCTGATTTGTGTCTTGGGCCCAAAAGTCTAATGGACCATTAGTTTAATTAATTAAACTTGGGCCCATTAGTGATTAAAAGGAGAGATTGCAACATTAGGGTTGGCTAATGTTTTTTTGGCGATTTAGAGGTGCAGCCGTGGCCTCCCTCTCTCTTCAATCTCTCTCACTCTTTGTTGATCCATCCGGTCTAGCAGCCATCCGTGCTTGTAAGCGTGTGGATACCGAGGAGGAACAGGTATTCATCTGTTCTCGTTGATCTCGACATCACCATAATTCCGCTGCAAAGGTAATGTCCAGGTTTGTTTTATGATTCAGTTACAAGAACCTAGATCTGTTTAAGATTATGTGTTAGGTTGCAATTTGGAATTGAACCTTGGAAAAACGCTATAATCCTTCATCTCTGTATTCATAATCCTTTTGTCTCAATATCTCGATTAGTCATAAGGCAAGATTAGTGTCATCCTTATAAGGCCTAATCTTGTTCATCGGACTCTGATTTGATACTGACAATCCAAACGACTCGGGAAAGTCCGTTTGAGCATGGCCATGCATTTTCCAGTATTCAAATCTCCGATTGGCCTAGAGATATTCACTCCATTTATATTGGAGGGACAAATCCCGTCTTGTTCCATCACTGTAAACTACTCATTTCATAACACACCCAATCAAGGTCCTTATAACTATCGCTTAACGACAGCATTAGACAATGATCAAAGCGCATTAGTTCATGTGCAGTCACATGCATGCGAACTCAGGTCTAAGGACTATACTCTATAGTCGTAGTAAGAATCTCTTATGACACAAATATAAATATCCTGAAGAGTTCTTATAATCGGGTCTTGTCCGGTCGTATGTACCCCAACATACACCTATGTATTGACTTTGATGCCGTGCATCTATGACATCCTGAGACTTTGTCATAAGTCACATACCAATCCAGTCTCACGCGGTTGTTGGTGTTCCAATTTCAACAACCTTCGACTAGGGACAGGATGATATAAGCCATCTATCAAATATAGGGTCTCATGATCAAGCTAAATGACTTTGATGACTCAAGATCAAGTCACTTACTTCGATGACCTATAAAATGGTTCATATCATTTTGGAACGATTATTTCATCACAGTTAAAATAATCTTGAAATAATAATTTCATTAAACATCTTAAATGTTTTACAAGAACATATCAAATAACTAAATAAAGCCCTCAAACTCCCATTCAAATTTAGATTACATTTCAATGTCTCTAATGCCTACAGCTTCAGTTAGGAACTCGAGCTTAGGTCTTGGGAGTGGCTTTGTCAATGGATCAGCGACGTTATCATCTGTCTGAACTCGGCTGATCTTGACTTCCTTTCTATTAATGATGTCACGTATCAAGTGAAATCTTCTTAGGACATGCTTGGATTTCTGGTGTGATCTTGGTTCCTTTGCCTGAGAAATAGCACCATTGTTATCACAAAACAGTGCCAGAGGCTCAGCCGCATTTGGTATCACACCTAGTTCAATAATGAACTTTCGTATCCAAACAGCTTCCTTCGCTGCTTCCGAAGCGGCGATATATTCAGCTTTGTAGTGGAATCAGCAACGGTGTCTTGCTTGGAGCTTCTCCAACTGATTGCACCGCCATTCAGACAAAAGATATAACCGGACTGTGACCGGAAATCATCTTGGTCTGTCTGGAAACTTGCGTCCGTGAATCCACTGACTTCAAGCACATCACTTCCACCGTATACCAAGAACTTGTCCTTAGTATGTCTTAGATACTTCAGGATATTCTTGACGGCAATCCAATGGTTTTCACCTGGATTTGACTGGTATCTACTCGTCATGCTCAATGCATAAGCAACATCAGGACGAGTACAGATCATGGCATACATGATAGATCCTATTGCAGATGCATAAGGAATATTCTTCATGCGCTCAAGCTCAGCAGCCGTCGTAGGGCTCTGCTTCTTGCTTAGCGTTGTGCCATGTACCATTGGCGTGAAGCCCTTCTTGGAATCTTTCATGCTGAATCTTTGTAGGACTTTGTCAATGTATGAATCTTGACACAAGCCTATCAGCCTTCTAGATCTATCCCGGTAGATCCTGATTCCAAGAACGTATGCGGCTTCACCCATGTCTTTCATGGAAAAACAACTTCCAAGCCAGTCCTTTACCGACTTCAGCATTGGAACGTCGTTTCCGAGAAGCAGTATGTCATCGACATACAGAATAAGAAATACTATCTTGCTCCCACTAGTTTTCTTATACACGCATTGTTCTTCTTCGTTTCTGATGAAGTCAAATTGCTTGATCGCTTCATCAAAACGAAGATTCCAGCTCCTCGATGTTTGCTTCAATCCATAAATGGATTTATGAAGCTTGCATACTTTCCCAGCATTCTTTGGATCTATGTAACCGTCAGGTTGTGTCATATACACATCCTCTTCCAGAATTCCATTCAGGAAGGCGGTTTTCACGTCCATCTGCCAAATTTCATAATCATGAAAAGCTGCAGTTGCTAGTAGAATCCGAATAGATTTCATCATTGCCACTGGGGAATAGGTTTCATCATAATCCACACCGTGAACTTGTCTGAAACCTTTTGCCACCAACCTGGCTTTATAAATCTGGACATTTCCATCCACGTCAATCTTCTTCTTGAAGATCCATTTGCACTCGATGGCTTTTACACCAGCGGGTAAGTCAACCAACGAATACACTTGGTTGACCGACATGGAGTCCATTTCGGAATCAGTGGCTTTACGCCACTTAGAGGAATCTGGGCCCATCATGGCTTGATTGAAGTTCGATGGTTCATCACCATCAATGATCAGAAGATCATGACAGTTAGTCACGAGGAATCCTTGATATCTCTCGGGTTCGTGACGGATCCTCCCGGATCTTCGAACTTCAGGTACTGCAGGTTCAGGCTCTACAATTTCTTGTAGATCCTCCTGCTGCTCTTCCTCATTAGGTTGAGCAGTATCCTGTTCATCTTGAATTTCTTCAAGCAGTACCTTACTCCCACTGTCTTTCTTAGAGAGAAACTCCCTCTCAAGAAAGTTACAATCCCGGGCAACAAAAATCTTGTTCTCGGAACGCAGGTAGAAGTAATAAGCCTTGGTTTCCTTCGGATAACCAATGAAGTAGCATTTATCAGACTTTGGTGTAAGCTTGTCAGAGATCAATCTCTTGACATAGGCTTCACAACCCCAAATTCTTAGATAAGACAGCACTGGAGCTACTCCAGTCCATAATTCATATGGTGTCTTTGCTACTGCTTTTGATGGCGCTCTATTTAGAGTGAACACTGCTGTTAGCAGAGCATATCCCCAAAGGGATATTGGAAGGTCTGTGTGACTCATCATAGATCGAACCATATCCAATAAGGTCCGATTTCTCCTTTCAGACACACCATTCCATTGTGGTGTTCCAGGAGGAGTGAGTTGGGATACGATCCCACACTCTCTCAGATGATCACTGAATTCTTGGCTTAAGTATTCTCCTCCTCGGTCGGACCGAAGAGCCTTAATGCTTTTGCCAAGTTGGTTCTGTACTTCATTTTGGAATTCTCTGAATTTCTCAAACGATTCAGACTTATGTTTCATCAAATAAACATATCCATACCTACTGAAATCATCAGTGAAGGTAATGAAGTACTGATAGTTTCCTCTTGCATTAGTGGACATTGGGCCACACACATCAGTGTGTATCAGGCCCAATAAGTCACTGGCCCTCTCGTTAGGTTTATTAAAGGGGGCCCGGGTCATTTTGCCCATCATGCAGGATTCGCATTTCTCACATGACTCAAAGTCAAATGAGCCAAGAAGTCCATTCGAATGGAGCCTCTTGATGTGTTTCTCGCTGATGTGCCCTAAACGACAATGCCATAGAAACGTTCGGTTCTCCTCATTAGGTTTGAACCGTTTGGTATCAATGTTATAAATTGGCGCGGATTGATCAAGTATGTAAAGCCCATTCGTAAGAGGGGCACAACCATAGAACAAATTGTTGCGATTGAAGGAACATAATTTATTCTTAACTGAAAAATCATAACCTTCCAAATCCAACAAAGAATTGAAATAATATTTCTGCTTATCGCAGGTACAAAATAACAATTATTGAGTTCTAAAACCAATCCTGAAGGTAAAGACAACAAGTATGTGCCTACAGCTAGTGCATGAACTTTCGCTCCATTCCCAACTCGTAGCTCCACTTGTCCTTGCTTCAGCCTCCTACTGTTGTTGAGTGCCTGCATATTAGTACAAATATGAGCCCCACAACCAGTATCCATAACCCATGAGGTATTATCAGAAGTAGTTGTATTAACTTCTATAACAAAAATACCTGATGAAGAAGTCTCGAGAGTCTTCTTCTTCAATTCCTTTAGACCTTCTTGGAATTTCTTACATTCTCTCCTCCAATGCCCTGGTTCTTTACAGAACCTGCAGATGTCAGTAGGCCCAGCTTTGGATTTGGGCTTGGGCTTTGGCGTGTCCTTGTCCGAGACTTGAACAGCCTTAGCCTTTCCCTTGTCCTTGGCAGAGGATTTCTTAAAGCCCTTGCCCTTTTGCACCATGAGCACATTGGGGTCCTTGGCTTTCCTCAAGTTGGGCTCTGCAGTCTTGAGCATTCCGTGAAGCTCAGGCAATGTCTTACTCAAGCCATGCATATTGAAGTTCAGGATGAACTGATCATAGCTTGCAGGTAAAGACTGCAGAACGATGTCGCAGGCAAGTTCCTGGCTGATAGGGCAGTCGAGTTTCTGAAGATGATCGAGATAACCCATCATCTTCAAGACATGAGGACTCACTGCCGCATTTGCAGCCAACTTACAGTCTAAGAGGTTCTTAACTGTCTGGAACCTCTCAGTCCTTGCCTGCTCCTGAAAAAGCGATTTCAGGCTTGCCATTATCTCGATGGGCGACAACACACTCTCGAACTGCATTTGCAGCTCAGCAGTCATGGTCGCCAACATCAGGCAATAGACATCATTTTCATATGACGAATGCTTTTCCCAAGCATTATGCAGAGTCCTGGCGGCATTGTTAGGAGGCCTCTCGGGGAGGGGATCACGAAGGACATAATCCTTCTTCTCCTGCTTGAGGACCAGCCTCAAGTTCCTTGACCACGTCAGGAAGTTCGTTCCTGTCAGCTTCTCCTTTTCGAGAACAGACCGGATTGAGAATGTGTTTTGAGTGCTTGTAGTAGTCATAGCTGAAATATAAGATAAAAGGTTATTAGTTAATATGTTCAATATGATTAATCTTGTATTATATTTAATATGATTAATCTCGCATTATATTCAATAACATCAGTTACCCTCAATAGAATATAATGATTCCAAGATCCACATATAACTAAGATTAAAGTGGGCCACTGGCCGTCACCCAACCTTAGCTTATATCGGTAAGCCCTATCTCGGCTAATTATATCCGTGATATAACTCTTGGTTGTGAATCTGGGCCCGAGGCCCAATCCACTCTGATGTCTCAAGGCCCGGGACTCCCGATGGCCTAGTCAAGAAAACCAGACTATACAGTCATGTAATCACTAATGTCTGGGACTCCCAATGACATTTATGAATCACAAACCGTCTTACCCACGCAAAAGTAGACACCCTCACACTGTAAGGCCATGAACACAATTGAATGGACTTCGACAGCTGACATAGACTGGACAAGACATCCAACGCTTGATATTGTTTGAGGTTTGTAGGTTTATTAAAATTTTTATCCCAAAATAGAAGATTACTATTTTGGGAAACTTTCCTTTTTGGGAAACCTACTAATTTTGGAAACTTTCTAAAATTGGAAACTTCCTAAAATTGGAAACTTTCTAAAATTGGAAACTTTCTAAATATAGAAATTTCCTAAAATCCAAAACATGCAAATCTAGAAACTTCTAATTTAAGAAACTTTCTAATTTCAGTTTTTGAAAAACAGATTAATTTAAAATCGATTTTAATTTTATATAAATGAATTTTAAATTAAATCTGAAGAAAAGACTCAAATAATTGGCCCAATTGTTTTAACTTCTTGGCCTGAGGCCCAAGAATTGGTCCATGTCCAAGACATAACCCAATTGCCCAATTAAATGACATAACCGGTCTGGTTCATTAAAATTGGTCTAACCAAAATTAATTACTACGATGACCACAATTGTCAACCGGTTATTTACTAAACCGGATTTTCTCAATTTATTTGGTCCAACCAAATCAAATTAGAAAATCACTGGTTTAGGCACTAAATCCAATTTTACGACTTTGGATTTCTTATCCCGGTTTAACCAGAACTTAATAAATTTTATTAAGTCTGTTTATTAAACCGTGACGATTAAGATTTTAAAATATCTTAAACCGAACCACCTAACCAAAACGAACCGGCCCATTAGGTCACGAACCGATCACGGCTTCACGCGATCGAGCAACAATCGGGCAGCCGCAAGCCACGAGATCGGGACGGGACGGGACGCGGGACGAGATGGCTCGGGTCGAGACGCGTCGTGAGCTGGACTCGATCGCATCGATCCATGCCATCGATTCGTGATCGATACATGTGATCGGCTCGCCGATCGGTTCATCACTCGCCGCGAGCATCAACGATCGGCATGACCACGCGATCGATCCATGATCGGTCCGTGCATCAAGCGATCCGCTCGGCCAACTCTCGGACGCATACCGATCCTTTAGCGATCAGTTCATGCGGTTTTAGTTTAGGTTTTTAATTGTTTCTTAAGTGTTTTACAAATCAAATTCAAGCACAGATTGATCTAAACACTTCTAAACAACCTAAACATGATTCTAAAAAAAGAAATCCTAACAGAACCAATAGCTCTGATACCACTGAAGGATTCGTTTAGTGTTAATCCTGATTCAATTCTTCAGATTAAACTCACCTAAACATGCCAGATCTAGGTTCTCTTGACAGAATCATAAAGGATCTCACCTGTTACCTTATTATGCAGCGGAAAGAGGAGGTACGGGTCAGAGATCAGCAGAACCACCAAGAGATAGTTCCTCCAAAGGCTCACACACGCACGCACAGGAAATTGGCTGCTAGACCAGCTGGTGGGAGGCGCAGAAGAGAGAGAGAGGTGGCGCAGAGGCTTAGGGAAATTAGGTGGCTAGGTTAAGTTTTAATCATAAAACTTATGCCTAATTCCTTTTGGGCTTTTGGGCCCAATTCCCTAGTCTGATTAAATCCCTTGGATTTAATCAGGCCCTTCTATCTCTCTAAGTACAGTAAATGCCTAGCACTTTTACCGTACTTCTGCTAAACCGTTCCTACACATTTTCCTGTTAGCTTAGGCGTGTGACCCATATGGGATTATATAATAAAAGCAATAAGTCCAAGACTTATAGATCATGAGCGGACTCTAGCAAGCCATCATGACCCCCAGTATTATATGACTTATGTCTGATCATTGACATACTCTTACTTTCTAGAGACAGCACAGAGATTACTGGACATAATTCCAACAATAAGCCTTGGTATCCCTAGGATAACCAATGAAGTAGCATTTGCCAGATTTTGGTGTAAGCTTTTCTGAGATTAATCTTTTGACATAGGCTTCACAACCCCAAATTCTGAGAAAAGACATTGCTGGAGATTTTCCAGTCCATAACTCATATGGTGTCTTTGCTACTGCTTTTGATGGCACTCTGTTCAGTGTGAACGTTGCGGTCAGTAAAGCATATCCCCAAAGGGATATAGGAAGGTCTGTGTGACTCATCATGGATCGGACCATATCTAACAATGTCCGATTCCTTCTCTCAGACACACCATTCCACTGAGGTGTTCCAGGAGGTGTGAGTTGGGAGATGATCCCACACTCACTCAGATGATCACGGAATTCCTGGCTCAAGTATTCTCCTCCTCGTTCCGACCGAAGAGCCTTAATACTTTTACCAAGCTGGTTCTGTACTTCATTCTGGAATTCTTTGAACTTTTCAAAGGTTTCCGACTTATGTTTCATCAAGTAGACATATCCATATCTACTGAAATCATCAGTGAATGTAATGAAGTACTGATAGTTTCCTCTAGCATTTGTGGACATTGGGCCACACACATCAGTGTGTATCAGGCCCAATAGTTCACTGGCCCTTTCTGTGGGTTTATTAAAAGGGGCCCGTGTCATTTTGCCCATTAGGCAAGATTCGCATTGCTCACAAGACTCAAAGTCAAATGAGCCCAAGAGTCCATTTGAATGGAGCCTCTTGACGCGTTTCTCACTAATGTGCCCCAAACGACAATGCCAGAGAAACGTTTCATTTTCTTCGTTAGATTTGAACCGTTTTGTATTAATGTTATATACTGGAGCAGATTGATCCAGCATGTACAGCCCATTAATAAGAGGGGCACAGCCATAGAACATATTATTGAGATTAAAAGAACACAATTTATTCTTAATAGAAAAATCAAATCCTTGCAAATCCAATAATGAAACTGAAATGATATTTCTGCTTATAGCAGGTACAAAATAACAATTCTCAAGTTCTAAAATCAATCCAGAAGGTAAAGACAACAAGTAAGTGCCAACGGCCAGTGCTGGAACCTTCGCTCCATTGCCAACCCGCAACTCTACTTGCCCTTGCTTCAACCTTCTATTGTTGTTGAGCGCCTGCATATTAGTACAAATATGAGCCCCCCATCCAGTATCTAATACCCAAGTGGTATTATCAGAAGTAGTAGTATTTACTTCAATAACAAAAATACCTGAAGCAGTAGTCTCCAAGGACTTCTTCTTCTTCTTCAGACTTTCCTGGTATTTCTTACAGTCTCTGCGATAATGCCCTGCCTCTTTGCAAAAGTGGCATATATCAGAAGGCCCAGCTTTAGACACGGGCTTGGGCTTGGCCTTTTCGACTGCCTTGCCCTTTCCCTTGTCTGCAGCGGATTTCTTGAAACCCTTGCCCTTCTGCACCATGAGTACAGATGGCTCCTTGGCCTTCTTCAGATTAGGTTCTGCAGTCTTGAGCATACCATGTAGCTCAGGCAAAGTCTTTATCAACCCATGCATATTATAGTTCAAGATGAACTGGTCATATGCAGGAGTAAGAGACTGCATAACGATATCACAAGCAAGCTCTTGGCTTATAGGACAGTCGAGTCTAGTCAAATGATCGAGATAACCCATCATTTTCAGAACATGTGGACTCACTGCTGCATCCTTAGCCATTTTACAGTCCAAGAGATTCTTTACAGTTTGGAATCTCTCTGTACGAGCCTGCTCCTAAAACAACGCTTTCAGGTTTGCCATCAGTTCCATGGGACAAGTCAGGCCTTCCCACTGCATCTGCAGTTCGGGAGCCATTGTCGCCAACTTTAGGCAAACCACGTCATTAGCATCTGAAGAATGCGTATCCCAAGCATTCTTCACAGCTTGTGCGGCATTATTCGCAGGTCTAGGAGAGAGAACTCTTTCAAGGACATAAGCCTTCTTCTCCTGCCTGAGCACAAGTCTCAGGTTCCTGGACCAGTTCAGGAAGTTTGATCCGTTCAGTTTGTCCTTCTCAAGGGCAGACCGGATCGAGAAAGTGTTTTGTGTTGTTGTGCTTGACATAGCTGAAATTATGAGACAATAGAGTTTTAGTTATTTAGTTCATAAAAGAGTAATCTTAAAAAACTTATAAGAAAACTCGCATTGCATTCAAAATTTCTTTGTTTAACCTCATAAGAATGCAATGATTCCGAGACCCATGTTCAGCTAAATCCAAAGTGGGCCACTGGCCGTCATCCAGAAGTAGCTTTACTTGGTAAGCATACACACAGCTAGTTATATCCATATAACTCTCGGTTGTGGATTGGTCCCAAGGCCCAATTCACCAGATGTCTCAAGGCCCGGGACTCCCGATGGCCCAGTCAAGGAAACCAATCTCTTACAGCCAAATAATCACTAAAGTCTGGGACTCCCAATGAAATTAGTGACTATATACTACTTTACTTACGCAAAAACAGACACCTCACACTTTAAGCCATATCTGTAATTGAATAAGCGTTAAGTAGCTGACAAGATTGGGCAAGACATCCAAGCTTGATATTGGTTTTGAGGATTTTAGGTTTTCTTTCCAAAAATAGAAGATTACTATTTTGGGAAACTTACTTATTTTAGAAACTTTCTAAATTTAGAAATATGCTAAAAATAGAAATTTCTAATTTAATATTTTATTAAAGTTTTCGGTTGGGTCACAAATTATAGGCCCAATTCTTGGCCCAAGACCACAGAATTCCAATTGGCCCAATAATTTGACATAACCGAGTCGGTTCATTAATTCTGGTCCAAGACCAAATTAACTACTAAATCCAACTGGTTATTTACTAAACCAGACCAGCTCTAAATTATTTGGTCCAACCAAATCAAACTTAGACCAGCCTTCGGTTTAGGTTAAAATTCAAATTTTGAATTCAAATCCGGTTTAACCAGAAATTAAATAATACCAATTGTATTAAATAATTTCCAGCAAACCGCGATTTGGGTTAACCGCTTAAACCATAATTATCAAAGCTTTGAATTGTTTTCTTAATTCATTAATCGACTTTGACTTTTCAATGATATTGATGCCATTCGCTTATGATTATGACATTAACAAACCAATCATCGTTTCTCTTAATTACAAAACAAAACAAAGTCAAAAGCGATTCCATGATCGCGATTCATGGAAAGTCAAAAACAAACCTAACATTAACAAAGTCAACAAGCCATTGCAAACCGAATGATAATTAATTCAATCAACCGACTTTTCCAAATCACTTATGAACAAAACCGATTCTTATACATTAACCAATTAACAAGCGATTTCTTAACATGCGATTGATACAAGCGATTTCATATTAGGGTTTTTACAAGTTCTAATCAAATTTCTTAAGCCAAATTCGATTCTAAACATTAAAAACAACCTAAATATGATCCAAAAAGCAAAAACCTAACGACATGGCTCTGATACCACTGTAGGATTATGTGTGTTCATGGATTAATTCACAGGTTACAACCTAGCACATAATCATCTAGGATCTAGGTGATTTGCAGTTGAATCATAAACAGATCAGATTCATTACCTTATGATTGCAGCGGATTGATCAAAGGAATGAAGAGATCAGTTAGAGCTGATGATTACCGGCTCCTCCTAGGTGTCCACACGCTTACAAGCTACGGATCAGGCTGCTAGACCAAGATCGGAATCAACAGAGAGAGAGAGAAAGAGAGAGGACGGCTGGAGCTCAGAAAATCGCAGACCGCTAGGGCTTCCTGCGCCTCTCCTCTTCCTTATATGGGCCCAAGTAATTAAACTAATGGCTCATTAGGCTTTTGGGCCCAAGGCCCAAATCAGACAAAAGGCTGTATTTTGTCTAGCCCAATTCTCTGTACAAATACAGTAAATGCCTTGCATCTTACCGTATTAATTCCTTGTTAACTTTCCCGTTAGCTATGGTGTGTGACCCTTAGGGATCATACAATACTGGTAATAAGTCCTAAACTTATAGATCATGAGCGGGCTCTAGCAAGTCATCATGATCACCCAGTATTTATGACTTATGTCTGATCTCGACACTTATCATACTTTCTAGAGATAGTACGGTAGATTTCAGGACATTCCCAACAGTTACACAGACGCAAGTTTTCAGACAGACAAAGATGATTTCCGATCGCAATCTGGTTACATCTTCTGCCTGAATGGCGGTGCAGTCAGCTGGAAGAGTTCCAAGCAGGACACTGTAGCAGATTCCACAACTGAAGTTGAGTACCTCGCTGCTTCTGAAGCGGCAAAGGAGGCTGTTTGGATTAAGAAGTTCAGCACTGAACTTGGTGTGATTCCTAGCATTTCTGAGCCAGTGGCTTTGTATTGTGACAACAATGGAGCCATTGCGCAAGCAAAGGAACCTAGATCACACCAGAAATCCAAACACATAGAAAGGAGATATCACCTTATCCGTGATATTGTGAATAGAGGAGATGTGAAGATCAGCAGAGTCCCGACGGATGAGAACGTAGCTGATCCACTGACCAAGCCCCTCCCAAGGCCTAAGCATGAGTTTCACATTGCTGCTGTAGGCATTAGATTTCTTAAGATATGATCTTGTTTTCAGTGGGAGTTATATTTGGTTTTTAGTTATGACTTGATGTTCGTAAAACATAATTTGGTTATGTTATTTTAATGATATTGTTTCAGCATTATTTAATTGTGTTATTAAATAATTGTCCCAAAGTAATTTATGACATTTTATAGGTCATCAAGTATGTGACTTGATCATGAAACCCTATAAGAAATAAATGATATAAATTATAAATGGTCCCTGGTCGAGGTTGTTAAAAAGGGACATTAACAACCACGTGAGACTAGTATGTGAGGTGACTGATGACTATGTTTCATGAAGTCATTAATAAGTGTATTAAAGTCAATCACATAGATATGTGTTAGAGAACACATGATCGGACTTGACCCGTTAATGAGAGCTCTACAAGATGTTATATGAGTGTCATAAGAGTTTCTCATTACGACTAAAGAGTGTAGTCCTTAGACCTGAGTTCATCATGTCCTCTCTTATATGGATTGGTTCGTCTTGACTTTGTCAAACGTCAGCCGTAACTGGTGATCATAAAGACACTGATTAGGCGTATCATGAAATATGAAAGAAACATGGATGGAACAAGATGGGATTTGTACCTCCTATATAACAGGAGTTAAATATCTCTGGGCCTATCGAAGATTTGATACTGGAAATGCGTGGCCGCGCTCAAACGAGGTGATTGTCAGTCGTTTGTTTTATCAGTACAAATCGGGATTCGATAAACGTGATCTGGCTTAATAAGGATGACACAGTTCTTGCCTTATGCTAGATTGAGATATAGCTACAAAGGGATTAAAGGAATAGATAATTCCAGTACAAGTGGGAGATTGTTGGGAATGTCCTGAAATCTATTGTACTTGCTCTAAGTGAAAGTCGTATTGTCGAGATGAGACAATCACATAACACTAGGTAGTCATAACGCTTTGCTAGAAGCCACTTATGATCAATGAGTTGATAACTCATTGCTAGTGTTATATGATCCTACAGGGTCACACACCTAAGCAAACTGGGCGTTAAAGACGAGGTTGATCATTAATGTAATGATCCAGCGAATGCATATTTGATATGCATTCGATATCAATATTCTGGGGCAGTGTCGATCGTTGCATATAGTGCATCGATCGATGCAACTCGCGGATTAACCAGATTAATACGGTTTAATCGTTGGTTAATTCCGTTGTGGTTTAAGCCGACATATATAAGATATATGGTCGACCTAAACTCGTTTGGAACCGAATTCACAGCCACCAGAACGAGATAGAAACCTCTCTAGAGATTAGATCTCTTACAGGCACTAGCATCCCTCCTGTCCCGTTTGTGTGCGTGTGGATACCAGTAGAGGCACATCGTTTGAGGTGCTTCGTGATCTCGATTATCTGCAAACCTTCCGCTGCTAATCATCAGGTAAATCTGAGATCCCATAGATTCAATTACTTGAACCTTAGATCCTAGGCTCGGAATTCAGACTAGGGTTGCTAATCCTGATTAGAACAGCTAGAAATTCCTTCACTTTCACTAGTGTGATTCTCATCTTCATCCATGGAAGGATTTTGAGCTTGTCCTGCAATATGTCGTTCTCTGTCTATTTCACTTTCCTTTGCATCTCTTCAATATGTGTTCGTGTAGTTTCACTAATCGTCTTTTGGTTGAATCGAAGGTACTAGTTCTCTTCGAATTTGAGATTTTTGTTGTGTTCAGATTCGAATTTGAGATTTATTTTCACTTGCTTTATGTGTTTAAAGCTTGAGATTCCACTATATAGGGTTTTTTCTAGTTTAGATTTATGTGGTTAGTGACACAAATTTCACTTCAAGATTGCTTTTTGCTTTTTCTGAACATGATTTGAGTTTTTTTCGTAAAAATGATTTGAATTCTATGTGAGAGCATGATATTCTTTGTGTTCGAGTCTTCATGTTTCTGTCTCTCCATTCTCCTTCTGTGTATATCGTTGAACTTGATGCATGGTTCAGTTTCAATGCATAACTTGAGATTCTTCTCTTTGTTCTTTTAGTTTCACCAACATCAGCATATTTAGGGGAAAACGGAGCTATTTTCCTTTTACTGTAAAAGAATTGTAAAACAAAGATAAAGTTATATACTTTGTTGTACCTCAATTCAGGCCCGGTCCGTAGGAGTGCAAGAAGTGCATTTGCATTGGGTCCATGATCCAATTTAAAAAATTCTACATGGCCTAATATTTTTTTTTTAATGCATTTTGTAATAAAAAAAAGTAAGTGTATTAAGGGGTAGAAAATTTTAAAAACCCAAATATCTAAAATTCGAAAATGCTAAAATAAAATTAATTGTACCCACATAATTAAAAATTAAAATTCATGATTTTATTACATGCTCAGTGGTAAGGAAAAATTTTCAAAACTTTTTATAAAAATTTCAACCAAAGTAGTATGATTAGGCTACTTATTCATCTTTATGTTGGTATTATATGTAAAATAACAAATAAAATTTTATTTTTTAGTAAAAGTTAAAAAATCAGAAAGCTAAACTTAAAAATTCAAAAAATGCTAAAAATTAAAATTAATTGTACCCACATAAAAATGTATAAAAGCCTAATCATACAACTTTGGGCACAATTAGTTTTAATCTTAGCATTTTCTTTGAATTTTATTTTTGTATTATTTTGAAATTTTAATGTTTTGTTTAAGTTTTTAGAGATTTTTTGGATATTTAGTCAATACTCTATAAAAGAAAACATGTTAGAAATTTTGTTGAAAGTGTCATTAGCCCAGTGATAAGACACTGGAATAGCGTTGTTTTCATTAACCAATCAATTTATTTTTGATTTTCTGTAAATAATTCAAAAAAAGTATTTATTCATGTTAAAACTATAAGCATTGCACTTTTACAAAATTAATAAATTCCAAATCGATTTAAAAAAAAAAAAAATTGTTTGGCAAAAGCTTTCTGCTTTCTTCCTTTGATTTAGTTTCTCTTTTGCTTGGCATCGGCTTCAAATATGTAAACTTTTACCTAAATATGTTTATTTTATTTAGATTATTATTTTAATAATATTTTGATTTGACTCTTAGATAAGTAACTAATTATTTTGGTCAAATATTATTATTGTTCTCTACTTTAGTCAAAAATTAAATATTGCTTTTCCTTGTTCAACAATAAGAATACAAAAAGTCTTTGATAAGAGAGTGTTGCATGTATATATAAACAATGTTGATAAGAAAATGTTCAGTACGAGATAAACAAGAAATATAACTAATATTTATATATTTTTCATCATGAAATCTGCTACTCTATTTGTGTTTTCATGCGTTCTCATGTTTTCGTGATGCATAAAGGTAAAAGTGATATAATTATTTTTTATTTCGATTAATTATTTTCCTAATATGAACCTAATATGAAAAAATTCAATGATGAATAGATGTTACGAAACCAAGTAAAAATTATATTTTTTTATACTGTCAAATTTTATCTGACATTTTATCCACCATCTTATATTTTGTGGTTGATATAAAATAGTGGAAGCAGACAAACCGGCTAAACTTGTTGTACCCTATGTTGGAATATGCCAGGGTAATGTTCAATATTCTCAGCAATGCCTAACAGAAATTCAAGATAACTATTATACTCATTGCGAATGTTTAAATGGATTGCTTCCAAATGAACATGTTTGTACATGTTTTCATGAATAAGTTTCTTTTATATGATTTATTGTATCTCCATAAATTAAATATATTTAATAAAAATAGATAAATCCATGTTATGTGTAGCAAATAGGTTAATATGCTAATATACATATATAATAACCCTTTCATAATGATGCATATGCTGGCTAAATTTAAATCGTAAAAAAAAATCTAAAATTTGTTTTCTTTCAACATCATTTCAAGATAGTTGATTAGTTTTGTTTATACCTTATATTCATGTTTGTAAAAATTCCAGAAATTTCTAAAAACCATTACGAAACGCTTTGAAGGCAATTGGAAAGGTGATGTGTTTGATTCTCCGATGAGCTTTAATTCCCATGTATTTCAGGAGCCGTTGATGTGGGTCTCCTCATATGCCAATTAAACTATGGGGTCATGAGAGTTGGTTTTCGATTTGATATTACATATGGGGTTTGATAAATAAAAATTGCAATTTTTAGACAATTACTCAAGTCATGTCATGTGAATGTAGTACTTTGAGGATCAATCCATACTTTAGAATCAAATAGTACACCAAGAATACCTGTAATTATTTAAGCTAAATCAATGATTGTAAATTGAGTTTGAATTTAGCAACCTAAATTGATGAAAGCAAATAAGAAATTAAGACAATAAGAGATAGAGGGTCTAGAGATGTGGTCAATACATCAAATCTAACAAGAGATGATCATACTCATGTGCTAATCAATTACATATAAACAAATAAAGATGGTTAAATGATTTTATAAATAGTTAATCATATTCTCATGTAACTAACTTTATCCTAATAATGAAATAATATTTTCTCAATATAAAATTACAAGATAGCATGCATTAAATCTCAATCATAACATCAATCAAAAAGTTATAATCCTTAGTAAAGAAGAACAATCATTTGATCAATCATATCTCTAGGCATAAAATCTCTTTAATTAACTCCTAATCAAGAACAATTCTCTCAATTGTGAATAAGAATTAATCAAGCATGAAAAACAAGTTCATATGACTATTAAAAACCTGAGACATCAATTCTCATTGGCTAAGCATGCAAAATATCTAATTAGGTTCTTCCAAGTATTTTATCGAACACCTTTCGGGCAACAAAAAACATATGATCAAGATGCACCTTAGGCCAATATCTTTATGTTCTTAACTCTGAGTGCATTTCCTCGTAGCTACTGATAGCTACGTCGTAGCAAGCCGTAGCAGGAAAAACTTAGCTACGGAAACGATTTGCCGTAGCTACGCGACAGTTTTCTTGTAGTATTAGTTCAACTCATTCGGTCTAAATTCGTAAAATACAAAAATAATTCTAACTTAAACAAAAAATTACATCAAAAATAAACCAAATATCTACACTCTCGTTGTCTCCTCTCCTTTTTCACTCTCAGTTGATTCTCAGCTCCTCTTTCACTAGTGTGATACCTTATAACTTGAGATTCTTCTCTTTGTTCTTTTAGTTTCACCAACATCAGCATATTTAGGGTGAAACGGAGCTATTTTCCTTTTACTGTAAAAGAATTTTACAATTCAGGTGCAAGAAGTGCATTTGTATTGGGTCAATGGTCCAATTTAAAAATCTGCAAAGCCTAATATTTTATTTTTGTCTTTTACAAATTTAATAAATTACAAAAAAAAAGTTTTAAAAATAAATAATTGTTTGGCAAACGCTCTCTGCTCTCTTTCTTTGATTTGGCTTCTCTTTTGCTTGGCCTCAGTGCTTCAAATATGTAAATTTTTACTTAAATATGTTTATTTTATTTAGACTATTATTTTAATAATATTTTGATTTGACTATTAAATAAGTAACTAATTATTTTGGTCAAATAGTATTATTGTTCTCTATTTTAGTCAAATATTAAATATTGCCTTTCCTTATTCAAGAATAAGAATACAAAAAATCTTTGACCAAAAATAATCACAAAATATATTAGAGAGTGTTGCATGTATATATAAACAATATTGATAAGAAAATGTTCGGTGCGAGATAAACAAGAAATGTAAACAATATTTATATATTTTGCATCATGAAATCTACTACTTTATTTGTGTTTTCTTGCGTTCTCATGTTTTTCGCGATGCATAAAGGTAAAAGTGATATAATTATTTTTACTTCGATTAATTATTTGCCTAATATGAACCTAATATGAAAAAATTAAATGATGAATAGATGTCGCGAACACCGGCCCAATCAACATCTGAAAAGACATGTACACTCGGTGTATTTGAAGCAGAAAAGAAGATACCCAAATGGTGAGTGCCACATAAATAACGCAATTGTAGACTACCAATGATATACTTGTACTTAGAGGCACCACTAAGGACTGAACCTGACATGGAGGAGAGAATCGGACTTGTAGTACCCGTAAACCGGGATACTAACCCCACCCTAAACGTTTGGACAGTCTATGGAACCGTAAGATTGAGTTTAAGCTCAATGAGAGTGTTCCATAGGCAAGAGAAGGTCAAGCTCAGCTGGAGAGGAGCTTGAACCAAAGAGAAGCAGCTGGAAGTGAAGTGTTCAGCTCAAACGAGCTGAACAGTCCAGCTGGTCAGATAGGTCAGCTGGCAACCAGTTCAACCCAGCTAGCTTGAGTGTTCAAGTGTTGGGTCAGCTGGTCAGCTAGTGACACTGGCGAATGGACACCAAGGAAGGATTGTGTCCATTCGGCCAACCCTTGCAACCATTCGCTTGGGCAGTTATGGGGCGAATTGGGAGGCTATAAATAGCCCCCAAAAGGCCATTTTCGTGGCCATCTTCACACAGGGAAATCCCAGATTCTCTCATAAGGCAAAGGCCAATTAAAAGATAGAAAAAGAGGGGATTTTGGTCGGATTACTTAAGGGTAATGGCCGGCTGTTTAAATGGAGTTTTGGGATGGTTTTCCAATGCATTCAAGGCTGGGGAAACAAGGGATCAAAGCCCAGAAAAGGTTGAAGGTCGGATTGAAGATTTGAAGAAAAACCGGGTAACCATCCGTGGGACGTTCACGGATGTCCGCGGATCGTTCACGGACGACCGCGGTACGCACACGGAAGTCCGCGGATCATCACGGACGACTGTAACTGTCACGGAAAAACGCGGACGTACACGGACGATCGCAGATGGTGCTCAGACGAACGCGGGTCGCGTACGGATGGCCGCGGGTCAATCACGACCGCGGGTCACGTACGGACGACCGTGACCATTCACGTACGGTCGTGTCCGTTCGCGGACAGTCATGTCCGTTCGCGGACAGTCGTGTCCGTTCAAGGACGACCGTGGGTCGATACGGACGACCGCGGTTCTATCGCGTACGTCCGTGGGACGATACAGACAACCGTGGGTCGTACACGTAAGACCACGGTGCAATCACGTACGTCCACAGGATGATACGGATGACCGTGGGACGACTACGGACAGTCAAGTCCGTTCACGAACGGTCGTGTCCGTTCACGGACGGTCGTGTCCGTTCACGGACAGTCGCGTCCGTTCACGGACAGTCGCGTCTGTTCACGGATGACCGTGACGAACACACGTACGATCGTACGATCGACCGTGACGATCACACGGATTGATGAAATCCTGACTAGCTCTCCTCATGATTCAAGCAAATGGACAGAACCGGTCATGAAGCCAAAGAAGGAGCCGCCTAATTTCAGCTTTAAGTCAACACATGGAGGTCTTGCCATTCTGCCAGAGACCATTTGGACTACATTCGTAACTCAACTAGAGCACACCTCGAACTTGAATCAGTACATTCAGAGTTCTGATGAAGAAGTTACGCAACTTGCAACTCAAGCGATTTCCAGCTTATGCGATTCAGACATGCGAGCATTCAAAGGAAGACTCAGAATGAAGCAGAAGGATTTAAGCCATGGAACAAATTTTCATGGATTCTTGATTCATCAGAGAAGCTGTGAGATTTGGAATCACTTCAAGAACGGTTCGTATGGAAAAGATAAGAATTTTTAAAATTGATGGTTCTGCTTGAGGTTGTATTCTGAAACTGAGCCAGAGATTGAGTCACACAGCCCATCTCAGGTATAATTTGGACCTGAAACCAATTGGAGCTTCTTCCTTGATCTGTTAGCTTTCCAACAAGCCCAATAAAGGAGTAAAAGTCCAAAGGATCAGATAGATGCACCTTATTCTCCTAGACGGACTCATCTGATGCTATACATGGAGATCTCTAAGCCCAACTGTTTTGGAAGCTTGCAGACTTATGTTTGGCATCCAGGGAACGTTACTAAGCCCAAGAGAAGCTAAATTTCGTGGCCCAACAAGTCAGATTCGACCAGGAACTTCATGAGACAAATTCAATGGCCAAAGTAGTCAAAGAGTCATTCCACATTAGTTTAATGTTTGGTCTTTGGTCTTAGTCAAAGTCTTCATAGTTTTCTACAACTTCTTCCTAGTTTTCTACATCTTTTCTTTGTCTCTTCATTTCTTTGCTTCTATATGTATTTCGAAAATCATATGAATAAAACAACATTTTGCTGATTAAAAACTTCTTTGTTTAGAGAGTGATTCTCTTTGTTCCTTTGTGAACATTTCGATTTCTTAGTGAGTAATATCTAAGATATCAAACCGGTAAATCAAGAGGTATTCCGCAACCTTTTGTGTGACCATCCTATCAAGCCAAAGAGTGTTGTGAGTGTTGAAATAGTTCAGGTGTTGAGTTTGACATACTCTTCATTGGTTCTACACTAACTTCATCCTAAAGCTTCCTCCGCCTATCTTCTTTGTTGGATCGTCGCAGGTATCAGGCCTTGAGTTTAACATACTCATTGTTGAGTCTTCACGAGCCATTTGGAGCATAGGATTATCTTGCCGACTTGAAGTGAGAATTTTGGGACTTGATTCTGTCTAAACCATCACGGCCTCAAACAGGAATCTATCAAGTGGTATCAGAGCCACACTTCCAAGTTCGGTACTCTATCTATTCATCTTCTCGTCTCTTCATCTTTTTATTTTCATAAACACTTCTTCTCTGTCTATCTTTTGTAAGGGAACCGAGCCTACCCTAGTAAAAAAAAAGAAAATAAAAGAGAGTGCTAGTAGCCTCCAAGAAAAGAATTCAAAAAAAATAAAAATAAAGAGATTCAGGAGAAATCGGATCCAAGGGTTTTGGTTAATCGGTTTCCGAATAAAATCTTGCAATCTGTCTATCTTCTTCTTCTTCTCTTGATTTGCCATTGATTCTTTGGAGAAAAGCACTGAGATTGATTGTTAGTTCCTCTGGAACTTAGAGAAAATCACTGGAGAGTCATTTGATTGAGAGTTCAAACACCTTGAGAGAAAACACAAGAGAGAAAGTGAGGATTATTTTGTTTCTTTGACTTGTTTGTTAAGTGATTGCAGGAACAAGATTTTATGTCTTAAAAGGAGAACTGACCAGGAGAAGAACTCATGCCAAGGAGTTTTCTATTCACCATCTAGAGCCTTGATGAAAGAAAAGCGAAAAAGTTTAAGAAATGGAGACCAATCGGGTTTTTATGAGTTTTATTGTGTGCAGGATAAGGCACGCCAAAAAAACCACAAGAGAGGCCTATAAGGAGGACCAGAGATCATTCTAGACAGGCCAGAGATGGAGCAAATCATGACAGAAGCTGTGGTGATCAAAGAAGTCTTAAACAAACCGACAAGCTTCAAAACCGGATGAGTCGAGAAAAGAAAAATGATCTGGACAAATGGATGAAAGAAGCAGTTGAAGCTATGTTCAGTGATCAAAATGAGAGCACCACACATCAATCCTCAGGAGCTGAAGCAATGATCCAAGTGTCTTGTCGTATTAAGGAGAAACCGGTTATTCAAAAACCAAAACATGATCAACCATTACCAATCCGCACAAGTATGGATGAAACTTTTATTTCAAATACTGGTTCTAATGAAATCTTTATGTTCCATGACAAGGAGAGTGATTCAAGTGCAAAGCCCATGGTACTAAAGAAAAAAGTTGAGAACAACAACAACGAGGAAGTTTCAGATTCAATCTCCACTTTTGATCAAAAAGAAGTGAAACCAACCAAAAGTGATTACTTGGTGACTAGGAGTGCTCAAAACCAAACCAAGGAGAGTGACCAGCGTGAGAGTCTCTTCCAAACAAGGTGCCTAGTTCAAGACAAAGTGTGCAGCCTTATCATTGATGGAGGCAGTTGTACCAACGTGGCAAGTTCAACAATGGTGAAGAAACTATGCTTGGAGACAACAAAACATCCGCAACCTTACAAAGTTCAGTGGTTAACAAACAATGGAGAAATGAAAGTAACCAGACAAGTGATGGTGTCTTTATCTATTGGGAGATATCAAGATGAAGTTCTTTGTGATGTTCTGCCCATGGAAGCAAGCCACATCCTTTTGGGAAGGCCATGGCAATATGATCGCCAAGTTACTCATCATGGTCTTACCAACCTATACTCATTCTTGTTTGAAGGAAAGAAGATCAACCTTGTTCCTCTATCCCCATTGGAAGCTCAGAAAGATCAGCAGCACTTAAGCAAGAAGGACGAGCAAGCTAAAGGCAAAACCGTAAAGCATCTTACCTTTCTCAAAAAGTCCTTGAAGGCTAAGTCTTCTCTTCCATCTTCTCAATCTGATTTTGTTCTTAAAAGTAAAGATATTTCTGATGAGCTAACCTGTTCAGAACCGGTGCAACCGAGTAGCATTGATTCCATTTCACAGGTTCAAGAAAAGAGCTCACCAAAAGAAGCACAAGGAAGTTTACTACAAGAAGATGTCTTGGAGAAACCAATCCACTTTGCACCAGAACCAACCCTTGTGTCATTGCCTCACTCAAAATAGCACTGTAAGGAACATAATTTGGTTAAAACGAAGTCTGATTTTTGTTTTGGTTTCTGCTCAAGATGAAAAACCTTTTGGTTTGGAACAAGTGAAAGAGTTTTGTGTTTCCAAATCTGTTTTTGACAAAATGATTCCAACTTTTGAACAACTCAAATCTGAAAATTTTCTCATGCCAAACTGTTTTCTTTTTGATGATTTTCGTGGCCTTTACTCTTCTTTAAGAGGTTCTTTGTGCGGGAAAACATTTGAGCTAAGTGGAACCAAAAAAGGGTTCTCATTGGATAAATTTTTTTCTAAACCTAAGCAATGTCTTCAAAACGTTTTCTGTGAAACAAATACTTTCAATGAACTTTGCAAACCAATTTTCAGAAATTTTGAAAGGTTTCCTGAATTTATAAAGATCAATTCTTTTTCAAAGAAAACTTCACTTGTTTTTAGATCATTTGAGAGTTCTTGTGATAATTGCCGTTTTAACCTTGCAATGATCATTAACGAAGTGTTTGACAACAATATTAGCAACTTGATTCCTGTTTTAGACTTTTCAAAAATGGAGAAGCTTCTTGATAATTTTGTTTGTCTAGATAACTTGTCTTCTCTAGTTGTTTTGATAGCACAGGATCAAAGAACTATTTCTAGGGTCAAGATGATTCAAGACCTTGCAAAGGGAGTTGATTGTGGACCAAAGGCATGCTTCAATCAGGAACGATCTCAGATTGAACAAAACAAAAGGAGCCAGCAAAGGACTTACCAGCCTGAAGTTTGGAATTGTAAATACTTGATAAAAACAACTACAATACCAAAAGGAAGTTTCTTTCCAAAACTTTAGTTTGCAATTTATTTCAAAATCATTCGCTTGATGTTTTTCTTTGTGTCTAAATCATTTTTGTTGATATAGGACAATTGTATTTGAGGACAAATCCTTTTAAAGAGGGTGGGATTGATGAAATCCTGACCAGCTCTCCTCATGATTCAAGCAAATGAACAGAACCGGTCATGAAGCCAAAGAAGGAGCCGCCTGATTTCAGCTTCAAGTCAACACATGGAGGTCTTGTCATTCTGCCAGAGACCATTTGGACTACATTCGTAACTCAACTAGAGCACACCTCGAACTTGAATCAGTACATTCAGAGTTCTGATGAAGAAGTTACGCAACTTGCAACTCAAGCGATTTCCAGCTTATGCGATTCAGACATGTGAGCATTCAAAGGAGGACTCAGAACGAAGCAGAAGGATTTAAGCCATGGAACAAATTTTCATGGATTCTTGATTCATCATAAAAGCTGTGAGATTTAGAATCACTTCAATAACGGTTCGTATAAAAAAGATATGAATTTTGAAAATCGATGGTTCTGCTTGAGGTTATATTCTGCGACTGAGCCAGAGATTGAGTCACACAGCCCATCTCAGGTACAATTTGGACCTGAAACCAATTGGAGCTTCTTCCTTGATCTGGTAGCTTTCCAACAAGCCCAAGAAAGGAGTAAAAGTCCAAAGGATCAGATAGATGCACCTTATTCTCCTAGACGGACTCATCTGATGCTATACATGGAGATCTCTAAGCCGAACTGTTTTGGAAGCTTGCAGACTTATGTTTGGCATCCAGGGAACATTACTAAACCCAAGAGAAGCTAAATTTCGTGGCCCAACTAGTCAGATTCGACCAGGAACTTCATGAGACAAATTCAATGGCCAAAGTAGTCAAAGAGTCATTCCACATTAGTTTAATGTTTGGTCTTTGGTCTTAGTCAAAGTCTTCATAGTTTTCTACAACTTCTTCCTAGTTTTCTACATCTTTTCTTTGTCTCTTCATTTTTTTGCTTCTATATGTATTTCGAAAATCATATGAATAAAACAACCTTTGCTGATTAAAAACTTCTTTGTTTAGAGAGTGATTCTCTTTGTTCCTTTGTGAACATTTCGATTTCTTAGTGAGTAATATCTAAGATATCAAACCGGTAAATCAAGAGGTATTCCGCAACCTTTTGTGTGACCATTCTATCAAGCCAAAGAGTGTTGTGAGTGTTGAAATAGTTCAGGTGTTGAGTTTGACATACTCTTCATTGGTTCTACACTAACTTCATCCTAAAGCTTCCACCGCTTATCTTCTTTGTTGGATCGTCGCAAGTATCAGGCCTTGAGTTTAACATACTCATTGTTGGGTCTTCACGAGCCATTTGGAGCATAGGATTATCTTGCCGACTTCAAGTGAGAATTTTGGGACTTGATTCTGTCTAAACCATCACGGCCTCAGATAGGAATCTATCACGGATGACCTTACGGACGTCCGTGACGAACGTGCGGAAGAACATACGGACGAACGCGTACGACGCGGGTCGCGATACGGTCGCGGATCCAGGAACGGTTGGGACGCGGATCGGCCTTATGAACATGGATGACCAAGCAAATGATAAAGGAGAATGGCGGTCAAAGGAAGGAACTAGAAGACCTCTCTTGTGCTTAGTCATGTGGGGATGGTTGGTTGAATGACTTGGTACAAGGGAGGTATGTTCTAGGAGTGGGACGAACTAACGAGCTAAGCTGGACGCCAAGCTAGCCTCGCACCGACTTCACCTAAAAGGCCAAGGTACACGTTCGAGTACTCTTCTATGGTTCTAAAGAATGAGTAGAACTTAATAGGATAACGGAATAGTCTAAGTAAAAGACTTAGGTGTTAGAACGGATAGTTAAGGAACGGAACCTCGAAAGAGTTTAAAGGAAACTAAAATAGGTCATAAGAGGTTCTTGGATGGATCGTTCTTTCGAAGAATGATATAAATGTTAAGTAAGGATTTCCGCTGCGTAATATTAAGTATGAAGGATCTAAAGACTAGGAGTCAATAGAAAGATCCGAAAGGAAAATTTTAAATAGGACGTATTTTTGGACTGGGTTCGATAGTGGCAATCCGTCCCGGCCCTATGGCCGGGATAG
Source organism: Orychophragmus violaceus (assembly GCA_030180135.1). Lineage (NCBI taxonomy): Eukaryota > Viridiplantae > Streptophyta > Magnoliopsida > Brassicales > Brassicaceae > Orychophragmus > Orychophragmus violaceus. The sequence continues at coordinate 13,850,290 of CM058240.1, forward strand.
GCCGTGTCAAGTTGGTATCAGAGCGGAGTTGTTTCTAGGACGACGCTCTCATAATTGGTGACTTTCTAAGACAAGTGCACCAAGTACGCACTTAGTCTTGGGGCAGGCTTTGAGTGTTGGGATTATGTCCTGAAATCACATTGTACTCACTCTAGAGATAGTTGTATTGTCGAGATCGGACAATTCATGTGATACTGGGTAGTCATAATGTTTTGCTAAAAACCGCTTATGACAAATGAGTTGTAACTCATTTCCAGTATCGTGTGAACCTACAGGGTCACACACCTAAGCAAGTTGGACATAGTTCGTATGGGATTGATCATTGGCATATGGTATGGTCGATGTGTATTGGATACACATCGAATATGAGTTTTAATGAGGTGTGTCGATCGACACCATTGGGTGAGTCGGTCGACACAAGATGTGTGTCGATCGACACCACTAAGTGTGTCGGTCGACACAAGGTCGAAACCGAAATTGATGTTTCGGTTTATGTCGAGGTCGATATATAAATGGATTTGTAGATTCGACCTAAAATATAGAGCGCCGCCCAGACAGTTTTTCTCAGAGAGAAAAACACAGAAACCTCGGAAAAAAAAACTTAGATCCCAGGAGATCCGATTCCTGGTACTAGCATCCCGGCGGATTCCAGCTTGTGTGCGTGTGGACTGCAGTAGAGGCGCAGCATCTGAGGCGCTCCAGAGATCTCGTTTACCTGATTCATCTTCCGCTGCCAATCTCCAGGTAATCACGAGATCCATGATTCAATTAACTAGACCCTAGATCCTAGGCTTCGGGAACCTAACAGCAATTCTTAATTTGGTAGAATTGGCTTGAAGTTACATCAGTGGTATCAGAGCCTTAGGGTTTAATCACTGAATCTGAAGCATATAATTCAAAAACTGATGTATTTGAATAGATTTATGCTTGGTATTTCATGTTTTGATTAAGAAAAACTCGTTTTTGTCTGTGAATTGAAACGATGAACTGCTGTCTTCGCATGGTGTCGATCGACACACCCAGTGTGTCGGTCGACACAGAATCGCGAGTTAGACAGAATCGGCGGCTAGGGTTTTTCGCGAAGAAAAACCGAAAGCCTACTGTGTCGATCGACACCATGCGAATGGTTAATCGGTTCAATTGGATTGAACCGGTTATCATGCTTGGTTTAGTCCGAATAGATCGGTTTAAATTGGATGAATTTGTTCAATTGGATTGAACTGATTATTTCAATTAGCATGAACCGATTGGTTAAAATCAGTTTGATTGGATAACACGGTTCAATTGAATTGGACCGGTCATTGCAATTAGTTGAAACTGGTTAAAACGGTTTAAATTGGATGAATTGATTCAATTGGATTGAACCAGTTATCACAATTAGTATAAACCGATTTGAATGGTTAAGATCAGTTTGATCTGATAAGTCGGTTCAATTGGATTGGACCGGTTATCAAAACAGTCCTCGGTTAAGGTCTATGTCGACCGTCACACACGGGTTGTGTCGATCGACACGACCGGTTCGATGAACCGGGTTAATTGGATTAACCGGTTATTGAAGTCCGGTTTTGTTTGGTGGTGTCGATCGACAGACATAGTCTGCTTCGATCGATACAGTGCTCGAAATTCTGGTTATTGAACCTTGAATTTGCAGAAACCAAACTCGACCTAAACCTTGATCGAAGCTTAGCTTCAATATGGTCAACTGTCAAAACTCATTTCGCTGTGTTATGGTCTAGCCATGAGTTTGGTGTCCACAATTAGGTGAGTAAGGCATGTAATTATGTTGATGGACTTGCAGTGCTTGACATCAACAATTACATGACCTAATAGATTGATTTGCTAACCTTTCAGAGTTTAGTTTCCTCAACTAAATATCAAGGGACCTTGATGTCTTTTTTTCTGCTGTAAAAACTTGTTTCGTTTGTTGGATAGCCTTAGAGTCCTTGGTATCCACTGCAACACGAGTAAGGCAGGTGGTTATTGACAGACTTGCAGTGCGACTGTCAGTGATCACAAGACAGAAGAGATTGGTTTTACTTGACCGGGCTATTAGAAGTTTTGGGCCCAGAGACATCAGAGTGGATTAGACATAGTTTGTCTCATCCACAACCAAGAGTTGTACTGGGTACAATTAGCAATGATTTGCTTACCTAGATAACTAAAGTTTGGATGATAGCGAGTCGCCCACTCAGATTTTGGTGAAGTATGGATCTTGGATCATTATATTCATAGAGGAAACATTGTTTGAATATAATGCGAGTTTTCTTATTAAATAAGATTTCTCATGGAAAGCATAACTAAATCTTTGTTTTTCTTGGATTTCAGCTTATTTCTGAGACTACTTTCTCATTGCGATCCGTCCTTGAGAAGGACAAGTTAAATGGATCGAATTTCCTGGATTGGTATCGGAATTTGAGACTCATTCTCAAGCAGGAGAGCAAGGACTATGTCCTTGAAAAGGCTCTTCCAGATAGGCTTGGGACCAATCGCTCGCATGCAGTATATAATGCTTGGAATAAGCATTATATTGATGTGGTAGATGTGCGTGGTATGATGTTGGCTACCATGAACTCGGACTTGAAGAGTCAATACGAGAACATGGAGTCGCCAATAGAGATGATCACCAGCCTGAAACTGAAGTTTCAGGATCTGGCACGAGTTGAGAGATTCCAGATGGTGAAGTCTCTCACTGGGTGCAAGCTACCAGAGGATGCTCCAGTAAGTCCTCATGTCATTAAACTGATGGGTTACATTGATAACGTGGGGAAACTGGAATGTCCTGTCAGCTTAGAGTTGGCCACTGACATCATTCTGCAGTCACTGCCGTCTAGTTATGATAAGTTTATCAAAAGCTATATCAAGAATAACTTGACGAAGACGTTGACTGAGCTGCATGGCATGCTCAAAACAGCAGAGCAAGACATCATAAAGGGTAAAAGATTTGAGAAATCTTGTGTTGGCAAGGGTAGAGGCAGGGCCGTCCAAATTTGGAATCAGGATAAGCCTGTGTCATCTTATAAGCCCAAGTCAGGCCCATCTGGTGTTAGAAAATGCTTCTACTGCGATGAGTCAGGGCATTGGAAGAGAGATTGCATTAAATTCTTGGAAGATTCACAAGAGATGAAGGAGATGTATGGTACTTCTTCTTCAGGTATTGTGTTATTAATTCAAGTTCTACGTATGTATTGGATACTAGTTGTGGTACTGATATTTTTCAAATATGCAGGACCTAAGCGACAGTAGAACGTTGAAGAAAGAACAAGTGGAACTACGTGTCTGGTATGAAGCAATGGTTGATGCATGAGCCGTAGAGATTCTCCACTTGTAGGAGCCTTTCATACTTGGTTTTAGAAATTAAGTAATTGCTACTATGTATCTTCCTTGTGCAGAGATGTCTTTCATTTTCTTGTAAGAATTTGGATATTTTTCATTTTGATAAAAGACAATTTTTGTTCTTTAGATCTTAATGAAATATCATATGGTAGCACCCCGTTTGGAATGGGTTTTATATCTTAAACCAGCGTGAATTTGAACATAACACAAATATTGAAGGTTTGAGTCTGATGACTCGAACTCGACTTTTCCATGGCATAATCGTTTAACCATATAGAGTGAAGCGGATTCAGAAGTTCCATAGTTTTGGACTCACTCGATTATTAATCATTTGAGATATGAATTATGTTCACTGGACCAAATGACTAAGGCCCTTTTAGCAGAGCTAAAGGAAACGGGCCAGAGGCTTATTGGGCCTTACACATACTGATGTATGCGGCCCAACGAGCATTAGTGCCAGAGGAAATCTTATGTACTTCATTACCTTATTGATGGCATCAATAAAGTATGGCTGTGTTCATTTGATGAGACACGAGCAGGAATCCCTTGATGAGTTCCAAGATGAAGTGTAGAACCGATTTGACAGAAGTATTGAGATCCTCGATTGAATCGCGGAGGAAAATACTTGAGTCATGAATTGGGTGATCATCTGAAAGAATGAATCGGATCTCATTAGATATGCTCCGATTAATGATGAGTCACAGGAATCTTCCATAATCATTTAAGAATACGTTCTAAAATGTCTGTCTTTACGCAGAAAAGGGTTTCAATCAGAATCAATTGAAGAACACCACATTGGATGTGGACTGGAAGTTTTTCAAGTATGTTGTTTCTGATAATTTAGGAAGATAGCTAATGAGCTTGAACCCAAATCTGATAAGTTCTACCTCGCTGGTTGTCCTAGGGAAACCGAGGCTTACTACTTTTATAACCAATCCGAGAACAAAGTTTTGTTGTCCGGAACTGTGTCTTTTAAGAAAGATCATACTTTCCAAAAGAACAGTGGGAGTAAAAGTACACATCGAAAAAATTCGATAAACACAGGAGGCTGCTCAACCTGTTGAGGGAGAGCAGCGGTGAGATCTACAAAGTGTTGTAGGACATACACCTGTGGAGCCTGAAAATCGCATATCCGAAAGGATCCGTCACTAACTCGAGAGTGATTTCTCGTAGCCGATTGTCGTGATCTATTGATCATTGAAAAGTGATGAGCATGCGAAATTCAAAGAAGCGATGGTGAGCCCCAACTCCGAAAATTGGCTGGGAATGCATGTTAGCTTCACCGATCCATTTCTGGATTGAAGCAAACATCTTGGAGTTGGAATCAACATTCTGATAATGTGGTCAAAAGTTTTGACTTGATCATAAAGAAATGAAACCATGCGTTTACAAGAAGACTAGTGGGAGCGTAATTGCAATTCTCACACCGTATGTACATAATGTACTTAGTCTCATAAACGACGTTCCGACGCTAAAGTCTTGTCAAGATTTGAGTCGGAAGTCAAATTTAACGATGGACATGGGAGAAGGCCGTGAAAGTTCTTGGAATAAGGATCCATTGGAATGGATCAAAAAGGCTAATTGGATCATGTCCAAATCCTTATGTCAATAAAGGTATTGGACCGTTCATATTTGCTTAATTCCAAGAATGGCTTCATACCAAAGGTCTTATGGCAATAATCTAAGCAAGATGAAGTGTATTGGACACTGGCTGAGCTAGTAACAATATTAGCAAGATGAAGTGTTTTTGAACACTGGCTGAACTAGTATTAATGAGTGTGATTGCTTATGCTGCTGCAATAGAATCCATCATAAATGCCATATTTGCGCTCGTCAAGATGCAGCTTACGCATAAAGCATGACGAGAAAATACCAATATGTTCCGGTAAAGTTCACTGATCAGTCGCCAGAAATATCCCAAGTGTTTGAGGAACTCTAAGGATAGTTTCGTGGTGAACTGAGGAAGTGAAGAACCAGTTGAAAGTAGTTAGACGGACAAAGACGATTCCCGGTTCCCACCTGGTTATGTCTCTTTGTCTGAATGACGGTGCTATCTGTTGGAAAGGCTCCAAGCAGTGGACCGCAGAATAGTGCTTTTATCTGAATGACGGTGTGGTTTGTTGGAATTGTTTCAAGCAATAACACCGCAGTCTCTTCCACAACCTAAGCACGAAATTTATTCTGTTGCTGTAGGTATAAGATATCTGAAGAGATGATCTTGATTCTAGTGGAATTTATTTTAGTTATGTTGTAATCTTTACATAGACATGCCATGGTAGTGTTTGTGTAAGTTAAAACTGACATCGGTATTATTTAATTATTGGATAATTAAATAATGGTCCCAAAGTATTTTATGTTCATCTTATAGGTCATCAAGTTGAGGACTTGGTCATGAAACCCTATAAGTAAAAGATGACATAAAATTATGTTTGTCCCTAGTCAAGGTTGTTAAAAATGGGACACTAACAACCGCGCGAGACTAGCATGTGAGGTGACTGTTGGACTAAGTTTCATGGAGTCAATGATATGATTATCACAGTCAATCACATAGATATATGTTGGTGAACATATGATCGGACATGACCTGCTAATGAGAACTCCACAGGATAGTTATATCAGTGTCATGGGAGGTTCTCATTACGACTATAGAGTATAGTCCTTAGACATGAGTTCATCATGCTTTCTAGCATATGAATTGGTGCGATTTGACCTTGTCAAACGTCGTTCCGTAACTGGCGGCTATAACGGCATTGCTTATGCGTATCATGAAGTATGTGTAGAAACAGGGATGGAACAAGATGGGATTTTTCCCTCCTGTATATCGGGAGATAAATATCTCAAGGCCCATCGAAGATTTGATACTGAGAAAATGCATGGCCGTGCTCAAACGAGGTGATTGTCAGTCGTTTGTTTTATCAGTATAGATCAGGAGTTCGATGAACATGATGTTGGCTATAATAAGGATGACACAGTCTCTTGCCTTATGCCATATCGAGATATAGAAACGAAGGGATTATAGGAATAGGTGATTCCAGTACAAGTGGGAGATTGTTGGGATTATGTCCTGAAATCACATTGTACTCACTCTAGAGATAGTTGTGTTGGATACTCCTAGGATCTAGGGTTCGTTATATTGAAATTACCAACCTCGTTCTTACCTAGAACTGGCAGCGGAATGATTGGTGAACGAGATCAGTGAGCAACGCAGATGCCTTGCCTCTACCAGATACACACGCACACAAACCTGGAAAGCCGGGATGCTAGTTCCGGATATTAGGGATCTCTGAGTTCTGGTAGTTTCTGCTTTCTCTGTCAAGAAAAAGACGATGGCTAGTCATCCAGGTCGAAAACCCCTTAGGTTTTATTAGACCTCGAATCACAATTTAACGGGCTAACTTTCAAGTCGCGAATCGAAAAGCCTGTCTCGAAAACCCGAACTGTGTCGACCGACACACATACTGTGTCGATCGACACAACACCATATCCTCGATATTAATATGTATCCAATACATATTAATATTAATATGATCATTACCATAATGACCAATCCCACATTTTAGCTTCCAGTTTGCTTAGGTGTGTGACCCTATAGGATCATATAATACTGGTAGCAAGTCAACGACTTACAGACTGCAAGAGGCTTCTAGCAAAACATTGCAACCGCCCAGTATTATACGAATGTCTGATCTCGACACACAACTATCATCAGGAGTGAGTACAAGTGTGATTTCAGGACACTATCCCAACAATCTCCCACTTGTACTGGAATCATCAATTCCTATAATCTTTTTATCTCTATATCTCGATTTGGCATAAGGCAAGATTGGTGTCATCCTTATTAAGCCAACATCGTGTTTATCGAACTCCTGATCTCATACTGAACAATACAAACAACTGAACTACAGTTCGTTTGAGTGCGGCCACACATTCTCTCAGCATAAAATCTTCGATAGGCCCTGAGATATTTATCTCCCGTTATTCAGGAGTGACAAATTCCATCTCGTTCCATCCCTATTTCAACGCACACTTCATGATATACCTGAACAGTGCCGTTATAGCCGCCAGTTACGGATCGACGTTTGACAAGGTCAAAGTGTACCAATTCATATGCAAGAAAGCATGATGAACTCAGGTCTGAGGACTATACTATATAGTCGTAATGAGAACCTCTCATGACACAGATATAACTATCCTGGAGATTTCTCATTAGCGGGTCACGTCCGATCATATGTTCATCAACATATATCTATGTGACTGACTGTGATACTCATATCATTGACTCCATGAAACTTAGTCAACAGTCACCTCACAAGCTAGTCTCTCGCGGTTGTTATTGTCCCACTTTAACAACCTCGACTAGGGACACATCATAATTTATGTCATTTGTTACTTATAGGGTTTCATGATCAAGTCCTCAACTTGATGACCTATAATATGACATAAACTTATCTTGGGACCATTATTTAATTATCCAATAGTCAAATAATGTTGATGTCAGGTTTTCATAAACATGACCACATATGAACATCATAACTAAACTAACTCCCACTAGAATCAAGACCAAGTCTTCAGATGTCTAGTACCTACAGCAAAGTGTTCAACCCGTGCTTAGGTTGTGAGAGATGTTGCGGTGTTCTTGCTTGGAACTATTCCAACAAACCACACCGCTATTCTTTAATGAGCACTATTCTACGGTCCTCTGCTTGGAAACCTCTCCAACAGACAGTACCGTTACACAGGCAAAATGACATAACCAGTGGGAACCGGGAATCATCTTTGTCCGTTCAACTACTCATAATTGATTTGTCTATTTCTCAGTTGTACAAGAACCTATCCTTGGTGTTTCTCAAACACTTGGGGATATTCCTTTACAACTGTCCAGTGACTCTTACTGGAACAAATTGGTATCCACTCGTCATGCTTTATGCGTCAGCTGCATTTAGACGAGCGCAAATATGGCATTCATGATGGATTCTATTGCATAAGCAAAAGGAATCACACTCATAGACACTAGCTCAGCCAGTGTCCAAGACACTTCATCTTGATAAGATCATTGCCATTAGACCTTTGGTGTGAAGCCATTCTTGGAATCATGCATATTGGAACTGTCCAGTACCTTATAATCATAAGGACTCTGACACGATCCAATTAGCTCTTCTGATCCATCTCAATGGATCCATGTTCCAAGAACTCACGCGACTTCTCCCATGTCCATCGTTAAATTTGACTTCCGACCCAAATCTTGACAAGACTTTAGCGTCGGAACGTAGTTTATGAGATTAAGTACGTTCTAAACATACAGTTTGAGAATTGCAATTACGCTCCCACTAGTTTACTTGTAAACGCACTGTTTCTGTTCGTTCCTGATCGAGTCAAAGCCTTTTGACCGTTTTATGAGATTAAGTACGTTCTAAACATACAGTTTGAGAACCTTCGCTTCATTGAATTTCTCAGGCTCGTCACTTTTCAATGATCAACAGATCACGACAATTGGTTACTAGGAATCACCCTCGGTTTAGTGAGGGATCCATTAGGATCAGCGAACTTCAGGCTCCACAGGTGTAGATCCTAAAGCACTTTGTAGATCTAACCGCTGCTTTCCCTCAACAGGTTGAACAGCCTCCTGTGTTTCTCGAATTTCTTCGAGTTGTACTTTTACTCCCACTGTTCTTCTTGAAAAACAGAGTTCCGAACAACAAAACTTTGTTTTCGGATTGGTTGCAAAAGTAGTAAGCTTCGGTTTCCTTAGGACAACCAGCGAAGCAGCACTTATCAGATTTGGGTTCAAGTTTGTTTGTTGACAACTGCCTTACACAAACCTTGCAATCCCAATTAATCAGAAAAAAATATTTGGAAATCACCCAGTCCACATCCAATGTGGTGTTTTTCACTGATTCTGACAGAAAACTTATTTAGCGTAAACATGTTCATTTTGGAGCATATTTTTAAAAGAATAATGGAAGATTCATGTGACTCATCATTAATCGGAGCATATCCAATAAGATCCGATTCATTCTCTCAGAAACACCATTCAGGTTTTCTAGGAGAAAAGAGTTGTGATATGGCTTCACACTCACTTAGATGATCACTCAATTCTTGACTCAAGTACTTTCCTCTGCGATCTAATCGAGGATATCAATACTTCTGTCAAATCGGTTCTATACTTCATTCTGAAACTCCTTTGATCATTCCAAAGGATTCTGACTCGTGTCTCATCAAATGAACACAGTCATACTTATTGAAGCCATCAATAAGTCAATGAAGTATTGAAGTTTTCCTTTGGCACTAATGCTCATCGGGCCGCATACATCAGTATGTGTAAGGCCCAACGAGCCTCTGGCCCGTTTCTTTAGCTCTGCTAAAGAAGCCTTAGTCATTTGGCCCAGCAAGCAGAATTCATGTCTCAATTGATTTACAATCAAATGAACCTGAAGCCCATAACTATGGAACTTCTGAATCCGTTGCGCTCTATTTGGTCAATTTGACTATGCTGAGGAAAAATCGAGTTCAAGTCATCAGACTTGAATCATTTGATATTTGTGTTATATTTAAGCGTATGTTGGTTTATGATATAAAACCCTTTCAAAAGGGGTGCTACTATATGATATTTCATTAAGATCAAAAGAGCAAAACTTGTCTTTTATCAGAATGAAAAACATTCAAATTCTTACAAGAAAATGAAAGACATTTCTGCATAAAGCAGGTACATAGTAGCAATTACTTAATTCAAAAACCAAGCTTGAAAGGCTCCTACAAGTGCAGAATCTCTACGGCTTATGCAGCAACAATTGCTCCATACCAGGCACGCAGTTCCACTTGTCCTTTCTTCAACGTTCTACTGTTGCTTAGGCCCTGCATATTTCCAAAATATCAGTACCACAACTAGTATCCAATACATATGTAGAACTTGAATTAATAACACAATACCTGAAGAAGAAGTATTATACATCTTCTTCATCTCTTGTGAATCTTCCACGAATTTAATGCAATCTCTCTTCCAATGCCCATACTCATTACAGTAGAAGCACTTTCTAACACCAGATGGGCCGGACTTGGGCTTATAAGATGACACAGGCTTATCCTGATTCCAAATCTGGACGGCCCTGCCTTTACCCTTGTCAACATAAGATTTCTCAAATCTTTTACCCTTCTTGATGCTTTGCTCTGCTGTCTTGAGCATGCCATGCAGCTCAGTCAACGTCTTCGTCAAGCCTTTCTTGATATAATTCTTAATGAACTTATCATAACTTGACGGCAGTGACTGCAGAATGATGTCAGTTGCCAACTCTAAGTTGACAGGACAATCCAGTTTCCCCAGGTTATCAATGTAACCCATCATTTTAATGACATGAGGACTCACTGGAACATCTTCTGGTAGTCTGCACCCAGTGAGAGACTTCACCATCTGGAATCTCTCAACTCGTGCCAGATCCTGAAACTTCAGTTTCAGGCTGGTGATCATCTCTATTGGCGATTCCATGTTCTCGTATTGACTCTTCAAGTCCGAGTTCATGGTAGCCAACATCATACCACGCACATCTACCACATCAATATAATGCTTATTCCAAGCATTATATACTGCATTCGAGCGATTGGCCCCAAGCCTTTCTGGAAGAGCTTTCTCAAGGACATAGTCCTTACTCTTCTGCTTGAGGATTAATCTCAAATTGCGATACCAATCCAGGAAATTTGACCCATTTAACTTGTCCTTCTCAAGGATGGGTCGTAACGAGAAGGTAGTTTTAGACATTGGCTGAAAATTTTAATTAAAGAAAATTTTAGTTATGATTTCAGGAAATGAGGAATCTTATCCAATAAGAAAACTCGCATTATATTCAAACAATGTTTCCTCAATGAATATAATAATCCAAGATCCATACATCACTAAAATCCGAGTGGACGACTCGTCTTCACCCAGAGTTTAGCAATCTAGGTAAGCAAATCATTGCTAATTGTACTCAGTACAACTCTTGGTCGTAGATAAGACAATCCATGTCTCATCCACTCTGACGTCTCTGGGCCCAGAACTTCTGATAGTCCAGTCAAGTGAAACCAATCTCTTCTGTCTTGTGATCACTGACAGTTGCACTGCAAGTCTGTCAATGACCATCTGCCTTACTCATGTTGCAGTGGATACCAAGGACTCCAAGACTATCCAACAAACGACACAAGTCTTGACAGTAGACAAGATTTGGGCAAGACATCAAGATCACTTGATATTTAGTTGAGGAAATGGAACTTTAAAATATTAGTAATTCAATTTCTTAGGTCATGCAATAGTTGATGTCAAGCATTGCAAGACCATCAACACTACTACCTGCCTTACTCATGTAATTGTGGACACCAAGCTCTTGGCAAGACTATCCAACAACGAAATGAGTCTTGACAGTTGACCATATTGAATAACTAAGCTTCGATTCAACACACATCTAACGTGTATTAAACAGGTTTAGAACATCTTTAACTTTTAATTTTAATTAAGTTTTAATCGTTCTATTTTCAGTGGGTTAGGTTATTCGGTTTGGTTTCTTAATCATTTGGTTCAAAACCAAACGATTACGGTTCGCATCGTCACCATATGCGTCGACTGACACACTTGGTCGACTCTTGATATGCAACCTTTCAGATCATCCGAGATAACCGGTCAAATCCAATTTAACTAGTTCATCTAATCGAACCGATTCAACCAGTTTTAACTAATCGCGATAATCGGTCCAATCCAATTGAACCGACTTATCCAATCAAACTGATCTTAACCTCCTTAACCAAGCATGATGACCAGTTCAATCCAATTGAACTGATTCAACCAATCGCAAGGTTTGTGTCGATCGACATTAAACTTGTGTCGATCGACACAGCAGAGTATTAGGGATTTTGAATTAAACCGACATAACCATGCGAGATAATCAGTTCAATCCAATTGAACCGATCTATCCATTCGCACAGTCTGTGTCGACCGATACACCCAGTGTGTTGATCGACACAGTGCGATTTCAAATCTTTCGCATTTTCGCGATGTATCGACCGACACACCCAGTGCGTCGACCGATGCTGTGCGAAAACCATGCGAGATAATCAGTTCAATCCAATTGAACCGATCTATCCATTCGCACAGTTAGTATCGATCGACACCATGCGACAAACCCTAGATTATTTACGCGTTTTCGCTCTGTGTCGACCGACACACGCTTTGTGTCGATCGACACTATGCGACAAACACTAAATTATTTACGCGTTTTCGCTCTGTGTCGACCGACACACGCTTTGTGTCGATCGACACTATGCGACAAACACTAAAATCTTATTATGCGTTTCGCGGTGTGTCGACCGACACAAGCTTAGTGTCGATCAACACAGTGCGACAACAGCAGTTCGTCGTTTTCAACAGAAACTTCAATCCGAGATAAATTTCCATAAAACACGATTCAACAGGCAATTAACTAATAAAATTCATCAGTATTCGATTTAAATGCCTCAGATTCAATAGACTAAACCCTACCATGCTCTGATTGTAGGACCCCTATGGATCTAGGGTTTGTTATATTGAAATTTAGAACCAACCTCGTTCTTACCTTTGGCAGCGGAAGAAGATGGTGAACGAGATCAGTGGAGCAACGCAACGCTTTGCCTCTACCAGATACACACGCACGCTCGCTGGAAATGGGATGTTAGTGCCGGATCAATGGGGATCGATGGTGTCTGGTGTGTCAAGTGTTTCTGTCAAGAAAACTGGACGGCTCTCTTGTTTAGGTCGAAACTAATCAGCTTTTATTCGACCTAAACGTGCTTAACGGGCCAGACTCAATTAAGCCATAACCCGAAAAGCCTGTTCGGAAAATCCGAACTGTGTCGACCGACACACAAGCTGTGTCGATCGACACAACACCATTATATCGATTCTTATGTGTATTTCAATACACATAATATGATCATTGCCACAATGATCATTCCCATGTCGTAGCTTCCAGTTCGCTTAGGTGTGTGACCCTATAGGATCATACAATACTGGCAGTAAGTCCACGACCTACAGAATGCAAGAGGCTTCTAGCAAAGCATTGCAAACGCCCAGTATTATACGAATGTCTGATCTCGACACACAACTATCACAGGAGTGAGTACAAGTGTGATTTCAGGACACTATCCCAACAATCTCCCACTTGTACTGGAATCATTAATTCCTATAATCCTTTTATCTCTATATCTCGATTTGGTATAAGGCAAGATATGTGTCATCCTTATTAAGCCAACATCGTGTTTATCGAACTCCTGATCTCATACTGAACATTACAAACAACTGAACTACAGTTCGTTTGAGTGCGGCCACACATTCTCTCAGTATTCAATCTTCGATAGGCCCTGAGATATTTATCTCCCGTTTTTCAGGAGGGACAAATTCCATCTTGTTCCATCCCTGTTTCAACGCACACTTCATGATAAACTTGAACAGTGTCGTTATAGCCGCCAGTTACGGATCGACGTTTGACAAGGTCAAAATGTACCAATTCATATGCAAGAACGCATGATGAACTCAGGTCTTAGGACTATACTCTATAGTCGTAATGAGAACCTCTTATGACACAGATATTACTATCTTGTAGACTTCTCATTAGCGGGTCATGTCCGATCATATGTTCATCAACATATATCTATGTGACTGACTGTGATAATCATATCATTGGCTCCATGAAACTTAGCCAACAGTCACCTCACAATCTAGTCTCTAACGGTTGTCAGTGTCCCAATTCTACAACCTTGACTAGGGACAAAATAATTTATTAACTTATAGGGTTTCATGATCAAGTTCTCAACTTGATGACCTATAATATGTCATAAACTTATTTCGGGACCATTATTTAGATCACAATAAATAATGCTGAAATCAAATTTCATTAAACACTTTTAAAAGAATGTTTACAAGGGCGTCTTATTATAACTAAAACAAAATCCAAAACTCCCACTAGAATCAAGATTACATCTTAAGATCTCTAATGCCTACAGCAGTCGTATGACTCTCATGCTTAGGCCTTGGGAGTGACTTGGTTAGAGGATCAGCGACATTCTCGTTTGTCGGAACTCGGCTGATCTTCACATCACCTCTATTGACAATATCACGAATCAGATGATATTTCCTCTCAACGTGTTTGGACTTCTGGTGTGACCTGGGTTCTTTCGCCTGAGCAATGGCTCCATTGTTATCGCAGAACAAAGCCACTGGCTCCGAGATACTAGGAACCACACCAAGTTCAGTCATGAACTTCTTGATCCAAACAGCTTCCTTTGCCGCTTCTGAAGCAGCAACATATTCAGCTTCCGTTGTGGAGTCAGCTACGGTATTCTGCTTAGAGCTCTTCCAGCTCACCGCACCGCCATTTAGACAGAAGACATATCCAGACTGTGATCGGAAATCGTCTATGTCCGTCTGAAAACTCGCATCGGTGAATCCATTCACCACAAGTTCATCACTATCTCCATACACAAGGAACTTATCCTTAGTATGTCTCAAATACTTGAGAATATTCTTGACAGCTGTCCAGTGAGCTTCACCTGGATCAGATTGGTATCTACTCGTCATGCTTAACGCGTAAGCTATATCTGGACGAGTGCAGATCATGGCATACATAATAGATCCTATTGCAGAGGCATAAGGAATCCTATCCATGCGTTCTCGCTCAGCAGGTGTCGCCGGACACTGCTTCTTGCAGAGACTCTTGCCATGAGACATTGGTATGAAGCCCTTCTTGGAATCGTGCATCCTGAATCTGTGCAACACCTTATCAATATAAGTGTCTTGGCACAATCCAATCAGCCTGTTAGTTCTATCTCTGTAGATTCTGATTCCAAGAATGTATGCGGCTTCTCCCATGTCTTTCATGGAAAAACAACTTCCTAGCCAAGTCTTAATAGACTGAAGCAACGGAATGTCATTACCGAGGAGGAGTATGTCATCGACATACAGTACAAGAAATGCAATTTTGATCCCACTTGTCTTCTTGTATACACATGATTCTTCTTCGTTCTTGATGAAACCGAATTGTTTTACTGCTTCATCAAAACGAAGATTCCAACTCCGTGATGCTTGCTTCAACCCATAAATGGATTTATGAAGCTTGCATACCTTCTTAGCGTTCTTAGGATCGACAAAACCTTCAGGTTGTGTCATGTAGACATCCTCTTACAGAATGACATTCAGGAATGCGGTTTTGACATCCATTTGCCAAATCTCATAGTCATAATGAGCAGCAATTGCTAAAAGAATCCGAATAGATTTAAGCATAGCGACTGGGGAATAGGTTTCATCATAGTCAATACCATGAATTTGTTTGAAACCTTTAGCCACCAACCTTGCTTTGTAAATCTGTACATTGCCATCCACGTCAATCTTCTTCTTGAAGATCCATTTACACTCAATGGCTTTTACACCATTAGGTAAATCGACCAAGGACCATACTTGGTTTTCTGACATGGATGTCATTTCGGATTTAGAGGCTCCAAGCCACTTTTCGGAGTCTGGGCCCATCATTGCTTTCGCAAAGGTCGCTGGTTCGTCACCTTCAATGATCATCAGATCATTTGAATTGGTTACGAGAAATCCATAGTATCTCTCGGGTTCGTGACGGATCCTTCCGGATCTGCGAACTTCAGGCTCCACAGGCGCCGGTTCCACAGAACTTTGTGGTTCCAACTGCTGCTCCTCCTCAGCAGGTTGAGCAGTATCTTGTGCATCTAGAATTTCTTCAAGATGTACTTTACTCCCACTGTTTTTCTTAGAGAGAAACTCCCTCTCAAGAAAAGAACAGTCCCGAGCAACAAATACTTTGTTCTCAGATTGGTTGTAAAAGTAGTATGCCTTGGTTTCCCTAGGATAACCAACGAAGTAGCATTTATCTGATCTGGGTGCAAGCTTGTCGGAGATTAAACGTTTGACATAAGCCTCGCAACCCCAAATCCTTAGGAAAGACAGACTAGGAACGTTCCCAGTCCACAGTTCATGTGGTGTCTTTTCTACTGATTTAGATGGCACTCTATTCAGTGTAAACGCAGACGTTTCTAGAGCATATCCCCAAAAGGATAGTGGAAGATTAGAATGACTCATCATAGACCGGACCATATCCAATAAAGTTCGATTTCTCCTCTCCGACACTCCATTCCATTGGGGTGTACCAGGAGGAGTGAGTTGTGAAACGATTCCACACTCGCTCAGATGGTCGCTGAATTCTTGGCTCAAGTATTCTCCTCCGCGATCCGATCGCAGAATCTTAATACTCTTGCCAAGTTGATTATGTACTTCATTCTTGAATTCCTTGAATCTATCAAAGGATTCTGACTTGTGTCTCATCAAATAGACATAGCCATACCTACTGAAGTCATCAGTAAAGGTAATGAAGTACTTAAAGTTTCCTCTGGCAGCAGTACTCATTGGTCCACATACATCAGTATGAACAAGGCCCAATAAATCACAGGCCCTTTCATTTGGTTTGTTGAAAGGGGGTTCTAGCCATTTTGCCCACCAAACAAGACTCGCATTTCTCACATGATTCAAAATCAAATGAGCCCAGAAGCCCATTTCGATGGAGCCTCTGGATGCGTTTCTCATTGATATGGCCCAAACGACAATGCCATAAGAAAGTCGGGTTTTCGTCATTGGACTTAAACCTCTTTGTATTTATGTTAAAGACAGGCATTTCTTGGTTTAATATATATAACCCATTATCTAATGGGGCGCTACCATAATAATTACCATCACGATTAAAAGAACAAACTTTATTCTTAACAGCAAAATCAAAACCTTCCAAATCCAAAACGGAAACTGAAATTATGTTTCTGCTAATCGCAGGTACATAGTAGCAATTATTCAAAATTAAAACCATGCCCGAAGGTAAAGACAACTCGTAGGTGCCTACGGCCAGTGCAGCAACCTTAGCTCCATTCCCGACTCGTAGCTCTACTTGTCCTTTCTTCAGCGTCCTACTGTTTCTTAGTGCCTGCACATCAGTACAAATATGAGCACCGCAGCCGGTATCCAATACCCACGAAGTAGGACTAGAAGACATAACATTAAGTTCGATAACATAAATACCTGAGTCAGACGCATCATACGTCTTCTTCAGCTTCTTGTAATCTTCCATGAACTTCTTGCAGTCTTTCTTCCAATGCCCCAACTGCTTGCAGTAGTTGCACTTATCCTCAGGAGAAGGCCCGGATTTGGGCTTCGGCTTGGGCTTGTCCTGACTTTCAGCCTGGACAACCTGGGTCTTACCCTTACCCTTCTTAGGTTTCTTAAACCTTTTACCCCCTTGTAC
This sequence comes from Orychophragmus violaceus, assembly GCA_030180135.1. NCBI lineage: Eukaryota > Viridiplantae > Streptophyta > Magnoliopsida > Brassicales > Brassicaceae > Orychophragmus > Orychophragmus violaceus. Next base: position 13,867,923 of record CM058240.1, read on the forward strand.
CATCAGGACATTGGGAGTAGCCTTCTTGAGATTCGGTTCTGCTGTCTTCAGCATACCGTGCAACTCAGTCAATGTCTTAGTCATGTTTTGCATATTGTAGTTCATGATGAACTGATCAAAACATGACGGCAAAGACTGCAGAATCATGTCAGTGGCCAGCTCCTGGCTAATGGCACAGTCCAGTTTCCCCAGGTTATCAATGTAACCCATCATTTTAAGGACATGAGGACTTACTGGACTGTCCTTAGCCAGCTTGCAATCCATGAGAGATTTAACCGTCTGGTATCTCTCTGTGCGAGCTTGCTCCTGAAACAAAGCTTTCAGGCTGTTAATCATCTCAATGGGTGACAATACGTTCTCATATTGCTTCTGCAGCTCAGAGTTCATGGTCACCAGCATTAGACAAGTAACATCTTTGACATCCGCTGAATGCTTATCCCAAGCATTCTTTTCTGTCTGCGGAGCATTGGAACGTGGCCTCTCGGTGAGAACTCTTTCAAGGACATATTCCTTGTTCTCTTGCCTGAGAACTATTCTCAGGTTCCGATACCATTCCAAGAAATTAGATCCATTTAACTTGTCCTTCTCAAGGACGGATCTTAGTGAGAAAGTGTTGATGTGATTTGAGACAGACATAGCTGTAATTCAAAAGGAGGTAGATTTTAGTTATAAAGCACAAGAAATGAGAATTCTTATCTAATAAGAAAACTCCCATTGTATTCAAACTATATGTTTCCTCATATGAGTACAATGCGCCAAGATCCTCAGATTACTAAAATTCGAGTGGGCGACTCGCCGTTACTCAAGCTTTAGTTATCTAGGTAAGCAAATCATTGCTAATTATACTCAGTACAACTCTTGGTCGTGAATAAGACAAACTATGTCCAATCCACTCTGATGTCTCTGGGCCCAGAACTTCTGACAGCCCAGTCAAGTATAACCAATCTTTTATCTGTCTTGTGATCACTGACAGTTGCACTGCAAGTCTGTCATTGACCACCTGCCTTACCCATGTTGCAGTGGATATCAAGGACTCCAAGATATCCAACAAACGACACGAGTCTTGACAGTAGACAAGATCGGGCAAGACATCAAGATCACTTGATATTTAGTTGAGGAAAAGAACTAATCTTATCTTGATTTATATCCAATATATATATCTAAGAAATTATAAATTTTAATCAAAACATTCAGTCTTAATAAGTTCATATTCATCTAAAACTTTTAGGATTAGACTATTCTGGTTTATGCAAATTTGTGGTCAAACCAGCACATCTGCGGACGTTGTGTCGATCGACGCCAACTATTGGTATCGATCGATGCAACTATATTTAAACCTTTCTTTGATAACCGGTCAAACCGGATCGAATTTACTTAACCGATTCAATCCAATTGAACCAGTTCGGTTTAATGGTCTATGTCGATCGTCACACACTGTGTATCGATCGACATTACCAAACCAGAACCAATTTTGGTTAATAAAGTTAACCGAGCTAGATAACCAGTTCAATCCAATTGAACCGATCTATCTAATTGTATTGCCTGTGTCGACCGACACACCCAGTGTATCGATCGACGCAGCACGATTATGGGTACTCGATCTCAGATCGAAACCCTAAAGATTATTTGCGGATTTTTACTCTGTATCGACCGACACACGCTTTGTGTCGATCGATACTGTGCGACAAACCCTAAATTTTATTCGCGAGTTTTCGCTCTGTGTCGACCGACACACGCTTTGTGTCGATCGACACACTGCGACAAACTCTAAAATTTTATATTTTGCGCCGCGGCGTGTCGACCGACACACGCTTTGTGTCGATCGACACAATGCGATTTCAGCAATACCATCGTTTTCAACAGAGACAAAATCCGAGATTATTCCTTTGAAACACGATTTGAACATGCAAAACCAACTCAACAACATCAAGATTCGAATTATTTTTCAACCAATTCAATAGCTAAACCCTAACATGCTCTGATACCACTGTAGGACCCATATGGATCTAGGGTTTGTTATATTGAAATTTAGAACCAACCTCGATCTTACCTTTGGCAGCGGAAGAAGATGGTGAACGAGATCAGTGGAGCAACGCAACGCTTTGCCTCTACCAGATACACACGCACGCTCGCTGGAAACGGGATGCTAGTGCCGGATCAATGGGGATCGATGGTGTCTGGTGTGTCAAGTGTTTCTGTCAAGAAAACTGGACGGCTCTCTTGTTTAGGTCGAAACTAATCAGCTTTTATTCGACCTAAACGTGCTTAACGGGCCAGACTCAATTAAGCCATAACCCGAAAAGCCTGTTCGGAAAATCCGAACTGTGTCGACCGACACACAAGCTGTGTCGATCGACACAACACCATTATATCGATTCTTATGTGTATTTTAATACAGATAATATGATCATTGCCACAATGATCATTCCCATGTCGTAGCTTCCAGTTCGCTTAGGTGTGTGACCCTATAGGATCATACAATACTGGCAGTAAGTCCACGACCTACAGAATGCAAGAGGCTTCTAGCAAAGCATTGCAAACGCCCAGTATTATACGAATGTCTGATCTCGACACACAACTATCACAGGAGTGAGTACAAGTGTGATTTCAGGACACTATCCCAACACTGATACCACTGTTGGATACTCCTAGGATCTAGGGTTCGTTATATTGAAATTACCAACCTCCTTCTTACCTAGAACTGGCAGCGGAATGATTGGTGAACGAGATCAGTGAGCAACGCAGATGCCTTGCCTCTACCAGATACACACGCACACAAACCTGGAAAGCCGGGATGCTAGTGCCGGATATTAGGGATCTCTGAGTTCTGGTGGTTTCTGCTTTCTCTGTCAAGAAAAAGACGACGGTTAGTCATCCAGGTCGAAAACCCCTTAGGTTTTATTAGACCTCGAATCACAATTTAACGGGCCAACTTTCAAGTCGCAAATCGAAAAGCCTGTCTCGAAAACCCGAACTGTGTCGACCGACACACACAACACCATATCCTCGATATTAATATGTATCCAATACCTATTAATATTAATATGATCATTACCATAATGATCAATCCCACATTTTAGCTTCCAGTTTGCTTAGGTGTGTGACCCTATAGGATCATATAATACTGGTAGCAAGTCAACGACTTACAGACTGCAAGAGGCTTCTAGCAAAACATTGCAACTGCCCAGTATTATACGAATGTCTGATCTCGACACACAACTATCATCAGGAGTGAGTACAAGTGTGATTTCATGACACTATCCCAACAAGTTGTATTGTCGAGATCGGACAATTCATGTGATACTGGGTAGTCATAATGTTTTGCTAGAAACCGCTTATGACAAATGAGTTGTAACTCATTTCCAGTATCGTGTGAACCTACAGGGTCACACACCTAAGCAAGTTGGACATAGTTCGTATGGGATTGATCATTGGCATATGGTCTGGTCGATGTGTATTGGATACACATCGAATATGAGTTTTAATGAGGTGTGTCGATCGACACCATTGGGTGAGTCGGTCGACACAAGATGTGTGTCGATCGACACCACTAAGTGTGTCGGTTGACACAAGGCCGAAACCGAAACTGATGTTTCGGTTTATGTCGAGGTCGATATAAAAATGGATTTGTAGATTCGACCTAAAATATAGAGCGCCGCCCAGACAGTTTTTCTCAGAGAGAAAAACACAGAAACCTCGGAAAAAAAACTTAGATCCCAGGAGATCTGATTCCCGGTACTAGCATCCCGGCGATCTTTTATCTCGGGCAGGCTTATCATGGACAACATTCTTGTAGCTCACGAGCTTGTTCATGGGTTGCACACACAAAAGTGGATGAGCATTATATGAAAGTGAAAACTGACATGTCGAAAGTCTATAACTGAGTGGAATGGAACTTTTGAACCCTGCACTTGTAGGATAGAAATGAGAGTTATAACTACTACACCATGATCACGTTTATAAAAATTGATGCCCTTTAAATATTTAACATATTTTTAGCACCTAAAACATGGGTTTTATTAGCTTTAGCCCAAAACCGATTCTGGCTTAGAGGGAAACTGATGAGTGTAGAAGGAATGAAGACAAAAGTGTTGGTGTGGGTTAAAGTCACAACAATCTCATTCGAAAACTCGAAATCCGACAAGCTCTGGTTTACCACTGTTATCAAGAAATTTCGACCCAAAAATGTTTAAGACACATCTCTCGATGCTCTCAAAGTCGTTGGAGAGTTCTAAAGATGTTTTCGACGGTTATTAGCATATTTGATTCATAAATTTCACATTGATTTATTTGGGTTTAGAGATTTGCATCTTGGGAAGAGGTATATATAACTCTAATTGTAGTTAAATGTGTTTGTATAAATCTTATTTTTCCTACATTATGCAAGAAAATCACGAATATTTATCAAGTTATAGTAACATCGAAAGTAAGATAATATGATTGGTAATGCCTTTTTGTGATTAGCAATCAAATTTTAAAAAGTCGCCACTCATCATCAAAGCGTTTACAATCATAGTTCCTAGCTTCCACAGATGGGATAAGTGAGACGCGATTCGTTGTGGCAATGAATGAAAAGGGGCCCAACGTGGATCCCACAGATATTAAGAATGTATTGTCTCTTGGCCCGTTTTCAAAGTTGATTGGGCCCTCCAAAAGTCAAGTTGATTTCTTTTTGTCGCCAGCTAAATTTACTTACTCTCTCACTCTTTATCTAACCCACACGTTTCCTCTTTCACCATTTGATGCAAACAAGATGTAAAGGAATATTTTTATTGATATCGAATTGGAAAACCCATAAATCATTCATGGCAGGAGTGAACTTGTGTTTTGTTAAGACAAAACAGCTATTATGATTAGGCTTATTCCGACCATAACTTCCGGTCCAAATTGTGCAGACGTGGCAAAATCCGATTTGTAGAACGTGGTGAGGACAAACTGGTTACAAAACCCGTCGAGTCGTGCTTGGAGCTGCTGTTGACTTGCGAGGCACAAACTAGGCCCTCGTTGTCTTTTTATGGACATAATCGTAAATTCGCACATACTCCTTTCCTTTCTTAGCTAATCATACTTCATAACCCAAGCATTACAACGAAAATAGACAACGAAAAATTTACACACATAATATAAACACGAGAAATTAAATTTAATAAAAAAATGTCAGATCCTTGTCTCCCATAAACGAATCTGTAACTTATAAAAAATGTCAGATCCTTGGGTTATGAAAAAATAATCCTAGCTTATGGAGTTTTTTTTCTTTATTTAAAGTTAGGATTATTTTTTCTAAAATTACCAAAACTTTTTTTTCTTCTCCTGGACTCTTTCTTGTTGGAATAATTCAAGTAAGTTCGGATTTTCACTTCCATAACCACCTTTAACAGTATTTAATAATGAAAGATGTGTCATTTTGTATTTAAAAATAAATAAGCAAGAAAAATAAACTAATGGATAAAATGGAAGGGGAAAAAGACAGAAAGATTACTCTTTCATATCTGCACCGCAGACTTTGTAATGCGAAATCAAATTTTATAATTTATTTTTCGAGATCTGCTTGAAGACAAGAAACCAAAAAAAATCTCCATTTAAGACTGCAGAAGAAATATAAAAGAAAAGAAAAAAGTGAAGTGAAACTGGAACACGACACGGATTGTGTAAAAGAAACAAAAAGTTTTTTTTTCTTTAAAAGAGAGGAAAGAAAAGATCTTCTTTTTGTGAGTTGGGTTTGTTAGATTTTATCCTCTTTTGTTTCAACAAATCAGAATCGAGAGATGGCAGAGAAGGAAAAAGCAGAAGAAGAACAACAACAAAAACAACCTTTGACGTTAAAATCATCAACCGGAGCTTCACGGCCAACGATTTCACTTCCTCCTCGACCGTTCGGAGAAATGTTTTTTAGCGGTGGCGTTGGATTTAGTCCTGGTCCTATGACTCTCGTCTCCAATATGTTCTCTGATCCTGATGAATTCAAGTCCTTCTCTCAGCTTCTCGCCGGAGCTATGGCTTCTCCGGTGGCTGCTGTTGCTGCTGCAGCCGTCGTCGCTAGTGCTCATCAAACATCTGTGAGCTCGGTCGGTGGCGGCGATGGCGGTGGAAGCGGCAGTGATGTTGACGCGAGGTTCAAGCAAAACAGACCAACGGGATTGATGATTACGCAGCAACCAGCGATCTTTACCGTGCCGCCGGGATTAAGTCCGGCTATGCGTCTGGATTCGCCGAGCTTCTTTGGTCTTTTTTCACCCATTCAGGTGTTGATTTCATTTTGACAATAAATTTCCTTTTTTGTCGTCTGTTGTAAATTCTGTTTTTGGTAACTGAAAGTTTAAGACTTTATGCATTTTTTTGGGAAACTCTGTTGCTATTTCCGGTTATTGTTTCCATTCGGTTTATAGATGCAAATGTTTCTTCATTTTTAGGTCAGAATTGGGGAAATTTTAGGGTTGTTCCTTGGGTAGATGAATCTTTGAGAGTCTCGTTTTTTTATATATTGCAAAACTTTCAGACAAAGATTATCTTCAATGTCATAAGAGAGAACCATAATTCAACTCTTAATGATCATTAGTATTGTTTCTTTGACCTTTTTTCTAAATCTTGAACTTTCAATGTGTTCAATCAAGAACTTGCTTGGCTTTGTAATGATGATGTCATTTGCTAATACAAATGTGAATTAACGTGTAGGGATCATTTGGTATGACACACCAACAAGCTTTAGCACAAGTCACTGCACAAGCAGCTGTTCAAGGCAATAGTGTCCAGATACAATCACAATCCGAATATCCTTCCTCTACACAACAACAACAACAAACTTCATTGGCTGAGGTTCCATCGTTTTCTTCTGGACCTAGGTCCCAGATTCCAGCCCCGGTTCAAGATTCGTCTCAAGCTCAGAGAGATAACTTGCAAGTATCCGTCTATGAGCATCGGTCATCACAGCCTCAAAATGCTGATAAACCAGCTGATGATGGATACAACTGGCGGAAATACGGGCAGAAGCAAGTGAAAGGTAGCGATTTCCCTCGGAGTTATTACAAATGTACGCATCCCGCGTGTCCTGTCAAGAAGAAAGTCGAGAGGTCTCTCGATGGACAAGTAACAGAAATCATTTACAAGGGTCAGCACAATCACGAGCCTCCACAAAACAATAAGCGGGGCGGGAACAATAACGGGAATTCGAAAAGTTCTGACATTGCAACTCAGTTTCAGACCAGTAATAACAGTCTAAACAAGACTAAGAGAGACCAGGAAACAAGCCAGGTCACAACAACAGAGCAGATGTCTGAAGCAAGTGATAGCGAGGAAGTCGGTAATGCAGAAACTAGTTTGGGAGGAAAACACGAGGATGAGCCTGATCCCAAGAGAAGGTTTATAAAATAAAAATTATTCCGTCTCTCTTACATTCATCTCTTATGGGGTTTGGTTTTTCTGACAAGATTCAAACAATCTTTTAAATGTTGCAGAAATATAGAAGTCCGGGTTTCAGAACCAGTTTCTTCATCGCATAGGACCGTGACAGAGCCTAGAATTATTGTCCAAACGACGAGTGAAGTTGATCTCTTAGATGATGGATATAGATGGCGCAAGTATGGTCAGAAAGTAGTCAAAGGGAATCCTTATCCGAGGTGAGACAGTAAAACCAAACCGGTCATCGAGTTCTTAGATTTTCATCAGTCTTCTTCTCCTTAACGCTCTTTGATCTATTCACAGGAGCTACTACAAGTGTACAACACCGGGATGCGGAGTGAGGAAACATGTAGAAAGAGCAGCAAATGACCCGAAAGCTGTTGTAACAACATATGAAGGAAAACATAACCATGACGTTCCAGCTGCTAGAACCAGCAGCCATCAGTTAAGACCAAACAACAATCTACACAACACATCGACGGTTAACTTTAACCAACAACAGCCCGTTGCGCGTCTAAGGCTTAAAGAAGAGCAAATCACTTGAGAAAAGAAGAATACCTTTGGTTAATGAACCTGTTTTGTTTCATGTTTACTCAATTACCACAGGTTTCTATGGACAAGAACTCTGATAAATGACAATTTCAGAAGGTATATTTTCTTCTATGTTGGAATTTTTGTGTAAACTTAAGCTTTAGGATGTAATGTAAAACCAGATTCAAGATTCTGGTCTTATGTTAATTATTTTCTACATTTCTGATAATAGATTACATTTTGTGGATCAAGTTTGTTCTTGTAATAACAATGTATTGTAAAGATGAAATCTTTTATGGAAGATTAAAGCTTCGAGGGAATTCTGAATAAATTAATTTTGACTAATAAGTTTGGTGGTAGATTGCTCATAACAAAAAAAAACTTCCAATAGCCACAAATTTAGATCATTCATGCACATTACAAAAGCTTATTAGAATTGTCAAGAAAAAACATAAGGCTTTGTCTGATTTTGTCAAACACTAAAGAAGATTCAATATACAAACTTTGCTTTATCATACAAAAAGACCCAGATTTTTCAAAGACTGACCTTTTAGTTCATCATCATCATCAGTTGTAAGCTACAGAGATCAAGTGAGGAACTTTACCATCATCAAAAGGTAAACTCACATATTCTCTTGCAAATTCATGCGCTATCTCCCAAGCAAGCTCGCCGTGAACAGCTTTGCAGTACATATACATCACGGTGGTTGCAGCCAGATTATACAGCATCAAAAGGGTAAGAAACGCAGACGTGATCACAATCTGGAGCACGAAGAAAGCGTTTGTCCACAGTTTCCCGCCGTTTTCAATGTCATCGTCGATCTGAGCGGAAGCGGCTACGGTGCTGATCCAGACGAGGCTGGATTGGGCTATGGTGAAGACGATGATCAGAGACAGAGAAACGCTTTCCATTCCTTTGACCAAGCTTTTGCTTCTCTTTAATGGCGTTAACCCCCAAGCTGATTCAACAACAACGACGACCCAAGCGAGGATCCAATTGACATAGAGCTTCATCACGATTGCAATAAAGATGAGTATTACGATGGCGGAGAGAGCTTGGAAGTAAGTTGAAGCGTAATCGACTTCGAGACCTGGGAGGATGAGCTCGATTAAGCGAGTCAACACGAAGGCTGCAAACCCTAGAATCAGGAAAATCACAAATATGATGGAATTGGAGGAAATCAGAGTAGCGAGAAGAGGGAAAAACGAGGTGAAGCTCGATTTCACGGCGGAGATCAATTTAACAGGTCTTCCGTAGAATCCTTGGAACACGCTGTAAGCGATTGATCCAATAGCCAATAGATTGAAGACGGTGACGACAACGATGTAAGCAATCAGAAGTAGGACCACCGTTTTGATATCGACATCGTCGGCGCGTGGTGGTTGATCGTCGTGGGATCCGGCGCGGAGGAGAGAGACGCTGTTGTGAGAAGCGGAGGATTGGTCGATGATGAGGCGGGAGACGGATGGGTAGACAGTGACCGAGAAACAGAGGGGAAGAAGGAAGAGAACGGAGAGAGCAAGGAAGTGGCGCGAGTGGGCGTTGATTATCCGCTTCGATTCCGATAGAACCACCCAGAGATTCACCGTGGGAGGAGGAGGAGGGAGAGGAGATGCCGTCTCCATTCAAGCGCGTGGGGATCACGATGTTAGAAGGAATAATGCAGAAACTAATGGCCGAGACTAGGGTCATCCTCTCATATACCCACTTGGCCAAAAGGAAAGCTAAAATGATGATCTTGCAACATTTCTTTTAACATTTTTTAAAATAAGGTACTCCCTCCATTTTTTAATAGTTGTCGTTTTTGGTTTGGACACACATATTAAAAAAATATTTAATTTTTTACATTTTCTAAACAAAAACATCATTAATTATCTACCTAAACACAATTCAACCAATGTTAAAATTACTTTCAGAATACAAATAGTCACAAAACATAAAAATGTAATAAATTTTACATTGAAAATTGAAAACGTCAATTAATTTGTTACAAAAATAAATCTCTAAAACAACAACTATTAAAAAACGGAGGGAGTATTATAGAGAATGACTACACAATCATAATTCGACAGCTGGCAATCTTATCATTATAGACTAGAGATCCTAAAGCAGAAAACAGTTTGAGAGCTTAACATGAAACTTCCTTTTTGCCTCCTTATTTCCACAGAGCATACATTTGAACCATTCTGCAGTAGGTAAAAAGCTGGATTGGTAATGGGGTTAGGAGCATGATCACATTTAGGCATTTCTGTTGTTTTCTGTTGAATTAGGTCCAATGTGCTTCTCTTCTCTTCTTCCGTTTGATTTGTTGACTAAGACAAGGATTGATGTTCTTGTTGCTTTCATACTATAGTGAAAGAGAAACAATGAAGACAACAAAGTCAAAATATACTCAAAAGGATATCTCAATCGGGAAGCAAAAAAACAATGAAACAACATCGAGAAATTTCAATAGAAAAACGGATATAGGCGTACTAGATTTTATATTTATACGTTTTTCGCTAAAGGATATTTTATTTCATAAACAAGGTCGGATACATTATTTAGATACTAAAGACTAAAGCCGGCTACCAAACACCGATACCGGAGCCAAAACCCAATATAGAGAGACTAACAAAGGAACCAAATAACAACACACATAGAAAAAATCTAAACATCTCTTAGTAGCAACACCTAAACCGCGAAAAGGTTAGAGAAAAGTCCGACAATCAAGACACCCAAGAAGCAACATCCATCAAGTATTGAGAGAGAAAAGCATAGAAACATCTACAGCCGAAATTTATTGAGGATGAAACACCAGACACTCATTATATTGCTTCAACACCTTAGAGGCCACGAGTATGACCATATGCAGACCAACCAAAGAAGACTAAGGAACACATTTTTAAACCATTCGACAATCGACGACTAGATGCGCGAAGAGGAAAGACTTCCATTCCTAAAATTTGAGCAAGAGGATCCTTGCATATGAGCATTGATATATCATGGTTTTTACCGGTTTTATGCCATGATATAGATGTGTTTTTAGTGTCTTTTGTGTTATTTTAGAGTCTTTTACAGGTTTAATCAGGTTTGGAGCTAATTGGAGATATTTGGAGTATTTTGGGACTTTTGGGGCATTTTGGCCGAGAGTTTAACTCCCTGCCCGATTTGATGATCATGCATCGATCGACACACATTTGGTGTCGATCGACACACTAGCGATATGGGCCGAACGCGGCGGTTTAACAATATTATGAAGATTTGCAGAGAAGCCCAGAATAGTTCCAGTATTTACACAGAAGCCCCAGCCGAGATTATGCCTATAAATATAGAGTTTTGGCTTTTATTTTATATACGCTTTCATACTTAGAGTTAAGAGATTTTTAGAGCTTTTGGGGCTGATCTAATCATGTACTTCATCTATTTTGGAGAAGATTTTGAACCCCTTTATCTATTTAATTTCTTATATGATATCTATTATTTCTATGATTTCTGTTTCATTAATCATGTCTGAGTAGATTCATAGTTAGGTTTAGGGTTTCTCATTAAGGATTTGATGACTTGCTAGACTTGTTTAATTCAGTTAAGGATTCACATGATTAGAATGTTCTTCAAACTAAATTGTGCTTAATGCTAGTTCTAACCTGATCAATTAGAATCTAGATCTTAGGTTGCTAAATACGACACGAGAGTGTGGTTTAGAATATGAACTATTTAGGTTGAGCAATTAAATTATTCGCAAAGAGATTTGGTTTAGTTTAATTGTGAACATATCGAACTTGAAATTAATGCTGGTTTAATCTGTTAGTAATTGCAAAGAGATTTGAATTACTGCACTTAGACTTAGAGGATTTTCGCAAAGAGATTTGGTTAATTCTAATTCCGTGATTTGAGTTCTAGAACTGAGTTTAATTTGATCCTGACTGATTAACTTGTCTGCTTGTCTGATTTCCTGAGAATTCCCTAGACTTAGCGCTTTTAGTTTATTGTTTTCACAACAAATTCCTGCTACTGATTTACTTTATTGCCTTGCTTTTATTTCATTCACCACCTGCTTTATTCTTAGTATTAATCTATACGGTTTTGATCTATCGAGACCAGAGTCTCTGTGGATTTGATACCCTATATACTACATTGACATTACTGTGCACTTGCAGTTAGTATAGGATTAAAACTTAGAGCCTATCAAGTTTTTGGCGCCGTTGCCGGGGACTCTTAGAGTCTTCGATAGGACCGAACTTAGGGTTTTTACTAGGAATTTTTCTTTTTTGTTTTTGCTTTCGTTTTTATTTTTAGTTTACTAACTTTTTCTCTGTTTTCTCTCTGTCGCAGGTACCGATTTCGCCTTGCGTCGATCGTTGCACCTCTTGTGTCGATCGTCACTAAGCGATTTAAGATTGAATCGATCGTTGCACTGTTAGCATCGATCGTTGCTTGACGATTACAAACAGTTTATGCAGAAGCGTGAAACTCGAAGTAATCCGAACTTAAGCCTAATCAATCTCGATCTTGAAGAACTTGGACGTCTAGAGAGGACTAACAGAAGAGAAAGAAGAGAAAGAATGGTAGTACAGAGGCTGATTCTAGTACGCGATGCTCAAGGTACTCTGAGAGACCATGATAACAACCCATACAATGCTGCTTGGCAAAGGGTTGATGCTGAAGGGAATGTCATCCCTGATCCTCCTGAGCAACCGCAACAGGAGCAGAACCAAGGTCAAGGATAGGCCCGAGGTAGAGAGATGGTTGTACATGAGAGGACCTTAGCTGACTACAACATACCGGATGAGTTTCATACAAACCGGTCAGCTTTGGTGATGCCTTGCTTTGAGAGGAATGATTTTGAGATCAAGACTATCTACTACTCGCTGATGAGACAAAATGCATTCCATGGTCACCCAACAGAGCAGCCTATGGATCACATTGATTCGTTTGAGGACATAGTCACTGGCATGAAGTATGATGGAGTTTGCCAGGATTATCTGTTCCTTAAACTTTTTCCGCACAGTCTCGCTGGAGACGCTGGTGCATGGCTGAAGCAACTGCCACCTGGGCAGTTTGATACTTGGGCAGCCCTGAAGAGTGAGTTCCTGCGTCATTTCTATGATGATGCGCGTTCAGATCAATCCAGACAGGACATACTCACATTCTCCCAAGGAGCTGTGGAGCCTTTGAAAGCTGCCTGGATGAGATTCAAGAAGTACCAGCGTGACTGCCCACACCATGGATTCACTGAAGTCCAGTTACTTGGTATCTTCTTCAGAGGCATAAATCTGCCATATCAGTCTGCGCTGGATAACTCCAGTAATGCAAACTTTAACACCAGGACTCCTGCACAAGCTAAGCAGTTGATTGAGAACCTAGTGAGCAGCAACAGTTGCAAGACTATGGATGAGAGGAGGAAGAAATCTGGTGGAAGTGTAGAGAATTCAGAGATGGCTGAATTGAGATCTAGGATGGACACAATCTGCAATCTCCTGGCTAATAAGAAAGCTGTCCATTTTGCTCAAGATGTTGAAGTAATTCAGACTGAGGAGGACACTCAGGAAGAAGATGTGAATTACATTGGAGGATCTGGTTTCCAAGGTAACAGGTTTGGTAATCAACAGGGTAACATGTTCTTCAATGGAGGACAAAAGAGTGCCTTCACAGGCAATCAGAACTCTTTTGGACAGACTAGTGGTTTTCAGAAGCCCTTTGGACAAGGTGCTCAGAGAACCTATGGATCTTCATCTTATCAGACTCCTCCTGCACCTACAGCTCATGAGAGTAGAATGGAAGCAATGATGGAACAGCTAATGGACAGTCAAACCAAGAGTACTGTGGAGAGCAACAAGAAGTTAGATGTTGTCTATGAGGACCTCAATGGGAAGTTTGAAACCCTGAACACTCATATGAAGCAGTTGGATACTCAGGTGAATCAGATTTCCAGCTCTATGAAGGGAAAAGGAGTAGCAGACACCCATATTAAGGCCTGGTCTGTGTACATTAATGATGGATCTCACCTAGGTGAAAGATTTGAGCTAAGTACAGCTGAGTTGGTGGAAGAGGAAGAAATTTCGGATTTTGGAGAAAATCTCTCGGGTAGAAACTGTGACAACAGTCATGTATCGATCGATGCACCTTTTGCGTCGGTCTTTGCCGACAGTGTTGCGTCGATCGACACACATCTAGTGTCGGTCGATGCAAGGCGTGAACAGACAGACTCGCCGGATGATAATGAATTTGATGCAGATTTGGAACTTGACCGCTTATTCCCTGGTGTGTCTGAGATTTCTCAGGAGGAGATTTATGCACGAGCCATTAGACAATATCCCTCAGTATCTGAAGTCATTAAGCAAGAGATTGAAGAGCTTAAGAAGCTAGAGGAGATTGGTGAAGAGTTGGAAGAAATTCCATTTTCTGATGATCCACCTTATCACCCATGTGTGCAGAGATACCTAAACAAGATGCTGCCTTTAGATGAAGAGCTGAAAGATTGGGTGATTCTAGTCCCTCCGCAGATAAGTGATGTGTTGTTAACCAAGTTTCCAAGAAAGCTGCCTGATCCTGGGATTTTTGTGCTAAGTTGTTCTATCTTTGAGGATAGTTTTAAGCGCTCTCTTTGTGATCTGGGAGCTGCTGTAAGTCTTATGTCATATTCTGTGGCAGAGAAGCTGGGCATGCTAGATTTTACTACTACTAGGACCTCTCTTGTCCTAGCTGATCAGTCTATACGAGTTCTGGAAGGACTTCTTGAGGACATCCCGGTGAGAGTTGGAAACTATTTAGTTCCAACAGACTTCCTTGTGCTGAAATATGACAGTGATCCTGATGATGCGTTGATACTTGGACGACCATTTTTAGCTACAGCGGGAGCAGTGATAGATGTTAGACACAGTCTAATAGACCTCCGCCTGGGAGACGAGCCGCTGCATTTTGAGATGGACAAGCTGCGCAAGCCACGGATAGATGGGCAGACCTTCACTATTATGGATGCAGATAATGAGCAGCCGGATTATACCGTGATTCTAAATCCTGGAGCATATGTTACTCCTACTTTTCTTGGACTGAAGCATTCTGCAACAGCCTACTCGCCACCCTGGATAAGGAGACTTGAGCAGAGACAGAAAAAGTCTCTGTCGAGATCTCTTGGTGCCTGAAAGATCTTGTTCGTCCGGTCAAGCTAATGACCTTAAACAAGCGCTGAGTGGGAGGCAACCCACTGTTAGGTTTAATTGTTTTTCCTTTTCATTTTTGGTGTTTTTCTTAGGATTTCACGTTTTTATTGGTTTTTAAGTTTCAGATACAGAACTCGAGTCTGGAGATGTGTGACGATCGATGCACTTGTGCACCGGTCGTTGCAAAGAGATTTGACGAAGAGGGGTGATCGCATTGTGACGATCGTTGCTCATATGCAACGGTCGTTGCAATTGGTTCAATTGCAAAATTAAGGTATGCGCTAAACCGGAAATCGATTTCGATTTGACCAGCATTGGTCGTTGCCCCTAAGCAACGATCGTTGCACACACGAGAGGTAAGTGACCTTAAACCCTTCTCTTCTCTTTTCTTCCTCATTTCGCCGTCCGTACACCGAGCCTCCACACCTAAAAATCCCGATTTCTCTTCATTTTTCTTCAATTCAACTGCTAATACTTCCTATTTTACACTCTAAATCCGTTTCTATAGCTCATATCTCAAGAATCCAAGGTAATGTACCTCTATTTTTCAATTTTCGGATTCAATTTTAGGGTTTTAGGGTTTGAGATTTTTGAATCGAAATTTGATGATTGCATGCGTAATTAGACCGATTTAGGGTGATAGGCGATGATTTTAGACTGATTTGCAATAATGTGGCACGAATTTGGATTGATTTTTGTTGATTGTTGACGGCAAAATCACCTTGCAACGATCGTTGCATTTATGCAAAGGTCGTTGCTTTGCGATTTCGGGAAATGTTCGATAAATGAAATCGCCTTGCAACGATCGATGCCTTAGATGCAACGGTCGTTGCTTCGCGATTTCACAGAGAATCTGCCGAGACTAATTGTTTAAACTTTTCCTTAGTTATGCAGATGGCATCTCGCAGACAACCCCGCAAGAAACGAGCAACAACATCTACAGCCACACGACAGTACATCCCACCACCAGAGTGGTTTCATAGAGATTCTCAGCCACCTGAGCCATATGTCAGAGTTGGTCCACCAGTAGCATTACCATGGCCCAGAGCAGACGCGACAGAGATTCAGACAGCCAGACAGTGGCCACAGAAACTTACTGAGTTCTTCAAGTCTGCCGATTTTACAGAGCGACCACTGCTTAACCAGTGGGATGAGTATGATTCGCTTCTCTACAGTGGTTGGTGTGGTATGACCATCAAGCCAACCAAGTTCGCTGACTACTCTACCTGCAAGAGTCTGGGGATCGATGAGCAGGTACTTGCTGTGTGCAGAGGCATTGGTCTAGGGACAATGCCAATGCGCCCTTATGATCTTTATCCTGAGCTGGTCAGGCAGTTGCTAGCCACTTGCAGAGTGGTTTACCCAGATCCCGATAGCAGGAGCGCTACAGGAGTACTGAGCCGAGACGCATTGCGATGCCACTTGAGTGGAACCCAGATGAGGCCCGAGCATTCTGGGAGTGTATTGGCAGTGGTCGGTACAACT
Source organism: Orychophragmus violaceus (assembly GCA_030180135.1). Lineage (NCBI taxonomy): Eukaryota > Viridiplantae > Streptophyta > Magnoliopsida > Brassicales > Brassicaceae > Orychophragmus > Orychophragmus violaceus. Next base: position 13,884,477 of record CM058240.1, read on the forward strand.
CCAGGACCACACCGGTGAAGATGATGAGGCATCATGTGCTGAGATATGTCTCGCGTATCTTGTGTTGGAGCTTGCTATGCAAGTTTGAGTCCAACAAGATGCGCAAGTATGAGATGGAGATGCTGTTTATGGGGCTGAGAGACCAGTTTGCAGAGTCTGGTGTGAGAGATCCTACTAGGGGTCTCAACTTGGGAGCTTTCTTCGCTTTGCATCTGTGCGATCTACAGACGAAGCCTTTTGATGGAGTCAGTACTGAGACGGTAGGGAGCTTGCTTACTCCCATTTTTATGCATTGCGGGATTCCTCTACAGGGCACAGAGCGTGATACAGATAGGGAGTTCCTGGACCTCAGCCACTTGCAGAGCGCTACCTGGCTCAAGGAGGGACGCATTTGGGTTTACACCGATGCGACCTCTGGGATATGTGGTATAGAGCTTCCTGCTGCTAGGTGGACACAGATTGATTCATTGGAGGCTCTGAGATTTCAGCCTCCTGAGACTATGCAGCGTGGGATTCCTTCTATGGCTCATCCGCTGGGAGAGCCTTCCACACGAGCTTCGACCTCTGCTGCCCCTGCGCCTGCACCTGCGCCTGCTGCTGCCTCCGTTGACCTTGGCCCTTAGCCTGTGATGACAGTGCCCTATGGTGATATGTCTGAGGCTGAGTGGAGAGAGCGTAGTGATGGGATATGGAAGACCATTTGGGAGTGGATGCGTGGCTGCACTTGCAGGAGACAGCCATAGATTCAGCAGCCCGTACCCGCTCCTCGACGTCGACAGCGATCTCCCGAGGATGCCAGTAGCACTGAGAGATATGAGGGGATTGATGATAGTGAGTGAGCGTAGCTGTCATCTCTTGATTATCGGTTCTGTACTCTGATTTTCTTTTTCTCTTTCTTGCACTATTTTCTTTTGATTTTTAGGATTCTACTATGTTTGGATGGATTGCACTTGATTTGATACATCTGTTGCTTCGGTTTTACTCTGTTTCTAGTGTTTTCAGCTTGCAGGATTCAAAAATGACAAAAACCGACGGACTAACCTGCAAACTTGCTGACTGATCCGACAGACGAAGTGCGTCGATCGACACACGATTGTGTCGATCGTTACAATGAAAAATCGCCTAGCAACGGTCGATGCACCTAGTGCAACGATCGATGCCTGATGGCGACATAGGTAAAACCCGAGAGAACTTAACCATCCTTAAACAAATTTTTATTTTCTTTTTGCTAACCCTTCGCTTGACACTACTGGGGACAGTGTGTCTTAAGTGTGGGGGAGGTTCTACTAACTTCTTTCTTTTGTTTTCTTAGAGTCATTTAAAAATTTTCAAAATTTTTGTTTTATTGAGTCAAAATTTGTTTAAGTAAGAAACAATGACTTTTTGAGAAGATTAGTAACACTTGCAGGAACTTAAGTAACCATTGGGATGAAGCTGCAGATTATCTCTGACTATTAGAAAACCCAGACATGGATCAACCTACTGAGGACACCCACATCACTTCAGGTATCAGAGGATCCTTTTACTGACTTGTTAGTTCTGACACAGCCTGTAAACCTGTCCTATTTAGTTCCCTTCTCCCCTTCCATAAAAAAAAGATAATAAACTGAGGATGAGTTAGTAACTCCTAAGTGGTCATGGGATTGGTAGCTAAAACTCTCATATCCTGTGTACCATGGAATGTGTCCAAAGTACACCCCTTAACGGGAAGAACACTGATAAAAAAAATAAAATGATACCCAGTGGGGAAAAATCAGTTGTTAAGGAAGGGAAAGAGAAGAAAGGGACTAGAGAAATATAGTATGGTGGTCTAGAGCTGATAAGGTAAGAGTCCATGTGCCCTTTGATCGATACTCCTTAGGTGAGACCGCACTTAAATACTTGCAGAAGTTAGTAGGGAGAATTTGAATGCGTGAATGTGATTGCGGAGTTTACTTAGGACAGTTGCTAAGTGTGGGGGAAGTGTATGTTGGTCTTGATGTCTGCAGGTTGATTCTTTCATGTGGATTACTAAGGGGAATCTGAGTATTACTGCTTCTAGGATGGAAAGAGTTTCTGAAGATTTTTCAAACCTCTTCACTGCATTTTAGTTCTCTGTTTTGCTTGAGGGCAAGCAAAGGCTAAGTGTGGGGGAGTTGATATATCATGGTTTTTACCGGTTTTATGCCACGATATAGATGTGTTTTTAGTGTCTTTTGTGTTATTTTAGAGTCTTTTACAGATTTAATCAGGTTTGGAGCTAATTGGAGATATTTGGAGTATTTTGGGACTTTTGGAGAATTTTGGCAGAGAGTTTAACTCACTGCCCGATTTGATGATCATGCATCGATCGACACACATTTGGTGTCAATCAACACACTAGCGAGATGGGCCGAACGCGGCGGTTTAACAATATTATGAAGATTTGCAGAGAAGCCCAGAATTGTTCCAGTATGTACACAGAAGCCCCAGCTGAGATTATGCCTATAAATATAGAGTTTTGGTTTTTATTTTAGATACGCTTTCATACTTAGAGCTAAGAGATTTTTAGAGCTTTTGGGGCTGATCTAATCCTGTACTTCATCTATTTTGGAGAAGATTTTGAACCCCTTTATCTATTTATTTTCTTATATGATATCTATTATTTCTATGATTTCTGTTTCATTAATCATGTCTATGTCTGAGTAAATTCATAGTTAGGTTTAGGGTTTCTCATTAAGGATTTGATGACTTGCTAGACTTGTTTAATTCAGTTAAGGATTCACATGATTAGAATGTTCTTCAAACTAAATTGTGCTTAATGCTAGTTCTAACCTGATCAATTAGAATCTAGATCTTAGGTTGCTAAATACGACACGAGAGTGTGGTTTAGAATCTGAACTATTTAGGTTGAGCAATTAAATTATTCGCAAAGAGATTTGGTTTAGTTTAATTGTGAACATATCGAACTTGAAATTAATGCTGGTTTAATCTGTTAGTAATTGCAAAGAGATTTGAATTACTGCACTTAGACTTAGAGGATTTTCGCAAAGATATTTGGTTAATTCTAATTCCGTGATTTGAGTTCTAGAACTGAGTTTAATTTGATCCTGGCTGATTAACTTGTCTGCTTGTCTGATTTCCTGAGAATTCCCTAGACTTAGCGCTTTTAGTTTATTGCTTTCACAACAAATTCATGCTACTGATTTACTTTATTGCCTTGCTTTTATTTCATTCACCACCTGCTTTATTCTTAGTATTAATCTCTACGGTTCTAATCTATCGAGACCAGAGTCTCTGTCGATTCGATACCCTATATACTACATTGACATTACTGTGCATTTGCAGTTAGTATAGGATTAAAACTTAGAGCCTATCAAGCATGAAATAGAAAGAGTAACCGCAAGAACCAAGCCGTTGCAACGAAAATACAGAAAAAGCAAACTCTCAAGACAGAGGGACACCATTACCTGAAGCATAGGAAAACAATAGCACCACAGCTGAACTGACGGCAAAGAGCCCGCCAAACTTACCCACTAGCATCACATACACCTGCCACCGAAGCTAAATCTTGACACTAAACCCTGACCAAAGTAACTTCTAGGAAGAAGCTAACAAGAAACTCTAGCAAACCACAACTTAAACAGCCTAAAGCAAACCCAAATGGAATCCAAAGACTAAACCAGGACTAAACCAACATTTACAGTGCACATCCAAATCTAAAACCAATGAACTACAGACCAATCAAAAGAAACGGAGGATCTGCCTCACCTCACCTGCCACACCTCAGATGAATGAATCTCCAATGGAGGAGCAAGACCAAAGACGACTAAACAATCAGGTCTAACTCGGGAGAGATTCACAACCGAAGAAGACGAGCACCAGCGGAAGGCTGGGAAGACGAAGCACACATATCTACACTCAGACCATGAGCAGGAGAATTGGAAACCGAGACCCACACACCCTCCAAGAAGAACATATCACGGCCACCGGATATGAGAACATTATCTACCGTCGACGGCCAGAGACAAAGGATGCAAGAGGGAACTACGCCGAAAACCAAAAACTGCACAACAAGACCGGCTTTGTCAAGGAAGACCGACCACTAGGGAGGCTAAACGCGACAAACGAGAGGCGAAATCGTCTCATATGACCCTCCGTACTCATAAACAAATCTCCCATGCCCCTGTTATAAGAAATTCTACGTTTTCATTTAAATTAAACACGAGAAAATGTGAAATGATGAGAAAACCGAGTGGAGAGGCACGAATTTACGTCTCTTACCCGAGCGTAATCCGATCTCTTAAACCCACCCACATTCTCTCAGATTCTACCCGAGTTAAAAACAAATTTACCCCCAAATCGCCAAATCCCTAATTCCCCCAATTTACTCACAGATTTTATATTTTACGATCTCATCTTTCTTCTCAAATCTGTCGGAAACGGGAATCTCTCGTCGGCCTCTCGAAACTGAGAAAATCTACGGTGATCAACGACGATGGTGGAGACAAGGAATGCTTCCAAGAAGACGAAGCCGAAGAGTCGTGCGGCAGAGACGGTGTCGAAGAAGAGGCGGAGTGGAGAAGCGGCGGTTGAAGAAATGCCCGAAGAAGCCTCGGAGGCGTCGGTTCCAGCTCTGACTACTGCTCCGGCTACGGTGAATGTTGAAGGAGATGCGGCGGAGTCGAGAAATGAAAAAACGCCGAGGAGGGCGCGACGGCGGAGACAGCGGAGAGAGACAATGTCGAGGCGACGGAAATGGCGGACGGAGACGACGAGGCGACGAAAACAGATGAAGAAGTAGAAGACGAAGAAGACGAAGAGGGAGAAGAAGACAATGAGGCGGATGAATCGGAGGCGGATGAATCGGAGGAGGAGGAATCCGATGAGGAGACAAACAGTCCTAGTCCAGTAAGTAAAACCCTAGTATAAGTAATACTAGCAAAACTAGCTAAGTATATGTGATAATGTATTTCTAGGATAACTAGGTATTACTAGGTTATCTTAGGTAAAACTAGGAGAACATTATAATACTATGATAACTAGGTAAAACTAGAAAAACTTGGTAATACTAGGATTTTTTGGTAAAACTGGATGACTAGGTAAAACTAGAACAACTTGATTATACTGTGTGTTGTTTGTGATACAGTATTTTTTGTTTGCAGGGAGCCTCAGAGGAAACGATAGCCCTGCGACCACTTAAAATTTACTTCCCGCCAGATCAGTATAGTGAGAGCATGAAGCTACCAACGCGGTGCTACATCAAGGAAACCTTGAAAACTTTTGATGACTTGAATCTCACTCCGGAGGAGACGTTATGGTTTGAGAACCATCTGAAGTTCTCCAACATCTATCACATGCCGAGGAGCAATCACAAGGTTCAACCCATATCAAAAAGAAAAAGGAAGCTTGGTTTGTGGTTAACGGTGTTTCCATCCGATACGGGTTACGAGAGCACGCTTTGATTTCAGGACTCGACTGCCGCAACCATCCTATCAACTGGAAGAGACAAGGATCTTTGGATTTCAAGAATATGTATTTCGACGGGAAGGTGTTACGTGAAGACGTGAAAAAGAAGCTTGACGAAATGGGACCGGATCAGACTAGAGATATGCTGAAGATGGCGGTGCTGTATTTTTTTAGCAGCATTGTTCACTGTCCCAACAAGATTGGAAAAAATCAAACCTGTGTTGGACGTATTTCTAAGATATGTGAATGATCTTGATTTATGCCAGACGTTTCCTTGGGGAAGATTGTCGTTTGAGTACATGTTATAGTCCATTTCCAAGACGATGGATCATTTTAAAGGGAAGGTGTCGGGTGATATATCATGGTTTTTACCGGTTTTAGGCCATGATATAAGTGTATTTTAGAGTCTTTTAGTGTTTCTTTAGAGTCTTTTACAAGTGTTATTAGATATATACACGTTTGGAGTGGATTTGGAGTTTATGGATCTTTTTGGAGCATTTTGGTGCTTTGACCCGAGAGATAGAGTTCACTGCCCAAAACAGAGTAATGCATCGATCGACACACATCGTGCATCGATCGACACACTAGCGAGATGGGCCCTTCCTCGGCGGTTTAATGAAGAATGCATAATTCACTGTTTTGCCCAGAAGTTCCTGATAGTTACAAAGAAGCTCCAAGACGTGATTAGCTTATATAATTAGGTTTTTACATCAGTTTTAACATACGCTTTCATACTTAGAGCTGAGAGTTTTTAGAGCTTGGGGCTGATCTAATCCTGTACTGCTTCCTGCTTTTTGGAGAAGATTTCGAACCCCTTTACTTCTTTATTCTCTTTTATGCAATCTATTATTTCATTGATTATGTTTTCATATTCTATGTCTGAGTAGATTCATAGTTAGGTTTAGGGATTCTCATAGGGATTTCATGACTTGCTAGATTTATTTATTTCAGTTAAGGATTCATATCAATAATTGTTCTTCGATCTAAATTGTGCTAAACACTAGTTTCTAACCTGATTACTTAGAATCTAGATCTTAGGTTGTTAAATTGACATGAAAGTGTGGTTTAGAATCTGAACTATTTATGTTGAGCAATTGAATTACTCGCAAAGAAATTTGGTTTAATTGAATTGTGAACATATCAAACTTAGTCTTAAAGCTAGTTTAATCTGTTAGGAATTACAAAGAAATTTGGATTTCTGCAATTAGGCTTAGAGAATTCTCACAACGAAAGTTGGTTAATTCTATTTCCGTGTTTGAGTTCTAGAACCGTACTTAATTTGATCTTGACTGAATGATTTATCTGCTTGTCTGATTTCCTTAGAACTCTCTAGACTTAGCGCTTTTAGTTAATTGCCTACAAACCAATCTTGCTACTGATTTACTTTCTTGCATTGCTTTTAGTTTCTCATTACATTGCTTTCTCCTAGTTTAACTTGACTGTTTTTAATCTATCGTTGCCTAGAGTCCTTGTGGATTCGATACCCTAAAGTACTACAATCACATCACTGTGCACTTGTAGTTAGAATAGGGATAATTCTTGACCTATCAAGTTTTTGGCGCCGTTGCCGGGGACTCTTTTGAGTCTTCGATAGATTTGAACTTAGGGTTTAGACTAGGTTTTTTTTTTTTTTTTTTGGTTACTAATTTTCTCTGTTTTTCTCTGTCGCAGGTTTGACATTCGCCTGGCATCGATCGTTGCATCGTTTTGTGTCGATCGTTACTAAGCGACTGGAGTTTAGTCGATCGTTGCACAATAGCATCGATCGTTGCACTGCGATTACAGACGGTTTATGCAGACGCGTGATACCAGAAGTAATCCGAACTCGAATCTCGTTAATCTCAGACTTGAGGAGCTTGCTAGACTAGAGAGAACTAACAGGAAAGTTCAAAGAGCAAGGATGGTTCAAGAACGTCTGATTCTGATACCTGATGCTCAAGGTGTCCTGAGGGACCGACATAACAATCCATACAATGCTGCTGGGCATAGGATTGATGCTGAAGGGAATGTGATCCCTGAGCCTGAACAAGATCAAGGACAAGACCAAGGACAAGGTGAGAGGCAGATGGTTAATCCTCCTGCTGCTAATGAGAGGACCTTAGCTGACTATAACCGTCCGGATGAGTTTCATGCTAACCGGTCAGCTCTTGTGCCTCCTGGTTTTGAGAGGAATGACTTCGAGATCAAGACCATCTACTACTCTATTCTGAGGCAGAATGCCTTCCATGGTTTCCCTAATGAGCAGCCAATGGATCATATTGATGAGTTTGAGAACATAGTCACTGGGATGAAGTATGATGGAGTGAACTATGACTATCTGTTTCTCAAACTCTTCCCCTACTCTCTCGCTGGAGATGCTGCTGCCTGGCTGAAACAACTTCCACCTGGGAAGTTTACTACATGGGACGCTGTTATGAGTGAGTTTCTGAGACACTTCTATGATGATGCTCGCTCTGATCAGTCGAGACAAGACATTCTCACTTTCTCCCAAGGTCCAATATAGCCTCTTAAGACTGCCTGGATGAGATTTAAGAAGTACCAACGTGACTGCCCGTATCATGGATTCACTGAGGTAACATTGATGGGCATTTTCTTTAGAGGTATATATCTCCCATACCAGACAGCGTTGGATAATTCCAACAATGGAAATTTCAACACTAGGACTCCTGAGCAAGCTAAGCAATTGATAGATAACTTAGTAAGCAGTAATAGCTGCAAGACTGCTGATAGGAGAAGGAAGGAATCTGGTGGGAAGATAGATAATTTGGAGATTGCTGATATTAGGACTAAGTTGGACACTGTTTGTAATTTGGTGGCTGGGAAGAAAGCTGTCCATTTTGCTCAAGATGTTGAAGTGATCCAAGCTGAAGAAGATGGTCAGGAAGAGGATGTGAACTACATTGGAGGATCTGGTTTCCAAGGAAACATGTTTGGAGGACAGCAAGGTAATATGTTCTTCAATGGTGGACAGAAGAGTGCTTTCACAAGCAATCAAAACCTTTTTGGATTTGGACAGAATGCTGGTTTCCAGAAGCCTTTTCAACAAGGTAATCAAAGGACTTATGGATCTTCCTCTTACCAAACACCTCCTGCTGCTAATGCTCATGAGAGCAAGATGGAGAGTATGATGGAGCAGTTGCTGAAAGGTCAGACTAAGAATGTTGTAGACTTCGACAAGAAGTTAGGTGCTGTGTATGAGGATCTCAATAGGAAGTTTGAATCCTTGAGCACACATATGAAGGAGCTTGATGCTAAGGTTGCGAGGACTGCTGGATATGTTCAGAGGCCAGATAGATCTCTTCCGGGACGGACTGATGCTAATCCTAAGTATAAGTGCAATGCAGTGACATTGAGAAGTGGTAAGAAGCTGTTTTCTGCCCAGAAAATGCCGTTGGGTGTCGAAGAAATCATGGAGATTGAAGAAATGGAAGATGAGATCCGTGGAATTTGCAATGCATCGATTGATGGACCTCATCAACGGTCAATGCAAAGCGAAAACAAGGACCCAGAAGTCGTAACACAGTCACCCAGCAACGATCGACGCAACACCAACAACGATCGATGCAAGGCGACTACAGAGGGTTCGAATGCAGAAAAGCCAAAACAGTCGAATGAAAGGGTCTACAAACCTAAGGTACCTTTTCCTAAGAACCCCATGAAGGCTAAGAACGATAAGCAGTATGCCAAATGCAACAAGATCATTAAAAAGGTGAAGATCGAAGTGCCTTTGATTGACTCTATGGAGACTACTCATGTGATGAAGATATGTCTTAAGGACTTACTTGCTGGTAAATGGTCTAATGAGGAGAGTGCAATGATGATCACAAAGGTATGTAGTGCAGAGATTCAGGGCATAATTCCTGAGAAGTTGAAAGATCCGGGGAGCTTTGTGTTGGATTGTGATATCTACAGGGAAAGATTTGAAAGATCTCTATGTGATCTTGGTTCTAGTGTGAACCTTATGCCCTTCTCTGTTGCTAAGAGACTTGGGATGACTGATTTCCTGCCCACTAGGATCTCACTGGTTTTAGCAGACAGAACAATCAGAATTCCTGAAGGAATATTGGAGGATGTGCCTATAATGATTGGCCAATGTGTGATTCCTACTGATTTTGTGGTTCTGCAGTATGGAGAGGAACCAAAGGATCCACTGATTTTGGGTAGACCTTTCTTAGCTACTGCGGGTGCGATGATTGACTGCCAGAGAGGTAAAATAATTCTGAATGTGGGTGATCTGAAGATGAGCTTTGATATGGACAAACTAGTGAAGAGATCAACCATCGACGTACAGACCTTCTATGTGGACAAACTCAGTGATTTGGCTGTAGAATACTTTCATAGGTCACATGTTGAGGATCCACTGGAGAGAGCCTTACTGAGCTCTATAATGGAGCTGGAACACTTGCAAGACGAGCCCGCAATCTGCTATGCGAGGCCAATGGACTCTGCTGAGCAAGTGATGTAATTGGATGTGTCTGACGCGACATTGCATCGATCGACACCTTCAGGGAATCGATCGTTGCATGTCGACAGAGACTGGGCAGAGGAAAAGGCTCCGAAAATTGAGCTGAAACAACTTCCATCCGGGCTAAGGTACGCATTTCTTGGACCTAATTCAAGTTATATGATATATCATGGTTTTTACTAGTTTTAGGCCATGATATAGATGTGTTTTAGTGTCTTTTGTCTTTGTTTAGAGTCTTTTACAGGTATAATCAGGTTGGGAGCTAAATTGGAGATTATGGAGCATTTTGGAGATTTTTGGAGTGATTGGCCGAGAGATAGAGTTCACTGTCCGAGACAGAGAAAGGTGTCGATCGTTGCACTCTAGCAACGATCGTTGCACCAGCAAGATGGGCCAAAAACTCGGCGGTTTAGAAGAATCAAGATATTGCACTTTGATCCAGAAGTTCCTGATATTTACAAAGAAGCCCCTGGCCGAGATTATGCCTATATAATAGAGTTTTTAGAGTTTTTATTAGAGACGCTTTATACTTTTTACAAAGAACTTGATAATTAAGAGCAGAGGATTTTTAGAGCTTTTGGGGCTGATCTGAACCTGATTCATCATCTGTATTTGGAGAAGATTTCGAACCCCTTTTACTCTTATTCTTTTATGCAATTTACTTATCATATGATCATGTTTTCATTATCTATGTCTGAGTAGATTCCTAGTTAGACTTAGGGTTTCTCACATAGGATTTCATGACTTGCTAGACTTGTTCAATTTCAGTTAAGGATTCAAACTATATCTGTTCTTCAATTTAATTGTGCTTAAAGCTAGTTCTAACCTGATCAATTAGAATCTAGATCTTAGGTTGCTAAATACGTCACGGAAGTGGGGTTTAGGAATCTGAACTAATTAAATTGGGCAATTAAACTTTGCGCAAACGAAAGTTTGGTTTAGGATAATTGTGAACATATCAAACTTGAGCCTATTGCTAGTTTAATCTGTTAGTTCTCGCAAACGGAAGTTTGGTTTGCTGCACTTAGACTTAGAGAATTATCGCAAAGGAATTTGGTTAATTCTATATCTGTGTTTTGAGTTCTAGAACTGTGCTTAATTAGATCCTTGCTGAATGAACTGTCTGCTAGTCTGATTTCCTGAGAATACCCTAGGTTTGACGCTTTTAATTACTTGCTTTCACAACCAATAATCTCTGCTACTGATTTACTTTCTCGCACTACTTTCAATACAATCACATTGCTTATTTCTAGTATTCATTCCCTACGGTTTGATTCTCTTGAGACCAAGTGTCCCTGTGGATTCGATAACCCTATATACTACTTTGACATTGCTGTACACTTGCAGTTTAGTATAGGGATTAATTCTTGACCTATCAAGTTTTTGGCGCCGTTGCCGGGGACTCTTTTGAGTCTTCGATAGGACCGAACTTAGGGTTTTACTAGAAATTTTTCGTTTTTCGTTTTTATTTTATTTATTTTATTTTGCTGATTTTTCTCTGTTTCTCTCTGTCGCAGGTACGAATTTCGCCTTGCATCGATCGTTGCACCCTTGCGTCGATCGTTGCTAAGCGATTTGAGATTGAATCGATCGTTGCACTGATAGCATCGATCGTTGCTGGACGATTACAGACAGTTTATGCCAACGCAGAACACTCGAAGTAATCCGAACTCGAGCTTAGTTAATCTCAATCTAGAGGAACTTGGACGTCTAGAGAGGACTATTAGAAGAGAAAAGAGAGAGAGAATGGTACAAGAACGCTTGATCTTGATACCAGATGCTGATGGAATCCTGAGGGATCCAGAGAACAATCCTTACAATGCTGCTGGGCAAAGGATTGATGCTGAGGGACGAGTGATCCCTGATGAAGTTGAGCCAGAAGGCCGGATGGTAGTTCATGAGAGGACACTAGCTGATTACAATAGACCTGATGAGTTTCATGCAAACCGAGCAGCTCTAGTGCTTCCTGCCTTCGAGAGGAATGATTTTGAGGTAAAAACTATCTACTACCAACTGATGAGACAAATTGCTTTCCATGGTCTTCAATCAGAGCAGCCTATGGATCACATTGACAAGTTTGAGGACATAGTCACTGGCATGAAATATGAAGGAGTATGCCCGGACTATCTGTTCCTTAAGCTATTTCCGCACAGTCTTGCTGGAGACGCTAGTGCATGGCTGAGACAACTGGCACCTGGTCAGTATACTACTTGGACAGCCTTAAAGAGTGAGTTCCTGCGTCACTTCTACGATGCTGCGCGCTCAGATCAGTCCAGACAGGACATACTCACTTTTTCCCAAGGAGCTGTGGAGCCTTTGACAACCGCATGGATGAGATTTAAGCAGTATCAGCGTGATTGTCCACACCATGGATTCACAGAAGTACAGCTGATTGGTATTTTCTTCAGAGGCATAGATCTCCCTTATCAGACTGCTTTGGATAATTCCAGTGATGCAAATTTCAGCACCAGAACTCCTACACAAGCTAAACGGTTGATAGAGAACCTGATTGGCAGCAATAGTTGCAAAACAATGGATGAAAGGAGGAAGAGATCTGGTGGAACCGTAGAGAATTCTGATATGGCTAATATTAGATCCAGATTGGACACAGTCTACAATCTTCTGACAAACAAGAAAGCTGTCCACTTTGCCCAAGATGTGGAGGTGATTCAGACTGAGGAGGACACTCAGGAAGAAGAAGTGAATTTCATAGGAGGTTCCGGTTTCCAAGGTAATAGATTTAACAATCAACAGGGGAACAAATTCTCAAATGGAGGACAATCTGGTGGTTTTCAAAAGACCTATGGACAGGGTAATCAGAGAACCTATGGATCTACATCTTATCAGACTCCTCCTGCACCTACAGCCCATGAGAGCAAAATGGAAGCTATGATGGAACGACTGATGGAGAGTCAAACCAAGCTTTCTGTAGACAACAACAAGAAGCTGGACGCTGTCTATCAGGACCTCAATGGGAAGTTTGAGACATTGAGCACTCACATGAAGCAGTTAGACACTCAGGTGAATCAGATGTCCAGCTCACTGAAAGGAAAAGGAGTTGCAGACACTCATATTAAGGCCTGTTCTGTACTGATTAATGATGGATCTTATCTAGGGGAGAAATTTGAGCTAAGTACAGCTGAGTTGGTGACTGAGGCAGAATTTTCGGATTTCTGTGAAAAACTCTCGGGTGGAAGTTGTGATGATCGCGATGCAACGATCGATACACATCTGGCATCGATCGATGCAGGTCGTGAACAAGCAGAGAGTCCGTGGGATGAAAATGAGATTAATGCAGAACTAGCCCGCCTATTCCCTGATACATCTGAAATCACTCCAGAAGATGTTTATGCACGAGCTATTTGGCACAGTCCCAAGGTGTCTGAAGTGATTAAACAAGAGATTGAAGAGCTGAAAAGGCTAGAAAAGAGTGGTGAAGACTTGGAAGAAATTCCATCATCTGATGATCCACCTTATCATCCATGTGTTCAGAAATATTTGAACAAGATGTTGCCATTAGATGAAGAGCTGAGAGAATGGGTGATAATAATTCCTCAGCATATTAGTGATGTTCTGTTAACTAAGGTCCCAAAGAAACTGCCTGATCCTGGAGTCTTTGTACTTGATTGTTCTATCTTTGAAGATAGTTTTAGGCGTTCTCTGTGTGATTTAGGAGCTGCTGGGAGCATAATGCCTTACTCTGTGGCAGAGAGGCTGGGTATGTTGGATTTTGCTCCTACTAGGATCTCTCTTGTCCTAGCTGATCAGTCCATACGAGTTCCTGAAGGACTCCTTATGGATATTCCGGTAAGAGTTGGAAACTACTTAGTTCCAACGGACTTCCTTGTGCTGAAATACGCCTGCGATCCGGATGAAGCTTTATTGCTTGGGAGACCATTCTTGGCTACAGCAGGAGCTGTGATTGATGTTAGACAGAGTCTAATAGACCTCCACCTGGGAGATGAGACACTGCGATATGAGATGGAGAAGCTGCGGAAGCCACTGATAGATGGACAGACTTTCAAGATCTTGGAAGCAGATGATGAGCAGCTGAATGAGACTGTGATAATAGATCCTGGAGCGCATTTTACTCCATCTTTTCTTGGACTGAAGCATTCTGCAACAGCCTATTCTCCACCATGGATGAGGAGACTTGAACAGAGACAGAAAAAGTCTCTGTCAGGATCTTCTGGCACTTGAAAAACCTTGCGCGTCCGGTCAAGCTATTGACCTTAAACAAGCGCTGGGTGGGAGGCAACCCACCATTAGGTACTGGTATTTTTCTTTTTTTGGTGTTTTTGTTAGGATTTTACGTTTGTTTTTGTTTCTGGTGCAGTCATGTTTGCAGGTCTCGGATTAAATCGCAGTGCAGCGATCGATGCATTTCTGCATCGATCGTCACAACACGAAAGGAATCGCATTGCAGCGATCGTTGCGGTCCTGAGCAACGATCGACCATACACGAAAGTCGCCAAGTAACGGTCGATGCATCTAATGCACCGATCGATGCATGAGCGACAGAGGTAACCCGACAGACATAAACTCACCTTTTCAATTTATTTTATTTTCTTTTTACCGATCCTTCGCTGGACACTACTGGGGACAGTGTGTCTTAAGTGTGGGGGAGGTGCTACTGACGTTTATCTTTCTGTTTTCTTAAGAGTCAGTCCGTTTTTCAAAATTTTTTGTTTTATTGAGTCAAAATTGTTTAAGTAAGAAACCATGATTTTCGGAGAAGATTTACAAAACTTGCAGGAACTTAAGTAACCATTGGGATGAAGTTGCAGGATCTATCTCTGACTATTAGAAAACCCCATCACAGATCAACCTACTGGGAACACCCACATCACTTCAGGTATCAGAGGATCTTTTACTGACTTCACCCCTAATACTGACTTAGATTTTCTCACCTAAGGGCTTGGTATACTTTATGTCGGATTCCCTGTTAGTTCTGACACAGCCTGTAAACCTGTCCTATTTAGTTCCCTTCTCCCCTTCTATAAAGTAAAAAAAAAAAAAATAGTAATAAACTGAGGATGAGTTAGTAACTCCGAAGTGGTCATGGGAAGGGTAGCAAACACTATTTTCTCTCATGTGATCCATGGAATGTGTCCAAAGTACACCCCATAACGGGAAGAACACTGATAAAAAAAATAAAATGATACCCAGTGGGGAAAAATCAGTTGTTAAAGAAGGGAAAGAGAAGAAAGGGACTAGAGAAAGATAGTATGGTGGTCTAGAGCTGATTAGGTAAGAATCCATGTGCCTTTAGATCGATACTCCTTAGGTGAGACCGCACTTAAATACTTGCAGAAGTCAGTAGGGAGAATTTGAATGCTTGAATGTGATTGTGGAGTTTACCTAGGACAGTTGCTAAGTGTGGGGGAAGTACATGTTGGTCTTGATATCCTGTGATTGATTCTTGATAGGTCAAGAATTAATCCCTATACTAAACTGCAAGTGTACAGCAATGTCAAAGTAGTATATAGGGTTATCGAATCCACAGGGACACTTGGTCTCAAGAGAATCAAACCGTAGGGAATGAATACTAGAAATAAGCAATGTGATTGTATTGAAAATAGTGCAAGAGAGTAAATCAGTAGCAGAGATTATTGGTTGTGAAAGCAAGTAATTAAAAGCGTCTAACCTAGGGTATTCTCAGGAAATCAGACTAGCAGACAGTTCATTCAGCAAGGATCTAATTAAGCACAGTTCTAGAACTCAAAACACAGATATAGAATTAACCAAATTCCTTTGCGATAATTCTCTAAGTCTAAGTGCAGCAAACCAAACTTCCGTTTGCGAGAACTAACAGATTAAACCAGCAATAAGCTCAAGTTTGATATGTTCACAATTATCCTAAACCAAACTTTCGTTTGCGCAAAGTTTAATTGCCCAATTTAATTAGTTCAGATTCCTAAACCCCACTTCCGTGACGTATTTAGCAACCTAAGATCTAGATTCTAATTGATCAGGTTAGAACTAGCTTTAAGCACAATTAAATTGAAGAACAGATATAGTTTGAATCCTTAACTGAAATTGAACAAGTCTAGCAAGTCATGAAATCCTATGTGAGAAACCCTAAGTCTAACTAGGAATCTACTCAGACATAGATAATGAAAACATGATCATATGATAAGTAAATTGCATAAAAGAATAAGAGTAAAAAGGGTTCGAAATCTTCTCCAAATACAGATGATGAATTAGGTTCAGATCAGCCCCCAAAAAGCTCTAAAAATCCTCTGCTCTTAATTATGAAGTTGTATCTAATAAAAACTCTAAAAACTCTATTATATAGGCATAATCTCGGCCAGGGGCTTCTTTGTAAATATCAGGAACTTCTGGATCAAAGTGCAATATCTTGATTCTTCTAAACCGCCGAGTTTTTGGCCCATCTCGCTGGTGCAACGATCGTTGCTAGAGTGCAACGATCGACACCTTTCTCTGTCTCGGACAGTGAACTCTATCTCTCGGCCAATCACTCCAAAAATCTCCAAAATGCTCCATAATCTCCAATTTAGCTCCCAACCTGATTATACCTGTAAAAGACTCTAAACAAAGACAAAAGACACTAAAACACATCTATATCATGGCCTAAAACTAGTAAAAACCATGATATATCAACTCCCCCACACTTAGCCTTTGCTTGCCCTCAAGCAAAACATAGAACTAAAACATGGTGAAGAGGTTTGAAAACTCTTCAGAAACTCATTTCATCTTAGAAGCTACAATACTCAGATTCCCCTTAGTAAACCACTGAAAGAATCAGTCACAGGATATCAAGACCAACATGTACTTCCCCCACACTTAGCAACTGTCCTAGGTAAACTCCACAATCACATTCAAGCATTCAAATTCTCCCTACTGACTTCTGCAAGTATTTAAGTGCGGTCTCACCTAAGGAGTATCGATCTAAAGGCACATGGATTCTTACCTTATCAGCTCTAGACCACCATACTATCTTTCTCTAGTCCCTTTCTTCTCTTTCCCTTCTTTAACAACTGATTTTTCCCCACTGGGTATCATTTTATTTTTTTTATCAGTGTTCTTCCCGTTATGGGGTGTACTTTGGACACATTCCATGGATCACATGAGAGATAATAGTGTTTGCTACCACTCTCATGACCACTTCGGAGTTACTAACTCATCCTCAGTTTATTTTTTTTTTTTTTTTTTTTTTTACTTTATAGAAGGGGAGAAGGGAACTAAATAGGACAGGTTTACAGGCTGTGTCAGAACTAACAGGGAATCCGACATAAAGTATACCAAGCCCTTAGGTGAGAAATCTAAGTCAGTATTAGGGGTGAAGTCAGTAAAAGATCCTCTGATACCTGAAGTGATGTGGGTGTTCCCAGTAGGTTGATCTGTGATGGGGTTTTCTAATAGTCAGAGATAGATCCTGCAACTTCATCCCAATGGTTACTTAAGTTCCTGCAAGTTTTGTAAATCTCCTCAGAAAATCATAGTTTCTTACTTAAACAATTTTGACTCAATAAAACAAAAAATTTTGAAAAACGGACTGACTCTTAAGAAAACAGAAAGATAAACGTCAGTAGCACCTCCCCCACACTTAAGACACACTGTCCCCAGTAGTGTCCAGCGAAGGATTGGTAAAAAGAAAATAAAATAAATTGAAAAGGTGAGTTTATGTCTGTCGGGTTACCTCTGTCGCACAGCATCGATCGGTGCATTAGATGCATCGACCGTTGCTTGGCGACTTTCGTGTATGGTCGATCGTTGCTCAGGACCGCAACGATCGCTGCAATGCGATTCCCTTCGTGTTGTGACGATCGATGCAGTAATGCATCGATCGCTGCACTGCGATTTAATCCGAGACCTGCAAACATGACTGCACCAGAAACAAAAACAAACGTAAAATCCTAACAAAAACACCAAAAATTAAAAAGAAAAACATCAGTACCTAATGGTGGGTTGCCTCCCACCCAGCGCTTGTTTAAGGTCAATAGCTTGACCGGACGCGCAAGGTTTTTTCAAGTGCCAGAAGATCCTGACAAAGACTTTTTCTGTCTCTGTTCAAGTCTCCTCATCCATGGTGGAGAATAGGCTGTTGCAGAATGCTTCAGTCCAAGAAAAGATGGAGTAAAATGCGCTCCAGGATCTATTATCACAGTCTCATTCAGCTGCTCATCATCTGCTTCCAAGATCTTGAAAGTCTGTCCATCTATCAGTGGCTTCCGCAGCTTCTCCATCTCATATCGCAGTGTCTCATCTCCCAGGTGGAGGTCTATTAGACTCTGTCTAACATCAATCACAGCTCCTGCTGTAGCCAAGAATGGTCTCCCAAGCAATAAAGCTTCATCCGGATCGCAGGCGTATTTCAGCACAAGGAAGTCCGTTGGAACTAAGTAGTTTCCAACTCTTACCGGAATATCCATAAGGAGTCCTTCAGGAACTCGTATGGACTGATCAGCTAGGATAAGAGAGGTCCTAGTAGGAGCAAAATCCAACATACCCAGCTTCTCTGCCACAGAGTAAGGCCTTATGCTCCCAGCAGCTCCTAAATCACACAGGGAACGCCTAAAACTATCTTCAAAGATGGAACAATCAAGTACAAAGACTCCAGGATCAGGCAGTTTCTTTGGGACCTTAGTTAACAGAACATCACTAATATGCTGAGGAATTATTATCACCCATTCTCTCAGCTCTTCATCTAATGGCAACATCTTGTTCAAATATTTCTGAACACATGGATGATAAGGTGGATCATCAGATGATGGAATTTCTTCCAAGTCTTCACCACTCTTTTCTAGCCTTTTCAGCTCTTCAATCTCTTGTTTAATCACTTCAGACACCTTGGGACTGTGCCAAATAGCTCGTGCATAAACATCTTCTGGAGTGATTTCAGATGTATCAGGGAATAGGCGGGCTAGTTCTGCATCAATCTCATGTTCATCCCACGGATTCTCTGCTTGTTCACGACCTGCATCGATCGATGCCAGATGTGTATCGATCGTTGCATCGCGATCATCACAACTTCCACCCGAGAGTTTTTCACAGAAATCCGAAAATTCTTCCTCAGTCACCAACTCAGCTGTACTTAGCTCAAATTTCTCCCCTAGATAAGATCCATCATTAATCAGTACAGAACAGGCCTTAATATGAGTGTCTGCAACTCCTTTTCCTTTCAGTGAGTTGGACATCTGATTCACCTGAGTGTCCAACTGTTTCATGTGAGTGCTCAATGTCTCAAACTTCCCATTGAGGTCCTGATAGACAGCGTCCAGCTTCTTGTTGTTGTCTACGGAAAGCTTGGTTTGACTCTCCATCAGTTGTTCCATCATAGCTTCCATTTTGCTCTCATGGGCTGTAGGTGCAGGAGGAGTCTGATAAGATGTAGATCCATAGGTTCTCTGATTACCCTGTCCATAGGTCTTTTGAAAACCACCAGATTGTCCTCCATTTGAGAATCTGTTCCCCTGTTGATTGTTAAATCTTTTACCTTGGAAACCGGAACCTCCTATGAAATTCACTTCTTCTTCCTGAGTGTCCACCTCAGTTTGAATCACCTCCACATTCTGGGCAAAGTGGACAGCTTTCTTGTTTGTCAGAAGATTGTAGACTGTGTCCAATCTGGATCTAATATTAGCCATATCAGAATTCTCTACGGTTCCACCAGATCTCTTCCTCCTTTCATCCATTGTTTTGCAACTATTGCTTCCAATCAGGTTCTCTATCAACCGTTTAGCTTGTGTAGGAGTTCTGGTGCTGAAATTTGCATCACTGGAATTATCCAAGGCAGTCTGATAAGGGAGATCTATTCCTCTGAAGAAAATACCTATCAGCTGTACTTCTGTGAATCCATGGTGTGGACAATCACGCTGATACTGCTTAAATCTCATCCATGCGGTTGTCAAAGGCTCCACAGCTCCTTGGGAAAAAGTGAGTATGTCCTGTCTGGACTGATCTGAGCGCGCAGCGTCGTAGAAGTGACGCAGGAACTCACTCTTTAAGGCTGCCCAAGTAGTATACTGACCAGGTGCCAGTTGTCTCAGCCATGCACTAGCGTCTCCAGCAAGACTGTGCGGAAATAGCTTAAGGAACAGATAGTCCGGGCATACTCCTTCATACTTCATGCCAGTGACTATGTCCTCAAACTTGTCAATGTGATCCATAGGCTGCTCTGATTGAAGACCATGGAAAGCAATTTGTCTCATCAGTTGGTAGTAGATAGTTTTTACCTCAAAATCATTCCTCTCGAAGGCAGGAAGCACTAGAGCTGCTCGGTTTGCATGAAACTCATCAGGTCTATTGTAATCAGCTAGTGTCCTCTCATGAACTACCATCCGGCCTTCTGCCTCAACTTCATCAGGGATCACTCGTCCCTCAGCATCAATCCTTTGCCCAGCAGCATTGTAAGGATTGTCCTCTGGATCCCTCAGGATTCCATCAGCATCTGGTATCAAGATCAAGCGTTCTTGTACCATTCTCTCTCTCTTTTCTCTTCTAATAGTCCTCTCTAGACGTCCAAGTTCTTCTAGGTTGAGATTAACTAAGCTCGAGTTCGGATTACTTCGCGTGTTCTGCGTTGGCATAAACTGTCTGTAATCGTCCAGCAACGATCGATGCTATCAGTGCAACGATCGATTCAATCTCAAATCGCTTAGCAACGATCGACGCAAGGGTGCAACGATCGATGCAAGGCGAAATTCGTACCTGCGCGACAGAGAGAAACAGAGAAAAAGTTAGCAAAATAAAATAAATAAAATAAAAACGAAAAACGAAAACGAAAAACGAAAAATTTCTAGTAAAACCCTAAGTTCGGTCCTATCGAAGACTCTAAGAGTCCCCGGCAACGGCGCCAAAAACTTGATAGGTCAAGAATTAATCCCTATACTAAACTGCAAGTGTACAGCAATGTCAAAGTAGTATATAGGGTTATCGAATCCACAGGGACACTTGGTCTCAAGAGAATCAAACCGTAGGGAATGAATACTAGAAATAAGCAATGTGATTGTATTGAAAATAGTGCAAGAGAGTAAATCAGTAGCAGAGATTATTGGTTGTGAAAGCAAGTAATTAAAAGCGTCTAACCTAGGGTATTCTCAGGAAATCAGACTAGCAGACAGTTCATTCAGCAAGGATCTAATTAAGCACAGTTCTAGAACTCAAAACACAGATATAGAATTAACCAAATTCCTTTGCGATAATTCTCTAAGTCTAAGTGCAGCAAACCAAACTTCCGTTTGCGAGAACTAACAGATTAAACCAGCAATAAGCTCAAGTTTGATATGTTCACAATTATCCTAAACCAAACTTTCGTTTGCGCAAAGTTTAATTGCCCAATTTAATTAGTTCAGATTCCTAAACCCCACTTCCGTGACGTATTTAGCAACCTAAGATCTAGATTCTAATTGATCAGGTTAGAACTAGCTTTAAGCACAATTAAATTGAAGAACAGATATAGTTTGAATCCTTAACTGAAATTGAACAAGTCTAGCAAGTCATGAAATCCTATGTGAGAAACCCTAAGTCTAACTAGGAATCTACTCAGACATAGATAATGAAAACATGATCATATGATAAGTAAATTGCATAAAAGAATAAGAGTAAAAAGGGTTCGAAATCTTCTCCAAATACAGATGATGAATTAGGTTCAGATCAGCCCCCAAAAAGCTCTAAAAATCCTCTGCTCTTAATTATGAAGTTGTATCTAATAAAAACTCTAAAAACTCTATTATATAGGCATAATCTCGGCCAGGGGCTTATTTGTAAATATCAGGAACTTCTGGATCAAAGTGCAATATCTTGATTCTTCTAAACCGCCGAGTTTTTGGCCCATCTCGCTGGTGCAACGATCGTTGCTAGAGTGCAACGATCGACACCTTTCTCTGTCTCGGACAGTGAACTCTATCTCTCGGCCAATCACTCCAAAAATCTCCAAAATGCTCCATAATCTCCAATTTAGCTCCCAACCTGATTATACCTGTAAAAGACTCTAAACAAAGACAAAAGACACTAAAACACATCTATATCATGGCCTAAAACTAGTAAAAACCATGATATATCAATTCTTTCAGTGGTTTACTAAGGGGAATCTGAGTATTGTAGCTTCTAAGATGAAATGAGTTTCTGAAGAGTTTTCAAACCTCTTCACCATGTTTTAGTTCTATGTTTTGCTTGAGGGCAAGCAAAGGCTAAGTGTGGGGGAGTTGATATATCATGGTTTTTACTAGTTTTAGGCCATGATATAGATGTGTTTTAGTGTCTTTTGTCTTTGTTTAGAGTCTTTTACAGGTATAATCAGGTTGGGAGCTAAATTGGAGATTATGGAGCATTTTGGAGATTTTTGGAGTGATTGGCCGAGAGATAGAGTTCACTGTCCGAGACAGAGAAAGGTGTCGATCGTTGCACTCTAGCAACGATCGTTGCACCAGCAAGATGGGCCAAAAACTCGGCGGTTTAGAAGAATCAAGATATTGCACTTTGATCCAGAAGTTCCTGATATTTACAAAGAAGCCCCTGGCCGAGATTATGCCTATATAATAGAGTTTTTAGAGTTTTTATTAGAGACGCTTTATACTTTTTACAAAGAACTTGATAATTAAGAGCAGAGGATTTTTAGAGCTTTTGGGGCTGATCTGAACCTGATTCATCATCTGTATTTGGAGAAGATTTCGAACCCCTTTTACTCTTATTCTTTTATGCAATTTACTTATCATATGATCATGTTTTCATTATCTATGTCTGAGTAGATTCCTAGTTAGACTTAGGGTTTCTCACATAGGATTTCATGACTTGCTAGACTTGTTCAATTTCAGTTAAGGATTCAAACTATATCTGTTCTTCAATTTAATTGTGCTTAAAGCTAGTTCTAACCTGATCAATTAGAATCTAGATCTTAGGTTGCTAAATACGTCACGGAAGTGGGGTTTAGGAATCTGAACTAATTAAATTGGGCAATTAAACTTTGCGCAAACGAAAGTTTGGTTTAGGATAATTGTGAACATATCAAACTTGAGCCTATTGCTAGTTTAATCTGTTAGTTCTCGCAAACGGAAGTTTGGTTTGCTGCACTTAGACTTAGAGAATTATCGCAAAGGAATTTGGTTAATTCTATATCTGTGTTTTGAGTTCTAGAACTGTGCTTAATTAGATCCTTGCTGAATGAACTGTCTGCTAGTCTGATTTCCTGAGAATACCCTAGGTTTGACGCTTTTAATTACTTGCTTTCACAACCAATAATCTCTGCTACTGATTTACTTTCTCGCACTACTTTCAATACAATCACATTGCTTATTTCTAGTATTCATTCCCTACGGTTTGATTCTCTTGAGACCAAGTGTCCCTGTGGATTCAATAACCCTATATACTACTTTGACATTGCTGTACACTTGCAGTTTAGTATAGGGATTAATTCTTGACCTATCATTATACAGTGATTGTTAATGCTAGTTTGAACAACGGAGAGCTCACTTTACTGCTAAGCAAGCTGCGCAAGCATCGCAAAGCTCTTGGCTATTCTCTTGATGACATTTCAGGTATCTCTCCGGAGCTGTGCATGCATCAGATACATCTTGAGGACGAGTCTAAGACATCAGTTGAGCATCAGAGAAGGCTAGATCCTAACCTTAAGGATGTGGTTAAGAAGGAGATTATGAAACTCCTAGATTCTGGGATTATCTATCCCATTTCAGACAGTGATTGGGTGAGTCCAGTCCATGTAGTGCCTAAGAAAGGCGGAGTTACAATAGTGAAGAATGAGAAGAACGAGCTGATTTCTACAAGGACTGTGACTGGACACCGGATGTGCATAGATTACAGGAAGCTCAATGCTGCGACAAGGAAGGATCATTTCCCTTTACCCTTCATTGATCAGATGCTGGAGAGGTTAGCAAATCACCCTTACTATTGCTTCCTCGATGGTTATTCAGGTTTCTTCCAGATTCCCATCCATCCAGAGGATCAGGGAAAGACTACCTTTACTTGTCCATATGGCACATTTGCATACCGCAAGATGCCTTTGGACTTTGTAATGCACCAGCCACTTTCCAGAGATGCATGATGTCCATATTCACTGATATGATTGAGGACTTTATGGAGGTGTTTATGGATGACTTTTCAGTCTACGGGTCATCTTATAATGAGTGCTTGGATAATCTGTGCAAGGTACTAGATAAATGCGAGGAGAAGTACTTGGTTCTTAATTGGGAGAAGTGCCATTTCATGGTCAGAGATGGCATTGTACTTGGACATAAAGTGTCTGAAGCATGGATAGAAGTAGACCACGCTAAGACTGAGGTAATGATCAGCCTTCACGCGCCTGATTCTGTGAAGTATGTGAGAAGCTTTCTTGGACATGCTGGTTTCTATAGACGGTTCATCAAGGACTTCAGTAAGATTGCTAGACCACTAACTGTTTTGCTGTGTAAGGATACCAAGTTTGAGTTCAATGCAGATTGTCAGACTGCATTTGAACAGATCAAGCAGGCATTAATGTGTGCTCCTATAGTTCAGCTACCAGACTGGGATCTACCTTTTGAGGTTATGTGTGATGCGAGTGTCTATGCTGTAGGAGCTGTTCTGGGGCAGAAGAAGAAGGACAGGAAGCTTCATGCTATCTATTATGCCAGCAGGACACTAGATGATGCGCGAGGAAGCTATTCCACTACAGAGAAGGAGTTGTCGGATGTTGTCTTTGCATTTGAGAAGTTCCGCCCCTATCTTGTTGGCTCCAAAGTGATTGTACACACTGATCATTCAGCCCTGAAGTATCTGATGCAGAAGAAAGATGCTAAGCCAAGATTGTTGAGATGGATTTTGTTGCTTCAAGAGTTTGACATTGAAGTGAGGGATAAGAAGGGAGTTGAGAATGGAGTTGCTGACCATCTTTCAAGGATGCTGGTTGAGTAAGACGTGCCCATCAATGATTTCTTGCCTGAGGAGAACGTCAATATGATCGGGACAGTATTTCAGATGGATTTGGACAGAAACTTGCAAAACTGTCGGATTAATCGCATTGCTTCGATCGATGCCACATCCGTGACGATGGATGCATGTGTCGAGACTGCGACGATCGATGCTACCTTATTCGACGATCGTTGCAGTGCGGATACGAACTTAGAACCTTTCACGGTTCAAATTGGAGACTATGTCTTCGAAGTAGATGCTGTCGCAACCACCGATCGACCCTGGTACGCAGATATAGCTAATTACCTGGCTGCAGAGACTGAACCAGATGATTTGAAGGGGTATGAAAAGAAGAAGTTCTTCAGGGAGCTCAGACGATACTACTAGGATGAGACTTATCTTTACAAGCATTGTTTGGATGGTCTTTACAGGAGATGCGTTTCTGAATCAGAGGTTCCAGATATCCTATTCCACTGTCATGGATCAGATTATGCTGGACATTTTGCTACTTTCAAGACTGTGTCTAAGGTTCTGCAAGCAGGTTTCTGGTGGCCTACAATATTTGCGGATGCTCATTCCTTTGTTTCTCAGTGTAATGCCTATCAGAGGAGAGGGAAAATCAGTAAGAAGCATGAGATGCCTCAGAATTTCATTCTCGAGGTTGAGGTTTTCGATTGCTGGGGCATAGACTTCATGGGTCATTTTCCCTTATCCTATGGGAATAAGTTTATCTTGGTTGTTGTGGACTAAGTATCTAAGCGGGTAGAGGCAATAGCTAGTCCAACCAATGATTCTTCGGTGGTTATTAAGCTGTTTAAGACCATCATATTCCCTAGATTTGGAGTACCTCGGATAGTGATTAGTGATGGAGGATCTCATTTCATTAATAAGGTCTTCGAGAAGTTGCTACAGAAGCATGGAGTTCATCACCGAGTTGCTACTCCTTATCACCCTCAGACTAGTGGACAAGTTGAGGTTTCTAACAGACATATCAAATAGATCTTAAAGAAGACAGTTGGGAAGACAAGGAAGGATTGGGCAGCAAAGCTAGATGATTCACTATGGGCTTACCGGACTGCATTCAAGACACCACTTGGGACTACTCCATTTCATCTGATGTATGGAAAAGCATGTCATCTGCCAGTAGAGCTTGAGCACAAAGCAGCATGGGCTGTAAAGCAGATGAACTTCGATCTTAATTCTGCTACAGAGAGGAGATTGGTGCAGCTTAATGAGTTGGATGAGATTAGACATTTTGCTTATGAGAACTCAAAGCTGTACAAGGAGAGGACTAAGGCTTATCATGACAAGAAGATTGTCTCTAGACAATTTAAGCCTAATGATCATGTACTTTTGTATAACTCTCGTTTGCAATTGTTTCTAGGTAAGCTGAGATCAAGGTGATCTGGTCCTTTCACAATCAAGGAGGTACGTCCTTATGGAGCTGTCGTTCTAATCAGCCAGGAAGGTAAGGAATTTACTGTAAATGGACAGAGAGTAAAGCATTATTGGGCTAAGGCCGAGATTCCAGGAGGTCAGATTTTGCCTCTGGATGTTGCACCCTTTGTCTGATTGAGCTAAAACGTCAAGTTATTGACGCTAAAAGAGCGCTGAGTGGGAGACAACCCACTGTTTCGTTTTCGCATATTCATTTTTGGTGTTTTTGTTAGGATTTTACGTTTGTTTTTGGTTTTGGTGAGTTTTTGTCTGCAGGTCTCGACGGAATCGCAATGCAACGATCGACACGATCCTGTGTGTCGATCGTCACAACATGAAAATCGCATTGCATCGATCGTTGCGGTCCTGAGCAACGATCGACTCATGACGCAAATCGCCTTGCAACGGTCGTCGCATTTATGCGTAGCGATCGATGCATGAGCGACAGAGGTAAAAATCAGACAGAACTTAACTCATCCATGAACATTTTCTTTTTTTTACCGATCCTTAGCTTGACACTACTGTGGACAGTGTGTTTCAAGTGTGGGGCAGGTGGTACTGACTATTATGTTTCTGTTTTCTTAGAGTTAGTCCTATTTTTCAAAAAAAATTTGTTTTATTGAGTCAAAACGGTTTAAGTAGGAAACAATGAATTTTTGAGAAGATTAACAGCACTTGCAGGAACTTAAGTAACCACTGGGATGAAGTTGCATGATCTATCTATGACTATTAGAAAACCCAACACTGATCAACCTACTGAGGACACCCATATCAATTAAGGTATTCAGAGGATCCTTTACTGACTTCACCCTAATTTTGACTTAATTTTCCCACCTAAGGGCTTGGTATACCTTGAGTTGGATTCCTTTGATTAGTTCTGACACAACTTGTAAACCTGTCCGAGTATGATTCCCTTCTCCCCTTCCATAAAGTAAAAAAGAGTAATAAACTGAGGATGAGCTAGTAGCTCCGAAGTGATCACGGGAGTAGTAGCAAACACTATTACCTCCTATGCATTCATGGAATGTGTCCAAAGTACACCCCTTAACGGGAAGAGCACTGATAAAAAAATAAAATGATACCCAATGGGGAAAAATCAGATTGCTAAGGAAGGGAAAAGAGAAGAAAAGGAACCAGAAAAGGATAGTATGGTGGTCTAGAACTGACAAAGTAAGAATCCATGTGTCCTTTGATCGATAATCCTTAGGTGAGACCGCACTTAATAGCTTATAGAAGTCAGTAGGGTGAATTTGAATTGCTTGGATTGATTGTGGAGTTTACTTAGGACAATTGCTAAGTGTGGGGGAAGTACATGTTGATCTTGATGTCTTGCAGGTGATTCTTTCAGTGGCTTACTAAGGGGAATCTGAGTGTTGTTGCTTCTAGGATGAAAAGAGTTTCTGAAAGTTTTCAAACCTCTTCACCATGTTTTAGTTCTCTGTTTTGCTTGAGGGCAAGCAAAGGCTAAGTGTGGGAGAGTTGATATATCATGGTTTTTACCGGTTTTAGGCCATAATATAAGTGTATTTTAGAGTCTTTTAGTGTTTCTTTAGAGTCTTTTACATGTGTTATTAGATATATACACGTTTGGAGCGGATTTGGAGTTTATGGAGCTTTTTGGAGCATTTTGGTGCTTTGACCCGAGAGATAGAGTTCACTGTCCAAAACAGAGTAATGCATCGATCGATACACATCGTGCATCGATCGAAACACTAGCGAGATGGGCCCTTCCTCGGCGGTTTAATGAAGAATGCAGAATTCACAGTTTTGCTCAGAAGTTCCTGATAATTACAAAGAAGCCCCAAGACGTGATTAGCTTATATAATTAGGTTTTTACATCAGTTTTAACATACGCTTTCATACTTAGAGCTGAGAGTTTTTAGAGCTTGGGGCTGATCTAATCATGTACTGCTTCCTGCTTTTTGGAGAAGATTTCGAACCCCTTTACTTCTTTATTCTCTTTTATGCAATCTATTATTTCATTGATTATGTTTTCATATTCTATGTCTGAGTAGATTCATCGTTAGGTTTAGGGATTCTCATAGGGATTTCATGGCTTGCTAGATTTATTTATTTCAGTTAAGGATTCATATCAATAATTGTTCTTCGATCTAAATTGTGATAAACACTAGTTTCTAACCTGATCACTTAGAATCTAGATCTTAGGTTGTTAAATTGACACGAAAGTGTGGTTTATAATCTGAACTATTTAGGTTGAGCAATTGAATTACTCGCAAAGAAATTTGGTTTAATTGAATTGTGAACATATCGAAATTAATCTTAAAGCTAGTTTAATCTGTTAGGAATTACAAAGAAATTTGGATTTCTGCAATTAGGCTTAGAGAATTCTCACAACGAAAGTTGGTTAATTCTATTTCCGTGTTTGAGTTCTAGAACCGTACTTAATTTGATCCTGACTGAATGATTTAGCTGCTTGTCTGATTTCCTGAGAACTCCCTAGACTTAGCGCTTTTAGTTAATTGCCTACAAACCAATCTTGCTACTGATTTACCTTCTTGCATTGCTTTTAGTTTCTCATTACATTGCTTTCTCCTAGTTTAACTTTACTGTTTTTAATCTATCGTTGCCTAGAGTCCTTGTGGATTCGATACCCTAAAGTACTACAATCACATCACTGTGCACTTGCAGTTAGAATAGGGATAATTCTTGACCTATCATCGGGCCCATGGACGATTCCTGGTTTTTGTGTGCCATTGGAGGTATAATCTTTTGTCTTTGCATTTTAACTAATCTTTTGTAATGTCTAAATTTTGAATTTGTTATTGTAGCTTTTGGCGATGGAGGCCATTCCAAGACTGAGAGACAGCTTCCGAGAAGCTGTATCATTTCCTTACGACGATTGTCCGAGGATGTGCAAGTACAAGTGGAAAAAGGCGACATGAGAGGGTGGCCTCTTCAGATAGTCTACGAGAAACTCGGTGATACCAAGGTTAGTAGTACTTGATAATATTAGTAGAACTAGGTAATACTAGCAGCAATTGGAATAATCAAATTTTGATTGTTAAAATTTACTGGACATTGATAGTGTTTTGGTAGCCACGTCTGATGAGAATGAGTTGTTAGAAGAGATCAGGGAGAAAGAGGACAATGTCGATGAGCACGATATTGTTGTGGAAAGTTGGTGCAAGTGTCTAGACCGAGGATTAACTGTTTGGTTTGAAGATATGATGGAAGAAGATTTGAAAGGGCGACAACCTAAGAAGGAGGCAGGAAGAGTAGAGAAAGAACGCGGAAATCACAAGGCTTCTTCGGAAGAGTTGTCCGCCGCGTTTACAAACATGGGAGAGCAGATGAGTTTGCTTGTGGAGAAGGTCACCAAGATGGACGAAAGGATCAAGCCTCTTGAAGAGTTTGTGAAGGCTCAGAAATCTCGGAGGGGAGGTGGTGATGGTGTTTAGAGACCTATGATTCTACACTATGTTGTGTTTTTTTTGTTTTTGGAACTTTATTTAGGTAATTCACTCTTTTGCTACAATTTGTTTGGATTGGAGAAGTGTTTGCTGCAACTGTTTTTTTTTGTCAAAAATATGTTGCTATTACCAAGTAGTATTTTGTTGTTGGTTTGCATTGATCATGGTATAACTAAGTAAAACAAGTAATACTAATTCTTAAACAAAACATAGATATCAAATAATCAACAATGAAGTTGATGTTAAGTGTTACTTAAACGAAAACAACACATAGATAGACCCTTGATAGATAGATAGATAGCAAAATGATAATAAGTCTTACTTAAACAAAAACAACACATAGTCTCCATAGATAGATAGAAAGATCGCAAAACAACACTACTTTAGCTTGGCAATCTCCTTTCGCAATTCTTCAATTGTCTTGTCCTGCTCTTCAACCTTCCGACGTAGCTTCTTAATCTCTTCTTCGACACCAAAGACCCATGGCTGACGAAAGTGGAGTCCATCATCCTATCAAAAACAAATCAGACACTTCTCTAATACTTATACTCAGTATTACCTAGTTTTACCAGTTCTACATACGAAGAACATTCATATAGTGTACCTAGTTTTACTAGTTCTACCCACACGAAGAACATTCATATAGTGTTACCTAGTTTTACCAGTTCTACACAGACGAAGAATATTCATATAGTGTTACCTAGTTTTACCAGTTCTATCCATACGAAGAACAATTATATAGTGTTACCTAATTTTACCAGTTCTACCCAGAAAAACAAAGAAATGAAATTTACCTTAAATTGGCTGTAGGTGAAGTACCTACTGCTCGGTAAAGTGTCGAAATCATGATGAGACTTTGGATTTGGAGACACATCGTCCCTGATTTCTCCCCCGCATGGGCATTTGGTTGGAATTCCATATTGGGAATCCGTTGTGAACATAACCATGTCGTTATGGTCCATCATGCACTTCATCTCCTTCCTAATCCTCCTCTCATCCTCTTTGGATCAAGGCTAAAATTCTCCATTGTGGCGTGAAAGAGAAAGGGAGTGATTTGAGAGAGAGAGAGAGAGAGAGAGAGAGAGAGAGAGAGAGAGAGAGAGAGAGAGAGAGAGAGAGAGAGAGAGAGAGAGAGAGAGAGAGAGAGAGAGAGAGAGAGAGAGAGAGAGAGAGAGAGTAATTTTAAATTGTATGAAATTTTAAAATTTTGATTTTGGCGCCGAAAGAGAAAGAGAGATTGATTTTGGTGCCGAAAGAGAAAGAGAGATTGATTTTGGTGCCGAAAGAGAAAGAGAGAGAGAGAATGATTTTAAAATTGAAATTTTTTTAATTGGCGATTTTTTTTTTGCGATCTTAAAATATCACACATAGTTATACCAAGTTATTAGTTATACAAAATGTGAAAATATTTGGTTTACAGTTAAATTAGTATTACACCGACTAAAAGTTGTTTTTCCTAGTATTACATTTTATTTTATTGATCTACCATATGAATCTTATTGCCCAGTGCATTTCTTTGTTTGAATATTATTTTTAGTAACTTTTACTTCCCAAGTGGGTTCTCCATTAGAAAGTATTTCTTAAAATATAAGGAAAGATTTGGTGAATATGTTTCATAGAGCCCTATTTTAAATAAGATTTGGTTAATTTATTATTTGTAAAAAATATAATATAAGCACATAGTTCTCCTAAAATTCCATGCTTTCATCATATGATTAATGTTTAATTTCAAGTAACCACACATAAAATACTTCAGAAAGGGTCACATATTATAACTCATGCGCAGTTATACCAGCATTATCCAAAACTCACAAAATCGTTATATAGTATTACTTAAATGACAACAACCAGTGCAGTGTTTTACATAACAAAAGCAAACCAAAAGCTCAAAAATTCTACAAAACATACTCTTCTCCATACAACAACCATGGCAGTGTTCTTCCCGCTTGCCTTTTGTTCTATACACTTACCCTTTTACGTCTCTCTCCAGTCGATGGATGTCTTTTAACCTTCTTCCGACCCTTCCTTACGATGATATCCGGAGGTATTATCTGCTTCTCCATGATGTAATATGGGACAACCCACGTAGTCATATCAGGAACAACATAGATCGGCCTGACATAAGCCAATGTCCACAACTCGTTCAAATAATATTTTGAACACGGATCATGAAGTTCTATGTGGATTTCACTACGACGCCTTCCATGTTCGTTGAAATAGATGAAAGCGGCTAGAGCATGGAGACAAGGATACTTATGAATATCAATGAACTTGCAAGTGCACCTTTTATCTACCAAGTTCATTAAATGAAGATTTCCTTCATCATCATCAACTTCGTATTCAAGTGAATAACTGTTGACCTCTCGCACAGGCAATATATCAGCATCTGGCCATTTTTTGTGCAAGAACTTCTCAACCAAAGGCACCAGTTTGTTTGTACTCGGTGCTACCACAAACTCTTTCCTATGATCGTTAAACCAATCAGAAAACTTTCGAAGTATGGTATCCAACAACGGTAGTAAGGAGTACTTCATGGCGTCCTTAAAAACTTTGTTTAGAGATTCGACGAAGTTGCTAGTGTCGAGGTTGTATCTATCAGCCGGAGATACACACATCTTGCCCATTTTTCTAGCACGGTGGTTTCCTCCGCATACTTCGCCGCTGAAGGATATCTCTTTTTAAACTTGTCGTAAAGATTGTTGAACTCAGAAACCGTGTGAGCCCAACCGCACTCTTGCAATTGTTTGACGAGTGTCCTTATTTGCGTGATGAGGAGCATGACCTTTAACATTTTGGGCAAAATTCCATAAGCAATACCCATGATGAGCTTGTGGATACACGTTAGCTATGGCGTTGATGAGGCTTACATTTTTATCACTCACAAACACCAACTCGGAAGAGTCGGCTACAACGGTTTTCAACATCTCGAAAAACCAGGCCCAACTACCATTATTCTCACCTTCGAGTACCCCAAATGCTATAGGATAAATGTGACGATTGGGATCTTGAGCTATGGCGAAAACTAGTACACCACGATATGCTGTCTTCAGAAAAGTTGATTCCACCATAATCACTTTCCTCATGCACTTAAACCCTTCAATGCAAGCTCTCAAAGCTATGAAAAGGTACTTGAATTTTCCCACCTCATCCAGTTTCACTTCTGTTACCGAGCCTTGATTCAGCTCCTCTAGGACGTACATATAACGATACAACATCCGCTAGCTATGTTCTGGACTACCACGCAAATCGCAAACTGCTTGGTTTTTCCCTCTCAGAGCTGTGGAGTGTGATATCCCTACACCAAATTTTCTCTTCACAATATCCATGATAACTTTAGGAGTTGAAGTCTCGTATTTCCCCGGATAATCTTCACTCAACAGAGTTGCAACTAGTTTTGATGATCCTTTCCTCTTCTCCCTGCCTTCTTCACTCTGACTAGTCTGGTTGCATGTGTGCATTACGTTATAATCGAGAAACTTTCGGAGTTTGTGATCTTTGCTGCTCGTACTCTCCAATTACAGCTTCGTTGAGCACATCTAGCCACCCATCGTTGAGAATCGGATTTTTGTATATAATACCCGTAAGAGTTAACAAATGCGCCTCTATGAACCAACTTTGCTAAAACATTCTTGTTTGGAAATTCTACACCAACAGTCAAATCCAAACCGTCTTCCCATGGCGGTAAAGTTGGACTACACACAACAACAATAAGTGGTTCCTCAACATATTCATCACGTAAATCTGATGAATCCATACCGTTAACCTCATATTCATCACGTATTATATCTTCATCATTTTCGAGATCATCTCCATCATTTTGGAGGTCTTCTCCATCATTTTCGGGAGCATCTTCATCATTTTCGAGAGCATCATCCTCTTTTTCTTTATTCCCTTGTTCGCTGTCAATGTACAACATGATGGCATCAGGTCCTATTTCTCATATTTCATGATTTTTAGGTTGCGAATCTTCATAGTTCATACCATAAGAGCTTTTTCCCGCTCTCGACTGTTGCTCGGGCAGTTCCGGTGTACTCAACAACTCCACATACAAAACACATCCACGGTTCTCATTATCAACATGCGTTAGATACACAAACAGCTCCTCATCATCACAAATATACGACTGTTCCTCATACCCAGCCAGCCAAGGAATGTACTTAATTGGAATTTAACCTTACTTCCATCCAAACCAAGCTTCTCTTATAACCTAGATTCTACCATCGACATTGTTATCTCCTAAACTGATGCCTTAAACACTAGACCATAAATGCGACCATAAACGCATTTATAATGTATGCTGACATTGTTGATCATTTTAACGTGCCAAACAATACTCAAAAACTCAATCAAAACAGTTATTTGTGCACATTTATACAACTGTTGTTCACAGTAATACACTATTTGTTTACAGTTATACAATATATGTACACAATTATACTCTAGTTTTACTAGTTATACAACATTTCCTAGTGTTACTGGTTTTACCTAGCTATACTATTATCGAATGACCAGGAACCCGAAACACAATTCAATTGGTTTCAGGATCTGAAAAAGTAAAAAAATTCAATGATTAAACCACAGCAATGCATCTGTAACCAATTTGGACTCATAATAAACCCAAAAATATTCTTTAAACACCAATGTGCATCAAATCGATTACAATCTCCCATTTGAAATCGATTAAAGAGACCAATCTACACATTGGCCAAGGATTAGTTAAACCTCAATTTGGAGGGTAATGCGGCTAAGGCGCGGCGGCGCGGCGAATGAGACGTCAACGGCGGTGTAGGAGGCGAAGATCGAAGCTCCTCCAACTCCAAAGGTGAATCCGACAGAGACAAGAAATATGAGTTTCAGGAGCTAGCAGCAATTGAAACGAGACGAGAATAAGGACATAAGAGTAATCAACCACCCTCATTTTAATGAGAGAGGTATTGTATATTAAAGAAGGGCATTGTAAATTTTCTTTGGTCTTATAGGGCTTCAAGAGCCTAAACCCCCAAACGGGAGATGGCGGCTAGACCTCAAAATTGAGCATGCGAGTTTTTTTTAGGGTGAATACTTTTCACTCGTTTTTTATCTCTAATTTTTCTTAACTTTCTAGTTTTTATCTCTGCATATTACAAAAGTCCCATGGAGCTGGGAAATCACGGAAGCTTATTTGTTTTTTATTTTATTTTATTTCGCCGACAAAAATAAGTTTTTTTTTAATCTCTGCATGCCAAAGGGGAAGATACTTTAGGTTAAAGAGGGGGCAGTTGCTCCCATAAATTTTTAAATTTTCCTTTGATTGTAAAGAACAAAACTAAGTTGCTCCCTTAAAAAAATAATTTATGCTCCCACGTAAAAAAATCAATTCTCAAAACTCATAAATGTCCAAGTATTTCCCTTTTCACAATACCATTTATTAGATTTTTTTTAGTATTATAAATTTCCTTATTTTATTAGCAAACATTAAATCATCAGTTCTTTATTGGGAAAATGTCATAAAAACATTAAATCGTTAATTTGTCTAACGGTGAAACCCCGTTTAATTAAAGCTAATTGTCTCTGTTAATCAAAACGTTGTCGTTTTGATTTTAATTCATTCTAAAAAGGTCCAAATCGATTTCTCACGAACCCTAACCCTCAGACCTCGATTTTTAGCTGCAAAATCGATTTCTTTGATTCTGGGTTGAACAAACACAATTGCTAAATCAATTGTTGTTGTAACCTGAATTGAAACGTGGTGCTAGCATTTGGTTAGTTGTTGTTGTAACTTGATTTCAAACGAACTTTTACTATCAAGTTTATATTGTTGTTCTTGCTAACTCTCATTCTCATCAAAACACTGTAATAAACTTCTGAAATCTGAAATTCAGAATCACATGCTCAATTTTATTCTTGATTTCTTCAGTCTAATAAACATCAACAGAGCATCAAGTGGAGGCTACAGCTGCTTGGTGTTACAGCTGTTTGGTATTACCTGCATGCTAATAGCCTCGTGAGTTCTCACTTCTAACATTCACATTGCAATGACTGTAAAAATGGCAGCACAAGTTAATTAACTAAGGGTTTAGGGTTTAGCGTTCTTCTTTGCACTTTTCTGTTGAGCCATTGAATAAAGTTCAAAGAGATTTGTGCACCGCGGTTGGAAGAGTTCTGCTTCATTATAGACAATACATACTTGATTGTGACTATACTTGATTGTGGTGTTTTGATACGATGGGTGAAGGTACTCTACAGTACTGGCACTACAAGAAAAATGCACATTAATAACGTCGTGAAAACGCTATAATATACCTATTACATCGTTTTAATGTTGATCATGACATGAAAAGCTATCTTAGACCCCATCCTACAATAGCGTAATTTTCTTCTATTATTATATTGTGATCTATCATGATGCGAATTTCTTTACCATAATATTCTTAATAATAGCAACATATTGTTGCTATTTCATATCTTATAGTAACTCATTTTCACTCTAATATATGTGAGCCGCATTCAACATTTTGAATTGAGCCGAGCTAAACCATATTAAATTATTATTATAATATATTTTGTATCAAATAATTTTATATAAAAAATTATATTTGAAATTTGTTTTAGAAGTTAACTTTATTAATAACCCAAAACTTGTTTTTTTACACCAATATTAAGTATGTGCTCTCATCTGCCTTTAGCTATCTTTGACAGGGTCACTAACCTCCCATGTCTCATTTGGAAGTTCATAGAGACAAAAATTCATCTTCGGCTTTGTATCAACAACCTGAAACAGGATATCTTGTGAACAAAACTCATCTCCAGCTTTGTATCAGCAACCTGAAGCAGGATGAAAATAGTTTTACTGTCACTAATTTCAGCTAAACCTAGTACATTCTTAAAAGGAACTATACATTGTTTTATCAACAATAATTACTCTACCTTGCGAAGAAGACCACCCCATCAAGATCATGTCTTTTAGACGCTTCGGTCCCAGATGTCCCACATAAGCCTTTGTCATGAATTTAATCCACTTTCATATGAAATTTACTATACCAGAAAAAGAAGCTGCGTATTAGGTGAATAACATTAGCTGATTGAAGGAAAAAAAGCACCAAGATTTAACATGCTCCAACAGTCACCTGGAATTATTTTGTTTTGCTAACTGACTGGCAGTAGATCTCATTAACGTTGAGCTCATTGGAGTTGGTCCGATGCTTGGCATATATAGCTTCGTATTTAGGTTTATAAGTGTGCTTGTAATTGCTAACCGTTGGACATGGTAAAGTAGAGTGCATTGATCTGGCCTGAAATAACAAAGAAATCAAAAGAAATCAACCCAAAATCATATAACACCACAACACATACACGAAAAAGTGTTCAGATATTTATCATATACATTCATAAGATCCTTAACAAATTTACAGTACCTTCTCGATCATATCAAATGCAAGAGCTTTAGCCAAGTTTTTATCCCCCATGAACCTATCAAAAAGAAGTGAATGGCAAATACACCACTACAAGAAAACAGGAAATTAGCGACTCGAGTTTGCGACTGATTTCGTAGTCGCGAAATTTCGCGACCAAACTGCGACTGCTTTGCGACTATTTAGTGACCCAAAAATATTAGTCGCACATCAGTCGCTATTTTGCGACCAAATTATTCAGTCGCTTAACAGTCGCCATTTGGTGACTGATATGCGACTAAGAGGAATGTCGGTGAAGAAAAAGCACATTTTATGCAATCGGAGTTAGGTGCACCTGTTTTGTATCTAATTTTAGCGACCAAAATTATGTAGTCGCAAATCATTCGCCATTTAAACTATATATATGCAACTCCACATTTTCTTCTCCTCAGCCAAACACATAGTATAAGTTTTGAAAAAATAAAAAAAATTGGAGAGGAAATAAGGAAATTAGGCCTCCCATATCATAAAATTGATGTTTGTATAAACAATTGTATGATCTTCTTGAAATTTTATCTTGTTTTCTAGTGATTTCACATAAATTTTGTAAGTAACATGAATTGTAAGTTGATTCAATTGAAGATGATCATTATATTAAAAAATGAAATTGAGATTTCCTCATATAGCATGTGTGGATCTATATTACATCATTACTAGCTTGTTTAGTGTTTAGAGTTTAAGAACCAAGGAGTAAGAAGTATTATTTCTAAAATTGGCTTAAAAACCAAAATTTGGTGTTTAGAATTTAGGGTTTAAGGTTTGGGGTTTAGGGTTTAGCGTTACGAGTTTTGTAGAATCGTTTCAAATACTGATCGGTTTTCTGTATCAGGTTTAGGTTAGGTTTTGGGGTGTAGGGTTTTTAGTTTATGATTTAGGGTTTAGGGTTTAGTGTTCTGACTTTTGTAGAATCGTTTCAAATCCCGATCGGTTTTCTATATCGAGTTTAGGTTAGGTTTTGAAGTTTTTGTGTTTTCATCAAATTTAGCATACAAGGTTAAGGGGTTACGAGTTTAGAGTTAAGGGGTTTATAGTAAAGGGTTTAGTTTAGTATTTAGAGTTAATGATTTAGGGTCTTTTTGTTTAGCAAAATTGTTTCAAATCTGGATCGATTTTCTAAATCGGATTTTTGTGTTTCCGGATTTAGTATTTAGGGTTCGTGATTTAGGTTAGGGTTTGGTGTTTAGGGTTTAGGGTTAGAAAACTACTTTTTTAATCATGAATTTTTAAAAAAACTAATTTATTTGTAAACATGAATTTTAGAAAAACTAATTTTAATCATGAATTATTAAAAACATACAACTAATTTATTTTCAATACATATCAATTGACCAAAAAACTAATTTCCCGCCCATAACTCATACTGTAAAGGTGATAGGTTCGGGGTCTGACTTGCAGTTGTGGTCTGATCCATGGCTTCCGTGTGTTCCTCCTCGTCCGCCAAGGCCTGCTCCGCTCCAGAATCCCTTGGAGATCTCCTTCTCGGACCTGAGACGCGCAGATGGGCGTGGCTGGAATCTGGACAGTATCGCAGCAGCAATCCTGGATGAAGACAGAGACTTAGTCTCTTCAGTATGTGTGACTAGTGGTGCGCAACCAGGTGGCTTTAGATGGAACTACAATAAGACTGGACTCTACACTGTCAAGTCCGCTTACTGGGCTCTTATTCATCACATTAAAGCATCTGAGTTTGAGCTTAATGAGTTCGGTCCCAACCTGAATCCTCTCTACAAGGAAATATGGAATTGTAACACCTCCCCAAAGGTTCAGAATTTTATGTGGAGGTGTTTGTCTAATAACCTGGCAGTTACAGGGAACTTGAAGTATCGTCATATGGCGACGGATGATAGGTGTGCTAGATGTGGGATAAGCCCGGAGTCCGTGAACCACGTCCTCTTCGAATGCGCTTATGCAAAAGCAGTGTGGTCGATACCCCCTTGGACAGGTATATTCCCTAGATCCATCACGGACTCAATTTACTGCAACTTTGCAGCATTTCTCTTCGCGGAACCCTGTGATGCTCTCACTGCTAATGACCTGTGCACCATTCCCTGGGTTCTTTGGAGGCTGTGGAAGTCAAGAAATGCCTTCTGCTTTAGTGCAAAGGATGACCCGGCTACGCTCACGATCTCAAAGTCTAAGTGGGATACCGAGCTATGGATTAAGAGTCAAGAAGAGGAAGAGGAAGACTCGGTTACTATAGCTTCAACCCCGCAAGACGTGAATGGAGTGAGATCCAAGGAGTGTATACAACTGAAGAGTGAGGACTGGTTCATATGCAAATGGGATGGTTCCTGGTCGGCTCAGAGTCCTTCTTCGGGTCTGGGTTGGGCCTTATGGAGTAGTGCAGGAACCCCTGTTCAGTGTGGTATGCAAGCGATCCCACGGACATGCTCGGCTTTGTTTGCGGAGCTGGAAGCAGCACTTTGGGCAGTTGAGTGCACCCTTGCGAGTGGAGTAAATAAGGTACTATTTCAGACTGATTGTATGGATCTTGTTCTAGCCTTGAAGGACTCAGCGCTATGGCCTAGTTTAGCTCCTTGTATCCGAGAGATCAATCTGAAGATGGCAGCGTTTGAAGAAGTAGAGATCATGTTCCAACCGAGAAAGTTTAACCAAGTGGCAGATGCTTTAGCTGGTGCAAGTCACCATTTAATATTGTATTCTCCCTCTGTTTTTCTGGTTTTTCCAATTGGCTGCAGCCTCTTTGTAAGGCTGATTTGCAAAACTTTGAACTTTTCATTTAAAAGTAATATGAGTATTTGAGTTAAAAAAAAAAAACTCATAATTATCCTGCCCAATCATCTTTCCCTCCTAAACCCAAAAATTTTAAGCCCAAATTAATGTTAGCCCGCCTAAACCTGCGAAAATTGCCTTAACCGGCGATAATTGCCTTAACCCAAAACTTGCCTCTCCAAATCCCTAATTTCCCTAAAATTTTCTAAGTGCCGAACTTCATTTCTTCTTCCTCGGGATCTAGCTCTTGCCTTTTCCTCGATTCTCTCTCAATATTTAGAAAATCATACACAAATTCCCAGTCTCTTGATTTTTTGTTTTCTTATCCTTCCTCGATTTCTCAATTTCTTCTCTTAAAATCAAACACAAATTCCCCTAACCCTAAATTTCCCTTGTTCCAATCTCTGTAACACACAAATTTTTGTTGTTAGGAAAACTTCTTCATCCGGTAAGAGTGTCGCCATCATTAACCCAGCCACGAGGAACATTCAGTACAAGGTTCAAGGTACGTTTATCTCTCATAACGGTCTAATTTTTGTTGTTAGGAACCTCACCGATTCACCTCTGACCATTCTTAGATTGTCTTCATAAAGACCAGAACTTTAGTTTCTGCTTATACAATGACTTCGGCCAAATTTGTAGACATGTTCTTAAAATTTGATGAATATTGGTTGATACTTGATCTAACATTTGAAAGAATGGAAAATTGAGAAGTGTGAGTGAGATTAACTTTGATGACAACGCAATCAACTTTAAAGAGAAACATCGCAGAGAAAAAACAGAGTAATTAATGTTATGTTTCTGTGAAACGCAGCATGCACACAAGAAGAAGTAAACAAGGCGAAATCGGCTCAAAAATCATGGGCAAAGACTCCTCTTTGGAAAAGAGCTGAGCTTCTTCACAAAGCTGCTGCAATCCTCAAGGACAACAAAGCTCCCATTGCTGAGTCTCTCGTCAAGGAAATCGCAAGACCCGCCAAAGATTCTGTTACTGAGGTATCTATCTCTCTTTCTCTCTATGCATCTTCTTCATTTTACAAAAAACATATTTGCAGATTCTGTTACTGAGGTATCTTTCTCTCTATGCATCTCTCTAACCCTAAATTTCCCTTCTTCCAATCTCTGTAACACACACTAAATCTCTTTTTGTTATCCCGTAACATTGAGCAACGAGTAGTTTCTCTGATTGTTTTTGTTCTGAGTCACTGATTTGTTTGGAATGTATAGGTTTGGTAACAAATTTTATGTTTGTGCAGCCTTCTTATTACTTCCACTGATCCAAACATGTGGATGTTCAAACCGTTTGCTCAGAAAGAACCAGCGGTATAGAAGGTCGATATCTGGAGATAGTTAATCTTAAAGTTCTTGTAAGAAACGTCATTGCTGAAGGAGGTTTCTCGAGCATTTACTTAGCTCAAGATACAAATCACGCGTCAAAGAAATATGATTTAAAGCACATCATATGCAACGACGAGGAGTCGCTTGAACTCGTGATGAAAGAAATCTCGGTTCTGAAATCCCTGAAGCTTCTTCCATTGGTACCACTTTTTTGGTATGATTTAAGCTTCCTTTAAGATGTCTTTAGTTTGGTTGATTAGTTGATTTGCTATTCCATCTAGCCATTACATATCCTATGTTGTAGAGTCATGGTGGTGAATCTGTATTCGAATGAAGGCGGCGAAGACATGATTCGGTGGTGAAATGAAGAGAAGGTGGCACAAAGCAGTGAAGCAGCGAAGACATGATTAGGGCGATTTCTCCTTTTTTTTAGGTTAATTTTCAGTTTAGAAATTTGTATTTTAAGTTTATTTGTTATTGTAAATTATTATTATAATATAATACTTTTTATTAAACCAAACCAAACTCAATTATAACAAAACCGTACCGGACCCAATTATAGTCAAAACCAATCTTTAATCAGGTAGTTGCTAAGCAGTCGCCAAATTGGTAGCAATTTGGTCGTAACAGTCTCTAAATTTAGCGACTGATTAGTGACTGCTATATAACAGTTTCAAAATCAGTCGCTAGTTGGCCGCTAATTGGTCGCTAAATTTAGCGATTGATTAGCCACCAAAACAAACCAGTCGCAATACAGTCGCATATTGGTCGCATATTAGTTGCTAAATTTAGCGACTAATTGGCGACTCACTTGCGACGTCGATTTTGTAGTCGCATATCGGTCGCTATTTAGCCACTTATTTGCGACTTAAATATTTAGCGACACACTGTTTAGCGAATATTTATTTTAGTCGATGTTTGGTTGCCAAACCTTGTTTTGCGGCTGACTAGCGACTAAAACCGTAGTCGCTATTTCTATGTTTTCTTGTAGTGCACATATAATGTTATAAATAATCCTAAGAATCCAGTAACATCAAGCATATGGATTTGTTAACTTCATCTGACCTCAAGTTCCTTCATTTTTCTCTTATGCGTCCTGATCCTTATGCATCGAGAGTTCACCGTGGATGATGAGTGCATGCATCACCTTAAAGCAAACATCAAGCATTTGGTCAACTTCATCAAGTACCAAATACTCAACTTCTCCCACGCATCTGGTCTTCTTCTTCTTTGGCTCACCCTAGAAAAAAAATAAGTTACAAGATCTTATCAGTAAGCAGGAGAAGCGAAAGACAATATTCAGATTCGGACAGGCTAGCACATAATTATAAACAACATACATACCCAGGGATACAAATGATGAACAAAATCTTAGCTTCAAGGTCGACATAGAAACCTCCTTTAAGCTTGGACTCATGTTAGTCTCAGCTGCAGATTCATGAAAAGGAATGTCTCGTACCATATCCTCATGCTGAACAATAGTAAACATAAGTTATACTCAGAGAACTTGTTAAAGCTCACAAAACGACTATCGAACTTTGTAGAAGAATACCTCTGTGGAAGTTTGATAGTATACTCATCAGATCCTTTCTCATTCTCTTTGACAGACTCTCTTGTTGATAGAAATCGCCGGAAGATGGCTCAGTGAGTTGTCTGCAGGAGTGAGAGGAATCTCAGGTTACATATTACACATTTCTAGACAAGAGTTGATTAACTTGAAGAGAGTAAAAGAGAGAACCTTGTCGTGGAGAAACATGTAGTTGGAAATGCTTTTTGACATCAAGAAGTTTCAGACTTATTAGTCTTCTGATCTGAAACTCAAGAGCTCTTTCTTCAGACTTCCTTCTCCACAACAGATCTTTGTGAAACGCCCTTCCACACACGAATTAATCAATCAAAAATATTTTAAGGGAAAATGAAAAGAGGAGAGAGCTAGTTGTAGAAATGTAAGCGATAGAAACCATACCTTCCTGAGCCTCTCCTCCGTTCTTTCATTATATGGTCGACTTCAGCCATAAGAGCTTCAGTTTCGTCCTCGTCATCATCATCACTGATAAAGGCAAACAAATTTTAAGATAAGTTAGACCAGAGCTACAAAGAGGAAGCTGAAGTAAATAAGAACTGCAAAGAGGAAGACAAGAATCTAAGAGCACCCACAGCGGTGGGACGCTGATGGGTCTCTTAAAAAAAGTTTTTTATTATTATTATTATTATTTTTTTTTCAGATGCCAAAAAAAAAAAAAAAATTTTTTTTAAAAAGTGACGAATCAGTAAGTGACACATGGCGAGACGCAGCCAAGGAACGTATCTTAAACAAGGGACGGTAAGCGACGGTTTGTTAAAAAATGGTGGACCCCACGTGGGACCCCCATTACTTTATTAATTTTTTTTTTTAGAGACTCCCCCTAGTATACGCCGATGGGGGTGCTCTAAAGAATACAAACCTATCATCATCACTTGATAACAACATCAGAATCTTCACAAAAACCATACCTTCGTAAATGGTATATTCATAAGCCATTTCTCGAAGAGAATCATACATCTCAAACCGAATGAAGATTTGATGAAAGGATAATAAGAAATCAATCGTTAGTATAAATTTCAGATTCACTTATAAAAATTAGGGGTCCATGTTCATCGATATGTACCTCGAAGTATTTGGCAGAGGTGGGCTCATCAAAAAATTTGGGTCTAGGGTTTCTGCTGAATTTACGGCCACATAAAGACGCGTCGTCGGCTTCCTCCGTGTTGAGCCACCGTGGAGGAGGAGATCCAAACTGCCACCAACGAAACCTAATACGGATCCGCTCGAACTCTATGGATGAACTAAGGAGCCGGTGGTAGAAACAGATGAGCAAGCCGGACAGTCAACGGTGGATTTGGCTTCATTGTCATGGTCGAGAGAAAACCTAGAGAAGAAAGGAAAGAGGGATGATTTTGGTTTCTAATACATCCTGAAATAAGTTTTTTTTTTCTCTTAACAACACTTAAGGAAAAAAATTGGTTTTATCCATTTTGGTTTTGACAATTTTTTTTCTTAAGAGAAAAAATCTGAAATTTTGGTTTTGACCATTTTTCTTAAGAGATTTTTTTTTCCTTCTAAGTGTTACCGCCCATATGCAAAAATAAATTAGGCTCTAAATCTCATTTTTCATTTCCAGCTTAACGAAATAATAGCACAACCCTAATCTAATGCCATAA
Organism: Orychophragmus violaceus; assembly: GCA_030180135.1. Classification (NCBI taxonomy): domain Eukaryota; kingdom Viridiplantae; phylum Streptophyta; class Magnoliopsida; order Brassicales; family Brassicaceae; genus Orychophragmus; species Orychophragmus violaceus. Next base: position 13,928,807 of record CM058240.1, read on the forward strand.
TAAACTACCCATTCTTCCCGACTTGTTTCCCTCCTCTGTCGGTCTCGACTCTTCTTTGAAGATCTTTGATTGAATTGACCAAGTCTCGGCATATCTTGGAGCCACCGAAGATGAAGTCAACTCGTTTATGGGGTATGACCTGTATACCCCCCCCCCCCCCCCCCGCATAGACGAGGGAGATTGATTCGTGAGCGTAAACTCTTACTAGGATCTGAAGGTGGAGATAGCGCCGAGCCTCCCGGGGTGCCGCACAAGCTGAGTTCGCCGAGAATGACCTCGACTCGCTTTCGCGACCCCTGGGGGAGGGTTTCGGGAGATTCCGGCTCCTTAGACCGTTCTCGTTTGTTCTGAGAAGGCTTTTTGGTGTTTGAATCTTTGGTCTGTTTACTTTCCTTTTTGTCAGATGGAGCTTGCTCCTCAACTTCTGATTCTTCTTTGCTTTCGGACTCTCGCTTTTGAGCCTCGGCCTTGGCTCGAGTATAGCACTCTTCAGTTGAGTGTCCTCTTTTGTTGTGAAAATCACAGAATTTATCCTTGTCGAACTCGAATTTCTTCGAGCTCTTCGGGCTCTCGACCGCATTAACGTTTCCTGATTTACGGGAATCCTTTTTAGAGTTTGAGTTCTGCGAGCCCGGCGAGTTCTTTTCTTTTTGGTGCTTTTCTCTGAGGGACGTGGTTTCGTCCTAAGGCGAGCAAAGGCCTATGCGCGATGAAGGGCGTCATCGAGTGTCTGAGGTTCGCAGACTGTTATTTCCTCGCGGAATATGGTAGAGTACCACAGTCCGCGTCTCAGTGCTTCTATAGCTACTTCGTCTCGTGGGTTCGCGATTTTGGATTTTATTTCCTTAAATTGGTCAATGTACGAGTGAAGTGTCAGGAAGGGAGGCGGGTGACGAGGCGGAGGACCAGGCCGGAGACTCCTCTTTTGCTGCTTTTTGAATAACCTATTGTTGTTGTTGCCCGAGAGAGCCTTTTGTTCCTATTTCAAACTTTTGTTGCCCGCAAAGGGCCCCCTTTTTTTATTTAGTTTTGCCCCGAATGGGCTTTTTATTCGAGCCTTGAGGACATTGTGTTCTCTTTTTTTCTTTATGAATTGCTTCAATCTTTCATGCCTTAGCATAGACTTGACTGTTTAGCATAGAATTGGCCATCACGGCAACTCGAACCTCTTTAGAGAGGTCGAATAAATTGCATGAATCGAATTGCCTTAGGGAGTTCTCAACGAACTTTTAGGTCGATTATGTTTGATCTCGAGTTCCTCCTCAAATTTGTTCGAGGTTCAAATATTTCAAGGTGTAGAGTTCGAGCTTGGCGTTCAACGAAAATTTCTAAGTATACGATAAATCGAAGTTGACTTACATAGATTTATTTTGAATGTGTGTGGAGGCCGTTTTGCGTGAGCAGCTGTCTCGTTTTATCTGTCTTGATGTAGACTCGACCTCATTGTTTTGTTTAAGGGGAGGGGGTAGCCCCCCGATTCTTCTAATCCGTATGAGGTTGGAAGAATTATGAGTTTTTGAAGGACCATTTCAGATCGTTCTAATTTTGATGGGACCGTTTCATGCCTCTTATTTTGGGACGATCATTTCAGTTCGTTCAATTTTGATGGGACCGTTTCGGGTCGCTTATTTGGGACGAATAGTTCGTTCAGAAGGGATACTTTCGTATCACTTTAATTAGAATGGGCCAATTTAGGTCGCCTAGGTTCGAAGAGATAATTTCATATCATTCGATTCTGAAGAGATAATTTCATATCACTTTAATTTTTGAAGAGATAATTTCATATCACTTGGTAAAATATAAAGGCGAAGTACTTCGCGATGACTCTAACTTTTACAACGGAAAGAGACATTGATCGTGGGACTTATTTTGATTTCACAAAGATAAGCTAGTATGACTTCGTTTAAAGTTGTCGAGCTCGGTAAGAGCTTTGTGTTTGGGGGGGGGGGGGGGGGGGGGGGGGGGCGGCTGTGCTCGAGGTCGAGCTGCCTACGTACCCTTTTAAGGGGATCAAGCCGTTTCGTAGTTCGATTAGATTGGCGTACTGTTAGTGAAAGTACTTTTTGAGGTTGATGATGTTCCAGGGTCGTAGTTCAGGCTTCTGGGTTTCCACCAACTTGATTCGGTAGACCCCGTCCTTCACAACATCGGTGACCTGGTAAGGACCTTCCCACTTTGCTCTTAACTTTACGGCGTGTTCTTCCTTTTTATGGTTGAACACTTTCCGCAAGACGAGCTCCCCTACTTGAAACCTTCAAGTTTTGATTCTGGAATCATAGTAGCGAGCTGCGGCTTGTTGGTAATTTTGGATTCGAGCTAGTGCGAGATTTCTCCTTTCGTCGTCCGTTATCATCTTGTTGTTAAGTTCCTCTTGTCGTGGGCATTCTTCTTTACGAATGCTTGACACGAGGATTTCAGCTGGTACTACCGCCTCGATTTCGTAAGCCAACGAGAAGGGAGTCTCGCCAGTGGATTTGCGGAGGGTAGTCCGGTAAGCCCAGAGTACGGCTGGGAGCTCGTCGCTCCAGCTCGTTTTGCACTCATTGAGTCTTTTCTTAAGGCTATTCATGATTTCCTTGTTAGCTGCTTCCGCCAGTCCGTTCCCTTGAGGATAGCAGGCGTTGAGTAAGTCAGCTTTATGTTCTAGGTTCTACAGAACTCTTTGAACACGTTTGATATGAATTGAGGTCCGTTATCGGTGACGATCTCGTGGGGTAGGCCGTGTCGGCAAACGATGTTTCGCCAGACGAACTCCTTAACGTGAACGTCTTTGACCTTTTGGTATGATTCCGCTTCAATCCATTTAGTGAAATAATCTGTCATTACCATTAGGTGCGTGGCTTTCTTTTTGCCTGATGTGACTAAAGGTCCCACGATATCCATTCCCCATCGCATGAATGGGTATAGCGAGGAGATAGAGGAGAGTTTCTCCGATAATTGGTGGATAATCGGGGCGTGTTTTTGGCATTTGTCGCATTTGCTGGAAAAGGACTCGCATTCGGTGGCCATTGTTGGCCAGAAGTAGCCTTGTCTTTTGATTCGTATGGCCAGGGCTCGTCCTTCGGAATGGCTTCCGCAGGATCCGTCGTGGGCCTGTGTGATCACGACTTGGGCTTGCTTGTTATCGAGGCATTTGAGGTAAGGTCCAGAGAGACTTCTTTTAAAAAGTTCCCCTTGTGTGACACAGTACGTTGCGCCCTGCGTCTTGAGTTTCCGCGCTTCCCATTTGTCGTCGGGGACTTCGCCATTTGTTATGTATCGAATGATCGGAGTTCTCCAATCTTCGTCATTGTTAGGCTTGGGTCCTTGACCAGTGTCCTTGGGATTTTTCTGGTTCTCGACATCGTCCTTGTTGGTAGGCTCGTATTCCTTCAAGGATAGAGCTTTCAGGGCGATGTCGATACTTGGTTTTTCGATCCCCTCAACTGGTATGATCCTTTTGAGGTTAGGATCAGATGGTTCTCAGCGGTTGAGAGGTCATCACTATGATTGAGTGCGATTGGAAGTATGGGCAGAGTTTCCGAGCCGATGTGACCAGCGCTAAAGCGAGTTTTTCCATGGCAGGGTATCTGGTTTCAGCGTCGATCAAGGTCTTACTGATGTAATACACCGGCCGTTGTTCGTTTTGTTCTTCGCGAACCAGGACTCCACTTACCGCTGCTGTAGAGACAACCAGGTAGAGGTAGAGGGGTTCCCCTTCTACTGATTTCGCCAGTATAGGTGGTTCGCTTAGGTAAGATTTTAGCTGGGCGAACGCTTCTTCGCACTTTTCGTCTCAGAGGAACTTCTTGTTCGCTTTGAGTAAGTTGTAGAAGGGTAGACATTTGCCAGTCGACCTTGAGATGAAGCGGTTCAAAGCAGCTATTTTACCAGTTAGACGCTGGACTTCTCACGTTGTTTTGGGAGACTTCATCTCTATAAATGTTGCGATCTGTTTGGGATTCGCTTCGATCCCTCTTTCGGTCACTAGGTAACCAAGGAATTCTCCTGAGGGGACCCCGAAGGTGCACTTCGCTGGGTTGAGTTTCATCCCGTATTTGTTAAGAATGATAAAGCATTCTTTTAGCTGGGGGATATGATCTTCGTACTTGGAAGATTTGACCAACATATCGTCGATGTAGACTTCCATGGTTTTACACAGGAGTCCTGAAAACATCTTGTTGACAAGGCGTTGGTAAGTCGCTCCGTCATTTTTTAGTCCGAAGGGCATGACTTTGTAGCAGTACGTGCCTCGATCAGTTATGAACGAAAGTCTTTTCTTGGTCCTTGGGGTTCATTAGTATTTGGTTGTACCCCGAGAAGGCATCCATGAAGGATAGTAGTTGGTGTCCGGCGGTAGCTTCGACCAGTCGGTCGATGTGTGGGAGTGGGAAGCTGTCTTTCGGACATGCTTTGTTGAGGTCTGTGAAATCTACACAGACTCTCCACTTCCCGTTCTTTTTTCTTGACCACTACGGGGTTCACAAGCCAGTCGGGGTACTTGACCTCTCTGATCGATCCGATTTTTAGTAACCGATCGACCTCGTCGTTGACGGCTTGAGCTCGTTCCGGGCCAAGTTTTTGACGTTTTTGTCTTACCGGTTTGTAGGTTGGGTCGACATTCAGCTCGTGGCTGGTTACGTCGATTTTGATCCCTTTCATGTCTGCTGAAGACCAGGCAAAGGAGTCGACGTTCTGTTTAAGGAAAGAGATCAATTCATTTTTAACTGGCTCTGATAGGTCAATTCCGATGCCGACAAGTCTTTCGGGATGAGCGTCGTCTATGCAAACTTGGGTTGTGAGGTCCTTTGGGGGTCCTATTTTACTTGGGTCGTTCGACCTTTTGGTTTGCATGGTGGCGAGCTCTTCCTCTTTCCGTAATTGCTATGCGGGGGATTTTTCAATCTGCTTGTATCCATTCATGTAGCAATGGCTGGAAATCTTTTGACTTTCGTAAACGGTTTTTACTCCTTTGGGAGTTCAAAATTTTACGCATTGATGGTAGGTCGATGGTACCGCTTTCATGTCATATATCCATGGTCGACCTAGAATTGCGTTGTAGGGAGATGGGCGATCTACTATGACGAACTCTGTCATTCTTCGAACTCCTCCAGCTATTACTGGGGCGAAGACATAGCCCATTGAGTATGTTGTTTCGCCAGCGAACCCTACCAATGGTGTCTTTTCCTCGACGATTTCGGAGTCATTGAATTCCATCTTCCGGAATGCGTCGTAAAAGAGGACATCCACGGAACTTCCTGTGTCGATCATTATCCTCGATAGCTCGACATCTCCAACTACTAGACACACGAGGAGAGCATCGTCATGTGGTTTGTCAAAGGTAAAGTCATTGATCATTTTCCACCTAAACTTAGCCCATCTTTCTTCGAAGAGCTCAAAAAGATTCATTATGCAAATAACAGTAAATAACACAAGAATCATTATGCAATCTTAATACACAGTATAAGAAACAAGTTTTTAACATCTTCAACAACTTGATCATAATTTGTCTTTATTTTCTCTTGATTTTAGTAGTACATGAGCAAAACAAACCCAAAAACACATGGTCAATATCTCTGGCAGCCTCTCTGAAATGTTGTTCTAAGTCAGCACAACACTCTTTTCGATATGGGGATGGTTCTCGTATGTCTCTGTATCCTCTTCAGAATCATCCTCACGGTCTTCTTCAAGGTCTTCGTCAAGGTCTTCTTCATGGATTTCTTCATGTTCTTCTTCAGTATTACTTCAGTATTACGTTCGTCATCAATCGCATATAAGTCAACATAGTCTTGGACCGGAAAATCGTCTTCACTGACCTTGTAATACCCTGTTTCACAAAATTTGTCAACGGGCAGTCAGAAAAGTCAACCTCGCATTTTCATAATTTTTGGGACTTGAGGGGCATTTTGGTAATTTACCAAAATAATAGACATAAGATTTGACAGCCCAAATGATTCTCTTTTTAATTAAAGAAATCATTTAGAAGACATAAAGTGATGGAATTGGACGTTTAAAAGAGTTTTACGGATTATCGGGATGGAAACCGATAAAACGGGAGTCTGAATCGGGTGAAATGACTTGCTAAATGACTCTTATGGAGTCTAGTATTTTAAAAAGAAGATTGGAATATTTGGTTAAGCGGCATTAGTGGGTTTTTGGAAGTTCAAAGCTGAATTGACCATTTTGATCCGAACGGAGTAAATCGGGGAATTGAGGATCTAAGAGTTTGGAGATTCATTGTGCAGAACGTCAGAAGCTCCCTGGTTCGACAAGTGTCATTTGTTTCATATCAGTTGGTGCCACCTAACTTCCCAAGGTTCAAAGAACCATTTGTGGATTCTTGCATGATTCTTTCACATCACCACTCTCTCCTCTCATTGATCTTTAATCACCCCCTCTCACTGAGAAATCACTCACAAACACTCTCTCACCTCTCTCCTCTCACCACCCACGAGCTCTATCTCCCTTTCTCTCTCCAAGCTCAACCAAATTCATCCTCTCTTTTAGATCGTCAAAGAAATTTGAAAAACATTCAAAGTGTTCTTCAAGACTTGGCTCTCAAGTTACCAAAATAACTCAAAACCCAAGGTTAATATCAATAATACACTTTCATATTTGGAATCTCCATTCTCTCCTCATCTTCCGCCGCCGTTCAGTTCCACCGCCACCGCCGGAGTGTCGCTGTAAGAACATCACTGTCGGCAAAGCTCAACCACACCTCTCTCCTTTGGCTCACTGGTTCTCCTCTCTACTGGTTGGTCTTCTCCTTCTTGTCTCCTACCTCTCATCGGAGATCAGCCACGTCAAAATCTCGCCGGAGCTCCACCGCGGTCAACGCCGAAGCCCTTGGTCAACATCGAAGACCGCTCACCGTGAGCTCTCTCTCTCTCTTTCTCTCTCTGCAGTAAACTCTCTCTCTCTCTGAAGTGTCTCTCTCAACGCCTGTCACCTTCTTGCCAGTCAGATCACATGAGAAGTTTCATCACCGCCAGTCAACGCCTCTCCACCGTCAATCAACGCCGGTAAAGTCGCCGGAGCCTCCGGTTAACTCAGTCTCCTCTTGTCGGTAAAGCTAGGGTTGGTCAACTATCGGTTCAACCCGGTTTAGACAATGGTCAACTCGATCAACGGTCAACTCCGGTTTAGTGAATTCAACGCTCGGTCAACGTCTGATCAACCGGTTTATTTTCTTCAACGGTTTTGTTTAGGACGGTTCTAGCTTGGAGTTGCATTTGGATCGGTTATTGGTTTGGGGAAGGTTCAGGTTTAGCCATCGTTCGGTCTCGGGAGGTTCGGAATTCCGTCATACCGTCATCCGTCACTACAAACACTGTGAGTCGGTTAATTATGCATTAGTGTAGATCATGTAGACCCAGGAACCCTAAACCATAAATTTTGGTTGCATGCCTTTTTTATTATGTGAATTAGAGCGGTTATAAGAATGAATTATATGTTGACTAATTAAATGTTTAGGATAAATAAGCTTGTTAGATAGTGTTGTATTGATCATTGCTTGTTATGAAGTTAATTGTTATTGAGTGATGCATTCATTTTAGATTGGCATGATTAGGAACTATATGCATTTATACGATAATAAAAACATAATTAAATTAATCTATATACGGAAACTATGACTTAATTAAAATATGGTTAAAATACATAACGAACTTTAGAATATAATAACGGGTAGTTCATAGTTAATAGTTGGGTTTATTGGGTTAATTGGATTTAATTAAATAACAATGAGATGTCGGGACATTAGTAAGTATACTAATCTTAAACCGACAAATCGAAGAGTTTATCAAAGATATTTAAGACAGATAAATTAAAAGGTGGTATTTGGAAATGAGCTGTCTACGGGATTAGTAAGCCTAACGTAGCAGATTAAATGAATTAAAAGGTGAGATAAAAATTAAAGGCATGTTTAATTAAGTTGTGTGTTGTTGGAGATTGATGTTGTGTGATTGTGTGCATGCATGTTTGTTGACTACTCCGGTGTTGGGCCGGATAGTCCATTGATTGCGTTGTTTAGTATATTCCGGTATTGGGCCGGATAGATGATATGTAAGTGCACTAGCAAATGTAGTATATAGGTTCGAACCACAGAGACTCAAGAAATCTTACGATATACTATAGAATGTCGAGTTAATCTAGGCGATATAAATCAAGAATAGTAAACTAAATGCAGGAAATAAATCAGTAGCAAATCGGTTTGTTTATCAAATACTAAAATGCTAGGTCCAGGGAGTTCTCGGGAATTCATGCCATGCAGATAAAATATCAGTCATGATCAAATTAAGAACCGTTCTAGAACTTAAAAACAGATATAAAACTAACCAACTTTCATTTCAAGAATTCACTAAGTCTAAACCTTAGAAATCCAAATTTCTTTGCAATTCCTAACAGATGAAACTAGCCTTAAGTGCAGGTTCAATTTGTTCACAATTCAACTAAGCCAAATTCTTTGCAGATAATTAAATTGCTCAACCTAAATAGATCAGATTCTAAATCACACTTTCATGCCAATTTATAAACCCTAAATCTAGATTCCAATTGATCAGGTTATAAACTAGTATTATGCACAATTCAGGTTGAATAACTAACAAGTAATGAATCCATAACTAATTGATTTAATCTAGCAAGACATGAAAATTCTAATGAGAATCGCCAAACCTAACAATAAATCTACTCAGACATGATCAATGAAACATAAATCATAATATGAATAAATTGCATTAAAGAGAAAGTAGAGAATCAAAAGGGGTTCGAAATCTTCGCCAAAAAGCAGTACAAGGTTATGATCAGCCCCAAAGCTCTATACTCTCTCTAGCTAAAAGTATGAATGTGTCTAACAAAACAAAATACCAAAAACCTAATTATAAATTGCTAAACACGTTTTGGGCCTCTTCTGTAAATATTGAAACTTCTGGGTCAAAGCTGCAATTCTTGAATTCTTCATTAATGTGCTGGCGATTCGGGTCTACATCGATTGACGCATGACTGCATCGATCAACGCTCAGGTCGAACAGAGAAGGTGACTTCCGCTCCTTACGGCTTTAGCTCCAAATCTTGCCCAATAAGATCCAATATCTTCCAAAATCCTCCAAACGTGCATATACCTAATACCTGAAAAGACTCGAAAGACACTACAAAAGAATCTAATATATACTTATACCATGGCTTAAAACAGGTAAAAACCATGATATATTAACTCCCCCACACTTAGCCTTTGCTTGCCCTCAAGCGAAACAGAAAACCAAAATGAGGTGAAGAAGTTTGAAAACTTCAGAAACTCGTTTCATCGTAGAAGCACCACACTCAGATTCCCCTTAGTAAGACACAAGAAATGCACATGCAGAAATCAAGACTAACATATACTTCCCCCATACTTAGCAATTATCCTGAGTAAAATCCACAATCATATCCAGAGCATTCAAATTCACCACACTCACTTCTATAATCTAAATAAGTGTGGCCTCACCTAGGGAGTATCGATCAAAGAACAAATAGATTCTCACTCTGTTATCACCTGACCACCATACTATCGTTTTCTAGTTCCTTTCTTTTCATTTCCTTCCTTAGCAATAGATTTCCCCCATTAGGTATCATTTTATTTTTTTTATCAGTGTTCTTCCCTTTTTATTCGGGATATTACTTTGGACATATTTGCATGGATGCACATGAGGTAATAGGGGTCTCTACCACTCCCGCGACCACTTCGAAGCTACTAGATTATCTCTTCTTCTTTTTTTTTACTTTAAGGAAGGGGAGAAGGGAACCCTACTTAGACATGTTTACAAGCTGTGTCAGAACTAACAGAGGAATCCGACTCAAAGTATACCAAGCCCCTAGGTGAGAAAAATTAAGTCAAGTTTAAGTGCAAAGTCAGTAATGGATTCTTTGAATACCTGAAGTGATATGGGTGTCCTCAGTAGGCTGCTCTGCATTGGGTTTTCTAATAGTCATAGATCATCTACAAGTTCATTCTAATTGTCACTTAGGTTCCTGTAAGTGTTGTAGTCTCCTCAAAAGTCATAATTTCCTACTCAAATGTTTTGACTCAATAAAACAGACACAACTGGCTCTAAGAATAGAAAAAGATTATGTCAGTACCACCTCCCCCACACTTGAAACACACTGTCCCTAGAGGCATCAAGCTTAGGCTTGGTAAAATAATAAAAATGGATTGAATGTATTGTGTTCTGGCAATTTTTTACCCCTCTCGCATCTGCGTCGATCGCTGCACATGACCGCAATGATCGACACACATCGTGGGTCATCGTCTCATATACCCTTATTGCCAAAACTTAAATCTAAAATGACTCCGTTATAACTTAAATTTCTTTTAACATTATTTTTAATCCGAAAATAAGGTAAATGACCATAGACCCAAGTCACTTCCTAATAGTTACATCTTATACCTAAGTTTTATCCACCCACCCAATTTTATTGGGTCTTAACCCAAAAACTGAACATACTTTTTTCACACTTAACTTTTTTCTCTAAATAAATTAATAAATTTCTGTAGTTTATTTATTGAATTAAACAGTTTTTAATTATTCGAAATCAAACCTTTTTCCGATAAAGCTTTAACTTCACTTTTCATTTATATCTCTTTGTAAAAATAGAGAATTATCGATGTATATTTTATAAATTCGAATTAGGTTCATTTTTTGAATTTATGGATAATACTGGTAGAACTAGGTAAAACTGTGTTATTTAAAAATATCTACAAAGTGTTACATTGACGAGTTTTGGAGAGTTAGAAGCTCACTAAGAGGGAAAAGAAATGGTTTGAGAACCATCCGCAGTTCATACACTTTTTTTCACAGAGACATCAATCAAAAGGTTCAAAGTCGGAAACACATCTTTCGTTGAATTGGTAAGTTTGGTTAAATACTAGGGAAGACCAGTAGAAGGTGACTGGAGATAAGGTAGATGGTCTGGAGCAAAGATTGTTGTCACTAAAAGCATATGTGAAGAATCAAAGACACTACAAGAAATATCGGCATTAGTAGCACACTGAAAACGCTACCATAGGGTTTTGGTAGCGTTTTCATGAACGCTATGTCAGCCACAGCTATAATAGACCCCCATCTACCATAGCGTTTTTTCAATGCTATAATAAATGGAGATATTGTAGCATTATATAATCTCTATCGGAAATTATTTTATAACATATGTGTAGTGCTATGATGCAGTTTTCCATGGCGATATTTTTGTGCTGTAGTATAAATTATAATAACACATTTCCAATGCCAGTAAATATGTTTTCGTGACGTGATTTATTATACCATTAATTTAGTGTTATTGTATATTACAATAAACGACTAAAAATAATTTAAATTTGTTAAAATTAATTTATGAAATTATAATTAAAATTAAAAATAAATATTCTGCTAAAAACAAAATTAATTTAGGAAAAGAATATATATTTATTGATTTATCTAAACCAAATATCGGTTCATTAGTTACAAATATTAAACTACACTTGACGACACAAACATGATTCAATGTTATTGACAATCAGAGCCGATGATCCTCTTAAACGTGCTTGTTCTTCTTCGTCTTACAAACTGGAGCTCTGACAACTTCTGATTGCTTGGTTGAAATTATCTAGTTCTTTTGAATCCGAGCTATGTATGGTCTTGATGGTATCAATACCACAACTGAAACATAAAAAGACAATTATCAGTTTCATTTCACATTTTAGTTTTCCATGTTGTTCTATACCCGGCGAGAAATGAGTTGTAGAATCAACCAATTATCTTAGCAAGTTTATACAGCTGAACCTAGAAGATTCTGTAAGATTCTGATATACATTTGAGTTGGCTTCAGCATCTAAGCATCAGAGCTTGTGAAAGAGAATAATACTAAGTTCTTGCGGGGAAAAATGATAAACCAAAGAGAAACATTGATGTTACTTGCAAGCTTCCTTCGTTAAATCACCACCCATCATTTCCAATCCGCAGCTTTCGCTCCCTCAGGACAGGCCCACCGGAGATGGAACTGGGGTCAGAGGGTTGGGGCTAGAGATGCCGCTGGAGGTATTAATGGGCCGTCGTATTTCAATGGATCATAAAACAGGTTACAATGGACATGAGAAGTTGCAGCAAATGAACGCATATTAGTCAAGTATGCCCATAGGCATCCACATTGTTTTATGGAGGGTTATTTCTTTAAAAATCATTTTTAAAATGATTTTTATTGCATTTGATATAAATGTTATATACTAATAAGTTTATGATCAATTATTTAGTTTTTTAAATATATAATTTAGAGTTTTAAAAAATGATACACATATATAGTAAAAGTTGTGTATACTAAACTATAAATAGATTGAATACTAGATAAAAATAGTTACTTTTAAGTTTGAGATTTCTATTTGAAAATATTAGTTTTAAGTATGATTTATGGTTTGGGTATAGGATTTAAGAGTTTATGTTTAAGGTTTTATTTAAGATTTGAGGTTTGAGATTAATGTTGAAAATATTAGTTTTATGTATATACAATTTGGGGTATAGGGTTAGGGTTCAAGTGTGAAAATTTCCAAAAGTAAGCTAACCACTCTACCATAACCCTACAATACCCTAAACCCTATGTATTACAAGTCTACACACTAACTAACATTCATATTAGTTGAACTTATAAAATATGTAATAATTGTTTTGTATTTATACTTTATCATAAACTACAAAATTAGTATACCCTAAACCCTATTTATACCCTAAAATAATATAAGTTATATTATAAATAAAAAGAAATAAATTGCAAAACCCTAAACTCTCCAATACACTAATCTCTAAATCAAATAACATAATCTCTCAAATACCCTAAACTCTCCTAAACTAAAACTGATAGTATTTTAAACCCTAAACCCTATATATACCCTAAATTAAAACTGAAGAATTTGTTTGTTTCTAATATTATGGTATTTATAATAAAACAAATATATATTTTTTAATCAAAATTCTTGTATTTTAATCCAATTGGAAATATTGTTCACAGTTTATACATAAAATATACATTGCAATTTGATCTACAATTTTTTTTTGAATCCCCATAACATGTACAATTTAGTCCAGTGAACCACAAGGTTGCTCATATTTCCAATCAGGTAATATGTGAAACCCAAGTTGAAAAGCATGTAAAAGACATTGAACAACATCTCCCTTGGAATCTCAGAATGTAAGTCTCCATATCATGTTGTTGTTAGTGTCGTAACTGAACAGTAAGGAGCAGTCACATATCTGCTCCATAGGCTTGCCTCCTTGAACTTTGGGTACACAGCTCCAATCCATGTCATTCTTGGATCAAGATACTGCTCTGCAATGAGGTAGTTGAAGCATCCAGCACAATGTACTGCAAAGAGTGTGGCCTGATATAGTGATATATCATGGTTTTTACCGGTTTTATGCCATGATATAAGTATGTTTTAGAGTCTTTTTGTGTTTCTTTAGAGTCTATTACAGGTGTTATTAGGTACGCACACGTTTGGAGTGGATTTGGAGTAATTGGAGCTATTTGGAGCATTTTGGAGTTTTGACCCGAGAGATAGAGCTCACTGTCCAGAATAGAGTGAGGCGTTGATCGACACACATCTACATCGATCGATGCACATCGAGTTGGGCCAGTCTCGGCGAGAGTTAATGAAGAATGATGAATTTGCAGAATTGCCCAGAAGTTCCAGATATTTACACAGAAGCCCCAAGACGTGATTTAGCTATTTAATTAGGTATTTACTTCAGTTTTTAGATACACTATCATACTTTAGAGGAGAGAGTTTTTAGAGCTATTTGGGGCTGATCTGATCCTGTACTAAATCCTATTTTTGGAGAAGATTTCGAACCCCTTTACTTATTTAATCTCTTTTATGATATCTATTAATTCATTGATCATGTTTTCATTATCTATGTCTGAGTAGATTCATAGTTAGGTTTAGGGATTCTCAATAAGGATTTTATGACTTTCTAGATATAATCAATTCAGTTAAGGATTCATATCAATAGATGTTCTTCAATCTAAATTGTGTTTAATGCTAGTTATAACTTGATCACTTAGAATATAGATCTTAGGTTGCTAGATTGACACGAAAGTGTGGTTTAGAATCTTAACTATTTAGGTTGAGCAATTGAATTACTCGCAAAGAAATTTGGTTTAATTGAATTGTGAACATATCGAACTTGATCATTAAAGCTGGTTTAATCTGTTAGGAATTACAAAGGAATTCTCACAACGAAAGTTGGTTAATTCTATATCTGTGTTCTGAGTTCTGGAACTATACCTAATTTGATCCTAACTGAATGATTTGTCTGCTTGTCTGATTTCCTGAGAACTCCCTAGACTTAGCGCCCTTAGTTAATTGCTTACAACCCGAACTTGCTACTGATTTACTTTCCTGCTTGCTTTTAGTTTTCTAATCATATTTGCTTTCTCCTAGTTTAATATTTTCTGTTCTAATTCTATCGTTGCCTAGAGTCCTCGTGGATTCGATCCCTAAGTACTACATTGATATTACTGTGCACTTGCAGTTAGTATAGGGTTAAAACTCTGAGCCTATCAAGTTTTTGGCGCCGTTGCCGGGGACTCTTTTAAGTCTTTGATAGATTCGAACTTAGGGTTTAGACTAGGATTTTTATTTTTATTTTAGTTACTAATTATTTCTCTGTTTCTTCTCTATCGCAGGTTTTACTTTCGCATAGCATCGATCGTTGCATCCTTTGTGTCGATCGTTACTAGGCGATTGGAGTTGAATCGATCGTTGCACTACTAGCATCGATCGTTGCTTGGCGATTACAGACGGTTTATGCAGACGCGTGATACCAGAAGTAATCTGAATACTAATCTCGTTAACCTTCAACTTGAAGAGCTTGCTAGACAAGAGAGGACTAACAGGAGAGTTAGAAGAGCTAGGATGGTTGTTGAACGTGTGATTATAATGCCTGATGCTCAAGGTACCCTGAGGGACCGACAAAACAATTCGTACAATACTGCTGGGGAACGGATTGATGCTGAAGGGAATGTTATTCCTGATCCTATAGAGCCACCACGACAGGAGCAGAACCAAGGCCAAGGACAGGCCCAAGGTAGAGAGATGGTTGTCCATGAGAGGACTTTGGCTGACTATAACCGTCCGGATGAGTTCCATGCTAACCGGTCAGCTCTTGTACCTCCTGATTTTGATAGGAATGATTTTGAAATCAAGACCATCTACTACTCTCTTCTGAGGCAGAATGCCTTCCATGGTTATCCTAATGAGCAACCGATGGATCACATAGATGAGTTTGAGGACATAGTCACTGGGATGAAGTATGATGGAGTGAATTATGACTATCTGTTTCTCAAACTCTTCCCCTACTCTCTCGCTGGAGATGCTGTTGTCTGGCTGAAACAACTTCCACATGGGAAGTTTGTTACATGGGATGCTTTGAAGAGTGAGTTTTTGCGACACTTCTATGATGATGCTCGCTCTGATCAGTCAAGACATGACATTCTCACTTTCTCTCAAGGTCCGACAGAGCCTCTTAAGACTGCCTGGATGAGGTTTAAGAAGTACCAACGTGACTGCCCGCATCATGGATTCACTGAGGTAACATTGTTGGGCATTTTCTTTAGAGGCATAGATCTCCCATATGAGACTGCGTTGGATAATTCCAGCAATGCCAATTTTAACACTAGAACTCCTGCTCAAGCTAAGCAACTAATAGATAACTTAGTAAGCAGTAATAGCTGCAAGAGTACTGATAAAAGGAGGAAGGAGTCTGGTGGGAAGATGGAGAATCTAGAGATCGCTGATATTAGAGCTAAGCTGGACACAGTTTGTAATCTTCTAGCTGGGAAGAAAGCTGTCCATTTTTCTCAAGCTGTTGAAGTGATCAATGCTGAAGATGATGCTCAGGAAGAGGATGTGAACTACATCGGAGGATCTGGTTTCCAAGGTAACAGGTTTGATAATCAGCAAGGTAATAGATTCTTCAGTGGTCAGAAGAGTGCTTTCACAAGCAATCAAAACTCTTCTGGTTTTGGACAGAATGCTGGTTTTCAGAAACCTTTCCAACAAGGTAATCAGAGGACTTTGAAGCGGATTCAGAATTCTCGCTAGTTCCAGATAGCCTAGGATCTAGGGTCTAGTTAATCGAATCATGGATCTCACCTCGTGATTACCTGGAGTTTTGGCAGCGGAAGATGCAGGTAATACGAGATCTGGAGCGCCCCAATCGTTGCGCCTCTATCGTAGTCCACACGCACACAAGCTGGAATCCGCCGGGATGCTAGTACCGGTACTCGGATCTCCCTGGGACTTTTTGTTTCCAGAGGTTTCTGTGTTTTCTATCTGAGAAAAACACTCTAGGCGGCGCACTTTTCATCTGTTAGGTCGAATGTACAATACGTGTTTATATATCGACCTTAAAGTGAACCGAAACATCAGTCTCGGTTTCGCCTTTGTGTCGACCGACACACTTAGTAGTGTCGATCGACACACCTCATGTATCGACCGACGCACCCAGTGGTGTCGATCGATACATCTCATAGAAACTTATATTCGATGTGCATCCAATACACATCGATCAGATCATATGCCAATGATCAATCCCAAATGGACTATGTCCAACTTGCTTAGGTGTGTGACCCTGTAGGTTCACACGATACTGGAAATGAGTTACAACTCATTTGTCATAAGTGGTTTCTAGCAAAACATTATGACTACCCAGTATCCCATGAATTGTCCGATCTCGACAATACAACTATCTTTAGAGTTAGCACAATATGATTTCAGGACATAATCCCAACAATCTCCCACTTGTACTGGAATCACCTATTCCTATAATCCCTTCGTCTCTATATCTCGATATGGCATAAGGCAAGAGATTGTGTCATCCTTATTATAGCCAACATCATGTTCATCGAACTTCTGATCTATACTGATTAAAACAAACGACTGACAATCACCTCGTTTGAGCACGGCCATGCATTTTCTCAGTATCAAATCTTCGATGGGCCCCTGAGATATTTATCTCCCGTTATCCAGGAGGGACAAATCCCATCTTGTTCCATCCCTGTTTCTACACATACTTCATGATACGCACAAGCAATGCCGTTATAGCCGCCAGTTACGGAACGACATTTGACAAGGTCAACACGCACCAATTCATATGCTAGAAAACATGATGAACTCAGGTTTAAGGACTATACTCTATAGTCGTAATGAGAACCTCCCATGACACTGATATAACTATCCTGTGGAGTTCTCATTAGCGGGTCATGTCCGATCATATGTTCACCAACATATATCTATGTGACTGACTGTGATAATCATATCATTGACTCCATGAAACTTAGTCCAACAGTCACCTCACATACTAGTCTCGCGCGGTTATTGGTGCCCCACTTCAATAACCTCAACTAGGGACAATCATAATTTATGTCATCTTTTACTTATAGGGTTTCATGATCAAGTCCTCAACTTGATGACCTATACGATAACCATAAAATACTTTGGGACCATTATTTAATTATCCAATAATTAAATAACACCGATGTCAGTTTTAACTTACACAAACACTGCCATAGCATGTCTCTGTAAAGATTACAACATAACTAAAATAACTCCCACTAGAATCAAGATCATCTCTTCTGATATCTTATACATACAGCTACAGAATAAATTTCGTGCTTAGGTTGTGGGAGAGACTGCGGTGTCATTGCTTGAAACAATTACAACAAACCACATCGCCATTCAGATAAAA
This sequence comes from Orychophragmus violaceus, assembly GCA_030180135.1. Taxonomy (NCBI): domain Eukaryota; kingdom Viridiplantae; phylum Streptophyta; class Magnoliopsida; order Brassicales; family Brassicaceae; genus Orychophragmus; species Orychophragmus violaceus. The sequence continues at coordinate 13,946,533 of CM058240.1, forward strand.
GCGTTATTCTTCGGTCCACTGCTTGGAGCTTTTCCAACAGTCAGCACCGCTATTCAGACAAAGAGACATAACCAGGTGGGAACCGGGAATCGTCTTTGTTCTTCGCGAACCAGGACTCCACTTACCGCTGCTGTAGAGACAGCCAGGTAGAGGTAGAGGGGTTCCCCTTCTACTGATTTCGCCAGTATAGGTGGTTCGCTTAGGTAAGATTTTAGCTGGGCGAACGCTTCTTCGCACTTTTCGTCCCAGAGGAACTTCTTGTTCGCTTTGAGTAAGTTGTAGAAGGGTAGACATTTGTCAGTCGACCTTGAGATGAAGCGGTTCAAAGCAGCTATTTTACCAGTTAGACGCTGGACTTCTCACGTTGTTTTGGGAGACTTCATCTCTATAAATGTTGCGATCTGTTTGGGATTCACTTCGATCCCTCTTTCGGTCACTAGGTAACCAAGGAATTCTCCTGAGGGGACCCCGAAGGTGCACTTCGCTGGGTTGAGTTTCATCCCGTATTTGTTAAGAATGATAAAACATTCTTTTAGCTGGGGGATATGATCTTCGTACTTGGAATATTTGACCAACATATCGTCGATGTAGACTTCCATGGTTTTACACAGGAGTCCTGAAAACATCTTGTTGACAAGGCGTTGGTAAGTCGCTCCGTCATTTTTTAGTCCGAAGGGCATGACTTTGTAGCAGTACGTGCCTCGATCAGTTATGAACGAAGTCTTTTCTTGGTCCTTGGGGTTCATTAGTATTTGGTTGTACCCCGAGAAGGCATCCATGAAGGATAGTAGTTGGTGTCCGGCGGTAGCTTCGACCAGTCGGTCGATGTGTGGGAGTGGGAAGCTGTCTTTCGGACATGCTTTGTTGAGGTCTGTGAAATCTACACAGACTCTCCACTTCCCGTTCTTTTTTCTTGACCACTACGGGGTTCACAAGCCAGTCGGGGTACTTGACCTCTCTGATCGATCCAATTTTTAGTAACCGATCGACCTCGTCGTTGACGGCTTGAGCTCGTTCCGGGCCAAGTTTTTGACGTTTTTGTCTTACCGGTTTGTAGGTTGGGTCGACATTCAGCTCGTGGCTGGTTACGTCTATGTTGATCCCTTTCATGTCTGCTGAAGACCAGGCAAAGGAGTCGACGTTCTGTTTAAGGAAAGAGATCAATTCATTTTTAACTGGCTCTGATAGGTCAATTCCGATGCCGACAAGTCTTTCGGGATGAGCGTCGTCTATGCAAACTTGGGTTGTGAGGTCCTTTGGGGGTCCTATTTTACTTGGGTCGTTCGACCTTTTGGTTTGCATGGTGGCGAGCTCTTCCTCTTTCCGTAACTGCTATGTGGGGGATTTTTCAATCTGCTTGTATCCATTCATGTAGCAATGGCTGGAAATCTTTTGACTTCCGTAAACGGTTTTTACTCCTTTGGGAGTTCAAAATTTTACGCATAGATGGTAGGTCGATGGTACCGCTTTCATGTCATATATCCATGGTCGACCTAGAATTGCGTTGTAGGGAGCTGGGCGATCTACTATGACGAACTCTGTCATTCTTCGAACTCCTCCAGCTATTACTGGGGCGAAGACATAGCCCATTGAGTATGTTGTTTCGCCAGCGAACCCTACCAATGGTGTCTTTTCCTCGCCGATTTCGGAGTCATTGAATTCCATCTTCCGGAATGCGTCGTAAAAGAGGACATCCACGAAACTTCCTGTGTCGATCATTATCCTCGATAGCTCGACATCTCCAACTACTAGACACACGAGGAGAGCATCGTCATGTGGTTTGTCAAAGGTAAAGTCATTGATCATTTTCCACCTAAACTTAGCCCATCTTTCTTGGAAGAGCTCAAAAAGATTCATTATGCAAATAACAGTAAATAACACAAGAATCATTATGCAATCTTAATACACAGTATAAGAAACAAGTTTTTAACATCTTCAACAACTTGATCATAATTTGTCTTTATTTTCTCTTGATTTCAGTAGTACATGAGCAAAACAAACCCAAAAACACATGGTCAATATCTCTGGCAGCCTCTCTGAAATGTTGTTCTAAGTCAGCACAACGCTCTTTTCGATATGGGGATGGTTCTCGTATGTCTCTGTATCCTCTTCAGAATCATCCTCACGGTCTTCTTCAAGGTCTTCTTCAAGGTCTTCTTCATGGATTTCTTCATGTTCTTCTTCAGTATTACTTCAGTATTACGTTCGTCAGCAATCGCATATAAGTCAACATAGTCTTGGACCGGAAAATCGTCTTCACTGACCTTGTAATACCTTGTTTCACAAAATTTGTCAACGGGCAGTCAGAAAAGTCAACCTCGCATTTTCATAATTTTTGGGACTTGAGGGGCATTTTAGTAATTTACCAAAATAATAGACATAAGATTTGACAGCCCAAATGATTCTCTTTTTAATTAAAGAAATCATTTAGAAGACATAAAGTGATGGAATTGGACGTTTAAAAGAGTTTTACGGATTATCGGGATGGAAACCGATAAAACGGGAGTCTGAATCGGGTGAAATGACTTGCTAAATGACTCTTATGGAGTCTAGTATTTTAAAAAGAAGATTGGAATATTTGGTTAAGCGGCATTAGTGGGTTTTTGGAAGTTCAAAGCTGAATTGACCATTTTGATCCGAACGGAGTAAATCGGGGAATTGAGGATCTAAGAGTTTGGAGATTCATTGTGCAGAACGTCAGAAGCTCCCTGGTTTGACAAGTGTCATTTGTTTCCTATCAGTTGGTGCCACCTAACTTCCCAAGGTTCAAAGAACCATTTGTGGATTCTTGCATGATTCTTTCACATCACCACTCTCTCCTCTCATTGATCTTTAATCACCCCCTCTCACTGAGAAATCACTCACAAACACTCTCTCACCTCTCTCCTCTCACCACCCACGAGCTCTATCTCCCTTTCTCTCTCCAAGCTCAACCAAATTCATCCTCTCTTTTAGATCGTCAAAGAAATTTGAAAAACTTTCAAAGTGTTCTTCAAGACTTGGCTCTCAAGTTACCAAAATAACTCAAAACCCAAGGTTAATGTCAATAATACACTTTCATATTTGGAATCTCCATTCTCTCCTCATCTTCCGCCGCCGTTCAGTTCCACCGCCACCGCCGGAGTGTCGCTGTAAGAACATCACTGTCGGCAAAGCTCAACCACACCTCTCTCCTTTGGCTCACTGGTTCTCCTCTCTACTGGTTGGTCTTCTCCTTCTTGTCTCCTACCTCTCATCGGAGATCAGCCACGTCAAAATCTCGCCGGAGCTCCACCGCGGTCAACGCCGAAGCCCTTGGTCAACATCGAAGACCGCTCACCGTGAGCTCTCTCTCTCTCTTTCTCTCTCTGCAGTAAACTCTCTCTCTCTCTCTGAAGTGTCTCTCTCAACGCCTGTCACCTTCTTGCCAGTCAGATCAAATGAGAAGTTTCATCACCGCCAGTCAACGCCTCTCCACCGTCAATCAACGCCGGTAAAGTCGCCGGAGCCTCCGGTTAACTCAGTCTCCTCTTGTCGGTAAAGCTAGGGTTGGTCAACTATCGGTTCAACCCGGTTTAGACAATGGTCAACTCGATCAACGGTCAACTCCGGTTTAGTGAATTCAACGCTCGGTCAACGTCTGATCAACCGGTTTAGTTTCTTCAACGGTTTTGTTTAGGACGGTTCTAGCTTGGAGTTGCATTTGGATCGGTTATTGGTTTTGGGAAGGTTCAGGTTTAGCCATTGTTCGGTCTCGGGAGGTTCGGAATTCCGTCATACCGTCATCCGTCACTACAAACACTGTGAGTCGGTTAATTATGCATTAGTGTAGATCATGTAGACCCAGGAACCCTAAACCATAAATTTTGGTTGCATGCCTTTTTTATTATGTGAATTAGAGCGGTTATAAGAATGAATTATATGTTGACTAATTAAATGTTTAGGATAAATAAGCTTGTTAGATAGTGTTGTATTGATCATTGCTTGTTATGAAGTTAATTGTTATTGAGTGATGCATTCATTTTAGATTGGCATGATTAGGAACTATATGCATTTACACGATAGTAAAAACATAATTAAATTAATCTATATACGGAAACTATGACTTAATTAAAATATGGTTAAAATACATAACGAACTTTAGAATATAATAACGGGTAGTTCATAGTTAATAGTTGGGTTTATTGGGTTAATTGGATTTAATTAAATAACAATGAGATGTCGGGACATTATTAAGTATACTAATCTTAAACCGACAAATCGAAGAGTTTATCAAAGATATTTAAGACAGATAAATTAAAAGGTGGTATTTGGAAATGAGCTGTCTACGGGATTAGTAAGCCTAACGTAGCAGATTAAATGAATTAAAAGGTGAGATAAAAATTAAAGGCATGTTTAATTAAGTTGTGTGTTGTTTGAGATTGATGTTGTGTGATTGTGTGCATGCATGTTTGTTGACTACTCCGGTGTTGGGCCGGATAGTCCATTGATTGTGTTGTTTAGTATATTCCGGTATTGGGCCGGATAGATGATATGTAAGTGCACTAGCAAATGTAGTATATAGGTTCGAACCACAGAGACTCAAGAAATCTTACGATATACTATAGAATATCGAGTTAATCTAGGCGATATAAATCAAGAATAGTAAACTAAATGCAGGAAATAAATCAGTAGCAAATCGGTTTGTTTATCAAATACTAAAATGCTAGGTCCAGGGAGTTCTCGGGAAATCATGCCATGCAGATAAAATATCAGTCATGATCAAATTAAGAACCGTTCTAGAACTTAAACACAGATATAAAACTAACCAACTTTCATTTCGAGAATTCACTAAGTCTAAACCTTAGAAATCCAAATTTCTTTGCAATTCCTAACAGATGAAACTAGCCTTAAGTGCAGGTTCAATTTGTTCACAATTCAACTAAGCCAAATTATTTGCAGATAATTAAATTGCTCAACCTAAATAGATCAGATTATAAATCACACTTTCATGCCAATTTATAAACCCTAAATCTAGATTCCAATTGATCAGGTTATAAACTAGTATTATGCACAATTCAGGTTGAATAACTAACAAGTAATGAATCCATAACTAATTGATTTAATCTAGCAAGACATGAAATTTCTAATGAGAATCGCCAAACCTAACAATAAATCTACTCAGACATGATCAATGAAACATAAATCATAATATGAATAAATTGCATTAAAGAGAAAGTAGAGAATCAAAAGGGGTTCGAAATCTTCGCCAAAAAGCAGTACAAGGTCATGATCAGCCCCAAAGCTCTATACTCTCTCTAGCTAAAAGTATGAATGTGTCTAACAAAACAAAATACCAAAAACCTAATTATAAATTGCTAAACACGTTTTGGGCCTCTTCTGTAAATATTGAAACTTCTGGGTCAAAGCTGCAATTCTTGAATTCTTCATTAATGTGCTGGCGATTCGGGTCTACATCGATTGACGCATGACTGCATCGATCAACGCTCAGGTCGAACAGATAAGGTGACTTCCGCTCCTTACGGCTTTAGCTCCAAATCTTGCCCAATAAGCTCCAATATCTTCCAAAATCCTCCAAACGTGCATAGACCTAATACCTGAAAAGACTCGAAAGACACTACAAAAGAATCTAATATATACTTATACCATGGCTTAAAACAGGTAAAAACCATGATATATTAACTCCCCCACACTTAGCCTTTGCTTGCCCTCAAGCGAAACAGAAAACCAAAATGAGGTGAAGAAGTTTGAAAACTTCAGAAACTCGTTTCATCGTAGAAGCACCACACTCAGATTCCCCTTAGTAAGACAAAAGAAAAATGCACATGCAGAAATTAAGACTAACATATACTTCCCCCATACTTAGCAATTATCCTGAGTAAACTCCACAATCATATCCAGAGCATTCAAATTCACCACACTCACTTCTATAATCTAAATAAGTGTGGTCTTACCTAGGGAGTATCGATCAAAGAACAAATAGATTCTCACTCTGTTATCACCTGACCACCATACTATCGTTTTCTAGTTCCTTTCTTTTCATTTCCTTCCTTAGCAACTGATTTCCCCCATTAGGTATCATTTTATTTTTTTATCAGTGTTCTTCCCTTTTTATTCGGGATATTACTTTGGACATATTTGCATGGATGCACATGAGGTAATAGGGGTCTCTACCACTCCCGCGACCACTTCGAAGCTACTAGATTATCTCTTCTCTTCTTTTTTTTTTACTTTAAGGAAGGGGAGAAGGGAACCCTACTTAGACATGTTTACAAGCTGTGTCAGAACTAACAGAGGAATCCGACTCAAAGTATACCAAGCCCCTAGGTGAGAAAAATTAAGTCAAGTTTAAGTGCAAAGTCAGTAATGGATTCTTTGAATACCTGAAGTGATATGGGTGTCCTCAGTAGGCTGCTCTGCATTGGGTTTTCTAATAGTCATAGATCATCTACAAGTTCATTCCAATTGTCACTTAGGTTCCTGTAAGTGTTGTAGTCTCCTCAAAAGTCATAATTTCCTACTCAAATGTTTTGACTCAATAAAACAGACACAACTGGCTCTAAGAATAGAAAAAGATTATGTCAGTACCACCTCCCCCACACTTGAAACACACTGTCCCTAGAGGCATCAAGATTAGGCTTGGTAAAATAATAAAAATGGATTGAATGTATTGTGTTCTGGCAATTTTTTACCCCTCTCGCATCTGCGTCGATCGCTGCACATGACCGCAATGATCGACACACATCGTGGGTCATCGTCTCATATACCCTTATTGCCAAAACTTAAATCTAAAATGACTCCGTTATAACTTGAATTTCTTTTAACATTATTTTTAATCCGAAAATAAGGTAAATGACCATAGACCCAAATCACTTCCTAATAGTTACATCTTATACCTAAGTTTTATCCACCCACCCAATTTTATTGGGTCTTAACCCAAAAACTGAACATACTTTTTCACACTTAACTTTTTTCTCTAAATAAATTAATAAATTTCTGTAGTTTATTTATTGAATTAAACAGTTTTTAATTATTCGAAATCAAACCTTTTTCCGATAAATCTTTAACTTCACTTTTCATTTATATCTCTTTGTAAAAATAGAGAATTATCGATGTATATTTTATAAATTCGAATTAGGTTCATTTTTTGAATTTATGGATAATACTGGTAGAACTAGGTAAAACTGTGTTATTTAAAAATATCTACAAAGTGTTACATTGACGAGTTTTGGAGAGTTCGAAGCTCACTAAGAGGGAAAAGAAATGGTTTAAGAACCATCCGCAGTTCATACACTTTTTTCACGGAGACATCAATCAAAAGGTTCAAAGTCGGAAACACATCTTTCGTTGAATTGGTAAGTTTGGTTAAATACTATGGAAGACCAGTAGAAGGTGACTGGAGATAAGGTAGATGGTCTGGAGCAAAGATTGTTGTCACTAAAAGCATATGTGAAGAATCAAAGACACTACAAGAAATATCGGCATTAGTAGCACACTGAAAACGCTACCATAGGGTTTTGGTAGCGTTTTCATGAACGCTATGTCAGCCACAGCTATAATAGACCCCCATCTACCATAGCGTTTTTTCAATGCTATAATAAATGGAGATATTGTAGCATTATATAATCTCTATCGGAAATTATTTTATAACATATGTGTAGTGCTATGATGCAGTTTTCCATGGCGATATTTTTGTGCTGTAGTATAAATTATAATAACACATTTTCAGTGCCAGTGAATATGTTTTCGTGACGTGATTTATTATACCATTAATTTAGTGTTATTGTATATTACAATAAACGACTAAAAATAATTTAAATTTGTTAAATTTAATTTATGAAATTATAATTAAAATTAAAAATAAATATTCTGCTAAAAACAAAATTAATTTAGGAAAAGAATATATATTTATTGATTTATCTAAACCAAATATCGGTTCATTAGTTACAAATATTAAACTACACTTGACGACACAAACATGATTCAATGTTATTTACAATCAGAGCCGATGATCCTCTTAAACGTGCTTGTTCTTCTTCGTCTTACAAACTGGAGCTCTGACAACTTCTGATTGCTTGGTTGAAATTATCTAGTTCTTTTGAATCCGAGCTATGTATGGTCTTGATGGTATCAATACCACAACTGAAACATAAAAAGACAAGTATCAGTTTCATTTCACATTTTAGTTTTCCATGTTGTTCTATACCCGGCGAGAAATGAGTTGTAGAATCAACCAATTATCTTAGCAAGTTTATACAGCTGAACCTAGAAGATTCTGATATACATTTGAGTTGGCTTCAGCATCTAAGCATCAGAGCTTGTGAAAGAGAATAATACTAAGTTCTTGCGGGGAAAAATGATAAACCAAAGAGAAACATTGATGTTACTTGCAAGCTTCCTTCGTTAAATCACCACCCATCATTTCCAATCCGCAGCTTTCGCTCCCTCAGGACAGGCCCACCGGAGATGGAACTGGGGTCAGAGGGTTGGGGCTAGAGATGCCGCTGGAGGTATTAATGGGCCGTCGTATTTCAATGGATCATAAAACAGGTTACAATGGACATGAGAAGTTGCAGCAAATGAACGCATATTAGTCAAGTATGCCCATAGGCATCCACATTGTTTTATGGAGGGTTATTTCTTTAAAAATCATTTTTAAAATGATTTTTATTGCATTTGATATAAATGTTATATACTAATAAGTTTATGATCAATTATTTAGTTTTTTAAATATATAATTTAGAGTTTTAAAAAATGATACACATATATAGTAAAAGTTGTGTATACTAAACTATAAATAGATTGAATACTAGATAAAAATAGTTACTTTTAAGTTTGAGATTTCTATTTGAAAATATTAGTTTTAAGTATGATTTATGGTTTGGGTATAGGATTTAAGAGTTTATGTTTAAGGTTTTATTTAAGATTTGAGGTTTGAGATTAATGTTGAAAATATTAGTTTTATGTATATACAATTTGGGGTATAGGGTTAGGGTTCAAGTGTGAAAATTTCCAAAAGTAAGCTAACCACTCTACCATAACCCTACAATACCCTAAACCCTATGTATTACAAGTCTACACACTAACTAACATTCATATTAGTTGAACTTATAAAATATGTAATAATTGTTTTGTATTTATACTTTATTATAAACTACAAAATTAGTATACCCTAAACCCTATTTATACCCTAAAATAATATAAGTTATATTATAAATAAAAAGAAATAAATTGCAAAACCCTAAACTCTCCAATACACTAATCTCTAAATCAAATAACATAATCTCTCCAATACCCTAAACTCTCCTAAACTAAAACTGATAGTATTTTAAACCCTAAACCCTATATATACCCTAAATTAAAACTGAAGAATTTGTTTGTTTCTAATATTATGGTATTTATAATAAAACAAATATATATTTTTTAATCAAAATTCTTGTATTTTAATCCAATTGGAAATATTGTTCACAGTTTATACATAAAATATACATTGCAATTTGATCTACAATTTTTTTTTGAATCCCCATAACATGTACAATTTAGTCCAGTGAACCACAAGGTTGCTCATATTTCCAATCAGGTAATATGTGAAACCCAAGTTGAAAAGCATGTAAAAGACATTGAACAACATCTCCCTTGGAATCTCAGAATGTAAGTCTCCATATCATGTTGTTGTTAGTGTCGTAACTGAACAGTAAGGAGCAGTCACATATCTGCTCCATAGGCTTGCCTCCTTGAACTTTGGGTACACAGCTCCAATCCATGTCATTCTTGGATCAGGATACTGCTCTGCAATGAGGTAGTTGAAGCATCCAGCACAATGTACTGCAAAGAGTGTGGCCTGATATAGTGATATATTATGGTTTTTACCGGTTTTATGCCATGATATAAGTATGTTTTAGAGTCTTTTTGTGTTTCTTTAGAGTCTATTACAGGTGTTATTAGGTACGCACACGTTTGGAGTGGATTTGGAGTAATTGGAGCTATTTGGAGCATTTTGGAGTTTTGACCCGAGAGATAGAGCTCACTGTCCAGAACAGAGTGAGGCGTTGATCGACACACATCTGCATCGATCGATGCACATCGAGTTGGGCCAGTCTCGGCGAGAGTTAATGAAGAATGATGAATTTGCAGAATTGCCCAGAAGTTCCAGATATTTACACAGAAGCCCCAAGACGTGATTTAGCTATTTAATTAGGTATTTACTTCAGTTTTTAGATACACTATCATACTTTAGAGGAGAGAGTTTTTAGAGCTATTTGGGGCTGATCTGATCCTGTACTAAATCCTATTTTTGGAGAAGATTTCGAACCCCTTTACTTATTTAATCTCTTTTATGATATCTATTAATTCATTGATCATGTTTTCATTATCTATGTCTGAGTAGATTCATAGTTAGGTTTAGGGATTCTCAATAAGGATTTTATGACTTTCTAGATATAATCAATTCAGTTAAGGATTCATATCAATAGATGTTCTTCAATCTAAATTGTGTTTAATGCTAGTTATAACTTGATCACTTAGAATATAGATCTTAGGTTGCTAGATTGACACGAAAGTGTGGTTTAGAATCTGAACTATTTAATTGAATTGTGAACATATCGAACTTGATCATTAAAGCTGGTTTAATCTGTTAGGAATTACAAAGGAATTCTCACAACGAAAGTTGGTTAATTCTATATTTGTGTTCTGAGTTCTGGAACTATACCTAATTTGATCCTAACTGAATGATTTGTCTGCTTGTCTGATTTCCTGAGAACTCCCTAGACTTAGCGCCCTTAGTTAATTGCTTACAACCCGAACTTGCTACTGATTTACTTTCCTGCTTGCTTTTAGTTTTCTAATCATATTTGCTTTCTCCTAGTTTAATCTTTTCTGTTTTAATTCTATCGTTGCCTAGAGTCCTCGTGGATTCGATCCCTAAGTACTACATTGATATTACTGTGCACTTGCAGTTAGTATAGGGTTAAAACTCTGAGCCTATCAAGTTTTTGGCGCCGTTGCCGGGGACTCTTTTAAGTCTTTGATAGATTCGAACTTAGGGTTTAGACTAGGATTTTTATTTTTATTTTAGTTACTAATTATTTCTCTGTTTCTTCTCTATCGCAGGTTTTACTTTCGCATAGCATCGATCGTTGCATCCTTTGTGTCGATCGTTACTAGGCGATTGGAGTTGAATCGATCGTTGCACTACTAGCATCGATCGTTGCTTGGCGATTACAGACGGTTTATGCAGACGCGTGATACCAGAAGTAATCTGAATACTAATCTCGTTAACCTTCAACTTGAAGAGCTTGCTAGACAAGAGAGGACTAACAGGAGAGTTAGAAGAGCTAGGATGGTTGTTGAACGTGTGATTATAATGCCTGATGCTCAAGGTACCCTGAGGGACCGACAAAACAATTCGTACAATACTGCTGGGGAACGGATTGATGCTGAAGGGAATGTTATTCCTGATCCTATAGAGCCACCACGACAGGAGCAGAACCAAGGCCAAGGACAGGCCCAAGGTAGAGAGATGGTTGTCCATGAGAGGACTTTGGCTGACTATAACCGTCCGGATGAGTTCCATGGTAACCGGTCAGCTCTTGTACCTCCTGATTTTGATAGGAATGATTTTGAAATCAAGACCATCTACTACTCTCTTCTGAGGCAGAATGCCTTCCATGGTTATCCTAATGAGCAACCGATGGATCACATAGATGAGTTTGAGGACATAGTCACTGGGATGAAGTATGATGGAGTGAATTATGACTATCTGTTTCTCAAACTCTTCCCCTACTCTCTCGCTGGAGATGCTGTTGTCTGGCTGAAACAGCTTCCACATGGGAAGTTTGTTACATGGGATGCTTTGAAGAGTGAGTTTTTGCGACACTTCTATGATGATGCTCGCTCTGATCAGTCAAGACATGACATTCTCACTTTCTCTCAAGGTCCGACAGAGCCTCTTAAGACTGCCTGGATGAGGTTTAAGAAGTACCAACGTGACTGCCCGCATCATGGATTCACTGAGGTAACATTTTTGGGCATTTTCTTTAGAGGCATAGATCTCCCATATGAGACTGCGTTGGATAATTCCAGCAATGCCAATTTTAACACTAGAACTCCTGCTCAAGCTAAGCAACTAATAGATAACTTAGTAAGCAGTAATAGCTGCAAGAGTACTGATAAAAGGAGGAAGGAGTCTGGTGGGAAGATGGAGAATCTAGAGATCGCTGATATTAGAGCTAAGCTGGACACAGTTTGTAATCTTCTAGCTGGGAAGAAAGCTGTCCATTTTGCTCAAGCTGTTGAAGTGATCAATGCTGAAGATGATGCTCAGGAAGAGGATGTGAACTACATCGGAGGATCTGGTTTCCAAGGTAACAGGTTTGATAATCAGCAAGGTAATAGATTCTTAAGTGGTCAGAAGAGTGCTTTCACAAGCAATCAAAACTCTTCTGGTTTTGGACAGAATGCTGGTTTTCAGAAACCTTTCCAACAAGGTAATCAGAGGACTTTGAAGGAACTTGGAGCCAATTCTACCGGATTCAGAATTCTCGCTAGTTCCAGATAGCCTAGGATCTAGGGTCTAGTTAATCGAATCATGGATCTCACCTCGTGATTACCTGGAGTTTTGGCAGCGGAAGATGCAGGTAATACGAGATCTGGAGCGCCCCAATCGTTGCGCCTCTATCGTAGTCCACACGCACACAAGCTGGAATCCGCCGGGATGCTAGTACCGGTACTCGGATCTCCCTGGGACTTTTTGTTTCTAGAGGTTTCTGTGTTTTCTCTCTGAGAAAAACACTCTAGGCGGCGCACTTTTCATCTGTTAGGTCGAATGTACAATACGTGTTTATATATCGACCTTAAAGTGAACCGAAACATCAGTCTCGGTTTCGCCTTTGTGTCGACCGACACACTTAGTAGTGTCGATCGACACACCTCCTGTATCGACCGACGCACCCAGTGGTGTCGATCGATACATATCATAGAAACTTATATTCGATGTGCATCCAATACACATCGATCAGATCATATGCCAATGAT